>OX393555.1:13347549-13947549 GCA_947650365.1 Chamaelirium japonicum | reverse complement strand
GCCCGGTTTCATAAGTCCTCCAAGATGAGGGCCGGGCTAGCGAAACCTATCGGCCCGGCCCTCAGGCTCGAGCAAGTGGGACTAATTAGTAATTAATTGGTCACTCATTGTAACCCTATAAGAATTGGAGTTATCAAGTTTGGATATATTAGTATTAGAAGTATTATACAACACTCATAAGACTTATAATACTTTTTAAGTTGTGTTATCAGTCTCAGGTACGAATAAATGAGTGGGGTTTTAAATGAATGTCAAAAGCCTAAAGGCACTGGCATAAGAGTAGTTTAGGGAGGAAAAAAAAAGATTTACCCTTCCTTAATGACCTAACTGAATAAATAGATATGTTGATAAATCTTATCTTAGTGATATCAACTTGGCCCTTAATCGGTCCTGGCCCAGGCCTGGCCCTTGAAGGGTTGAGCTAGGGCCCATCATTTCCTAGCCCTGAAGGGCTAGGGCCTACCTCCTAAAACAAAGGGTCGGGCCCGATTTGACCCCAACCCTGCCCTTTGACAAGCCTACATAGGGGTCAACCATCCTATTAGCTTGGGCAAGTAAGTTGCATGCCCTTTCACTTCTCTTCGGACTTTTGGAGTCTTATTTACACTGAAGTCACTCATTTGCATGGATTTGGAGTAGAAATGAAATTGAAATTAAGCACTTTCGTAAAAATCTAGACTCCTAATGACATGGGGCCCTCCTAATATAAAAGAAACGGTCGGGCGGGGGGTCTTCTTGTCTTGCCCCTTTGAATGGTTGGCTTCCATTTCTCCATCCAGCATGGTTGGCTGCCCCTCTACTATTGTAGGTTTGATTCTTACTTCTCTCTTCCTCTTCCTCCTTTTCTCATACAAATGGATAGATACTACATCAATTCTTCCCGACTTGAGAAAATTTGACTTAGATTAGTTAAGAGCTTGGAAACTCTCATAAAGGTCAAAACTTAAATAAATGAAATCCTTTTTGAGAATACATGAGCAATCAGATATAAGTTTGTCCTTTCATTTGACAAGATAGTTCTAAAAGTAATCTATGTTCAAGAATGTTTTATCTTTGAGAACATCTTCAACCCAATCTATAAGCTTGGAAGTAATTTCAAACAATTGAGGGGAGATATGAAAATAGCATGATACAATTAGTAGATGACCCTCCATCAGCCATTTCCCTCTCTAAGAATGAGTAGGGTTTCCACAACGATTATTTTAGACTAAGCTTCACACCACCAACTACAAGACGAAGCACCTCAACAAATCGGTAGAAGAAAAATAAAACCAGTGGAAGAAAAAGGGGTTTAAGGGTCCAAGATGAAGAAGGGTGCAAGATGAAGAGGATCTTTGGCCAATGGAGTAATGCCACGTGTGAATTCACATCTGCCCAAAAGATACGCCACATAATGAGGGTAAAATCGATATTTCGAATGGAGGTATATTCGTCTGGTAACATGGTTGTTGAGCATGGATGGGGTAAGTTAACAGTCAACGACCGCTAATTGACGAAATTGGGAGAGGGGGGAGTTGGGGGCCTCCCAAAATATGATATAGAAATTTGGGGGGGGAGGAGTCAAAATTACACCAAAATATATCAGAAAACCAGGCAACTAAAACGAAATCTCACACATAGAAACCTCTAAAACCAATTTTGTAGTAATTTCCCAAAATTTTGGCAAAAATTATATCAGTATGAAATTTCACTTAAATTTTGAGATGTTAAGCAGAGTAAAAAGACAATAGTAGTACATTTTGCTTCTCAAAATTTTGCCAAAAATTTTGGTCGATAAAATTTCGCCTTCGATTAATGTAAACAGTCTGAAATCAAATCAAATTTTTCCTATTTTTCTTCGCATATCTGTTATATGACTCCAATTTTCTTTGGCCATCAGCAAAGGTTAGAAACAAAACCCAATGCTCGTTGCCCGACCAATGATCGACGGTTGTCTTGGGCTATCGGTTGCCAAGAGATGGTGGAGGCTGACCGACGATGGGGGCTGATCGTCCGAGATAGGGCAGAGCCATGAGGACTGAGATCCTCTCTCGGTATCGACGTTGGATCAAGTAAAAGGGTGGTGGGGGTGAAAACCCTAACTCCAAAACACATATAACTATATATTACATCAATAGGAAAAATAAAATATTTTAACTTAATCTACACGACCAGATTTTATACTTCAGTCCAAACCCGCTTCATATTTCAGACCTGATACAACTTTAATTTAAAGACTTTTTGTAAAACCATAAACGCTTTTCAATAATTATAGATAAGGACATAAGGAAGATATTGTAACAAGAAGTTCTACATATAAGGGTACCAGAGACCAATTTGTAACGGAAATTTTAAACCTCCATTAATGGCTCAATTTTGTCAATTTTGAGCCCATAATTTGTTGTTTTTTACAATTCTTTGAGTCTAGGTGTTGAATTAATTATATGCATTATTTATTCCACTCTTTTAGTCAATGTATTCAACAATCTACATGCATATTTAATTGTTGATATATGGTTCAATTATGTCAAAGTTGTAATTGTAATCAATGTTTCTAATATCAGTTTTGGTTGTTTCATTATTAGATCTAGACTTTTTTTGTAAGATGAATATTTATATTGTTATGTATCTGTACAACATACATAGAATTGAAAGAAATACATGATGTATAGAGCTCCACACCCATAGATAGTGTAGAAATGTGATTTAAGTATACCAACGTGTTTATCCATGTTTGATGTATGATTGTCCATAGTTTGTTGAAAAATATCTCATTTAATCGATATGTTCATCATTTCTATAAAATTATAATTTTCTCACACTGTCGAAATATTTCCACGCAATATTGCCTTATTCTACAGTGTCCAAATAATGGTCAAAATCGAATTTCGAACCTCGATAAGAACTCCGTCATTCTCCTACAATGACTCCATAGGAGGTTGTATACAGCCAAACCTCTACATATGATTGTCCCATATGATGCGAGAACCACGAAGGAACGTTGCACAAGTTGCAATTTGTGGCTCATGGAAGCCTTCTCCTTGTTTCTATGAACTATATTATGTTCTCGAAAAAATTTGTCATGTTGCCAACAAGATTGAGCTACTAGTAAGTTCAAAAATCTATAGTTGAGTTCAAATTTCTAAGAGAGCATATTCTTTATTTCAAACTTTGTGATAACCTTCTCTTGTTAACTACTTGTAACAATACTCATTTACTTGTTATTGTGATAACTTTTCCCTTTGTATTTCCCTGTCTTATTGAGAACTATTTGTGTAGCTTAATATTATTTATTGTAGAGTAGAAGCTTCCCTGCTGAGTTTTTTAAAAACCCAGGGTTTGGTGTTTATACCATTCCTAGGGTTGGTAGCGTCGGTGTACCTGAGAAGCTTGAAAGCATAGATTGGGCTACCTTGGAGAAGTAACCGGCAGTTGGTTACCATATGTTTCTTATGGAAGATGTTGTAATAATTTGGACAATGAAATGTACTAGACTTTTGTTTTATATCATTATTAGTTATAGAATGGTTTAGTATGCTCTGTGATGATATCGAGGAGAACATCTCTCTTGACTCTCTCTTTGACTTGAGTGCATTACTTGCAATTTGAGTAGGTAAGCACTAAGCAGTGGCGTAGTGTAGCTTGTAGCATAGTTCATAATTCAAAATATTTTCAGTATAAAATGACTTTCTTAGAATAGTTCCCCATCTCAGTGGTAATAACATCTAAGTTTTTCTGAAATAAAAATTAGTTAGATCATGCTAGTGCAATTCAAAAAAGAATTGTTAACGTTAACAAGCCAGTTTTTGTGGAAAAATAAATATTTCAAAGAAAAATGAAATGAACCCCTCTTCTCCTTCACCCTTCCTCTCACACTTCACCCTCAGATTCAGATCAATTCTCCTAGGCCCGGGTGTGGGGCGTGACACATTTTTTCATCATGTTACAATTATTAACATATCTTTTAATTTATTTTCAGTCCGGGTGCCAAAGCCGTCAGCACCGCAACTACAAAGGGTCCACAATCCCCATAGTTGCTGCTCAACTGCACTACACCGGCCTACTTTGCACCCTAGGTCAAGTCACAGGCAAACCTGAATGGCCACTCAGAGCCTAAGAATGTCTTGGGTTTGAAAAACCAACAAAGTGCAAACCACATATACCAAAAAACTAGAAAATCATAATAATGTCTTCTCGTTATCTCCCATCATTTAAAACTATCTTTCATATAGTAGATAACAGCATGTATGTCTGTATTTGATACCATCAACTTTTTTAAAAAATTAGAATAAAATACACTTTGTCCCCCCTGAAGTTTAGCTCAAAAATACTTAACCCCCCTATAGTTAAAAAATTACATTTTGCCCCCTTCAATTCAGTTTTGATCAGATAAAAATTATCAAATGATGGAATTACATATTTGACAAAAGGGGGTATTGTGATAACATTTCAAACTTTAGGGAGTGATTTGGAACAAAATAAACCACAGGGGGGGTTAAGTGTTTATGAGCTAAACTTTAGGGGAGCAAAGTGTAATTTACCCTTGAAATTATTAAGCAGTAAGATAGTAAAAGAAGGGGTAAGACCAAAGTGATGTCACATGAACCGGAGATCAGGCTCTACGACATGTACGCTTGGTGAATGGTGATGGCTTATGGGTTTTGTGATTCAAAGAGAGGAACTGGATAGAGCAGAAAAATAATTTAAGAGAGAGAAAATCAAAAGGTAGTATCTAGAGAGAGATACAAGAGGGAATGTAAAGAGTGTGGAAGAGAGAGAAAATGAGAGATTCTTGGAGGGAAATCGGTTAGAGAGAGGAAAAAGAAAATTGAGGAGAGAGAGAGAGAGTTATCCCAGAGAGGGTTACCACACACTACACTGCAGAGAGAGAGAGAGAGAGAGAGAGAGAGAGAGAGAGAGAGAGAGAGAGAGATGTGAGAAATCAAATTTTAAGAGAGGGAGATTCGAGAGAGACGACGAGAGATTAGAGACAGGAAGGGAGAGGGAATAGAGAGAATCGGCGGAGAGAGAGAGAGAGAGAGAGATTCAAAATCAGATTTTAGAGAGAGTTTTAGAAGAAAGTTTGAAATCAGATTTTCGAAAGGCGAACTCAAATTTTGAGAGAATAAATAAGAGATCAGAGGGAGAAGGGAAGGAGGGAGGACGGAAAAGGAGAGAGAGAGAGAGAGAGAGAGAGAGAGAGAGAGGGGTTACCTCACCGGTCGTCGGTTGCCGAAGCTCGCTGCTTGCGGGGACAAGGAGGAGCTCGGATGAGATGCATATGGGGGAGAAGGATGCGCACCGGTGTGCAGTTTTGTTATAGTGAGAGAATTCCTCTAAATTAGGATTTAGAAACGAGTCATTCCATACGGTGACTAGCGAAATAAAAAGGGGAGTTAGTGTTATTGGTTCGTCTATTAGCACCCATGAAATTAGCGATGGCACCCAAGTAAGCTTTTTATATATAGAGAGAGGGGACTGGATTCCAATGACATGTTATAGAGAGTACCCTATAATATATGGTGAATTAGTAATACAAAAATATTTTGAATGTGCTAAATTTTTTTGAGGGTGATCACCTTATCTTAGATAGAATGTCCACAAAAAATCAAAGCATTCTAAAACTTGTTGGGGCATCAAATACAAGAAGCTTTATCAGCCATTCATTTTAACCGTTAAATTGAAATGCATATTTGATGTCCTTAGAAGTTTTAGAACGTGCCGATTTTTTATAGGTGTCCTATTTATGATAGGGTGATCATCCTCATTAAAAATCAGAACATTCCAAATTTTTGATGGTTACTAATTAATCATATGTCATAGGGTACTTACTCCCTATGACTTATCATAGGAACCCATTTTTCATATATATATATATATATATATATATATATATATATGGATGGGGAGGAATACTCTTACTAATGGAATCTTACTAATAAAAGTTACAAATCGCCTTTTACCTACCTAGAGGTTTCAGAATTTGATGAAACTTGGTGGGGATGCTCTCTATGGCAAGTTGATCATTCTCACCAAAACTTATCAAATTCTATAACCTCTAGGAGCATCAAAGATGTTATTCAAATTAACGGTTAAAATGAACGATCGATAAAGCTTCTAACATTTGATGCCCCTAGAGGTTATAGAATTTGATGATTTTTGGTGAGGATGATCAACTTGCCATAGAGAGCATCCCCACCAAGTTTCATCAAATTCTGAAACCTCTAAGTTAGGTAAAAGGCGATTTGTAACTTTCATTAGTAAGATTCCATTAGTAAGAGTATCCCTGCCTTATATATATATATATATATATATATATATATATATATATATATATATATATATATATATATATATATATATATATATATATATATATATATATATATATATATATATATATATATATATATATATATATATATATATATATATATATATATATATATATATATATATATATGGATGCTTAGGTGCGGTCTGCGGTCCACAGTCGTCCGATGCACCACTCTGTGCATCCGATGCACGCGACGGGTGCATCGGATGGCTGCGGACCGCACGGACCGCATACCGCACCTAAGCATTCCCCCCCCCCCCCCCACACACACACACACACATATATATATATATATATATATATATATATATATATATATATATATATATATATATATATATATATATATATTATCATAACCTTCATCTGGTCCCTATTGAGTTGCACACCCATTGTACTCCACCCCCATCTCTCTCTCTCTCTCTCTCTCTCTCTCTCTCTCTCTCTCTCTCTCTCTCTCTCTCTCTCTCTTCCTTGTCCTCCTCTTCCCTCCTTTCTCCTTTCTTCTCCTCTTAATCCTCCTCCTCCTTCCTCTTCTTTTTTCCTTGTCTAAACCCTAACCCTGTCTGTATCCACCGATCAACGAGTTGGGTTAGGGTTTAGACATGAAGAAGATGAAGAGGTAGGAGGAGGAAAGAAGGAAGAGGAGGGGAAGGAGGGAGTAGGAGAAGGAGGGAGGAGGAGGAGGGTGGCTGGGGGCGGCTTCGGACGGAGGAGGAGGCGACGGAAGATGCTGGGACGACAGCCGCGGCGAAGCACGATGAGGGCGGTCAGACAGGACGGCGGTAGGGTCTGGAAAAGAAGGATTTTTGAGGATATCATATGTGCCAACACAAAAAGGTCAAAAATGGGCGTGGTGATGAGACTGATTAGGGTACCATTACTTATTCCATGGGTGTGAATAGGCGTACCCTTAGTGATAGGTCCCTAACAACAAGTTCATTTGGGGTGCGTTCTTTTTGTTTCCGCCTCGAAAGGAAACGGAAATGAATTTTGTTGATTTTATTTTTAAAAATATTATTTTCATCCAGCTTGAAGATTTTTGTTCTTTTAGGAGAAGAAAAATGAAGTGAGGAAATATACTATGTTGTTCTTTGGGGAAGAAAATAGAAATAAAAAACATAAGGATGGAAATGAAGACAGTTGTGCACTGATGCAAATATGAAATGTAGCAGTTGTGCACTGAATCAAAGATGAAATGCAGCAAGATACACTAATGCAAGGATGAAATGCAACAATTGTGCATAATGCAAGGATGAAATGCATCACTAATGTACTGATTCAAAGATGAAATACAACACTTATGCACTGATTTAAAAATGAAATGCAGTCCTTATGCATTGAAGCAAAGATCAAATACAACAATTATGCACTTGATTAAAATACAGCATTGAGGCACTGCTTCAAAGATCAAATGTACCACTAGTACAAAGATCATCTTATTCAGTGATGCAAAGATAAAATACATCACTTGTGCAATGAAGCAACGATGAAATACAACAGATGTGCACTGAAGTAAAGATGAAATACAACACTTATGCACTGAAACAAATATCTAAATTCCAGACCCTTGCTGAAAATGCAAACCCTAGCCAGAAAAATGATCGAAATGCAAACCCTAGTGCCGGAAAAAAATGGTCAAAATACAAACCTTAGTTGGGGTTTTGGCCAGAGTGCAAACCCTAGCGTAGCAGAAAAAGGTCGGATTCTAGCTAAAAATTGGTCGATATGCAAACCCACCAATCAAGTAAAAACTCACCTCAATCTCATTGAAAAGGAGGAAACAAAGGCCCAAACCCTCGCCGGAAAAGAGAAGCTCTCTCGCGCATAAATCACCTTCGCCACTTAGATGTTTTCCGTCTCCGGATAGTGATATAATTTCCTCCAAATTTTGAAAAGGAAATGATGTCCTGCCCAACCGACTGAAATCATCCATCGAGGTGGATTGGTTTTCGTCCTCTTAAAACCCAAAAAAAATGATGAAAAAGGGGGAAAAAAATGAAACCATTTCCGCCCTTCGATTTACTTCCAACCTCCATTTCCATACAAAAGAATGTGACTGTATGCGCGGAAAAAAGATATGAGTCGTCTTTATCGCAAACAGGAGATTACAAAAGCCAATACCCGGTGACTTGGGGGTGGTGAGCCAAGCGCAGTGAATATTTGATCAAGAGATTATGAGAGAGATCCTCTGGAGGGTCCCTTTGATCCGCGTCTCCAAATTACTTCGTGCGAGAGCTCTAGAGGGGTTGTCCAGGATAGAGGTCTTCACAATGATTTTTGAGTTTCTTGAGAGGTTGAGCGATTTTGCCTTTGCTTTTGTCCCTTCTATGCTTCGCACTTTCTCGGCTAAGGGGCTTTCGGCGTCATTTCCTCGATCTTCATGTCTCCCTCGGCTCTTGCTAGACATCGTCATCCTTGATCGTCGGTTCACGACATCGATCTTGGTTTTGGCATCGGCTTGGCTTTGGCTTTAGCATGGTTCTGGCTTATACAGTGCTTTGGCGTAGACTGAGAGGCTTGCGGTGCTCTAGTTCTTTCGGACTTCACGTCGTATTAGTTAGAATGTGTGTTGCTTTTTCTCGTGATCATCGTAGTTTGTTGGCTTTGGCACGTGCGTTCCTTTGGCACGGGCTTTACCGATGCTTTGCTTTGGCTTTCTTGCTTTGGCTTTGGCTTTGGCTTTGGCTTGATCTTCTCTTCGAACGACAATGATAACTTCTCCGAGACTATTTTATTCTTATGACTTTCTCTTTTTAGCGATGGAACTTTGGCAACGACGGTTGTGGCATCAGTTTTGGATTCTTTGGCTTTTTCGAGATTGAAGGCTTTTTTTGAAGACGACAGGTGTAGCACCGATCTTCATGCGATGGTTGTAGTATCGGCTTTTGTTAATCAAGATGGCGGGTATAGCACTGATCTCTTTGCGATGGTTGTAGCGTCGGTTTTTGTTGATGAAGATGGTGGATGTAGCTCCGATTTCCATACGACGATTGTAGCGTCAGCTTTGGGCCTTCATCTCCAAGCTTTTTTTCTTTGTGCATGGAGTCGAGGCTTTATTGAAGACGACGGGGTGATACCGATTTTGATCTTCTTCTTTGGTCTTTGCTTTTTGCGTCTACAGAGTTGACGATTGTTGGAGATGACGGGGTAATGCCAACTCTAATCTTCTTCTTTGACCTTTGCTTTTGGCGTCTTCAAAGTTGAAGATTATTGGAGACGACAGGGTGATGCCGACTCCGGGTCTTCTTC
The DNA here is from genome assembly GCA_947650365.1 of Chamaelirium japonicum. NCBI lineage: Eukaryota > Viridiplantae > Streptophyta > Magnoliopsida > Liliales > Melanthiaceae > Chamaelirium > Chamaelirium japonicum. The sequence continues at coordinate 13,937,981 of OX393555.1, read as the reverse complement.
TCTAAGCTTTCTTCTCAACATGAAGGGGCGAAGCTTTGATATTCTTTTGCAAGGTCTTCACATTGATGAGGACTTGTATAGGCTAAGCCATTCCCTAGGGATACGCTCGCCCTTATCTTGTGAAGCATTGGGTCATCAAGTGTTAGAGCCTTTGTTGGAATTAAATCCTATTATCAGAGCCGCAGCGGAAGTAAAAGATTAGATTCGAGGATCTCATAGTGTGTGTCTTATTATAATTAATTCTACAAAATAATCTATATATAAATCTATGATCCTAGCATATGTGTGGACACCCTAGAGGCATACTATGATCTACGAAAGACATACAAGCATCTAGTTAGGTGTTTAGAACCATCCTACTTTGTGGATCTTAGATCCGAAGACAACTTAACAATGGATGATGATCATCTGCACGTGAATTATGAGAGAAGTTGTCGGATAGCACCTTATCCTTTGCGAAGGGAGGAACTAACGGCGTCCTATCTCTGACTGCAAGAACGACGCACCGATGAAGGATGTCACATAGCAAAGTCGATGGCGTGCCTCGAAGACCTCCTCTTTCTCTTTCTCTCTTCTTTTTTCTTCTCCTTTCCTTCCTTCTTTCTTCCTTTTTCTTCTCCCTCCTTTTTCTTGGCCGAAACTATAGAGGATAGAAGGGGGGGTCGGATTTCTCAAAGGGAAGGAGAGAAAAATAGATTTTTTTCCATCCCCCTCTCCTTGTGCCTTTATAGATCGATCCCTAAGTTGCTTACGCTAGCGTAAACCACTTGTGGCCAACCCTATAATGGCCACAAAAGAAGGGGAGTAGATTTCTCCAAGCGAATAAGACAATGGGATAGGGTTTCTCTTATCTCCATGACACCTTGGACAAAAGCACCCTTTTCTCGGTATACCGTTGATAGAGAGATAGAATGAGGTACGCTAATCGGAATCGAGTTCCGTCAGTGCCTATGAGCTTCTAGAATTATTTTGCTTATTTTAAGATTCATATTCAATATGTTCTAAGCCATATTTCAGTATTGACCAAAATACCTCTATAGCCCCTTAACACATGTGAATTAGGTTCTTAGGCTTCAGGCTTGCGCTCCATCGTGCTACTTCGCATCCAATGTGTCTAACTAGGTCAGAGAACAATTCCTATACGCAACGAAAGGGTGGAACCTTCAGGGTTCAGGATCCATGATTAACTGTTCCAATGACACACTGAAAGTTTAGCTTATCGGCAATACTATCTTTATAAAGATTAAAGACGGAGCTCTGCTAGGGTTGTGGGAGCTCTGCTAGGGTTGTGGGAGTTGGGCTCTCCCAAGATGGCCCCTGGGGCCTGTTCAGCGAGTAATCGACCTGTTGAAGACATTCGATCCCCTCTCTCTTTTGCTAAAGTGGTAGCAAGTGCTGTTCCACCCATCGGGTCTCCTCCCCACCTCGAGAAGAGAGTGTATTCGTCCAAATGGGGTTTCCCTGCTGTGGAATTTTCGGACCATGAGATAAATCAATCTCTAATTCCTCTGGCCTTCTCCTTGGTGCTCAAGTTCTCAGCAAGCCGTCCTTCTGTGGATGTGATTCGGAGCGTGGTCGCAGATCAATGGAATTTGGAGAATGCCTTCCATGTGGGAGCCATAGATGGTCGTCATGTTCTCCTCAAACTGGGGTCGAAGAGAGATTTTATCAAGGTATTTACAAGGGAGCCTTTTGTGATCAAAGGGCAATATTTCAAGGTTTTCAAATGGGATCCACATTTCAATCCAGCTTTTGAATCCCCAATTATTCCTGTTTGGATCTTTCTCCCGGGACTCCCCGTCAATTTTTTCTTTGAAGAATTGATCTTTGCAATCATGGGAAGTATAGGGAAACCACTGGGAATTGATAATCCGACTAAGAATTGGACCAGGCCTAGTGTGGCTAGGGTGAATATGCTGATTGATGTTTCTAAACCTTTACCAGATAAAGTTTGGATTGGCTTGGGATCTCAAGGGGGATGATGGCAACGCATAGTGTTTGATAGATTGCCACAATGGTGTGCTACATGTTGGTTGCATGGACATACTCAAAGTAGCTGTATGGTGGGCAAAAGCAAGGAGAATCGCACCAACAAGATTTCTTCTAGGTCAGTCTACAAAGCTACAGGTACTTTCTTGGCTCCTCCTTCTTTGGAAGGAACGATTCCTATTATAGTTGAAGAGAAATGTAATGCAAATGGTGGGAAGGAGGCAGAGTTGGAGAAACATTGTAAGAATCAACTGGAGGTTAGGTCAGACATTAGAGATCAGGTGGATATCCCCACCAAGAATTCTTTTCTTATACTAGAGGATATGGAGATTGATGGTGAGGGGATGACTTTATCGAACCAAGAAGGGGCAAGTACGAAGGAGATTCTTCTATCAGATCTAGAGCCTGTGGTACAATTAGATCCTGGGCGAAAGAGTTTTCCAATTGGGTGCAGTATGGATAAGAGTGAAGAGGCAGAGAAAGGTTTGTTAGAAGATCCTCTTGAAATGGAGGGGCGTAGTGGGGTTGAGTCGTTCAGTGAAACAACTGCAACTCATTTTGTTGGAGTTCCTTGTCAGGAGCAATCTAATGAAAATGAGACCTCTCTTTCTAACAGTAGTAGGGTTAGTCCTATTTTTGTGATGGAAGACAAGGTTGAGAAAGAGAGAGTTGAAGGGAAGAGCGTAGAAATGTTAGTAGGAGTCCATAAGGAGGGGGATGATGAGGTGCTATCAGAGTTACCATCTCAAGTTGCAATGGATAATCTAGTTTGGAGTGATAAGGACCAAATTCTAGGTTCTTCTAGGAAAGGGGGTAGGCCCAAGCTTCCAGGATCAGCTTCATCTTCTGATAGAGTTTTACGAAGTGCAGATGATGTATCAACAAACACTCATATTAAATAATGAATTTATTATTTTGGAATGTGAGTGGTTTATGTAAATCTAGTAAATTGATAGATCTACAAGAATTTATGAAGGAACAGAAGGTCTCTCTTTGTGGACTTGTGGAAGTTAAACTATCGGATGCAAGGCTGGAAAATATAAGAAGAACGCTCCCTAGAAACTGGAGAGTGTGGGGAAATAGTGGTGATAAGAAGCATAGAATTCTTATTTGCTGGGATAATGCACTTTGGAAATTAAAGCTTATAAGCTTTTCAGATCAGCAGGCCACTGTTGATGCTAAATTTCACACTGGTTTGCGAGTGGTCCTTTCTGTTATATATGGCTCTAATTTTGAATTGGTCAGGAGGGATCTTTGGGCTGAGTTAGTGAAGTGTTCAGCTTTGATGAATTCCCAGAATTGTCCATGGCTTGTGGCAGGAGACTTTAATACTGTCAGATATTCAGAGGAGAAAGTAGGAGGGAACAGGGTTCCATCTGCAACACTTGAAAGGTTTAATGCTTGTATAGAGTCGGCTGAAATTAAAGAGCTCCCTGCTAAAGGTCACATGCTATCCTGGTGTAATAAGCAGCCGTCTAAGACTAGAATCCTGAGTCGGATTGATAGAGTTCTTGCCAATTCTTGGTGGATAGATCAATTCTCTACTTCTTGGGTAGAGTACAAAGCTGCTAGATTGAGTGATCATGCTTTCCTTATTGTTCACTGGTTGGAGGATCAGGAGTGGGGACCTAAACCTTTTAAATTTTTTAACAATTGGGCAGACATCCCTGGTTTCTTGGATCTTATTTCAGATATTTGGAAGAGTCAGGTGGGGGGATGTCCCTCTTATCAGCTGGTTCAAAGACTCAAGAAGGTGAAAAAGAAATTGGTGGAGTGGGTCAAAGAGAAGAAAGGAAATGCTATAAATGCTGTTAAGCAATGTAGAAGTGAACTGATTATAGCTCAAGATGCTATTCAAGCATCCCCGCTTGATGATTCATTTTGTATCAAAGAGAAAGAAGCTTCAAAGGCTTACGAGAAGGCTCTATTAGAGGAGGAAATGGCCATTCGTCAAAAATCCCGAGTACAGTGGCTGCAACATGGGGACAGAAACACCAAATTTTTCTATTCTGCATTCAAGTCCAGATGTAACATCAATTCCATTACTTCTCTAACCTTGGCTGATGGTGACCTTGTTCAGGATCCCTGCAGGATTAAAAAGGAGGTTGTACATTATTTTACAAATACTCTTATAGATGAAAATCAACAAAGCATCTTTGAGCCTATCGTCTTCAAAAAGATTTTAACTCCAGAAGCTGCTGAGTGGCTGATTCAACCTGTTAGAAGAGAGGAACTGGACATGGTTATGACCGAGGTTAATTCAGACAAGAGCCCTGGGCCAGATGGTTTCAATTTTTGCTTCTTCAAGAGATGCTGGGGGATCTTAAAGGAGGATGTGTGGAGAGTGGTTCAAGATTTTTTCAAGACAGGTAAGTTATTAGGGGAGTTAAACCATACATTTGTGACTCCGATCCCTAAGAGCTCTTCTGCTGCAGCATTGAAGGACTATAGACCAATCTCCTTATGCAACTGTGTATACAAGATGATTACTAAGATACTAGCTAACAGAATGCAGAAAGTAATAGGGGAACTCATCTCTCCACATCAATCCGCTTATATTAAAGGCAGAAGAATCTCTGATAATATTTTGTTAGCACATGAATTGGTTAAAGACTATCACAAGAAGGGTTCCGCTCAGAAGGTATGTATTAAAATGGATCTGATAAAAGCATATGATTCAGTTAATAGAGCTTTTTTGCTTCATGCTTTGAGGTGGATGGGATTTAAGGAGGTATGGATCAGCTGGATTAAAGCTTGCATTTGGGCTCCTTCGTTCTCTTTTCTAGTGAATGGTTCGTCCACAGGCTTTATCAAATCAAATAAGGGCTTGCGACAAGGAGACCCATTATCCCCTTATCTGTTTACTATTATGATGGAGTGCCTTTCTCTAGAATTAGAATGGGGGAGAATCAAGAAGGAATGGAAGTGCTACAAGGTTGGAAATGGCCCTCCTATCTCTCATTTAGTTTTTGCTGATGATCTATTGGTTTTTCTGAAACCTGATAAGGGCTCTTTGAGGAAGCTCTTCGCTATGATGTCTACGTTTGGGCAGCTATCAGGATTGAAGGTGAATGAAGCGAAATCTAGTGCCTTTCTCTCTTACTCATGTAGTGGATTGAGAGGGTTGTTTGAGGAGTTGGGAATCAAGGTGGGAAAACTTCCTGTCAAGTATTTGGGGCTACCATTTTCTTCTTCTAAGGTGAAGGGTCAAATGTTTAAACCTCTAATAGAGAAGTTCTCTAAATCTATTAATCTTTGGTCATACAAGATGCTCTCATTTGCAGGCAGGTTGGAACTAATCAGATCGGTTTTATAGAGTTATTCCTACTACTGGAGTGCTTCTTTTGCAGTTCCTGTTTCAGTTCAGAAAGAGATAGAACAAATGATGAGAAAATATCTATGGGGAAATGCTTCCTCTCATATCAAATGGGAGGTTGTTTGTAAACCTAAGAGGGAGGGAGGTCTAGGCATCAGATTTATTTCAGACATTGTCCGAGCTAGCACTATGAGATTAGGTTGGATCCTTCTAACTGATGAACAAGCACTGTGGCCACAATGGATGAAAAGTAGATATCTGAGGGATTCAAATTTCTGGAATACTGAGGCAACTAGATCTTGCTCTTCAGTATGGAAGGAAATTCTTAACATTCGAAATGAGTTGGCAGGAAATCTGGAGTTTGTTGTTCATGAATATTCCGAGGCTGACTTCTGGTCAGATCCTTGGTTAAGAGGTAGAAGACCTTTGGATGTAGTGGGTATTAATGCAGTGGTGGCTCAAGGCATGGGGTATCCCAAGGTGGGGGAGATGATTCTGGGAGACAAGTGGAGACTTCCTAATCCAGTTAATTCTAGAGTCAATGCTCTATGGGAGAGTATAAAATCCATCAAAATCGAGAACCAAATTCAAGGCTATATACAGTGGAAAGGCTCGGTGAAGGGAGAATTTTCCTTTAACTCAGCATGGGACTCTATCAGAGATAAGAGTAGTGTTGTTGAGTGGGCTCCTTTAATTTGGAAAAGGCCAGTTCCACCTAGATTTGGTTTCTGCTGTTGGAAGGCTATTCACAAGAGGTTGGCTACATTGGATATGCTGAAGAAGACCGGAATCGAGTTAGCCAATATGTGTTGCCTATGTCAGATGGAGGAAGAATCGGTAGATCATTTATTCTTTAATTGTGTGATCGCTAGAGGACTATGGTCAGCTCTATGTCATGTAAATGGTCTTCATTTGACTGGCAATGGAAATCTGCAGTGGTTAACTCAATGTTTGATCCCTTGGAGCAAAACAAAAAGTCTGAAAGGTATAGCCATCAGAGTTGCTTTTTCGGGAGGGATCTATAGCATTTGGGAGGAGAGGAATAACAGGTTATTTGGAGACAAGGAAGTACCTTTGGAGAACATTGTCTTAAAAGTGTTGGACCAGATACAGACCATCTTGTGGAGTTCTTTCAACCAATGGTTTCAAAACCGGACCGGACCGGCCGGTTGAACCGGAATGAATCGGAACCGGTTAAACATACGGGCTGATTTAAACACTAGACCCGGTGTTGGCTTTGACCCGGCTATAAGCCGTTGAACCGGACGACCCGGATACAAAACCGTCGGCCCGTTAAAACCGGGAACGGTTTTTAGAACAGGAACTCAAAATATCCCGCTGGGCGCTGGGTTCTCGCCGCTCGTGATCTCCCGATTCTCCCGTACGACTCTTTAGGAAAAAAAAGCCGAGACTCTCGAGTCTCGCCGCTCGTGATCTCCCGTTCTCGTACGACTCATTAGGGGAAAAAAAAAATCTGTGTGGTGATTGGTGAGTCTGGTGACTGCGGCTTACAAAAAAAAAAAAAAAAGTCTGCGGTCCGTCTGGCTTCAAGTCGAGCGACTCGAGCGTCGAGGTCCTTGGTGGAACTATGGAAGACTCCATTAGTCCATTGCCGGGATTGCCCTATCATCTGCCCGAGGCCCAGAGTCTACAGTCCTACTGCCATCCATAGCATCATCCTCCTAGATCATAGATTCAAAGGTCCATATATTCTTCTTTTCTTTTAAATCTTGATAGTTGTACAATGAGATCAGAAAAGCTTTTCTTTGTTTTTTTTTTTTTTTTTTTTTTTTGAGGAATAAAAAGCAATCCTTTGTTTAATCCATGATTTGGATTGTTTTAAGCGCTCCCTAAACTCATGTATGCCCTCTACCAAGGGATTCCTGTACGACATCTTTGGTTTCAAGTTGAGGTTTTTTTTTTTTTTTTGCCTTTTTGTGTTCAGGTATTACGGCTTCAAACGATTGTTTGAAAGTTTTTTTGGTTTCGAGACCTTTGATCGTCGGGCATTGGGTTGGGTCTATATGTGTCCAATTTTTTTAATGAATGCAATGTTTTTAGAGGGTTTTTATGGCCAAACGACTCTTTGAGGGTTTTTTCATTTTTGGGTTCAGGTATACGGCTTTGAGCGATCGCCGATTGTTTGGAAGTTTCTTTGGTTTTGAGACCTTCGATCGTTGGACGTTAGAGATTGGGTTTGGGAGTCTATTGAGTCGTGATTTTCAAGCAAATTTTACTCTCGATCAGGTATTTCTCTCTCTTCTCTATCCTATTTTTGTTTTGATTTTAGTTGATGCAAATTTTTTTCTTCTTCTTCAAGTTAGTATTTTCAATTTCTTTTTATAGATGTGCTCATTGTGACAATGAGTGTTGGTACTTGATAATGACTGTTTTGATAAGGTGATAGCAATATTAATGCAGTCGTGTGACTTGTCCCACTGTTATTGGCAATTAAAATATTGGTTTATAAATATTGTTGCAGGTGTCAAGCGATTGTACTAAATCAGTGAACTACAACAATGTCATCATCTGGACAAAATTCTATAGCGGGATCTGCAACACCTTCTGTTCGAGGAAAAATGGATCCAGCATGGCAGCATGTTAGTGAGGGACGTGATCCTCGTGATGGTAAAAAGACATTCATGTGCTTATACTGCAAAAAGACTATTAAAGGTGGAGGGATAAATAGGATGAAACAACATTTGGCTGGAAGAAGAGGCGAGATTGGGCTTTGCAAAAGTGTTCCTCATGATGTTCGATATCAAATGGAAGAATCCTTAAAATCCATTACTGAGAAGAAGCAACAGGGTCAAGAAATATTTGAAAGTCAGAATCCATATGATCTTGCAGGATCCCAAATGGAGGGTGATATGCAAGAGGACGACATTCAAGAGATATCTGGTCTTGCAAATAAAGACATCTCATTCAATGAAAGTAGTGGCAGAGGTAGTCAAAGTTGTATGCCAATGGCACAAAAGGGAAAGCGTAAGACACATATTGGAATAGGTTCATATTTTGCTCCAAGGTCAACACCAGGATCCCAACCCTCCATTAAGAGTGCTCTAGCTGGAAAAGAAGCTGTATGGAGAGCAAATATGGCTGTTGCTAGGTTTGTGTTCGATACTTGTATACCAATTAATGCTTTGAACTCAATTTATTTTCAGCCTATGTTGGATGCTGTGAATGCAATCGGTCCAGGATATAAGGGTCCTTCTTATCATGATATGCGGATTTCTTTGTTGAGGGACTGTAAGAAGGAAGTTCAATTATTTGTTGATTCGTTTAGAAGTGTTTGGGCAGAAACTGGGTGCACGATAATGGCCGATGGGTGGACTGATAGTAGACAACGAACATTGATTAATTTTATGGTGTATTGTCCTCGAGGTATTGTCTTTGTAAAATCTGTTGATGCTTCTGATGTGGTGAAAACGGCAAAAAATTTATTCAAGTTATTTAAGGAAATTGTTGAATGGGTGGGTGCACCTAATGTTGTCCATATGGTGACCGATAATGCAGCTAATTATGTAGCTGCGGGAAGAATGCTAAATGAGGCTTATAGAACTATTAATTGGTCACCTTGTGCAGCTCATTGTTTGAATTTGATTCTAGGTGATATTGCAAAGATGGAACATGTTGCTGATATTGCTAAACGCGCCTCGAAGGTAACAAAATTTGTCTATAATCATGCATATCTTTTATCTTGGTTAAGGAAGAGACCGAATTGGACAGAGATTGTGCGACCTGGAATGACTCGGTTTGCTACAACTTTTATTGCGTTGCATAGTATTTATCAACACATGCATGACTTGCAAGCCTTGGTGACTAGTAAGGATTATGTGGACTCTAGATATTCTAGAGATAAAAAATTGAAAGATGTTGTTGCTGTTATTTTGGATAAAAAGTTTTGGATAGATTGCTCAATTATTGTGAAGATTGTGGAACCACTTATGCGTTTACTAAGAATTGTGGATTCAGATGAGAAACCTGCAATGGGATATCTCTATAAAGGCATGCTTAGGGCACGATTTGGAATTAAGCAAATCTTCATGAATAAGAAGAGATTATACAAGCCATACACAAAGATAATAAAAGATCGTTGGGATAGACAATTACGTCAAAGTATTCATGCTGCAGCTTATTGGTTGAACCCAACGTTTCAATATAATCAGGTATCATTCTTCACTTTCAAACCAGAGGTCATGGCGGGTCTTCTTGATGTTATTGAGGCTAAAGCTACATGCAGCAAGACAAAGTTATTATCAGAGACGAGATTTTTTCGGGATTGTTTAGAGAGTTTCAGCCGCGAGCTTGCTCTTAGTACTTGCAAGACCACACGACCTGGTAAAATTTAATTGGTTATTTAATTATTTAGTATGATAATGACTTTAATTGATAGCATTAATATTATATTAACTTGGTCTTTTTTTTCTTCTATTTATGAACATTAAAGATGAATGGTGGAGATTGTTTGGACACAGTGCTCCTAATTTACAGAAGTTAGCAATTCGACTTCTTAGTCAGACATGTAGTTCTTCTGGATGCGAACGTAATTGGAGCGTCTTTGAACGCATCCATACCAAAAAGAGGAATAGATTAGAGCATCAAAGGCTCAATGATCTTGTATATGTGCATTATAACTTGCGTTTGAAGAATAGGTATTATGATACTATATTATTTAGTTTTATGTCATTTTCTTTATTGTGGACTTTTAATGCTATAAATATTGATTTATTTCAGAAATTGTTACAAGAAAAGAACATATGATCCAGTTGACTACGAGAGCATTGACTATACAGAATTTTGGATAGCTGAAGAAGAAGATAATGAGCGACAAGAGCCTTCACTTGATTTGGATGAACTTGAGAAATTGTTATATGAAGAAGGGACAATTCCAAGAAGTGAACGACAAGGTTAGCAACTTAGATTATGTAAATTGCATTAATAGATGATTCAAAAACTAACTTTGCATTATTTTTTTATAAAATTTTGTAGATGATGATACTTCTGACTTCATAAATGTTGAAGAAGGGATAGATTTGGGTGTTTTTGGAGATGAGAGTGGTTATGATGATGTAGAATGGAGGAATAATGCAGATTCTGATGTTGATTGGCTCACCAAACATCTAACACCAGGGGCATAAATATCGATGAATTGACGATGGTTGATCGGCTCTTTGGTGTGGGATGTGAACACACGAAGTTGAAAATTTTAAAACTGTTGGTTTTATCTTGTTTTTATTTGTCAACATCCTTTTAAACTTATGATTTGATCTGGATTATGTTCTTAGTTTATTAGTGCAACTTTAAAATTTGTGTTATGTAGTTTTTTAAATAGCTTACTACTTTGTTATTAGTTGTTAAATTATTGATTGAAGATTGAGTATTGATTCTTGATTGTTGATATGAGTCTATTGTTTAAATAGACTATTGTGTATTGATTCTTGAATGATTAAATCTATTGAGTAATGACGGAAAGTTTGTAATTAAATATTGAACTTCTGTGATTTATCTATCGGGTGAGCGGAATGACATGGTATCCATTATCCAACTGTGCATTGCACGGTATTGGTAACTACTCTCTTTTTTATCCATTCTTGAGACTAGTTTTCTATATATTTATATTTTTTAATTATAAATATAATATATATATGATATTATGATGACATCACGGTTCAACAACGGTTCAACCATGGATGACCCGACGGTTGAACCGTTAACCCGTGACCCGGTCTTATTTCCGGTTCAATCAACGGTCTGGGTTTAAAAACATTGCTTTCAACCCGTTGGGAGCTGTTTCTGATAAGGTCTTCTTGGAAGGTTGGATGGGAAGGAAAGAGGGTTTGGTTGCATAGTGGGGATTCTCCTAAGGTTGGCTGCTACTATTGTTTACAGTAACTTTTGGAAGGATGGTTGGGTAGAGCACATCTTTTTGGAGGCTTTTATGGAAGGGCTGGGCTGGCACCTTATGGAACTAAGCCTTTTGTTTAGAGTGTTGGGTGAAGTTGATGTTGTTGTTGTCGTGCCCTACTCTATTGCTAAGGTAGGATGGATTAGGTTTTCTTACGTTCTTTTGACTTGGCCTATTCAAGTAGTAGTACTATTTGAGTTGGACTGGATTGATTGTAATATTGTGATTATTGATTAATATAATCTTATCTTTCAAAAAAAAAAAAGTTTAGCTTATCAGCCCTAATACGATGCGAGTTGAGCTCTAGTGATCCTAAAACTTATTTTACTCCTTCATAACTATATTCTCTACTATACTCTGATAATCTTTAGTCCTTCATATTACTGGTGCAATATGTGAGAGAGTTTATAGAGTGGCACCAGCAGTATATGACATGGCATCACTATTGTACAGATTATCTTGCATCCATCTACCGAAGGCGAAATCCAAGAAATGATTATGAGCCGGACCACCAATCATTTTGGCAATAGATTTGATGTTTCATTAGAATTTTGATGAGCTAGCTAGTCTGTATTTTCAATCAACTATTCTTATGAGCTAGCTAGTCATTCATCAGTTTAGACTTCTTTTATAGTTCAATATTACTTATTAATTATTATCATTTACAGATGGCCTCCCAACCTCCTCCGCATAGAGATTCTGGGTTAAAAGACATAGGGTGGCAGCACGGTTTCCCCTTGGACATAAAGAAACGGAAGTCACAGTGTGCATATTATGGCAAACAGATCGGAAGTGGAGGTGTTACACGGTTGAAACAACACTCGTTCGCTGCTTTCCTGATGTAGTAGAGTGTTTGAAGGCTCCGCTTGAAGTCAGAGTATCCATGCGCAATCTATTGAGAAGCAGAGAATACAAAGGAGTTCAGCTTCGAACCCCTAGGTAACCCAAGAAGGGACGGATCTAGAAGTCCCGAGACTCCCGATATACCAATATTCTATCAATAAGGAATCATTCAGATGATGATATCGAGTACCCGCTAGATACTGAGACAGAAGATAAGAAGGCTCAGTTTCGATAGGTAATCTTAGATTCGAGACACTCTCAGCGGGAGCGAGCTGAGAGATGATGGATGCCGACACAGTTTGCTCATGATGCCAGTGCAAGCGGTAGTGGAGCTGGTCCGGCAAGGGCTGATGATGATGTACCTACATGGACTACGAGTGAAGAAGAAAATGCTAATGATGATGTCATTACATGGACAAGTAATGATGAATGATTATTTTTACTTCTTCGTGATGAAAATAATATATATATATATATATTATTCCAGCTTAGTTATAATTGTTGATGTAAGTTAATCAATATTATCAAATATCATTTTACGTTGTTTGGACTTTGGATATCATATCTTGAAACCCCCGAGTGAGATGCATCTATACAGCGTGCATAAAAATCAACAACGCCTGCATAGAATACATGATATATGAAGCTCTACCCCCCATATATAGGGTAGAAATATTATTTGAGTGTTCCAAAGTGTGTATCTATACTTGATTTATGACTATCCAGAGTTTCATTAAAAAATTCTTTCGAAAAAGCAATATTTTTATCATTTCTATAAAAATACAATATTTCCACACTGTCGAAATATTTTCATATCCATAAGGTCAAAATTTCCACCGAAATAAAAATTTCGAACCTTGAATATACATGAATACATCTTAACACTTCCCCTCAAACTCAAGGTGGATCATGCACCAAGATTTTCCCAATCAGAGACCAAAAATGTGACGTAGGATGTGACTTTGTGAAAAAGTCAGCTATCTGCTCTGTTGAGGGAACGAAGGGTAGTGAGATCGTGTGGCGACCAAGATCCAATAGCCAATAGCCAAGAGCCAAGACTCCTGAGGCTGGGATGCCAAGATGGATGAAGTGAGGTGAGGTGAGGTGTGGTGTACAAGGCCATGAGTTAGCCCCACATCGCTTGGAGAGAAGGAGATCCTGAGCTACTTATATAATTTCCCCTCCCAAATATAAAAGACACGTTCTAGGTGGTTTGATGGTAACCACGCTAGTGCAAAACCTTGAGGTTGAGGGTTCGAAACCCAATAGACCAATAGAGGACAATATCTTGTGTTTGGAGGCTCACCACCTTTCCTACCAAGTTTAAAATTATGGGCCGCTACGGATTTTGTAACAACTCCGTAGTTAAGCATGCTCGGGCGAGAGCAATCCTAGGATAGGTGACCTCCCTGGGACGTTCTCGTACGGGCACGGGCAAAGCGGACAATATCTTGTGTGTTTGAGGCGGATGTTACAAAAGGGCATGGGCAAAGCGGACAAAATCTTTGTGTGTTTGGGGCGGATGTTACAAAATGGTATCAGAGATGGTTCTCCTCGCAATGGAAGGGGGGGTCTAACCCTACATGTGGACGTATAGCCCTAAGGGGGGTGGATTGTGATGACCAAGATCCAATAGACCAAGAGCCAAGACTCCTGAGGACGTTCTCGTACGGGCACGGGCAAAGCGGACAATATCTTGTGTGTTTGAGGCGGATGTTACAAAAGGGCATGGGCAAAGCGGACAAAATCTTTGTGTGTTTGGGGCGGATGTTACAAAATGGTATCAGAGATGGTTCTCCTCGCAATGGAGGGGGGGTCTAACCCTACATGTGGACGTATAGCCCTAAGGGGGGTGGATTGTGATGACCACGATCCAATAGACCAAGAGCCAAGACTCCTGAGGCTGGAATACCAAGATGGATGAGGTGAGGTGAGGTGAGGTGTACAAGGCCACGAGTTAGCCCCATATCATATGGAGAGAAGGAGATCATGAGCTACTTATATAATTTTTCCTCCCAAACATAGAAGACGCATTTTAAAACTATGCGCCGCTACGGATTTCATAAGAACTCCGTAGTTAAGCGTGCTCGGGCGAGAGCAGTATTAGAATGGGTGACCTCCCTGGGAAGTTCTCATGCGGGCATGAGTAAAGCAGACAAAATCTTGTGTGTTTGGGGCAAATATGTAGTATGCATCTGAGTAGTCTCGAAGACTGAGAGAGGAAGATGATAACAAAAACAAGGAGCGAGTAACTATCCCTCTGAGGTACCGGAGGATCCGAAGAAGAGCACCGTAGTGAACTGAGCGTGGAGCTGCAACAAACTGGCTGACAATGCTGACAGCATGTGCAATGTCAGGCCGAGTGATGCAGAGGTAAACAAGTTATCCCACAATCTACCTGTACCGAGTGTGATCTAAAAGAGGGACTCCGTTTGTAGGACATAGCTTTGAGTGAAGATCAAGAGGGGTATCTACTGTGTGAGTATCTGAGATGGCAGCACGGATGAGGATGTCTGAAAGTTACTTCTGCTGAGAGAGCAAAATGACATATGTACTGTATACAACCTCAAGACCAAGAAACTAGCGAAGAGTACCCAAGTCCTTCATCTGAAACTGGTTCCTCAGGTGCTGCTGAAGACAAGCAATCACAGCAAAGTCATCCCCAGTGATGATCATGTCGTCCACTTACAATAGTAGGATCGCCCGGCCTTGCGGGGATAACCTCACAAACAGAGAGTGGTCCTGGTTGCACTCGGAGTAACCAAGCTCCCAGACCGCACGACATAACTGCTCAAACTAGGCATAAGGAGCCTGCTTAAGCCCATAAATAGCCTGACGAAGATGACACATATGCTGAGGAGGAACGTGAAGACCGGGAGGAGGATCTATACAGACAGTCTCAGACAGGTCACCATGAAGAAAGACATTATTCACATCCATCTAAAGAAGGGGCCAGCGGCTAACTGCTACAACCGCCAGAAAAGCTCGAACGGTGGTCATCTAAGCCATCGGAGCAAATGTGAATCGTAAGCTCTAATATCATATGAAGAACCCAACCTTGGATACCCACCTCCTCAGAAAACCAACTTGTAAAGGGAGATCCAAAGTGGGTATATAAATGGTCCATCACCAGCTCCCATTACCGATGTGAGACTAACCCGTGTGAGGCATGACCATCTCAACAAGGCCAAACAACCCTTTATAGAGGAGAGTCGAATGACAAAAAGGTCGAAACAACCCGTGCCCAGATTGCTTATCTCGTGCCCACGACCCAGGTCGCCCGAGTTTTGTCTCGGATCCTTGATGAACATCGCCCAAGCGACTCATCCAATCACTCGGACGAGATTCACCAGACATCTGTTTGCCAGCTGTTGTACCCAGTTCGCCCTGGTGACTCGTGAATTTTGCCCGTGTGAATTCGACTGTGCACCGCCCTTCAATTGGTCTTTTCAGAGGTGAATTTTGCCCATGCGAACACATAATTTTTAAAGTGTCCATCCCACCTCTCCCTCGCCTTCCCGCATACCGGCACTTCATCTGGAAGGTCGGAGCATTGAAAAGTATAGAGATGGTGGTTAATGTCAATCTCAATGGCCTACAAGATGTTTATCCCTTGAAGAACTTTTCTCTTGTTAGAAGAGACATTTATATTTTGGAGAGTTTATCTCTAGTTTGTTAGAGTCATCCTTTAATATCATCATGAGTGGAGCTTTTGTAACCTCCATGTGTCAGGTATGTGTCAAGCTATGATGTTTTAATATGTTGCTCCTAGACATTCCATAATCATTGGTATGAAAGATGGATTCATCAAGATCTAGGGTTGGACACCACCGTTGATCCCCTCTCATGCGGTGAGATCAGAGGAAGAGGCACACATGGACACAATCTAGCCCGACTAGAACATGACTAGGTTTTGATATCAGTGTTGGGTACGCTAGACCTTTGGATATTATGCCTCCTCACAAACCAGCCGTGTAAGGGGTGGTCCAAGGCTGGTACATGAAACCACCACCACCTAGCTCCCTAGCTGACATGCGATTAACCCAACAAATGGCACGGTATGCCGGATGAACGGAGGCATCGAGCAAGAGAAAGCGAAACATTGGGCTATAGATCTAGAACGATGGATTCTGATGCCAGGCAAGCAAGCACCACTGGTGGGCGACAAACCAGGCGCCAAAGGGTGCTGATACAACAGCAAGCAAGACCACATCACAATTTTAGGCAACATGGTGTAGAGTCGCTAATAGGCAACTGATAGGCTGCTAATCCAAGCACTGATGGCGTGGATGCAGAGTCAACGATGGGTGGTTGACTGAGGCACCATCACTGAGGTGCCAACGAATGCATGCACGACAAAAGGCAATTAGGCATGACCATGAGCACAACTGCAGATAACAGGGTGTGGAGTCGCCAATTAGCGACTGATAAGAGGCGATGGGTGCTTGTGCAATGCATGAGCGCAAGGGTAGAATCGCTGGCAGGTAACAGATGAGAGATGACAGACAACAATAGGCACACATGCAGATTTGTTGTGCAAGAGTTGCACCCGATTCTCTTTACGGAATTATGTCAAACACTTTGCGTGCACAATGGCCAAGACACCATGGACCTTGTTCTTGATGGATAAATGGCGACGAAAACAAACAAAAAAATACAACCACAAAGAGAAAGTAAACAACAATCACATGAGACAAGGATTTAATGAGGTTCACCCAATGTGGGCTACGTCCTTGGGATGAGCTTGGGGCTTGGCGGGATGGTGGCAAAGACACTCATAAGATCCTATTAAGGGGAGGTCCCAAAATTAGTTGTTAATACCGAACTTGACCCCCCCCCCCCCCCCCCCCCCCCCCTCCCTCTTTCTCCCCTTCTCTCTTGATCAGAGCCGGTGACAGTAGCTGCGATGGCATCGAGTGACAGCTGAGCGAGCGACAGCATCGGTGGTGAGCAGCAGTGGGCAACAACAGCCTCGGCGATGACAACAGCGGCTCGACAAGCAGCAGCGGCGGCGCGAGTTGCAGCTGCTCGCGGTCTTCGCCTCGTTGGCAGCGAGGAGTAGAGACGAGAGGCGACGGCGGCAAGTGGGTTCGGTATGGTTCGGATTAGGTTTAGAATTAGATCTAGGACTCTAGGGTTTATCCCATGGCCTGTAAATCTTAGGTTTTAGGAGTCATATTAGGTTTTAGGATTAAATCTAGGGTTTAGGTTTTAGGATTAGGTCTAGGGTTCACCCCATGGCATGTAGATCTTAGATTTTAGAAGTAGGTTTTAGGTTGAGTTTATAGATGAGTGGCATACAAGAAGTAAATAAAGGGGCATTTTCGTCCTCTGACCCTAGGCTTAAACGGAACTTATGTTTTGGACTGGAGCAATGCTATTCAGCCCGAAGGTTTGTCCCGAATTCGCCGGCCCGAAAGACGTGGTAGCGTGCAACTGGTGCTGTTAAAGATTTTTAAATCGCTAGTGGGTTTCAGCCACCAGTTGTACGCTGCCACATCTTTTTGGGACAAACCTTCATGCTGAATCGCATTTCTCTTTGGACTGTTCACCAAGTCCCCCAAAAAAATATATTGAATAACTTCAGTATTAAAGAACTTCTGAAAAACATCAAAATCTGCTAATTACATATTTGGATATTACAATTCCCATCAGCTCATCTTTTCACAATCCCTCCCCCCCCCCCCCCCTCTGATCTAATGCTTCAATCCTTACCATGTATGTGTTCTGCAGTATCTGCAATCCTTGAGGTGCCTTCCCCATTGCCTCCTTCCAAACTCTCTACAATCTGTTTAAGAATGCCCTCCTCCTCCATTGTTAGTTGTTTCATGGCCTGTTCGAAGTGGAAGACCATCTCTGGATCAAAGAAAGCACCGTCGCACCCCAAACCTCCGCCCTTAGCATCGGGCGAGACGAAGTCGCCAAACTTGGGGGTGACATAAGATCCAGGGGAGAACACTTGGCCTCCTTGTAGAAGCCAGTCTCTGAGGCTTCCACTTTTCGAGAACTCGAAGCCCGGAACTTTGAGAACCGCAAGCTCCTTTGCCATCGCCTTTCTCTTCGAACCCACTTCGCTCGTAAGATCGCTTATTAAGATGTCACTTCCTTTCGCGCTAGCTATCGTATCGATGCTTTCAGGCTCCGATCCTACATTCCCCCCCTCCACCGTATCGAGGTGATCAGAGTTTGTTGTACATTCCTCGATCGAGCTTTCGGACAAGTGATTTCCTGCCACCATTGCATCGAAGTCCTCTACCGTGCGAAAGCTTCTACTACGAACGACACCTTCATGATTCTCTTTGCTCAAATTCAAGCGCTTCGATGGCACAGAGTCATCATTTACGATGAGTTTGTACTCCTCGGTCATTCGGAAGCTTCTAGAATGTAAACCTGAAGTGCTGGCTTCTTCCAAATCATGCTGCTGAGGAGGCTTTTGTTGCGACCCCTCTCCACTTCCTTCTTCCAAATCAGCCAACAACTCCCATGTATTGATCGTCTCGAAGTCCGCAAGCTCGACCGAGGAATTTGTGTTTGGGTCAGGCTCTGCGGTGTCGATGGTTTTGGAATTTATGAGCTCGAGCGGCGAGTTCGGGCTCCCTTCGTCCGCTTTGAGCTTTCTAGCCACTGTGTTAGCAGTGCAGAGAAGAGCAAGGAATTGATCTCCCCCATTCTTGGAGGTGAGTAGCTCTTCGAGGCCATTCACTCTCTGCAAGCTATGCTTCACATCTTCGTTGAAGCTCCCTGACCTTGTCATGATCTTGGAAGAAATACAGCCCATTTCCGTCGACAAATCTGCGAGCGCCAAATGAAATGTGGATTCACTGTGGAAATGAACAAAGGAGATCGATATGTCGATAATGCTCGGAAGTGAGTCCATTCTCTGATCAATTGGTTATTTACAACTGTGTCCATTAACATGAATGAAGTGTTTTGTCTGAGATTTCATTTTTTTCCCCTTTGATCATGGTGTCTAGATGTATAGGAAATTTATGCTACATGGATTGATAAATACTCATTTTTTCAGTGAAAAAAAAAAATCTGAATCCATCAGTAAATCCACAGATGACTGATTGGTAATCACAAATTTCCATAAATTTTTATAAGATCTAATGCTATTAACCTATAAAAAGGAAGAAAAACCATTTGATATGAAGAAACTAAGCTTGAAGTATAGATATAAAAATTTCAAATCCTCAACTCTCTAGTCGATAATAACATGCGGAAATGTATTAAAGGAGCTTGCTCCATTCTCGACCAATTAAACGAAGGCGGAAAAAAAAAAAGACCGAATCGATTCTATAGAAAAGAGGGACTAAACAGATGAAAAAATCATTGATTTGTTCTGAAATTTGCACTAGAGCAGGATTTAAATGATACCCAAATCAAATTAAATAAAATCGCGATACATAAACGAAGATGATATCGAATTTTCATGGAGGAACAACCAAGAATGAAAGGAATCAAAGGAAAAACAATTTGTCAGATGAAACAAGATGAAGAGCATCAGAAACATACCCAACCAACAGGTTCATCAATATCCTCTCAGCTCCTCTTAAAACTTTCAGCTGAGTCTTCTCCTCACCCTTCAAACTGTGCTATTGGCCACATACAAGATCTAGTATTAACAAAACAAAGTGTTGGGTTATATTAATTGAATGGACTGAGTTAAGTTCCAATCAGATGAGTCAATTAGACCTCTATAATATTTCCACAGATCCCTTTCAGATTAGGTGGAGGTCACCTAACAGGTTTGAAATTGGAACCTCCTTATTATTTCTTGTAGATAAAGGTCGCCCTCGGTTCAAAGCCAAATTACATCTTTGTATTATCTATGATGCCCTATAATAGCCGAGCAATGGAGACTCTCTAGCGAGAAATTTTAGTTCGGCCCTCGTATGGCGCCTTCCATAGCCGTCGGATCATGCACTTCATGGGTACAATGTTGCATTCGCCCTTCTCCAGCCGACAGGCTTGTGATGCGTATGATCTGACAGACTGTTAGGAATAAACGAAAGAACAAGATGCAATCACACAACAAAAAAAAAAACCATAAATATTTAATGAGATTCGGCAATTTGCTTACATCCGCTTTTCAATCGCCAATTCCACTATGCTCCAAGGCAAAAATAAAAGGTGGTATACAGAATTACAGAGCCTGGCGGCTCACCATGATTTATATAGAACCATAAAAAATAGTACCGAAAATGTTTCGAAATAGTACAAACACCCAAAAATATCAATTTCCCCACAAGGGTCTTGCCCCCTACCCTCGGAATCTTCGACACGACGAGGGAAATCGTATCAATCTTTTAACCAAATGATCAGGCACCATCAAACATAACACAATTGTATTGAAAAAATTACATCAACAACTTATAATTTGAGCCACAAAAACGAATCCAACTCCCAATACTAAACCTTGACTTCAACCTTTTTCGTCTAGATTCTTTCATAGTGTAGGAGAATCTTGGAAGCTTGAAGAGATAAGTCCCACTACTCCTCAATTGTCCTCTCGGATTTCTTGGCATATCGCAACTCGTATCACGTTATCTTGGTCAGGTTTTCGATACCAATCTTAGAGGGCTGATGCTAGTTAGCCGATCCAAAATAAAATATCAAGTATTTTGTATAGTCGATCCCACCTTGATGGGATACGACATGAATGATATAAAATTTCCTTCCTATTAATGTGGTAATTAAAATTTTAGGCCTTTATTTGGGTTCCAAATGCATGATTTACTTGTAAGGCCAGGAATTAATTTCTTCTCAAAGCTAAGCTAAAGTTTATAAAAAAAAAAAAGCCTAAAATGGCAGTGGCATCATTGTTATTTGTGTGAAGAGCAGGGTCAGGCAAATATCCTTCCATTCAACGAGGAGGAGACGGCGGGAAAGCCGTGCGACAAGGGGAGTTGTTGGGCGAAACGAGAGGCGCACGTCCTTCTCAACATTTAATCCTGCCCGTCTAAACGGAAATCGTCGGCTCGACGGAACTAAGTAGCGGCGACATTACGCCGCTCGGTCGGGGGCTCACCGGTTATTTTATGTTTCACGTAAAATCTTGCACCCAGGGATCCACCCCATCAGCGTGAATTCTTAATCAGCAACGCTATTTGCCAACTACTTTGCGAACTTTCCATTGGCCAACTTGACGTGGCACCGATCACAGCAGTCTGTTTGCCTATGAGCTGGGGCTGCGTATGATTCACCTATCTAAGCTAGGTTTAACGAATAGCTGTGATCTTGCCACGTCAAGTTGGTGATGGAAAGTTGGTAAGGTGGTTTGGCAAAATCGCATTTTCCATTCTCTATACTTCTTTTGGTGCATGCATCTAATAGGTGTGCAATTCTACGCATTCATTTTTTTTTCCCGTGCAATTCTATGCATTCTTCTTTTTTTTTTTACCCAAAGAGTAATGCTATTTCAACAAATTGGATTGACAAACCAGACCCATCACCCATGGGGTGGTGGCATAGCCTGCTTGGTGTGAATGCTGATGCACTGAGTTTGGATCTCCTCCAGTCGATCGCCTGGTCAATGGGTCTGACGTGCATCACAACCGCATGCAGTGGACTGAAGTACTACTCACTTTCGGGTCACTTGTCATCATGCGGCTGTGATACATGCATAGGCCCACCAACCAAGCTAACCAGCTAGAGGAGATCCGAACTCCAATGCAATGAACCCTAGGCCCCACCACCACTTCATGGGCAATGGGTCTAGTTTGTCAACATATTTGTTGGTCCAATTGTTCAAATAGCATTACTCTTTTCCAGAAGGTCTGCATTCCCTTGGTGGAAATTAATTTGATGTCCAAGGCATTCCGATTTTTAGGAAACAAATGTCCGAACCATATAATGTCCGCAACATAAGTTTATTTTATTATTATGTTTGTAAAAAGAAAATCATTTTTTGGTCTCAAATAATGGAGTCAATGTTTTTAATGATTTTAATTTTTGTTGTATGTTTCCATGTAAGACAATATGGTTTTTTCTTTTAAAGATTGGGAGGTGTCAGCAAACCATTCTGACAATGAACACACTTCGGACTCGATCTAATCCCTCCGGAGATACGCACAGACCCAGGCCACTCGGAAGTTTCTCTAAGCACTACTGGGTAACGTCCTCACCCTGTTAGAAGTAGTCTAATGATCAGTCCCATATGCAATATAAGCCTATAATGGTGTGTAACCTAATACATACAACTATCTCTGATCCTCTCTTGCTCAAACTCAAGGTGGATCATGTGTTGGAAATCTAATCGTTCTAAACTAGCAAATTTAGGATTTAATCAAATTATTAATATTAAAAATTGATTAGCAAATGTTATTTTCGCAAACAAGGACAAGTTACAAATTTCTTTTAGAAATTGTTTGCCAAGGCAGAGCGGGTTCTATGGAACCTTCATTCACCTTGCCGAACTTTTCTAAAAGGGAGAAATAATCTATCTAAAATATATCTAATTATTTAGATTCCTCTATTAGATGCAAGTCAATTATTTTAGATCTAATATTAGGACAAAAGAGGATTTAGAAACTCTGGCCTGTGGTCGAAGCGTGCTAGGCACTGTCCCAAGAATCTTATTGCCCCCCTCGTGCGGGTCTCGTGGCAATTGTTCTCGGAGATACGGCGACCCCGGTCAGGCGACCTCCTTCTCGTCGGCACGACTCCAAGAAGGTTTTGCGAACCTCGTAGACTTTCAGGAACCCAGCGACTCGATGACGATCTTCTCGAGGCCGGGAGGCAGCACCACAGCAAGGCTTTGGTCCGAGAGAGGGAGTCTCTTCGGAGCAAAGGGGCAGCACCACAGCAACACGGCACGAGAGAATGGGAGAGAGAGAGGCAGTAAGCAGGGAGGAATTCCGATTTTCGGAGTGTGTACATCCCATGGCTGCACCGGGCCTTATATAGGCCTCGGGCTGTTAATGGGAGGCTGAAAGAGGGGAGCGGTTAATGGGCTGCGATTAAGCCCATTAACCTCGCACGTTACAGCTCTCGTAACGGCTCGCATGCAGCAACGGCTCACATGCAAAACGGCTAGTAGCCAAAAAGGAATTTAATAAATGGGGGAGGACTTAATAGCAAAAAACAAAAAGAGGGCAGGTGCGGACCAGCCCATTTCGGAGGTGCTATCGTGTCCGGGTCCGCGAGCGCACACACACGCGCCGCCAAGCCCAAGCCCGGCCCGGCTCGGCTCGGCACGGCACACACGCGCGCGCGTGTGTGAGCTAGTGGAGCCCCTCCTCTAGTGTGATGACTAGTGGGGGGAAGTGGGCAAATCCTTATATATTAGTAGGGGATTTCTCCCCTAACCGATATGGGACTAAAAGTGTGGTTTTAACACACACACACACCCAACAATCCTCCACATGTGTTTAAAACCACTAAATATTAAATAATTAAAAAGTTTAAAATGTAAAATAAAAGGACTTTGCTGGATTCCTTATACTACGCAGTAGGTGTAGGTACCTTCCGGTTTGAACCTCCACTTAGTACAGTTGTATACATCCGTGAGGACTTGGTGGACTACGCCTTGAACCAGCCTCATGTATCGGGTTTCTACAAGTAGTACACGTAGTACAGTTTTCGATGGTTCTAAGCCGGTTGCGCTATTAATGGCCTTGCGCATATATCTTTTCTTGTATGTTTCTAGGGAGCAGCCCTGGTCCCAGAGTTGCGGCCTCACAACGACATACATATAGGTAAGTCCTAATAGGGGTGTGAGCAAGGCGACACCCCGCCTCATGGGTCTTGGACTTATTAAGAGTTTTACACTCATCCTTCCCCTTACTTTTAATAAGCACTGACGTCATAGGGACGGGAGCATTATTCAGTGCTCCTCATTTTCAATCACTACTACAGTTTGTTTCTACCCATTGAACCTCCGTGAGGTTGGGTTCCCACTGCGGTGATCTTTCTTATGGGCTTAATCCCATCCCCCTCGACGATTCTAAGACCACTGTCCTAGATAGGCCCTTAGTTAGATGATCCGCCAAATTCTTTTCGGATCTAACAAAGTCTAGGGCAATTATTTGATTTTTCATCTTATATCTGAGAGATCTATGTCTCACTTTCAGATGTCGATTTATTTTCACGTCAGCGTTTTCTTAATTACATTTATCAATAGCTGATCGACAATCACAATGGATAGATATAGCCGGTAAAGGCTTTTCTATCAATGGGATCTCATATAGAAGATCTCGAAGCCATTCTGCTTCTGTACTAGTGGTATCTAGCGCTATCATTTCTGATTCCATGGTACTCCTAGCTATAACAGTCTGTTTGGTGGATTTCCAAGATATGGCTCCACCTCCTAGTAGGAATACATATCCGGTTGTGGACTTAATATCTATTGAGTCACTAATCCAGTTAGCATCAGAGTATCCCTCTAATACAGCTGGATATCCACTATAGTGGAGACCGTATGATATGGTTCCCTTAAGATATCTAAAAATTCTTTCTAACGCATTCCAATGGGACAAATTCGGGTTAGACGTATAACGACTAAGTCTATTTACCGCGTAAGCGATATCGGGTCGAGTATCGTTTGCTAGAAAACCTAGCGATCCTATGATTTGAGCATACTCGCTCTGTAGTCTAGGAAGTCCAGTATTCTTTGTCAGATGGGTATTTGGATCATATGGTGTGGATACCGGTTGGCAATCGGGGTCGTAAAATTTCCTAAGGATTTTCTCGACATAGTGGGATTGGGATAACACTAAACCATTGTCCTTCCTAATGATCTTAGTGTTCAAAATAACGTCGGCTTGTCCTAAATCTTTCATATCAAAGTTTTGGGACAAAAAATGTTTGATATCATTTATGATTTGTATGTTTGAACCGAATATCAGAATATCGTCAACATACAAACATAAGATGACAATATTATTACCATCTATTTTATGGTATACACATTCATCCGTTGTGTTGATATCAAATCCATAGGATAAGATAACTTCATCGAATTTCATGTGCCATTGTTTTGGGGCTTGTTTAAGTCCATAGAGGGATCGAATTAATTTACACACCTTTCCCTCTTGTCCAGGTGCAGTAAATCCCTCGGGTTGGTCCATATAAATTTTCTCATTAAGGTCGCTATTCAAGAAAGCAGTCTTGACATCCATTTGATGTATGACTAGCTTATAAATTGAAGCTAAGGCGATGAGGATCCTAATCGTGGTTATCCTAGTGACAGGTGAGTAGACATCAAAGTAGTCTACCCTGGGTTTTTGGGTAAAGCCCTTGGCTACAAGTCGTGCCTTAAATTTATCTATGGTACCGTCGGGTCTAAGTTTTTTCTTAAACACCCATTTACATCCTATAGTTTTACAACCAGGAGGTAAATTGGTGAGTTCCCAGGTATGGTTTTGAAGTATGGATTGGATTTCGTTATCTATGGCTTCTTTCCAAAAAGGTGAGTCTATAGACTTCATTGCATCTGTATAGGTGGAGGGAGAGTTTTCCACCATAAGTGCATAGAAGTCATCAAAGACTTTCTCTACACGGGCACGTTTACTCCTCCTAGGTTCGGTTACCGGTTCAGTCTGGTCTTCAGGTTCTAATTGGACTTCGGGTTCGATCTGAGTTACCTGATTAGAACTAGAAGCCTGGTTATTGGGATTAGTATTGATCCTAGTCTTATAAGGGAAGATATTTTCGAAGTATGAAGCATCTCTTGCTTCGATTATGGTGTTATTGGCTATTTCGCTTATTTCAGAGTTAAACACTAAAAATCGATTAGCGTTACTATCTAAAGCGTAGCCAATAAAGATGGCATCTACAGTCTTAGGTCCTATCTTCTTCCTTTTATTATCGGGGATTTTGACCTTAGCTAGGCACCCCCACACTTTTAGGTATTCTAAGTTAGGTTTTCTATGTTTCCATACTTCGTATGGGGTCAAGTCATTATGTTTGAAAGGAATGCGGTTAAGGATAAAACAGGCCGTCATTAGGGCTTCCCCCCACAAGTTCTCTGGCGCTCCAGAGCTTAGTAACATGGAATTGACCATGTTCATTAGGGTCCTATTTTTCCTCTCCGCTACACCGTTGGATTGGGGAGTGTAAGGAGCTGTGACTTCATGGAGTATTCCATAGTCATCACAGTATTCACTTAACTCATTCGAGGTGTACTCCCCTCCTCGGTCTGACCTAAGGATCTTAATTGTTTCGTCTAATTGGTTTTCAACCAGAGCTCTGTAAATTTTAAATTTACTGAGTACTTCATCCTTAGTTTTATATAAAGCTTGAGTGGAGTCTCAGCAGAGCGACGACAGAAAGATTAGCTCGACTGAGGATGTCAGTGGTGTACTTCTGTTAGGAGAGCAGAATCCCTTGCTCATTGTAGGTGATCTTATGACCGAGGAAGTAGCGAAGGCGATCTAAGTTATTCATCTGGAACTGGTATCAGAAGTGCCACTTAAGAGAGGCGATCACAACATAGTCATCACCAGTGATGATCATGTTATCAACGTATAATAGGAGAATCGCTCAACCATGAGGTGAGGATCACACCAACATATAGTGGTCACGTGAGCTATCAACATAACCAACCTTGGTTACTACTCACCTGAAATACTCAAAACTAAGCACAAGAGGCCTTCTTGAGCCTAGAGATGACTCGTCGAAGACGTCTGACATACTGAGGGGGAGTGCGCAGGACATGATAAGGTTGCATGTAGACAACCTCAGTAAGGACAACTTGAAGAAAAGTCATTCTTCATGTTTATATGGAGTAGAGGCCAGCAGTGAACAATTGTAACCGCCAAGAGGGCACAAACCATGGTCATCTGAGACACAGACACGAAGGTTGTCTCGTAGTTTATCTTGTACTCCTGTGTAAAACCACGAGCCACCGACCGAGCCTTGTGCCGCTCAATGGATCTATCAGGCCAGCGCTTGATCCATGTAACACCACCAAGGAGTGGGACGACAAACCAATTTGAGTCTGTTTGAAGGCATGTAACTCCTCTACTATGGCTTGCCATCATTGAGGGGACTTGACGACTTCGTGGTATGGCTAGGGATCGTGGTCAGAGTGAAGAGCAGCAATAAATGTGATGTACTGGGGCGAGTAGGAGGTGACAGTAGCAAATCCAAATGATCAAGAGACCCGAAAGCATTCTCCACCACAAAGCTCCGGTGCTCCCCATGTTGTTTCCATCTTCGGAAGCCTTCATCAAAACTTCTTGGGTATCTGTGTGGGTCCCTTCTCCCATTCTCTCCACGTGATCCCGAGCGTCTTGGGCTCCTTTTCCCGCTCATATGGTCATCGTTTTTCTGTGGTTCGTCCACTAATCCTTTCCATCTACAGCTCTCTCTCTCTCCTCCTTCGGTGTCACCTCGGTCTCTTCCGTGCCGACTTCTATCAATGTCGGTTGCCTTCGTCATCGCTCCACCTATTTGGTTTTAGGCGTCAGCGACCCTTGCATCTTCCTCGGTTGGCTTACTTGCATGTTGGTCGGGTTCCTCTATTGTATTGCTTGCAGGTCAATCGATTTATCTTTACTTTACAAAAGATGATGTTGAATGCATTTTGTCTTTCTTTTGTATTCTTTTTTTCTTTTTTATGTTAGGCAAACTGATGTTGGTTTATACTCTACATCAGTTTGAGGAAGTGTGGGTGCATATGTTAGATGTAGTATTGGTATTAGTTCCATATGGACTATAGAATTATAACAGTGTTCATTCTCTTCCAATATAAGGAGAGGTAGTGCTAATATAATGATAATTAATCCCATGAGTAATTTTTTATGTTGGTTTATACCCTACCTCAGTTTGAGGGGGGTGTTAGATGTAGTCTAAGTATTAATCCCATATGGGCTATGGAATTGTAATGGTGTGTGTTCTCTCAATACAGGGAGAGGTAGTGCTAATATAACACACCCAAACATCAATTGTTTTGCCAACTCGATCCCCTGTCCCCTAGTGGGTAATGTCTATTGATTTTTTTAAAAGATCGACGAGTGTCCCGAAACCTTTCGAGTGGACCGACTTCGGGCTCGAACTAATCCCTGTGGGAATGCATATCAACCCACTCGGAAAATTTCCTATGCACACCTGGGTAACTCGAGGGGTGAAGGAGTTGAATCCACAATCTCCAGAATAAAGCATCATCAATTGCTTACCAAATCCCCTATCCCAAGTGGGTAATGTCAAGTAAATTTTTTTTTTTGGTGGTAAATAAATATATAAAACAAATAAAGCCAACAAGTTGCAGACCAAAAGAAAATATCACAATGGTAGCAGACCAACAAGGTTGCTACCTGAGGTATCTAACCCAACACTACAAACTAATACAGGACAACAAAAGCCGAAAAGAGAAATACACCAAATACTACCAAAATATTGTAAGAGACCTAATTGCCGGTATAAGTAAGAAAGGAACACCTTTGTATAGTCAGGGAGACTGCTAGAGGAACCAAAGGTTTACACCCTCCAAGAACATGACATCTAGAACCAAGGGACTAGAAGGGCTTGGGCCCTCCAATAAGAAAAGCTCTCAGACTCCAGGATGCCTCCAATAGAAGATCCAAAGAGGGGACAATCCAGAGTAGAACATCAACAAGAAAGGAGCTCAAAGACTTGCCCTTCAGAAATCTGCATCTACAGAAAATCAGAAATAAATGAGAAGCTATAAGGGCTTGGGCCTTCCATTTGAATGATAGTAGCACAACGATCAAGAAGAGCATACACCCTCCAGAATTTTGCATCTCTCAAACTTGTGCCCTCCAAACAAAAATAGCATGCACACTCCAGAGGACCAAAGTGAAGACTATCCCAAAAGCAGATAACTGCAAAGAAAGAGCTAGAAAGAATTTAGCCCTCCAAATTAAGGAGACTGTCACCCAAGGATCGAGAGACATAGACCCTCCTTGGCACTACATCAACAGAAGAAATAAGGAACTAAAAGGGCTTGAGCCCTCCACATAGGAAGACAACAACATTATGATTGAGAAAGGCTTGGGCCCTCCATAGAGCTCCAACTCACAAAATACGGTGAGACAACAACTAGATCCACCAAATATTATCAATTCACTACTTGATAGAAAGAAAGTCGCAAATGCCCACCAAGACCACCTCCAAATAACAAAACCAAATAGCAACAACTAGACCCAATGCAAATTGCCGAAACCAACCGAAGAGAACCCAACTGCAGCATTAGCTTACTGCACCTGAATACTGCCATCAGATGAACTCCTCAATCTAAAGCTAGAAAGACTTCAAGAGGATCTAATATTGGCCAACTAGAACAAATTAAAGCATCAGAAAACAAACTGAAGCATTATACTTCAAGAAAACCATCTTCTGCATCAGATTATATCTTGCTCAGAAGTAGGGTCAGAGCAGTAGATCGTATGGCTAGAGCAGACAACAACAGTAGTCCAAGCAGTAATCAACCGTTCAGCATCAGGAACAATTTTTTTGCATGCTACTGTTTGCAGAATCTCAACATACTTGTAGGCCACCTTCGAGAAAACCTCCTCTGCAGTTGCAGCGTCACCTTCATAAACACTGCTATTCCGTTCAATCCTCAAAGAGAAAACTACTGTGGTTAACAAGGCACTCCCCAACAAGCTCTCAGCTTTATTAGGAATAGAAATGATAAAATTGTAAGCCTTTTTTATCGAATTTCCTGAGGCTAAAGGAGCCCATCCCATTCTCTCACAGCAATGCTCCCAAACAAGTCTAGCAAATTGGCATTTAAAGAACAAATACTTCACTTCTTTTTCATCTTGGCAACAGATAAAACACATGTTGGCAAGATAGATTCCATTTCGTTGGACCCATGGAATAGTAGGAAGACGATTCCTAATGGCCCTCCAAACACAGAAGCTATGATTAGAGGGGGAATAAGCATTCCAGATGACTTTAGCCCATGATTTTTGAACACCAATTGTCCTCATATAATCCCAAGATGAATAGAGAGAAAATATGGTCGTATTAGTTTTACTCTAGCTGATAGAGTCTTCTAAGAGATGAGGAGTAATAGTGATCTCAATTATAAGAGAATACATATTGGCTAACTCCGGATTTGCAAGATTAGGAAGACTCTAGTTGTTGTTTGCAATCCAAGTGCTGAGGCTAGGCCAACCCAAATGAAGGTCCACCAAAGAATGCAGCCCCACAATCTTAAGAGGACTTCTCTCTTCAATCCATGGATCCCTCCATCTATCAATCTTACTACCATTAATAATCGAAATTTTCAAATTCTGGGCTAGGACCTCTCTGCTAAGAATAATACATTTTCATACACTAAAGTCAAAGTGTTTAGGGAAGGCTTCCTAAAATGACTGAGATCCTAAATATCTAGCTGTTATCCAAGTCGACCATAGGTCATTCTCATGAGTTACGAATATCCATGCAAGTTTAAGGTAGTTGGCTTTACCTATATCAGCAATAGTCCGGACGTCAAGCCCTCCTTCATTTATTGGCTTACAAACCTCATACAAGTCGAAATCGAGAACACAGCCGCCCAATAGTACAGGTAGGACGATAATACAAATTTAACCAAAGTTAATCTACCTCCGAAGGAAAGGCTTTGAGTTTCCCAGGTGGTAAGTTTCAATCTAACTTTCTCCACCAAAAGATAGAAGAAGCTTAGCTTTTTTCGAGCATTAAACAGCGATAGACCAAGGTACTTGTAATACCCTGAAAATCTTTAACATATTTTTTCAATCGAGGAAAATGCATGTTCAAAAAAAACCAAACCATAAGTTGATCAAACCTAGTCCAACTTGACGAAACGATAAAAAACCCGTATACAAACTTTAATCATTTGATCACTTGTAAAATATATTAAAAAGTAAAAACTAAAAAATGGTAATGCGTGGATTCAAACCTATGACCTACCCAAAATCATCTAAACCCCAACCATCAAACTAACTCAATCCTTTTGTTATGATTCCTAAAGAAACCTGTTCGGGGGATTTTTCACTGGTCCGTGCGGGCCGCCTGCAAGACAAAGAAAAGAGAACGTGAGAACGGCTGGCTCCCTTAGGAGCGCAGACCCTCCGACGCTCAAGTCAGTCACGGTAGCACAACGGCGAGCTGTTGTATACCAAAGTGGTAGGGAAAAGGATTTCGAACCTGTACTATGGAGCCTGGGGGTGAGCATTTATAGCAATCGGCGGCCTACCGTGGCCCGACGCGTGGAGATTCTTCCAGGGCCTTCTAGACCCCCACGTTCTGGCTCGCGTGGGTCTGACAGTCCTTGGTACTCGCGCCCTGACATTCTGTCGTTAAGCCTGCCAGGCAGTTTGAGTGGGGGAGAGTATCTTTCTTGTCGCGGCCAGGTGTCTATTCTGGAATGTTCAAGTCTGGGCGGTCTCAGGGAGGAAGCAAAGGCAAGCTCGCCCGGCACTGCTCCGTCCTTTCGTCCATATTTATCAAGAGTCGGACCTCACGGGGGCAACCTCTTCGATAAACAGGGGTCGGGGCGAGCTTGGGCGAGCTCCGGAGCGAGCTTGGCGAACTCCCGAGAGAGCTTAGGCGAGCTCCGGAGCGAGCTTGGCGAGCTCCTGAGCAAGCTTGGGCGAGCTCCTGAGTGAGCTCTTTGCCTAAAGCACCTTCGGCCCAATGTGGAGCTCGCTCCCTGTCAAGGTGACTTGGTTAGCATGGGGGGGGGGGCGAGCTCCTGGGCGAGTTCCCCACCCCTCGGAATCCTGGGGTCTATGAGATCCACAGGCAAGGGCGAACTTGGGCGTGCTCCTGCGCGATCTTGGGCGAGCTCCTGCATGAGCTAGGGGCGTTTGCGATGCCGGTGTCTTTGTTATGCATGACGGTCTAACTCCCGCTACCACTGCAAGCGAGTTCTCGCGCGGGCTTGGCGAGCTCCTGGGCGAGCTTAGGCGAGCTCCGGGGCGAGCTTAGCGAGCTCCTGAGCGAGCTTAGG
Source organism: Chamaelirium japonicum (assembly GCA_947650365.1). Taxonomy (NCBI): domain Eukaryota; kingdom Viridiplantae; phylum Streptophyta; class Magnoliopsida; order Liliales; family Melanthiaceae; genus Chamaelirium; species Chamaelirium japonicum. The sequence continues at coordinate 13,906,037 of OX393555.1, read as the reverse complement.
CGGGCTCCTGGGCGAGATCAGGCGAGCTCCAGCGAACTTAGGCGGGCTCCTGGGCGAGATCAGGCGAGCTCCAGCGAGCTTAGTCGAGCTCCTGGGCGAGATCAGGCGAGCTTAGTCGAGCTCCTATGAGTGCCCTTGGCCTAGGCCCCTCCAGCCCAATGTGGATCTCGCTCCCTGTCAAGGTGATTTGGTGAGCATGGGGGGGGGGGGGGGGCGAACTCCAGGGCGGATTTCTGCTTCCCCCAATATTACCCCCTCCTGAGTGAGCGACTAAGGAGTCTTTGGCGCTTGCTCAGGAGTCTTATTGCACACGACGGTCGAATGGGGAGTTCTAGTCATTTGCGACCTCCACCCGGTAGGCTACGGGCACCAACCGCGGGTGGTCTGCGCCGAGAGCTTTGACTGTCAGTACTTCACAAACGCTGGGCGGGCCGGGAGCGTCAGCCACGAGCGATCTCCTTCCGGTGCGAGCTCATCACACGCGGTCAGGGTCTACCTCGGGCGAGCTGCGGGCACCTGCCGCGAGCGGTCTGCGCCGAGAGTTTTGACTCCCAGTATTTCACAAACGCTGGGCGGGCTGGGAGCGTCAGCCACGAGCGATCTCCTTCCGGTGCGAGCTTGTCACACGCGGTCAGGGTCTGCCTCGGGCGAGCTGCGGGCATCTGCCGTGTGCGGTCTGCGCCGAGAGCTTTGACTGCCAGTATTCCACAAACGCCGGGCGGGCCGCGAGCGTCAGCCACGAGCGATCTCCTTCCGGTGCGAGCTTGTCACACGCGGTCAGGGTCTGCCTCGAACGAGCTGCGGGCACCTGCCGCGAGCGGTCTGCGTCGAGAGCTTTGACTGCCAGTATTCCACAAACGCCGGGCGGGCCGCGAGCATCAGCCACGAGCGATCTCCTTCCGGTATGAGCTTGTCACACGCGGTCAGGGTCTGCCTCAGGCGAGCTGCGGGCATCTGCCGTGTGCGGTCTACGCCGAGAGCTTTGACTGCCAGTATTCCACAAACGCCGGGCGGGCCGCGAGCATCAGCCACGAGCGATCTCCTTCCGATGCGAGCTCGTCACATGCGGTCAGGGTCTGCCTCGAGCGAGCTGCGGGCACCTGCCGCGAGCGGTCTGCGTCGAGAGTTTTGACTCTCAGTATTTCACAAACGCTGGGCGGGCCACGAGCATCAGCCACGAGCGATCTCCTTCCGGTGCGAGCTTGTCACACGCGGCCAGGGTCTGCTTCAGGCGAGCTTGGGCACCAGCCGTGGGAGATCTGCGTCAAGAGTTTTGACTCCCAGTATTTCACAAATCTCCAACGGTCGCTTTATCTTAAATGCGGCGCGAGGCTCGATGCTGATACAGCGAATCTCATCATGAGATCCCGATCGGCGCGAGACACGTGTCTCCTCCTCATTCGCTCTTCTTTTGTCATTAAATGATAATGTCGGCGCCGGCGCAGCCTTTTCCACGCGTGGCCCACGTGGCGCTCGACGATTAGAAAGAAGCGAGTTGTCGCTTCGATTGCCGTCACGTCGCCTCGCCGCGCGCGCTCGGGCATTAACTGCGGCTCGATTCACCTGCCTCTCACCCGTCTATAAATAGGGGATGGGGGGCGATAATTACCGTCGCGTGAAAACAGCTCTCCCTTCATTCTCTGCTTTCAGCCCGCCCTGATCACTTTTTCTGCTAGCTCGCCTTAGCCCTTCTGCTCTAATGGCCTCCGCTTCCGACGTTGCTGCTGCTGCTGCCGCCTCCCAAGCCTCTGAGCCCGCCGCCGAGAGGGCAGTGGTCTGGCTGCAGAACCCGATCGGGGTGCCCGTTGGGGACAGTATCCGGGCGGCGATCGATCTCCCTCAGGAGATCCTCGTCACCGAGATGCCACTCTCGGGGAGGCCGCCCCAGGGCACAGTAGCTTCTATCGGGCTACTGTGGTCCGGGCTGCGGTTCCCCCTGAGTCATCTCGCCGGGGAGCTCCTGGAGTTGACGGGGCTTTGCCCTGCTCAGCTCTCAGGAAACTCCTGGGGGATACTTTACGGGCTGTCCCAGCTGGAGACCGCCCTGAAGGCGAGGATCCCACTGAGCTATCTGCTCAAAAAGTGGCTCCTCAAGCCCTCGCCGGTCTTCAGCTCCACGGGCTACGGCTACTTCTACCTCGCCGGGCGACCTGGCGAGGTGCTCCCCTTCTCCACTATCGAGAGCAAGGACCGCCACTGGAAGGACTATCCTTTCGTGGTGGTCGGCGACTGGCGCGGGCGGTTCAGCGGAGTCCCGGCTCACCCCGGGGCTCCCCCGACAGCGGTCTTCTGGGAGATCTCCTTCTATAAGGCGGGGAAGAAGAAGTGCATCGCTCCTGACCGGGAGCGATCTCTGGACGAGGCGATCCTTCACTACCTCGGGGGGCGGACTCCGGAGAAGATCACCGCTCCCGACTTTGCCTTCCAGCTGAAGGACGGGAAGACCGGCGCTATTCTGCTGAAGCAGAAGATCGTCCGGAAGAAGAAGGAGGAGGAGGTCGGCGCTATTCCGCTGATGCAGAACGCTCCTCCCTCCAAAGGGGCCAGCAAGGGGGCAGGGAGCTCGGGGGGCAACCCCCGCAAGAAGACGGTCCGGAGGCGGGCTTCGCCCATCCGCCTCAACGACCCCGACACCATGGAGATGCTCCGCCAGGGCGAAGCCTCCGCTCCTCCGCAACCTCCTCGCCCGGACGCCGGCCCAGGTCAGCCTTCCGCCCCAACTCCTATTGTCCGCCGCAAGATCCAAATGGTCGAGCCCGACGACCCGAACATCGACCTCCCGCTAACCATGGCGGAAGTCGAATCCGGGATGGCCCAGATATTAATGGGCTACTTCCCGGGCGATCTGACCGTCCCTCTTCGTGTAGCAGTGCTGACGCCGGAGATGGAGGCCCACGGGAAGAAGAAGGCCAAACGCGCGGGGCCCGCGCCTTCGAACATCCAGACGGAGCAGCGGCGAAAAGCGCTGGAGGAGGCGGGCTTGGACTCGGAGCCCAGTTGGACGGACTCCGAGGAGGAGGCGCCAGGCTCCGAGGAGGAGGGGCACGTCCCTCAAGCTCTTCGGGCGGAGCCCGTCGCTCCTGCCCAAGTGGAGAAGCCCGCAGCTCCATCAGCTCCCGCACCAGGGGCGGGACCGAGCGGGCAGGAGCTTCCACCTCCTCCCGCCGGGGTGGAGGTCCAGCAGGGCGGGGTGCCACCCTCTGCTCCTCGGGAAATTTCCCGCGAGGACAGTGGGCCAGAAACCCCTACCGCCGCTGCGACCTCTACGCCCCCTGCAGCTTCCATATCCGCTCCTCTGCCCTCGTCATCTGGACGGGGTAAGGAGAGGGTGGACTTCCCGGAGGATACGGGGGACTTGATCTACAGGTCCCCCTCCTTCGTGGATATTGGCTCCGACTCCGAGTCCTCCAGCTCGGAGTCGGAGGCCAAGGGGGTCGGGGCGGACCCTCCAAGCCCGCCAGCAGCCGGAGCTCGCCCGGGGGAGGTGCCAGCCTCCACTCTTCCCGGCGTGCCCCCTGCTACTGAAGCTCCGGGGGGTCCCAGCGCGGGTTCCTCTGCGGAGGAGGGGAGGGCGCCCTACTACGTGCGGCAGCTGCTGGGCCGCAACGTCTTCGCTCGAGCCCCCTTCGCTTCAATAAGCGAACGCCTGGCCGAGGTACATCTTGCTCTCTCTGACCCTTCCGCCAAGAATGCTAATTTTCGCTTTTTGCTAACTTTTTCACCTTCCTTATGCAGGCGGAGAAGCAGAGCCAGGCGCTGGCCGTGAAGGTCGCTGGGGCCGGGAAGGCGCTGCCTGCCTTGTTCGACGATTCCCTTCGGGGGTCCGAGCGCAAGGTGGATGAGCACATCCACGAGCTTCAACGAGCTAAGGGCTCCGAGGAGCTGAGGGCGGAGTCAGAGGCACTGCACCGCAGGGTCAAAGCCCTGGTGTTAGGCCTTGCCATGGCCGAGGCAGCCAAAGGCCTGTCCGCTACCGCCCTCCTCAAAGCTAAGGCGGAGCGAGACGAGGCTGTGTCCGCCAGGGAGGTCGCGCAGCGGGAGGCGGCTCAACTTCAAGGCGAGGTCGCTGCTCTGAAGACAGAGATCGCCGCCCTGAAGGAGACGCACGCCGATGGCCTCCGGGCTCAGTAAGGTCGCCTCCAAGCCCAGCTAGACGATCTCCTCAAGAAAGGCGCCCTGACCGCTGTGGAGAAATACAGGACCGTAAGGTCGAAGAAGCGGCGCCGAGGGGACGACAGTGGGGCGGAGACTAGCAAGCCTTGAGCTCACAGCCTCGTAACTGCCTTTGTAATTTTTGGTTTAATCAATGAAATGAAATCTTTCTGAGTTCGCATATACGTTTCTTTCTTTCTCTGTGCCACTTATGAGTCCGCTCTAGGAGTTCGCAACGATCTCGAGAGTGATACCCCGGGCGAGGCAGCTAATTCGATTCAACCTTTTTATTTTAAAGTATATGCAAACGAAAAACTCGGCATGCTCACAAAAACTCAATAGTCTCTGAGCCCGGAAAACGTTTAAGCGAACCAAAAGACTTCAAAAACTTCCCTACACTCAGAGACTTAAACCATTTTTATTTTTAAAGAAAATTAATAAGTGCTAGCTGCCCCCTGCCCGGTTAATTTCCCTCGATGATCCTGTTCGATGGGCTCGCCCTTCGAGGGGTATGCCAACGCCAGGATGCTTCCGTTCATGGCAGGTGAACGCGAAGGATCCTGGTTAGGTTTAGAGTCCACTAGGCAGCGGACTTCCCCGGGAATCTCAAGGTCGCCCACTGGCTGCCTCTGAGGATCCCGGTCTTGCTTTAAGTCCGCACAACGGCGGACTGCCCCGGGAAGCTCAAGGTCGCCCACTGGCTGCCTCTGAGGATTCCGGTCTTGCTTTAAGTCCGCACGACGGTGGACTGCCCCGGGAAGCTCAAGGTCGCCCACTGGCTGCCTCTGAGGATCCCGGTCTTGCTTTAAGTCCGCACAACGGCGGACTACCCCGGGAAGCTCAAGGTCGCCCACTGGCTGCCTCTGAGGATCCCGGTCTTGCTTTAAGTCCGCACAACGACGGACTACCCCGGGAAGCTCAAGGTCGCCCACTGGCTGCCTTTGAGGATCCCGGTCTAGCTTTAAGTCCGCACAACGGCGGACTACCCCAAGAAGCTCAAGGTCGCCCACTGGCTGCCTCTGAGGATCCCGGTCTTGCTTTAAGTCCGCACAACGGCGGACTATCCCGGGAAGCTCAAGGTCGCCCACTGGCTGCCTCTGAGGATCCCGGTCTTGCTTTAAGTCCGCACAACGGCGGACTGCACATTATAGATCATGCGGGCTCTGTCTGCGCTGAGCTTCTGAGCTAACTTCTTTGTTGAAACCTCCGTCGTTCGGTGAAATCCCGCTCCCCGGGTCCCGGAGGCAGGTGCCAGTTCGCCGGCCTTCCAGCGACCACCGGGGGGGCTTCCACGGGCTATACGGCAGGAGCTGCGGGCGGTCCGGGCGAAGGTGCCACCTGTGGCACCCCCCGCCTCTCCACGGCTTTAACGAAGAGAGGTCGTAGAGCCGGAGGGGGTCGCTGCTCGACTGCCTCTCCCTTCCGGTCTAACACCGCATCCTCGAGCCTGATGTGCTGCTGGACAAGGGCGAATAGCTCCACGATCGTGCGGGGATCCTTGATTACCAGGGCGTCATGAAGCTTGCTTCCCTCGGGGAGGGCGTTCCGGAATGCGCTCACCGTTGTGAGATCTTGGTCGACAACGTCCTCCAGAGCGAGGTAGGCGCTTTGGAAGCGTGTCACGAAACTTCGAAGAGTTTCGCGGGCTCCCATGGACAAAGTGAAGAGGGACTCGATCCTCTTAGGGGACTGTCTGTTGCACCGGTACTGCTCCAGAAACAACCTGGAGAGAGTTGGGAAGTCTGGAAGGGCGCCCGACGGCAACTTGTGGAACCAGTTCAACGCCGAGCCGGTCAAACTGCTCGGGAATGCTCGGCACAAGACGTGGTCTTGGTCCCGGAAAAACAGAAGCTTTCTGTAGGCCAAAAGATGGTCAACGGGATCCTGCGACCCGTCGAACAATACAAACTTCGGGGGGGTCCAGTGGTGCGGAAAACCCCCTTGGTGGACCTCGCTGGTGAAAGGCGAGCTACCTCCGTGGGTGGCGAGGTCTTCCAATAAATCTACTGGCGCACTAGATCGCTGCCAGTGCCCGGGGAGAACTCCTAGAGGCGGCTGCGCAGGTCCTAGGCGGTCTCGCACGCTCCCTCGTGGTAAGGTCGGACCCACCCCGCGGCGACCCTCGGGGGCTACCGCTCGGCGGCCTCCTTGTTGTTCGCCCGCGGATTCCTTCAGCGCGTCAGTTGGTCTGTGGGAGGCCGTTGCCTCGCGAGCTTCGGAAAGTACAGCCACCGCAGGCTCTTTCCCTTGTCGCCGATGGCGCGGGTCGCGATCCCGCTCTAGAGACCTCGCCTCCGACCCGTCAGAATCGACGCTCCGGCTACGGCGGCAAGGGATTGTCGCGCGCGAGGTAGCCTGGTTGCTAGACCGCTGGGTTACTAGCTTCTGCAACCTCGTCAGCGGGGTTTCCGGCATCCTGCGCGCGGCCGCTCTCTCGACCGGGGGCTCCTGGCGGGAAACCTGCCGCGCCGGAACGGTCGTGGGCGGATACGATGTTGACGCTGGTGGTCGCACCGGAGGTGCCGTATTCACCGGCCCAGACCGTCGGCTGGCCGCCGGAGCCTGACGCAATCGCGTCAGTTCCTCCATCATGGCCCGCTGGGTGGCCAACATCTCCAACAAGAGTTGGTCACTGAGCGGGACCTGGGGCTGAGGGGTCTCAACAGGAGGCTCGCTGCGCGCAGATCTCGCACGGGTCCTCGGTCGCCTGCGTCCCTTTGCCGCCGGAGCCATCTTTGGGTTACGAGAAACTCTGGCGTTCAACCGCGTGGTCATGGGCGTTCTCGCAGGAACCAGTCGAAACGTTCCCACAGACGGCGCCAAATGTTCGGGGGATTTTTCGCTGGTCCGTGCGGGCCGCCTGCAAGACAAAGAAAAGAGAACGTGAGAACGGCTGGCTCCCTTAGGAGCGCAGACCCTCCGACGCTCAAGTCAGTCACGGTAGCACAACGGCGAGCTGTTGTATACCAAAGTGGTAGGGAAAAGGATTTCGAACCTGTACTATGGAGCCTGGGGGTGAGCATTTATAGCAATCGGCGGCCTACCGTGGCCCGACGCGTGGAGATTCTTTCAGGGCCTTCTAGACCCCCACGTTCTGGCTCGCGTAGGTCTGACAGTCCTTGGTACTCGCGCCCTGACATTCTGTCGTTAAGCCTGCCAGGCGGTTTGAGTGGGGGAGAGTATCTTTCTTGTCACGGCCAGGTGTCTATTCTGGAATGTTCAAGTCTGGGCGGTCTCAGGGAGGAAGCAAAGGCAAGCTCGCCCAGCACTGCTCCGTCCTTTCGTCCATATTTATCAAGAGTCGGACCTCGCGGGGGCAACCTCTTCGATAAACAGGGGTCGGAGCGAGCTTGGGCGAGCTCCGGAGCGAGCTAAGCGAGCTCCTGAGCGAGCTTGGCGAACTCCCGAGAGAGCTTAGGCGAGCTCCGGAGCGAGCTTGGCGAGCTCCTGAGCAAGCTTGGGCGAGCTCCTGAGCAAGCTTGGGCGAGCTCCTGAGCGAGCTCTTTGCCTAAAGCACCTTCGGCCCAATGTGGAGCTCGCTCCCTGTCAAGGTGACTTGGTTAGCATGGGGGGGGGGGGGGGGGGGGGGGGGGGGCGAGCTCCTGGGCGAGTTCCCCACCCCTCGGAATCCTGGGGTCTATGAGATCCACAGGCAAGGGCGAACTTGGGCGTGCTCCTGCGCGATCTTGGGCGAGCTCCTGCATGAGCTAGGGGCGTTTGCGATGCCGGTGTCTTTGTTATGCATGACGGTCTAACTCCCGCTACCACTGCAAGCGAGTTCTCGCGCGGGCTTGGCGAGCTCCTGGGCGAGCTTAGCGAGCTCCTGAGCGAGCTTAGGCGGGCTCCTGGGCGAGATCAGGCGAGCTCCAGCGAGCTTAGGCGGGCTCCTGGGCGAGATCAGGCGAGCTCCAGCGAGCTTAATCGAGCTCCTATGAGTGCCCTTGGCCTAGGCCCCTCCAGCCCAATGTGGATCTCGCTCCCTATCAAGGTGATTTGGTGAGCAGGGGGGGGGGGGGCGAACTCCAGGGCGGATTTCTGCTTCCCCCAACAAAACCTTATTTAAACCTAAAGCATGGCTTGAAATAACCCAACCCTTCAGTTTTGTAGCTGAAAACGGTTAACTCTTATGATTCGACCATCAAGTTAATATAGTAATTAAGTTAATAGGTTAGTAGGGTATAATAACAATTAAATCATATGACCTTTGGATTTTAAACCGAAAAAGCTATTGGGATTCTCTCCCATAAAACCCATATATTAATTAAGTATTTTAAAGCATTTTGCATGTAACTATTATGACCTTTATCATTCCCAAAATGCCTATAAATAGAAGGTTTTCCCTCCCCTTTTCATCAATCCCAAGAAAGACCAACCCCACCCTACCACTAGCTGACCCCACCTTGCCTAAAGCATTGCGCCACCTGCCGGACCATCGTCGTCTATACCGTCAGACCACCACCGGCTACCATAGGGGTGGCAATGGGTCGTGTCGTGTCTAGTTTCGGGTCGTGTCCAAAACCCCTAGACCCAGACCCGACCAGACCCGTTTAACTAATCGTGTCTAGATCCTAAACCCGTACCCGATCCGCTTATAAACGGGTAGACCCGATAAGACCCGTTTACCACACGGGTCTACTCAATTGACCTGATCCAACCCAATCCGACTTGACTCGACCAAACCTGACCCGATAGACCTACTGGTACTATATATTACAGTATCGAATTGCGGGTAGACCCCACTCGACATGACCCGTTGAATTTAAACAGGTCTTCCCGGGTATATTGTGTCCAAACCCTAAACCCGGACCCGACTCGTTTATTAAACAGGTCTATCATGTCTACCCGTTTACGACCCGAACCCGTTTAACCCTCACACAGACCTGCTAACTTCGTGTCAGGTCCAAAATTGCCAGCCCTAGGCTACCACCGCTTGCCGTCGGTTATTGCCGGCCGCAGCCGTCTATCTGCCGAACCACCGGCCGCCGACGGCAGCCACAGTTGCCCATCGCCCATCGCTGGGCCACCATCGATAGCCAATCGCCACCTCCTCCATTTACTTACCTCCAGGTAAGTTCTTCTCCCATGGGCCCAGACCACTTCTAGTTAGGTAGTTTCATTTTAGGAGCCATCGAGGCCCGAGTCCAATTAAATTAACCAAACCATTGGACTCAGACCCAATTGGGCCTTATAGGCACAAAGCCCATTTATCTTTGAATGAATAATTCGGGTTAAAAGGACCAAAGATCATTTCCTGTGCACCAAAATATTTGGACCAAATGGGATTAAGCCCATTTACTTCGCACAAAAGCTAATTGGCCCATTTTTGATATTTGTTGTAGATGGGTCAAAGCCCATTTGGAGTCCAATTAATGTCCAATCCAAATTGGACTTAGCCAACTAAATTGGGTTTAACCCAATTCGACTTAACCAACTAAATTGGGTTTAACCCAATTCGACTTAAACCCATTTACTATCGGGTTTGGGTTGGGTATAAGCCAACTCAATAAATTAATTTATGGGCTAAATTAACTTAACCCGAGCTCAATCCAATTAGATTGAGGCTAGGTCAAATCTATTGGAGTAGATCAGGCATGCCCAACCAAACTGGGTATAAAACAAATCCAGCTTTGCTAAAGAAATACTTTATACCTAAAGACAATCTAAATTATCTACTAACGATAGTTCAACCCCATAAATTAAATATAATAAAAGCTTTTGGCCATATATTAAAATACCTCTTGATCTCAGCTCCTTTTGAATAATTACAGTTAGGTCCCTAACTAGACGCTATGTTTGCAATATCTTTACTATATGGAATCGAGTGCCGTCTGTGGCTAACCCCTTGTGGAAACATTATCGATAATACCATAATATTAAGTTGGAAAAGTTAACAAAAGATATAAAATGACCATTTTGCCCTTAGGGGTATAATGAACATACCTTACACTATTTAGCCCCTAACTTATCACACCGAACTCAGATTTGAGTCTCGTCTGCACCTACGTGCTCTGGACAAAACACTCTATACAAGTATATAAGAAAGTAACATATACTATACACTTCATAAAATTATATATGAAATAACTATTTTACCCCTAAGATTGTTTTGGCCATAACTCGACACCCCAGATTCGGAATGCATTGAACCCTATATTTTTTGTCAGAAAATTATAAAATATCATAATAAATATTAATGACTATATTTGGTATCCCGGGGCAGTCAAATTGAAGATCCATCTTCAAGGAAAGTCAATGGTATTTTAAAATCAGGTAGGGGAATGGAACTATTGTCTTTTACTGTTTAAATTATATATTGGAAATGCTTATCGTACCTTAGTTGATTCATGAGTGTGTTGATTGGTAAAAGGTATGAAGTTTTCCTGTAAACGTCCTTAGTGTAAGGCTAGTTCTGCTTCGGCTAAAAGTGTCCTTAGGTGTGGGGCTTGCTTGGAACGTCCTGGGTGGTAGGCTAGCCCTGACTGGTGCCTAAAAACGTCCCCAGGTAGGGAGACCAGCCAAGTAAATGATCTTAACCAAGACAATTGCTCAATGAATAATTAAGTGATGCTTTAGTCATTTCTAAGTAGAGACCAGCCTAGTAAATGGTCTTGACCATGATAATTGCTCAACGAATAATTAAGCGATGCTTTAGTCATTTCTAAGTATGTTTTGTGCAGTTAAAATGTTTAGTGTCACCGACCTATTGAGTTTGTGTTGTAATACTCACCCCCTTCACACAAGCTCTCTTAGGGCTTCTCTTCACCCCAAAACCTCTTACTAACTCTTGGGCCAAAATAATATTATTAGTAATCTGTCTTCCCGAAATGAAGGCTGATTGATTGGCAGAGATGAGTTCTCCCACAAAAATCTGCAGCTTATTAGCCTTGATCTTCGCAATAAATTTATACAAGCTGTTGCAAAGTGAGATTGGTCTAAATTTCTTGATATGATGGCATTAGGAACTTTAGGGATCAAGGCTATAAATGTATGATTAATCTCCTTCAGAAGCTGGCCTGAAGTAAAAAAATTATTTACTGCAGTCCAAACGTCATCTTCCACAGCCGCCCAACAAGATTTGAAGAAATGACAGGTATAGCCATCAGGTCGTGGATATTTGTCATTAGCAGATATAAAACACCACATACTTCAGTTCCTCTTTAGTAACTGGAGATCCAATCCAAACATCAACTTCAACAGATATAACCCGATTAAAATTGATAGACTTAAAGTCAGCTGTAGATTCAGGATGAACACACAAATCTGCAAAGAACTCAACCACATCCTTCTTGATTGCAGCTAGGTTTGTCAAACAGAGACCTTGGTAATTTGTTAAATACAAAATACCATTAGAATTACAATTGGATTTGAATCTAGAGTGGAAAAACCTAGAATTTTGATTCAGGTAGCTCGAGATTTCTGCTGGGCTATCGCTTCATCTTCTACCCGAGCTTCAATCAATTCCACCACTAATTCTCTCTTTACGATAATCTTCCCTCTATAATATTTCGCTCTATAATATTTTCTCTCTACAATATTTAACTCTATTTTTTATTTACTTTTTATTTCTACAATGTTTTCTTCCGATATCATTCTCTCTATGATATTTTCTCTTTCTATAATATTTCCACTTTATAACACTCTACAATATTTTCTCATTACAAAATTCTCTCTACAAGGAGTTCGTGGGAGTCCATTACTTTCTAGTTCTACCAAAAAGTCCCGAATGAGCAACCCCCCTTCCTCATGGAACTAGAAAATAAGGAAGAAGAGGAGGAGGAGGAGGAGGAAGGATCATGCCGGTGGTGGTGAGTTGCTGACTGGCGGCGACGAGTCACGATTTGCACATGCACCACAAAAGCAAAAGGGGGGGGGGGGGGGGTGGCTTTTAGACAGGGGCTGCCTTTGGCAAAAGAGGTGTTGTTTAGATGTGAGTTGCCTAAGATATTTCATGGGCTCTATATAGCCTCACCCGATAGATCCTATTCTTAAGAGGAGAAAAAAAAAGATCAATTTTCATTTTCCTCCCCCCAAAAAGATGCATTTTTATTAATAAACTCAAATTTATACAAAACAAAATATATACTCTAAACTTTCACAAAAATTTTCATCTCTTTTTAAACTTTTCGTTCTCGTTTATCGCAATCTACAAACTTACGCCAAATAATATTTTATTTCTTCTGTCCTGAGTTATTGTGTATGACACAAATGCTTGTTTGATGCTTAATTAAATTTTATAATGATCTTATTCTTCAAAATAAAAATAAAATATAAATAATCCAATGAACCCTAAAGTTAATAATGTTCTAAAAATGAATAATTTGTACCGTTAAATTCAAATTTTGCCTTTTCTTTTATCATTTTCCGCCCTACACAGTTGCCGTACAGTTTCAACTCTCAGGACAACACCAACCCCCCGCCCCCCCCCCCCCCCTCTCTTCCCGGCTGTCTTCAGAAACCCTAAATTTCTTCTCCCTCTCGGGCCAGAAATGGCTACGGCGGCCTTCAAGTCGAGCACGAAGAGGTCCACGTTCAGCGCCGCCACCGAGGACGCCGGGTCCTCCAACCGCGGCGGCGGGACCCTCCGCCGGTCCAAGAGCCTCAGCCGCTACTCCGGACGGTTCCCACCACCTCCGCCGGAGTACGACGAGCTCCAGGCTCCGAGGGGAAGACTAAGTGAGGTGAGGGATTCGGGCTTGCCTGAGATTAGCCTGGATGATCTCGCTGATGAGTTTTTCCGAAGGATAGAGGAGGTGGAGGTTAGACCGGTGGTTGGCCGGTCCGGTCCCCGGGGTTCTGATGTACGATATAGGGCGGAGACGGACTCGTCTCGGAGGCGGGGGAGGTCGGTGTCGAGGCACTGTGACCGTACAGCAGGGGAGCAGAAGGGCAATTTGGAAAATAGCGGGGAGAGTAAGGGAGTTCCTGCTAGTAGACCAAGAAGGCAGCGCTCGGTCTCGGTCGCTCGATCTCGTCATAGGGACTCGGAGGTACCTTCCGTCAGTTCTTGACTCATCTTCTTGAAGTAGCCATTTTGTGTAGTTCAGCTTCTCTCATGAACTAACCTAAGTTTAAAAGTCTAATCTGCAATGGACTCGGAAATCTTTGTCAATTTGCGAAGCTGTTGGTCTCGATATACATTGTTGGCCCCTTCTCTAATAGCTCAAGCTATTAGATGAGTTGGTAAGTTAACATGGTACGATGGCGGGTTCAACCACTGCATGCAGTGAGTTCGTCACTACCCGCATGCAAGGTTAGGTTGTCTAATATGTAGTTAGGGTGCTCTAGAGGTTAGTGTACAAAGTAAGCATGAAGTCTAGTAGGTTTATGTGCGTAAATACTACATCTTCATAGTTCATAGTTACAAAAATAAACAATAATTATGGTATATAACTAATGTATTGCACAATTAATTTAAACAAGTAATTTTTCAAGGTAATTATTAGAGCGAGCGGAGGTAAAGAACAATAGAAGTAGAAGACAAAAACAGAGAGAGAAAGACCTCTTCACATTTTCTCTTTTCATAAGAGGTTCTATACAATCATTACTGTATGAACCAATTGTTTTACATAAAAGATGGTGGTTGTTCAGACATAACAATATAGTCTTATTCACTGAATTCAAGTCTCATATATAACGCTCAGTGCTAAACGAAAGTAGATGCTACGTAGATAAATCTTAAAATCCCTATACATATTTAAAGATGTAAAACAAGATACATGCATAAGTTTATGTCACCTGAACAGAAGAATCGGGATTAGGTTGAGGATCTTCGACGAATGCTCCATAATTTTGAATGGCACACATTGATCGAACATGAGCATGAGAGGAAAAATAGAATAATCATTAGAGAGGAAAGAAAAACATAGCGAGAGACCAATTTAGAGAGAAGTGAAAAAGATAGAAATATGATATTAGATCGAGGACTCTCTTGCCCCTGAAAGCCCTATGCACTAGCTCAAACCGCCTTAAATCTAGCCCCCCAATCGCTTTAGGCAGACACCTACCATTTATCCAAGTGAAGACCTGATCAGAAGATCCATTTGCCCAAAGTAAACGCTCATCTCTCTTTCTATCTGGTTAAATTCTTACTTCATTTTTGCTCTTGGTTTGAAGAATTCCTCTCAAAAGCTGCGACAAACTTGAAATGTCAACTTTCAATACTAGTTTGATTTTTTCCAGCCACTCCTATGCACTAACTGATGATAAAGTGTGGGATGGCCGTCTTAATATAAGTGGGAGTGGGAAAGATTATGAGCCAGTTTATGACCAGAAAACGGTAGGTCAAAGTCACGGCTGACAATAAAGATGAGTTTGCCTTTGATATTTGTACAAACATTCTTCAAAGAGTTAGAAGTTCAAGTGCTTGTGAAAGCGATTCATGTGATTGATATCTTATTGTAATTCTCAGGAACGGGAGGGGACTGGATTATATGAAACCATGCATGCAAAAGTAAATCATGCTGTTGAAGAGATCAGGACAGAGTTTGAAAAGGTGTGTTTCTCTATTAAATTAATGTTCAGTCATTCATTAACTGTTGATGTCTTAATTATCAAATAGACTGGATATGTTGTTTAGGTTAAGGTTTCAGGTATGTATTTCTGCCATTGTTGTTGCTTTTATTATCATGTTATTTGTCATTATCATCATCTTACATATGATGCAGCCTTGCTTATCTTTAGAAAGTGCTAACTGCACTTCATGTCAGGTCAAGGTAAAAATGGAGCCTACAGTCACAGGCAACGGCGATGATAGCCAATGTAGGAGCTCGAATGTTATCCAAGCTATTGATGAGATCAGAAGGAATTACACCACCAAACTGGAACAGGTACAAGTTTTTACCAAAAAAAAGGGAAAAAGAACAGGTACACGTGAACTAAAGTCAACCCTTTTTTACTTTTCTTTTTATAATCTGTTGTTGTACCATGTAATGTAACTCTTTTTAGCCTTGTGCTAGGATTTTGATGATTCATGATTGTCGTGATTTGAGAATGTTCTATCACTTCGACACTTTGGCTTATAATTTGTGCAACAAAGATGGATATAATTCCCTATATCAAAACTCGTCTCCAGCCCTCTTTAATTAGACTTTTCCTAGTCTAGGGGAATCTAAGAGAGTTGTTTTATGTGGTCACTAGGGCTGCAACTTGGGCGGGTTGCACCTGACCTAACCCGAGTTTTGGGCGGGTTTGGGTTGATGTTTTTGAAGATTGGGCTGGGTGAGGGTTGAAAAAATATAGCTGAGTTGAATTCGGGTCGGGCTCGGGCAACTCGGCCCAACCCGAACCCGAGTACTCATTTATGTGTGTGATAGTGTGATATATAGGTAATAATCACAGTCATCCCGAGTATTCATATGTTGAGGGATTGCAATCACAGTCATCGGTTTCACCTGTCCCATATTATTTATTTGTTTCTTGCTTATCAAATAAAAACATTATTTGATGATCTAGTAAATTGCATGGATAGAAATGCAAGAAAAGTTGTATAGTAGTGTTAGCAAGTATAAGTTCTTTTCCGTTTTTGATCTTGAAAGGTCAAAATTTTAAACAAGGATTGAAAATAAGTATACCCAAACCAGCACAACCCGATCGATCCCACCAACCCGGGCTAACCAGTGAGTCCGGAAATTTTTGCTTGGGTTGGGCATCTCGGGTTGGAGGTTGGGTTGGGTTAGAAATTGAGAGTTCTAGAACTTGGGTTGGGCTTTAACATGGCGTTTGTTGAAATGTGAAAGAAATTTTTGGAACAATTTTAATTGTATCTAAAGTCCAATTCTATACTGGACAATGAAACTCTATGTTAAAGATTCCTTTTTTTGTGTATACTTGTGTGGTCTTTTGAGTCCTAAGAACATTAGTTGCTCAAATGACTTGGGTTTTCTTTTACTCGATGCAAGCTTCTATTGTTTATCAATTACCATGCTTAGGAATTAACTTAGATGTAGTATTTTTAATTAGGATACAATCATTTCGGATATAATAAACCATTTAAACTCATTTGGTCCCAGAAATTGAAACTAATTTTCTTCCATCATGTTGATATTATTAAAATTTTGTTTTTAGATGAATAATTTTTTATTAAGGAAAGATACTCGTTTCATAATAATCATAGTTTGTTGTGATTGAAACTTAGGTTTTTCTAGTATGTGCTTTTTTCCTCAAGGCATGTGGCCAATATGTACATTTACAAGGCTCACACGGTCACACCTAATGAGTAAGTCAACACATTACGGTGATGTATATGGATAGGCTCCTAAAATGCAGACGCTCTATAGATTTCGATGCATCCAAAACGTATATACAGATATACAAGAAGAAGAAGAAGAAGAAAAACATAAGAAACCGCACCAGAGGGAGAAAAGAGGCTTGCCGTGCTCACCATGAGAAGACGCTGGCCATCAATGGAGCTCACAAGGAGATTGAACCCTTTATGTCTTTTAGTGGAGGTCTCTCCTCATTAGGACCTCAATTCAATTGTAACTACTTTAGTTCAAGTATTACTTCATTCAGGATTTTCAAGTTGATTAGGAATACAATTTCTCGTTGACTTGGACTCTAATTTTTTTGTATGTGACAACATGCATCATTTAATGAGTCCATAGGAATGCCAATCATTCTAGAAGAGTTATGTGATTCCATTCCACTTGGATTGGGGTACAAATCTAAGTGAAATTGAGAGGCAAAAACATGGGAAAGACCTATATAAAGAGGCTCATGGATACCATCATCACATAAATTGCTGGAAAAAGTCTCTCGCTACATTGGTGTTGTGCCATGAAAACTAAGGTGCTAACTCTTCTTGTATTTACCCATTTGTTTCTTTATCTCGTAAATTCTGATTTCCTAAATTTTCTTTTAGTTTCATTAAATATCTCCAACTTAGATAAGTGAACTTTGTTTCTTACCTTAGTAGCCTAACACATGCGTCTAATTACCTAGAATCCTTAGAAAACCCATCCAATACCTTCAAATTTCCCAAACCACTGCACCTGATTTCAACTGTAGCAAGCATGTTATCTTGCTTTTTTCCATTATTATCTCTTGTTTTCTCCTAAAAGCCTCGTAGATCCTTGATCGTTATAATAGTTGACATGTACTAGAAGTCCAGAACCCTTTGTAGGTCCTTAAATCACTTTCATAGTGTAATTTTAGATTAAGTCTATGGTATTAAGAGCATCTCCAGCGGGCTTTGAGCGCACCTCTGAAGGCACATGTGGCACTCCGAGCCCAAACAACACCTGTCCAACGGTCTCCGAGCGCACCTTTGAAGGCATATGTGCAGGAGAAATAGGACCCACCTGCTCGGGAGCTCCGAGTGCCTCCACATACGCTAGAGCTCCTTCAGAGCATCTCCAGCGGGCTTCGAGCGCACCTCTGAAGGCACATGTGGCACTCCGAGCCCAAACAACACCTGTCCAACGGTCTCCGAGCGCACCTTTGAAGGCATATGTGCAGGAGAAATAGGACCCACCTGCTCGGGAGCTCCGAGTACCTCCACATACGCTAGAGCTCCTTCAGAGCATCTCCAACGATTTCCTAGTTGAGAATAGCTTGTAAGGATCATGGGCCCACTTGAAAAGCCACAAAGCCACCTCATCCAAATTTGCTCTTCTTTAGAGCTCCTCTCCAATGATCTCCCAACTAGGAGTTTCCAACCAATTTCAACCTTTAAACCCTACAACCTTTCACGTTACCCAAACCCCCCCAAAGTTGTGGCAAACCCCTTCCCATCTTAAATTGTTTTTTTCCAAGCACCAATTTAAATGCTTAAAAAAATACTTAAAATTATCAGAAAATTATGGAAAAATTATTAAAAATTAAATAATATTCCTAATGGTGATATTTCTATCCGTTGGGCACGGTCTGCGACGTGACACATTTCCACCACCGACGACTATATTTTTATCAGTTGGACACGGTCTGTATAGTGACAGTCAAACACTTCCACCATTAATGGATAAATTTCTATATGTTGTAGTTTTACCTATAGAAAGATTTCCAATTCTCTCTCGTCACACCTCCACACCTTCATACCTTGTCCAAACCATCAACTCTTCAGACACCATGTTGAGCTCGAGTCACACCGACAACATGTTGAATAGTAACGACGATAACTCCACTTTTACAGTATTCTTCTTTCTGGGAGCCACCGCGTGCCAGGAAAAACAGTGAGCTGAAAGTTCATACCGACCACAAGATCTGGAACGACTGGAAGGTCATATTTGGCAATTTCAGGATTACTTCGCCGATCAGCCGACATACCTTCCTCACCGGTTTCGGCTGAGATTCAAGATGAGTTGTCCGCTCATCCTGCGTAACCACGATACAGTCGTGGACCATGACTGCTTCGTAAAAAAGAGGGACAATGCTTAAAAATTGGAACTATCTAGTCTTCAAAAGATTATCGATGTTATGCGGATGCTCGTATATGGAGCATCCGTCGATTCCGTGAACGACTACGTTTGGATCAGAGAAAGTACTTCGATCGAGAGCATTAACATGTTCGTTCGAGCAGTCATCACCGTTTTTGGGTAGGAGTATTTTCGTTCACCCAACAACGAAGATGTTGCACTACTCACAAAAGGTGCACAACGAGAGTTTCTAGGCATGCTCGTAAGCATCAATTGTATGCACTGGAAGTAGAAGACTAATCAACTGCTTGACAAGATATGTACACTGGTCATATTCACGAGCCAACAAGGTATGTACACTGGTTATATTCACGAGCCAACAATTATTTTAGAGGATGTAGCTAATAAAGATCTTTTAATATGACACTCCTTCGGGATGCCATGGTCGCACAACGACATCAATCCTCGATCGTTCATCGACCTTCAACTAGTTTGTGAAGGGAAGAACTACCCTATGCAATTTTACTATCAACGGCCATGACTGTAATATGAGGTACTATCTCGCCGATGAGATATGCCCCTTGTAGTCAACATTAGTGAAGATCATCCTAGTAACTCGAGGAAACAAAAACAAGTACTTTGCTGTATGCGCAGAAAAAGATTCGGATCGTCTTTATTGCGAACACACGAGATTACAGAGTGCCGGGACCCGGGGACTCGGGGGTGGTGAGCCGGGTGCGGTGAATATTGATCAGGAGATTGTGGGAGAGATCCTCTGGAGGGTCCCTTTGATCCGCGTCTCCACGTGGTATTCGTGCGAGAGCTCTGAAGGGGTTGCCCAGGACAGAGGTCTTTACATGGTGAGGGTTTTTGAGAGGCTAAGGAGTATCCGCCGTTGCTTTTGTCCCTTCCGTGCTTCGCGCTTTCTCGGCTAGGGGGTTTTTGGCTTCGTTCCTCGCGCTTCGTGTCTTCCTCGATCCTTGCTTCACCTCGGCGTCCTTGATCGTCGGTTCGCGGCGTCGATCGTGCTTTTGGCGTCGGCTTTGGCTTTGTATTTCAGTTTTGGCGTGGCTCTGGCTTTTGCTTTGCTTTGGCGCTTGTGTTTGGACGTAGACGGAGGGAGACTTGCGATGCTTTCGTTCTTCCGGACTTCGCGTTGTATCGGCTAGAACATGTGGTGCTTTTGCTCGTGACCGGTGTAGTCACTTGGCTTTGGCACTTGCGTTGCTTTGGCGCGGGCTTTACCAGGGCTTTTGCTTTGGCTTCTTGCGTGGGCTTTTGCTTCGGCATCGACTCGATCTTCTTCTCGAACGACGGTGGCTACTTCTTCAAGGCCTCTGGCTTCCTCAACGGTTATGGCGTCGGCTTAACTTCTCTTCTTCTCCGGGCTCCCTTGGCTTGATCGGAGTTGAAGGCTTTACTTCGAAGACGACGGGTGTAGCGCCGGCTTTGCTTTTCTTCTTTTCCGAGCTTCTTTGGCGTGATCAGAGTCGAAGGCTTGTTTTGAAGATGGCGGGGGTAGCACCGATCTCCGTGCGACGGTTGCAGCGTCGGCTTTGCTTTGAAGACGACGGGTGTAGCGACGCTTTAGGTGTTCCTCTCCAAGATTTCTTCTTCGTGGATGGAGCGGGCGTTTGTCGAAGGCGACGGGGTGATGACGCTTTGGTCTTCTTCTCCGGGCTTTTGGGCTTGATCGGAGTCGAAGGCTTGTTGGAGACGACGAGGTGATACTGCTCCGATTTTCTTCTCCGGCCTTTGCTTCTGGCGTCTTCGGAGTCGAAGGGTTCTTCTTCTCCGAGCTTTCTTCTTCGTGCACGGAGTTGAAGGCTTGATCTTCTTGTGCAAGGGTCTTACGTTGATGAGGGCTTTCAATGGACTAAGCCGGTCCCGAAGGGATAGGCTTGCCCGTGCCTCGTGAAGCCTTGGGTCGATGAAGAGCGCGTCTCCTCTTTTGCAGAGCTTCCTCGCTTCGTCTTCAGCTTTCGACCTCTTCGACCCTTTGAGCCTTCCCCCTCCCCCTCTATTTATAGGCGAAGGGGGGAGGGGAGAGATATGGGAAGTTTAATTTTGAATCCCTTTAATATCTCCCCCATAATTACTCAAGATTTATTCTTCAATTGAAGAGAGGAATAAACTTTTATTTGCTTTCTTTTCTGGCGGAGTAATTATGGCTGAATCTTGCACATGAAATCGATGGCGACCCGACTCTTCTTATTGTCCGTCGGATCGAGGGATCGACGCAAATCCACGTATAAGTAGACGTCATACGCAACCTCCCCTCGTGCATGGCGGTCTTTCTTTCCTTTTTCTTCTTTTCTTTCCTTTCTTTTCTTTCCTTTTCTTTCTTTCTTTTCTTTCCTTTTCTTTTCTTTTCTTTTCCTTGCATGGCCGGGCACCCCCTACCCGCGGGTAGGGGACTCGGGTTTCTAGAAGGAGGGCCGGGTGGGCCCCACTTGAGGATGGGCCCACCTGGCCTTTGCTTGGTGCGGGTCCGGGTACGAGTGCGTGTCGGGTCCGGGTCGGAGTGCGTGTCGGGTTTGCCTCCGACTTGGTGCATGCGAGTCGGGTCCGGGTCGGAGAGCGTGTCGGGTTCGCCTCCAACTTGGTGCATGCGAGTCGGGTCCGAGTCGGAGTGCGTGTCGGGTTTGCCTCCGAATTGGCGCATGCGAGTCGGGTTAGGGTTAGACACAATTTGTGTGCCTACATTTGCCCAACAACAGTAGTGGGTAAGGAAGGATGTTGAGTGAGCTTTTGGAGTGTTGCAAGCCCGATTTGTGATAGTACAAAGGTCGACATGTTTTTGATATCCGAATGCGCTTTTAGACATCATAACAACCTGCATCATAATTTACAACGTGATCGTCGAAGATGAGCGAGATTTTCACGATCTCAACTTCGACTTCGCCGATATGACGCTAACAGTAAAAGCTCCCCACGAACACATGATTCCTTTGATGAACTTCATCCACAACCACCACCGGATCAGGAATATGGAAATCCACGACCAATGTCAGAACGACTTGATCGAACATTTGTGGTAACTCAAGGGATCTTTACTTGAAGATTATGTTTTTTTATGTTTAATGTAATTGACTCAAACTTTTTCGAGTTGTACACATTTTCAATTTCAATAATAAAATAGTTTTATTAAATGCCAAAGAGTTCAACACCTAATACAAAACTGAAAATTACATAAAAAACCCAAGGAAATCACAATCTTAATTAAAGCTAGTAGAAATTACAACTCAAGGAAATCATAACCTTTCCGAGCTCTAATCTCAGCCTTATATAGTTCGAAGTACTCTCATTCTGCCTGCGAGAGCCCTATGAGGTCCTTCACTATGATCACGTCATCCAATTTTTGTTGCTTCTGTTTAAAGCTCGGCCTATGCTTGCATCTTTGCGACTTTGACCATAGACGTGCTTTCGGTATTTTTATCCCTTATCTCCTTACTGGAGTTCTCCTTATCCCTTTTGAGCTATACGAATGTCTCATTAAACAGGTCGGAGGCGGAGTCACTACTTCCTTTATCGATTACCACCTAACCCTTGCGCTTCTTCGCCAACTTTACTGCCTTCCTCCCCTCCGGCCTTTGTATCTCAGTAGGGTCGTCATCTGAGTCACCCCCGAAGTTTAGAACATCGAGAGTTGCCGGATAGGAGGTGTTTGACGAGGAATCAGACACTCTCCATGTCCTTTGCTCTGTTCGTACTTAATAGAAGGATTGAGTTTGCTGTGCCCATTTTATTGATGTTGCAACTTCACCCAGTAATGCTCGAGTTTGAAGGCCTCAGGTAGAGATCGTTGTAAAGATGTTTTGCTTTTGTTAGGTACATAAACAATTTAAAAGCGTAGATGATGTGATTAATTAAAAAAAAATACTTGCTAAATATTTATCTGGTCAACAAGTCCGGTCCGGTACTTGAACTCGGTCGCCCTTCAATTTGGGTCACGCAACCGCAAAATTTGATGACCGACAGTTGAATGATCGATTACCAGTTCATCATTTTGGTTTGGGTCTATTGGGTCATACACTGGGTATTGTACTTGGTGTAATAATAAAAAATTCTTTCCTAAAAATAAAGTCGTTAATCAGTTACCAGTACCTTGGATCACGTTTTGGCTCGTGTTGAGGCATGCGGATACCAACAACCTATTCTCGACGATATCCAATTTTTCTGCGCTTGTAAGACTTCTTCCATGTGGCTGACGCTTGTTCGGACGACGTCTCCTATTGTGTTGTTGGTTCCTTCTCCGGGATCGAGAATATTAGGTTTCCGTGGACTCCGCCGCAACTCATGTATATGTTGAAGGCCGATTCTTCACCGGAGAGTTATGCGTAGAAGTTTTTATACGAATTCATATAGTTCGTAAGTGGGTGGGAGAAGTCACAAACTGTTTTGTAGTTGGGTTGAGAGTGTGAAATGAGGTATTTAAATATATTCTGATTTTGTTTTTTATTTTTGAATTTTTTAACCTATTTTTAATTAAAAAAATTAACAAACATCCAAATTGGGGCAACGACTATATTTTTTATTGTTACGCCCCAAACGATAAAAAAACTAGCCGTTGGACCAACAACAATAAAGAAAAAAAGAAAAGGGTTTTGTACGTGTGTGTATATTGGGGGGGGGGGGGGAGGGAGGGTTGCTTAAAGGCCATGGAGTCCACTCCTTGAGAAGCTCTAAAGGAGCTCTGGTGTTACGGTGTATGATGAGGCATTCTGAGCTCCCGACCGGGTAGGTCCCATTTCTCCTGCCACATGTGCCTTCAGAGTATGGATTGAAATTTCAACCGAAATTTCGGTCAAATATTTTGGTTTTGGTCGAGACCAAAACGAAAACATGTGTGAAACCCAATTTCAGTCATTTCGGTCAAACTTCGGTCAATTTCAGTTTCTGCTTTCGGAACCATAACTGGTACTGTAAATTTTGGTCAATTTCGATCAAAACTTCGATCAATTTCAATTTCAAAACTGGGAATAT
This sequence comes from Chamaelirium japonicum, assembly GCA_947650365.1. Classification (NCBI taxonomy): domain Eukaryota; kingdom Viridiplantae; phylum Streptophyta; class Magnoliopsida; order Liliales; family Melanthiaceae; genus Chamaelirium; species Chamaelirium japonicum. Next base: position 13,882,548 of record OX393555.1, on the reverse strand, counting down.
AAATTTCAAATTTCGGTCGAAATTTCGGTCTTGGCTTGGACCAAAACACCTTTTCAATAACCCCCGATGTTCTGAGCCTTGAGGGTGACTTAGATGATGTCCTTACTGAGATGCAAAGGCCGAAGGGGAAGAAGGCAACAAGTTGGCATGGAAGTACAACGAAGGAAGCAACGACTCTGCCTCCGACCTATTCAAAGAGGTATTCATAAGGCTCAAGAGGAATAATAAGAACTCCAGGAAGGAGAGGAGGGATAAGAATGCCGAAAGCGCGTTTATGGTCGAAGTCGTAAAAATGCTGGAACAAACCAAGTTTCAAAAGTGTTAATGTACATACAGTCGGGTCGGGTTTACTGTACAGTCGGGTCGGATTGTATAGATATACATGTACATATATTGGGCTTGAGTCCCTCAATGGAATGCATTATATTCCTCTCCAAACCCTAGCCGTTATCTCCTAACATGGTATCAGAGCACTAGGGTTCTCCCTCGCGGCGACGTCGACGACGGTCATCTCCTCCGGCCTCCGTTCACCTGATCGGCAGTCCCCCGGCCCCCCCTTCCGGCCTACAGCCACCGCCGGCCCCCCCTTCTCCAACTGCCCACCCCCCCGGCCCCTCCTCCACTCTCCAGCTCCCCGCCGGCCCCTCCTTCTCCACCCGGCCACCCCCCCTGGCCCCGCCTCCGCCCTCCAGCCCCCCGCCGGCCCCCCCTTCTCCACCAGCCTCACCCTCGGCACCCCTCCTCCGCCCTACAGCACCCCGCCGACCCCCCTACAGCCCCCCCGACCCCCCCCGACCCCCCTAAAGCCCCCCCCCCCGACCCCTCCCCGACCCCCCTACAGCCCCCCCGACACCCCCCGCCACCTTACAGCCCCCCCCGATCCCCTCCCGACACCCTACAGCCCCCCTGACACCCCCCGACCCCCCCTCCTCCGTCCTACAGCCTCTCCCGACCACCTACATCCCCCCCCTCTATTGAGCCTCCTCCATGGCTTCTCTAGCCGTACCGTCCGTCGTTGCGATCTCTCCACCGCTGAAGGCGGTCGCTTTTCAGTTGTCATCGGCCAGCGACTGGCCTGACTGGTCCCTCACCGTCGAGGCCGCCCTCTCCAGTCGTGGTCTATGGGGTCACATCACCGGCGAGGATCCTCCTCCCACTGACTACTCCGGCTCCTCCTCTGTCACCAGCAGTGCTGCGTCTTCTGCAGCGACTGTTACCACGGCCATCACCGTTGCTGCTCTTACGTGGCGCCGCCACGATCAGGCCATCCGGGCGTATCTTCTGGACTCGGTTGCTCGTCCGCTCCTTGCTCCCATCGGCCGCCTTCCGACAGCGCGCGCGATGTGGGAGTATCTCCGGGACCGTTTTCTCCCACGCGGAGGTGCACGCCGGCATCAGCTCATCTGTGACTCGCAGTCTGCCCGTCAGGGGGAGCGCACTATTCAGGACTTCTTCAGTCAGATGAGTGCCTACTGGCATGAGCTGGACTTACTGATCCCGGAGCGGTGTGCCTGTCCCCGCTCCCGGGATTTCCAGCGCTACCTCGACGAGGGCCACCTGCACCAGTTCCTGGCAGCGCTTCGACCGGACTTTGCTCTCATAGCTGCCCAGCTCCTGCACCGTGAGCCACTCCCTCGGCTCGAGGATGCTCTACTCGCCTTGGTCGACGAGGAGACCCGCCTGCCTTCAGACTCAGGGCGCTCGTCCTCCTCCACTTGCTCCTAGCTCCGACTCTGTCCTGGCAGCCGGGTTCTCCGATGAGGCTGTCTTCTGTCACTACTGTAAGGAGCCCGGTCACACAAAGCGCGAATGCCCTACACGTCCTCCACGCAACCCCCGCTGGGGTCCGGATGAGAGAGCCCCCCGCTGGGCTTCGACCTCTCGCGACGATCGACGCGGCGGTCGAGGTGGACGGGGCCGTGGACGTGGTTCGTCTTCCTTCCGCCACTTTGGTGGTACAGCGGCTACTGTAGAGGCCTCGACGCTCCCCACTGCTACCACAGCACCTTCTCCGCCTGAGCCGGACCGTCTTCAGCGCCTCGAGGAGCTCCTTCTTCGCCACCTAGCCTCCACCGGCTCTGCGACTGCGCATGGCTTGTCTACCACCTCTGGTACTACTGCTCCATGGATCTTCGATTCGGGTGCCTCCTGTCACCTTGCCTTTGACTCCACTGTCCTCACGGACTGTTCTCCCACTACCACCCACCAGGAGGTTCGCACTGCGGATGGGACTCTCGTCCCTATTCCGCAATGTGGCTCCATCACTACCACCTCTGACCCTTCTGGTCGCCTGACCCTACCCCATGTCCATCATGCCCCCCGTCTTAATATTAATCTGATCTCTATCAGTTCTCTTTGCGACTCTGGCCTGATTGTCACCTTCACCCCTTCTGTTTGTGTTGTGCAGGATTTGCGGACGGGTCAGAGGATTGGGCTGGGCCGTAGGGCAGGAGAACTCTACCAGTTGGACCATCTCCATGTGTCTTCAGTTGCGTTTGTCATGTTTGTCACCTCTGATGCCGACCTGTGGCACAGAAGGTTAGGTCATATATCGAGTGATCGACTCAAAAGCGTATTCCGTTCGGGCGCTTTGGGTCGAGCGTCTTTCTCCCCTCTCTGTTTGTACGGGTTGTAGACTGGCAAAGCATCTAGCTCTTCCTTTTTCTGCTAGTGCTTCCCAGTCTGATGCTTTATTTGATTTAGTCCATTCGGACATTTGGGGTCCTGCTCCTGTTGCATCTCTATCGGGTTACATGTATTATGTGTGCTTTATCGATGACTATTCTAGGTGCACCTGGGTTTATCTTATGCGTCATCGATCTGAAGTACCTCACATCTTTAGGAGATTCACCACTATGATAGACACCCAGTTTGGTCGGCGCATCAAGACCTTTCGGTCTGATTGTGCCAAGGAGTATCTCTCCTCTGAGATGCGTGAGATTCTTCAGTCTCACGGCACTCTTCACCAGCAGTCCTGTCCCCACACACATGAGCAGAACGACGTTGCCGAACGCAAGCATCGTCATGTCCTTGAGACTGCACGAGCCTTGCTTCTCTCTGCGTCTGTTCCTCACTCCTACTGGGCTGAATCTGTCATGACGGCTGTTCACCTCATCAATATCACTCCGTCGTCTGCTCTGTCCGGTGCCACCCCTTACGAGCGCCTTCACTCCAGTCCACCTGACTACTCTCTTCTTCGCACGTTTGGCTGCACGTGCTTCGTTCTTCTTCCTTCCCATGAGCGCACCAAACTTTCTGCGAGGTCTGTTAGGTGTGTTCACTTGGGGCTCAGTCGTGAGCACAAGGGGTATCGCTGCTATGATCCCTTAGCTCGTCGGATTCGTGTCTCCCGTCACGTCTCCTTTGTTGAGGATGTCCCGTATTTTGCACCTGAGTCTCGGGATCTTTCCTTGCCTCCTGCGTCATCCTCCTCGCCCTCCTCACATCTCCACATCCCTGTTCTACCCCCGGTTTCTGTTGCGCCATCCACGCCACCTCCACCACCACCACCACCTCCTCAGTCTCCCTCGCCACCTCCACCACCACCCATTACTCGTGTCTATGTACGTCGGTCTGCAGCTCCCCCTCCAGAGTCGGTTCCCACTGGTACTCCCTCGCCTGATGTTGCTGCCCCCTCCTCCCCGGTCGTGGATCCTGCTCCTGTTCGGCGCTACCCAGCGCACGAACATCACCCTCCTGACAGATATGACTACTCTCCTGACAGGTTTGGCTACTCTGCTTTTCCTTCTGACTCTCCTGACTCTTCTGGCTACTCTGCCAGTGTCTCCTATTCACCATCCTTTCAGGCCTTTCTTACTGCTATACATACCCATCGGGAGCCCCAATCGTACCGTGAAGCAGCGTTACATCCAGAGTGGCGGCAGGCCATGTCAGTTGAGCTTGAGGCTTTTCAGCGGACTCAGACCTGGGAGTTGGTGCCCTGTCCCTCTGGGGTGGTGCCTGTTAGCTGCAAGTGGATATTCAAGGTCAAGACTCGACCTGACGGATCCATTGAGCGGCACAAGGCTCGCCTCGTTGCTCGCGGCTTCTCCCAGGAGTATGGGATTGACTACGAGGAAACGTTTGCTCCAGTTGCTCGGATGACTACTGTGCGCACCCTCTTAGCTGTGGCAGCTGCTCGAGGGTGGCCTCTCCATCAGATGGATGTCACCAATGCGTTTCTCCACGGTGATCTCTCCGAGGAAGTCTACATGGCTCCTCCTCCGGGCACTTCAGTTCCTCCAGGGCACGTGTGTCGGTTGCGCCGAGCCATCTATGGGCTCAAGCAGGCCCTTCGTGCCTGGTTTGAGCGATTTCGCAGCGTAGTTCTGGCCGCCGGTTTTGTTGAGCGTCACTCCGACTATGCCTTGTTCACTCGCTCCTCCAGTCAGGGCATTGCAGTTCTTCTCCTCTATGTGGATGATATGATCATCACTGTGGATGACAGTGCCACCATTGCCTGTCTCCAGCGGCACCTCCAGAGTCAGTTTGAGATGAAAGATCTGGGATCTCTTCGCTACTTTTTGGGCCTTGAGATTGCCCGGTTAGCTCGTGGTCTGTTGGTCTCCCAGCAGAAGTACATCTCCGACATCCTTGCTGATGCTGCTCTTACTGACACGTGCACTGCTGATACACCCATGGAGCTCAACTTGAAGCTTCTCGCTACAGACGGTGAGCCGCTCCAGGATGTCTCCCGCTACCAGAGGCTGGTTGGGATGCTCGTCTATCTCACCATGACCCGGCCAGACATTGCCCATGCTGTTGGCATTGTCAGTCAGTTTGTTCAGGCTCCACGGTCAGTATACTATGCAGCTGTTCTTCGGATTATCCGCTACCTCCGGGGTACCATCACCCGTTCACTACTGTTTCCCTCCACCTCTCCGTTGGTGCTGCGTGCCTACTCCGATGCAGATTGGGCAGGAGATGCAGCCACTCGTCGATCGACTACAGGCTACTGTGTGTTTCTGGGTGATTCACTGATTTCGTGGCGCAGCAAGAAGCAGGAGTCTGTTGCTAGCTCCAGCACCGAAGCCGAATACAGGGCTATGGCTTCCACCACCGCCGAAATTGTCTGGCTTCGCCGCCTTCTGCTCGACTTGGGAGTGGTGATATCCGGGCCCACCCCGCTCTTCTGTGACAACCGGAGTGCTATTCAGATTGCTAGCAATCCGGTCTTCCATGAGCGAACAAAGCATATTGAAGTTGAATGTCATTATGTTCGCTAGGCGTTTATCGACCACACCATCTCCCTGCCTTTCATTTCCTCATCGGAGCAGACTGCTGATTTTCTGACGAAGCCCCTGACGATTGCTCGCTTCCGACATTTTCTAGGCAAACTCTCGGTTCATGATCCACCGTGAGTTTGAGGGGGAGTGTTAATGTACATACAGTCGGGTCGGGTTTACTGTACAGTCGGGTCGGATTGTATAAATATACATGTACATATATTGGGCTTGAGTCCCTCAATGGAATGCATTCTATTCCTCTCCAAACCCTAGCCGTCATCTCCTAACAAAAAGTAAGCACAAAAGCAACAAAAATTGGATGATGTAATCATGGCGAAGACCTCACAGAGCTTTTGTAGGTAGAACGAAAGTATTTCGATCTACGCCAGACTGAGATTAGAGCTTAGGAAGGGTTATGAATTTCTTAAATTGTAATTCTAGTAGCTTTAATTAGGGTTGTGATTTCCTTGAGTTCCTTTAATTATGTAATTTTTAGTAGATTGTATTAGGTGTTGAACTCTTTGACATTCAATAAAACAACTTTTATTATTGAACTTGAAAGCATGTATAATTGGTTTTAAAAAAAAACGCACGTATAACTCAAAAAGTTCAAGGCAATTACATTAACCATAAAAATATAGTTTTCAAGTAGAGATCTCTTGAGTTGCCACAAATGCTCGATCAAGTCGTTCTGTAGTTGTTCGTGGGTTTCCATGTTCTTGATCCGATGGTGGTTGTGGATGAACGCCATCAGAGACACAGTGTGCTTGTGAGAAACTTCTATAGTTGGCGTTACATCGGCTTAGTCGAAGTTGAGGTCATAGTGAAAATCCCGTTTATCTTCGACAATCATGTTGTGCATTATGATGCAGGCTGTCATGATTTCTATAAACATATTCGACTGCTAAAAACGCACCGGTCCTCCTACTATTGTAAATCGGGTTTGCAACACTCCAAAAGCTCGCTCAACATCGTTTCTTACATTTTCCTGCTGTTGAGCAGAGTATTTGTTCTTGTTTCCTTGAGGTGCTGGGATGGTCTTCACTAATGTTGACCATGAGGGGTAAAACCCATCGGCAAAATAGTACCCCATATTATAGTCGTGACCGTTGACGGTAAAATTGCATGGGGCAGCTCTTCCCTCCGCAAGCTGACTGAAGATCGGTAAACGATCGAGGATGTTTATGTCATTGTGTGAACCTGACAGTCCGAAGAAGTGTCAGATCTACAGATCTTTACTAGCTAAAACTTTTAAAATAATTGTTGGCTTGTGAATATGGCCAATGTGCATACCTTGCTAGGCTGTTAGGCAATTCTTCCACTTCTAGTTAATGCAATTAATGCTTCTGAGTATGCCTGGAAATTCTCGTTTTGCACATTCTACAAGGAGTCATGCAATATCTTCGTTGTTAGGTGAACATAGATACTCCTTCGCAAAGACGTCGATGACCGCTCGATCGAACATCTTTATGCTCTCAATCAATGTACTTTCTCCAATCCGATCGTAGTCGTCCACAGAATCGGCGGATCCTCCATATGCGAGCATTCACACATTGATGATAATCTTTTGAAGATGGATAATCCCAATTTTTCAGTACCGTTTCTTTTGGATGAAGTAGTTGTCATGATCCACGACTGTGTCGTGAATCAGCTGGAAGAGCGGACAATTCATCTTGAATCTCAGTCAAAACTGGTGAGGAAGGTATGTCGACTGATCAACAAAGTAATTCTGGAATTGCCGATTGTGGACCTCTAGTCGTCTTCGTTTAAGTACAACATGGTCTGGTATAAAGCCGCATCTTATGCGTCGACATGTGCTTTTAGTTTGTTGCTCTTCCTGGGCACATGGATGCTCCCAGAAGGAAGAACATTGTAAGGGTGGAGTTATCGTCACTATTGCTCGATGTGTTGTTAGTGTTGCTCAAGCTTGACATGGTGCTTGAAGAGTTAATGGTTTTGACAATGTATAAAGTGTGAAGAGAGAGAACCAAAGATCTTTATATAGGTAAAACTCCAACGGATATAAATCTATCTGTTGGTGGGGGGTCCTAGTAGTGTGTGTCACCTCGCAGACCATGCCCAACAGATAGAAATATAATCGTTGGTCGTGGAAATGCATGACGTGTCGCGAACCGTTCCCAACGGATATAATATATCCATTGGGAATATTATTTAATATTTAATAAATTATTCATAATTTTAAGTAAATTTTTTTTTAAGCATTTAAATTGGTGCTCGGAAAAAAAAAAATTAAGGTGGGAAGACGTTTGCTGCCACTTTGGGAGGCTTTAAGTAATATGAAAAGTTGTAGGGTTTAAAGATTGAAGTTGGCTAGGAACTACTAGTTGGGAGATCGTTGGAGAGGAGCTCCTAACTGGGAGCAAATTTGGATGAGGTGGCTCCTCAAGTGGGGCCCACGATCCTTAGTAGCTCCCCCCAACTAGGAGATCGTTGGAGATGTTCTAAGTCAATTTGAATTTTCTAAATCTTTTCCTCATGTTGTAATCACTCGATTCACTCCTACATTTTGGGGGGGGGGGGGGGGGATGGCCCAAATGCTTGTAAGAAGTCCAATCTTTATGTAGAACAGTAAGCATAGTTGTAGTTCCTCTCTTTCCATTTCTTTCCTCTTGTAGCCTTCCATAAATGCATCACATATGTCCGCTATGTATAACACGAAAGAAAGCGGTTGTGTCTGGCACTGTCTATGCCGTACCTAAAACCCCGATTTTTTTAACATAAAATAGTAAAGTGGTACCGGGCCCATAGTCATGTAGCAGTATCGAATCATTTTCAGGTTTCCTCACTCCCCAATTACACCGGATCTCTTCTCAAGTGCTCATGTGCCTGGTGCTTGATCAATTCAAATATGTATTGCTTACTTGTAATTGGTATTGCTATTTCTTGTTTCACTGTAAGTTTCTATTGTCAAAGATAAGTTTGCACTGCTTTGTTTCAGTCAGAAAAGCGTAGGCAGGACTTGTTAGCTGACTTAGCTGTTGAAGAGCAACGTGGTCAGGAGCTTATGAAGGTTGTTCGAGAGTTGCTACCTGCACAAAAACAAACTGCTGCACTTGTAAGGCCATCACGGCCTACAAGGGTAAGTTTCCTCTTGTACTTTAGTTCTAGGTTTTTTTTTTTTGGGGGGGGTGGTGGTGGTGAGAAACCCTCAGCTATTCATTCTAGACAATTAATCTGCTTATTATCAGATTCATCTATTCTTTTTTCCTGCTGTTGTGTTGCATATTCCAGAGGAGCAATGATAGGACTAGTTCGTCCAAGCATTTGACTGAAGAGGCAGAGAAATATTTTGAGGATTTTCTTTCAAGTGTTGGAGATACAGATTTATCATCCTATGATGGAGAAAGAAGTGATACAAGTTCAACTAAAGGAGGAAGCACAAATTTGAGATACTCGGTGATACATAATAACACGGTAGAAACACACAAAAATCTGACCAATGCTGCTTCTGTGCCTGTTGAGACAGATGGAGTGGTGCTTCCTTGGTTACAGTGGGAAAGGAACCTTCCTTCACCATCCAAATGTAAGATGGGGGTATCGATGGCTTCTGGGAATAACATTTTTGATACATCAAGGGTAATCATCAATCCGAATAATTATTTTTGGATATCTTCTTTTACATTTTTTCCCTTTGTTCTTCATTAGCTGCATTTTTACTTTTAGCTAGTACCGCCTTGTGTTCTAATCTGATAGGTTGATCTGCCGAGTCCCTCCTTCATCTACTTTTCGTAGTTTTATCTATAACTTGACCTCCAAGAAAACAATTACATGGATGTTTAGTATCTTTTCAAACTTTTCTCCTATTGCAGGATGTTAACAGGGTTAATGTTTCACTAGTGCTTCACTTTTTTGTTTCTTGTCTGCATGTGTTTGCTGCAAGGTCCGGGTTGTCATTGCAAGTTTCTTTTCTCTTTCTGTTGTATCTCCTCTAAATTCTAAAAGGTCTCTGATGAGGACATCGAGCAGCGCCCCTGGCGCGTGTACCAGCGCAGGAGGCGCCACCTGAGCTTGTGGCTGTGATCAGACAGCCAGCACCTTGATGGAGATCGCTTATGCTATGCGTTATTTATTTGTTTTGCATTATGTCATTTAGTCCCACCTCAGTTGGCAGGGATTTTCGTTTGTTTATCGCAGCCTTTATATAGGCCTGCCCATGGACATGTAATGGCAACTGATGATTAATAAAATTTTCTGTTTCCTCTACATGCGTGTTGAGAGAACCAGGGTGAGGCGTGTGAAACCCCGAACCCAAGCCTAGGTGTGTGAAACCCTAGGTCCAGTATTAGGCGTGTGAAACCCTAAAACTGGAAACCCTAATTATCCCTCTCCTATCCCTCTCCCTCACCTAGCCGCCGGCCTCCCCTTTCCCCTAGCTGCCGCTGCCTACCCGCCCAAGCATCACCCGATCCCCCCCCTCTCCGTGCTGCTGCCGCTGCCTACCTGCCCAAGCCCCACCCGATCCCCCCCCTCTTCCCTCTTCTCCCCTTGCTGCTGCCGCTGCCGCTGCACACCCGACCAACCCCAACCCGTCCGCCCCTCCTTCTCCTTGCCGCTGCTGCTACCTACCCCCAGCCCCTACCCGATTCCCCTCCTCTCCCTGGGCTGCTGCTGCTGCAGCCGGTCCCACACCCTGCCCCACCCGACCTCAACCCCACCCGATCTCCCCTTCCTCCCTCCCTGCCGCTGCTGCCCACCTCCACCCGACCCCAACCCCTTACCCGATCCCTTCCCCTCCTGCCCTTGCTGCCCCGAACCCTCCCCTCCACCCTACCGACCGGCCGTTCCCTCCTTCCCCTACTGCTGCCCGCTCGGTATCGCATCTCCGGCGCCCTCGTCCTGCGTGCAGGGCCGGATTTGCTGGGGATCACGGTGTGATCATAGACGACGACGGGTGCCTCGACAAACAACTCTCCCCTCCCGACCCGGAAGGAGAGAGCGTGGAGGAATCGACGAAAGGGCCTCGACATCAACTTCCCCTCCCGCGATTCGGAAGAGGAAGCGTGGAGGCATACGTGCAACTCAGATTACGGAGTTCCCTCCTCGACCAGGTATTATCGTGTTTCACCAAATCGGTTATCTAGTTTATTATCGTTGCCAACTGCTACCCCCATTGTGAGACTGAGTGTTCACCTGCCGGTAGTGCTATTAATCTAGACATTGCAATAGGACTATTTGGATTGCTTTATCGCCTGAAACTGAAAGCGACGGGCACTAATACAGTAGTTCTCATCATATCTGCCCGTGTTATTTGTTTGACTTGATTTCTCGTACGGCATCCTAATTAGTAATCAGCCCTGCCTGCTCAATTAATTAATAAACATTTTCGTCATTGCATCGTATTGCATCATTTTGGTATCAGAGCATGGTTAGTAGTTAAACATCCTACAGTTCTCATATTTCATTTTTCTGCATTAGTTGTGTGTGCATGCCAACCCGTAACGGTAGGCCATATCTGCTAAGAGAGTCTAGTGAGTCTGATAGTTGCACCATGGATCCCGACGCCCTAGCTAGAACACTCGCTGAGTTAGCTCAAGGTATTGCCACAATGAACCTAAACTTCGCAGCTTACCAGCGCGATACCAATGCCCGCTTTGACCGTCTGGATCAAGTCCCACCGCAAACTCCCCCACCCGTGGACCCTCAAGATTTTCGGCCACCTTGGCAGAACCATCAAGATCCGGATGAGCAATATCTCCGGAGCATTAGGCTAGAAGTGCCCGCTTTTGATGGTCGGCATGATCCCCAATTCTTCCTAGACTGGCTCCAGTCCATGGACCGGTATTTCGCCTGGTACCCATTAACGGAGCCACGGAAGGTCCGTTTCGCTGCAATGAAACTCAGTGGCCCCGCCAGTCAGTACTGGACTAACGTTGAAGCCCTGAGGGTGGCCCGAACCCAAGATCCCATCGACACCTGGGTGGCCATGAAAAACGAACTGAAGGGTAAATACGTGCCACCGTCCTATCAAGCGCGTCTCTTAGATCAGTGGCATCAGTTCACTCAAGGCAACAAGTCAGCAAGAGACTACGTCGCCAAGTTTGACGAGTTCTTGACCCGCTGCAACGTTCTAGGGACTGAGACCCCTGTCCAGATTTTATCCCGCTTTCGGTCAGGTCTAAGAGAGGACCTGAGGAACGAGCTTCTCGCTCGTGATGTTACGGAGTTAGAAAGGGCCTACGCGTTAGTGCAAGATCTCGATAGCTTTAGGTCCACCCAGTCTCATCGGGGCCAAGATTCCCGAAGTCACGCCCCACGACCTTCCTCGAGCAATTATCCAAGTCGGCCTAATCCCACCCAATCCCAACCCAGGACAGACTCCACGAGTCGGAACAACGAAAGGGACAGCCGTGGTAAAGGCCCTGAAAGGGACTTTTCCAAAATCAGCCCCCTCACTAAATGCTACAAGTGCCAGGGTTATGGGCACGTGGCTGCGAACTGCCCTAGCCCCGTCAAAATCAACATCATTGACGGCACACCTGTTGAAATTTTGGAGACAGACGTAGATGGGTTCGTTTACCAAGCTGATGACGATGAAGGAGACTTTGATGAAGAAGGTGATGACGTTACCCTAGGTTGCCTTAGGCGCACGGCCCCCACTGAGCTGGCCGTTGTTCGGTGCGCATTGTCCCAACCTAAAGAACAAGATGATTGGAGGCGTACCAACATCTTTCACACCTTTACTCGGATCGGAGAAAAGAACTGCAAGGTGATCATCGACAGTGGAAGTTGCGTTAACGCAGTTTCGTCTGCCGTGATCTCCAAGACTGGATTGAAGGTAGTTCCCCATCCCCGACCATACCAAGTCTCCTGGATCAATTCTACGGCAATGGAGGTCAAACAGAGATGTTTGGTCCCCATAAACTTCAATGCCTACCAGGAGAAGATCTGGTGTGATGTGTTGACCATGGATGTGGGTCAAGTTATACTAGGACGGCCCTGGCTCTTCGACAACGATGTTCTCATCTATGGCCGATCCAACATGTGCATGTTTGAACATGAAGGCAAGAAGATTAAGTTGCTACCCTCTCAACCCAAGAGTGGTCAGCCTGCGCAACAGCCCACCTCCAAGAAGAAAACCAGCAATGTCAGTCTTATCGGGGCCAAAGAATTGAGCCTCGAGCTGGAAAAAGGGGCCCCGATCATGATCCTTGCCGCCCGGGAGGTTCCTAAAGAGTCCACCCAAGTTGTTCCCCTAGAGGTTGCCCCAGTGTTGAGAGAGTTTGCCGATGTCTTCCCTGAGGACCTCCTAGACCAATTACCTCCGATGCGTGACATACAACACGCCATCGATTTGGTTCCGGGAGCTAGCCTCCCCAACCTGCCCCACTACCGAATGAACCCTACAGAACATACCGAGTTGAAACGGCAGGTCGATGATCTACTGAAAAGGGGTTTCATCAAAGAAAGTATGAGTCCCTGCGCGGTTCCAGCTCTGCTTACGCCCAAGAAAGATGGAACTTGGCGCATGTGCGTAGACAGCCGCGCCATCAACAAAATCACGGTCAAATACCGTTTTCCTATCCCTCGCCTAGATGATCTTTTAGACCTGATGTCTGGAGCCACAGTCTTCTCCAAAGTTGACTTGAAGAGTGGTTACCACCAAATTCGCATTCGCCCGGGAGATGAGTGGAAGACGGCATTTAAGACTAAGGACGGACTGTACGAATGGATGGTTATGCCGTTCGGACTGACCAATGCACCGAGCACATTCATGAGAGTCATGACACAAGTACTTCGCCCTTTTATGGGAAAATTCTTGGTGGTGTACTTTGATGACATACTCATTTATAGCCAGTCCCAAGCGCAGCACTTAGACCACCTTCGGCAAGTCTGTACTGTGCTAAGAAAGGAAGAGCTGTTCGCCAATCCCAAAAAGTGCACCTTCCTCACCACTGAAGTCCACTTCCTTGGTTTTGTCGTGTCGGTCAACGGGGTTTCCGCCGACCCCGAGAAGGTCCGTGCAATTGAAGAATGGCCTGAACCCAAAAACATCCGGGATGTCCGAAGTTTTCACGGTCTTGCCACCTTTTATAGGAGATTCATTAAGGGGTTCAGTACCATCACGGCCCCAATCACCGACTGTCTGAAGAAAGGCGAGTTTGAGTGGACGAGTGCGGCCACTAGGGCATTTCTGGAAATCAAAAGAAGAATGGTTGAGGCCCCTGTGATGCGCCTCCTAGATTTCACCAAAGTCTTCGAAGTCGCTTGCGACGCCTCCGGAATCGGCATTGGGGGCGTCCTCTCCCAAGAAGGTCATCCTGTCGCATATTTTAGCGAGAAGCTGAATGAAGCGTGACAGCGATACTCCACTTACGATAAAGAATTCTATGCGGTGATCCAATCGCTTCGCCACTGGCGACACTACCTACTGCCACAAGAATTTGTTATCTATTCTGATCATGAAGCCCTGCGGTACATCTACTCCCAGAAGAAGCTTAACGCACGGCATGGTCGCTGGGTCGAGTTCCTCCAGGACTACACCTTCACCCTGCGCCATAAAGCTGGAGTAGAAAACAAAGCGGCCGATGCCCTTAGTCGTCGCATGTTCGTTCTGTCTAAGTTGACCGCTTCGGTCGAGGGTTTTGAAAGAGTGAGAGCCGAATACGAATCTTGTCCCGATTTCGGCGAAGTCCATGCGGCACTAATCGACGCCACAGTTCAAGAAATAGATGGATACCTCATGCAAAATGGGTACCTCTTCCGTGGTCGTCGACTGTGCATTCCCCGAACATCCCTCCGCGAATTCCTTATTTGGGAGCTACATGCGGGTGGTCTTGCTGGCCATTTTGGCGTTAACAAGACCATCGAAGCCATCGAATGCCGATTTTATTGGCCGAGTCTGAAACGTGATGTCGCCAGACATGTGGGTAGGTGTCATACTTGCCAACTGGCCAAACAGCGAAAGCAAAACACTGGCTTGTACACCCCTCTCCCAGTTCCTAACTGTCCTTGGCAGGACATCAGTATGGATTTCGTACTTGGCCTCCTGAAAACCCTGCGTAAACATGACTCGGTCTTGGTAGTGGTAGACCGATTCTCTAAGATGGCTCACTTCCTCCCGTGCTCCAAAACTTCCGATGCGTCCCACGTCGCGAAAATCTTCTTTGAGGGCATCGTGAGGTTACATGGGTTGCCCAAGACCATCGTGTCGGATCGAGATGTCAAGTTTACCAGTTTTTTCTGGAAGACTCTCTGGCATAAGTTAGGAACAAAGCTCCAATTTTCCACGGCCTTCCACCCCCAGACCGACGGTCAAACCGAGGTAGTCAATAGGAGCTTGGGGAACCTTCTGCGAACGTTAGTGGGTGAACACGTTGGGAGTTGGGATCTGAAACTGTCAATAGCTGAGTTTGCATATAATTCATCTGTTAATAGAACTACTGGCATGAGTCCACATGAAATTGTCCATGGTTTTAAACCTAGGCAACCCATAGATCTCATTCCCATGGCTAGTCATCATAGAGTCTCTGAGTCTGCATCTGCATTTGCATCACATATGCATGAATTACACAAAGAAATCAGTAACAAAATTGAGCAGAGCAATGCTGACTACAAATTACGAGCCGATGCCCGAAAACGAGCTCAAACTTTTAACATCGGGGATTATGTGATGGTCCGGCTCCGCCGGAACGGTTCCCATCAGGGACCGTTAAGAAACTACATGCACGCAGTGCCGGCCCCTTTCGGATACTAAGGAAGATAAATGACAATGCCTATGTCATTGACCTCCCTGAGGGTTTTGGCATTAGTCCGACCTTCAATGTCGAAGATCTAGTGGCCTACAAAGGCCCAGATTTCAACCCTAGTAATCCTATGGTAGAGCCTGCCCTGGATCCTGTTTCTGAGAGCAACCCTTTACCTCCACTTCCCCAAAATATCCCATATTCCACAGCAGACGGCATCGATAAAATTCTAGATGACGAGATCGTCTCTGGTAGAGACGGTGGAACTCGGAGGTACCTGATTCGCTGGAACGGAAAACCCCCATCTGAGGATACGTGGATGGAACGAGAAGAACTGCAACGGCTTGACCCGGACCTGCTGGAGCTATACGAAAGCCGCACTGAGCCTTACTCGACGGAGTCGAGCTCTCTCCCACCCCGGGAGAATGATGAGGACATCGAGCAGCGCCCCTGGCGCGTGTACCAGCGCAGGAGGCGCCACCTGAGCTTGTGGCTGTGATCAGACAGCCAGCACCTTGATGGAGATCGCTTATGCTATGCGTTATTTATTTGTTTTGCATTATGTCATTTAGTCCCACCTCAGTTGGCAGGGATTTTCGTTTGTTTATCGCAGCCTTTATATAGGCCTGCCCATGGACATGTAATGGCAACTGATGATTAATAAAATTTTCTATTTCCTCTACATGCGTGTTGAGAGAACCAGGGTGAGGCGTGTGAAACCCCGAACCCAAGCCTAGGTGTGTGAAACCCTAGGTCCAGTATTAGGCGTGTGAAACCCTAAAACTGGAAACCTTAATTATCCCTCTCCTATCCCTCTCCCTCACCTAGCCGCCGGCCTCCCCTTTCCCCTAGCTGCCGCTGCCTACCCGCCCAAGCATCACCCGATCCCCCCCCTCTCCGTGCTGCTGCCGCTGCCTACCTGCCCAAGCCCCACCCGATCCCCCCCCTCTTCCCTCTTCTCCCCTTGCTGCTGCCGCTGCCGCTGCACACCCGACCAACCCCAACCCGTCCGCCCCTCCTTCTCCTTGCCGCTGCTGCTACCTACCCCCAGCCCCTACCCGATTCCCCTCCTCTCCCTGGGCTGCTGCTGCTGCAGCCGGTCCCACACCCTGCCCCACCCGACCTCAACCCCACCCGATCTCCCCTTCCTCCCTCCCTGCCGCTGCTGCCCACCTCCACCCGACCCCAACCCCTTACCCGATCCCTTCCCCTCCTGCCCTTGCTGCCCCGAACCCTCCCCTCCACCCTACCGACCGGCCGTTCCCTCCTCCCCCTACTGCTGCCCGCTCGGTATCGCATCTCCGGCGCCCTCGTCCTGCGTGCAGGGCCGGATTTGCTGGGGATCACGGTGTGATCATAGACGACGACGGGTGCCTCGACAAACAACTCTCCCCTCCCGACCCGGAAGGAGAGAGCGTGGAGGAATCGACGAAAGGGCCTCGACATCAACTTCCCCTCCCGCGATTCGGAAGAGGAAGCGTGGAGGCATACGTGCAACTCAGATTACGGAGTTCCCTCCTCGACCAGGTATTATCGTGTTTCACCAAATCGGTTATCTAGTTTATTATCGTTGCCAACTGCTACCCCCATTGTGAGACTGAGTGTTCACCTGCCGGTAGTGCTATTAATCTAGACATTGCAATAGGACTATTTGGATTGCTTTATCGCCTGAAACTGAAAGCGACGGGCACTAATACAGTAGTTCTCATCATATCTGCCCGTGTTATTTGTTTGACTTGATTTCTCGTACGGCATCCTAATTAGTAATCAGCCCTGCCTGCTCAATTAATTAATAAACATTTTCGTCATTGCATCGTATTGCATCAGTCTCTCTGTGAATAATCAGGTAGAGTATTCTTTTTCTTCACTTGGTTTCATAGATTGTCATGAGCTCAGTGTATAGTTGCATGAAAATTGCAGTTCTATCACTTTTATGCTCCTGATATGGTCTTGCTTTCATAGTTGTCTGTATCCTAATTTCATGTACATATGCATAGATCATTAATATTGAGTGGTCATACAGGCGGTCGTGTTTGGCAGTAATATGGGCGAATTTATTATATTGGTTATGTTTACTGTTTTATATGTTGACTCAGCTAGTCCTGTTGTATATGGATCTTGTGTTAATGCATAAAATCAATGAATGTTGTCACTACTGCAAAGAAAATATAACATCAAGATATAACTTTGATTTTGACTTGCACAAATGCAGATATCACTTCTTTCAGGTTTGTGCTGAACCTGTGCTGCATTGTGCTAATCCCTATTAGGAGCGCTATCTTGAGCCTCTTGTATCTGTTCTTGTTCTGGTTGTTGATGGTAAATAATAAATATTCACAATGTTTAAAAAGGCGAAAGGCGTACCGAGGCGTTTTGCCTATGGAGAGGCGAGGCTAAGCCTTAAGGCGCACCGAGGCGTAAGCCTCGAATTTTTTCAAGGCGTTTTGGTAAAAAAAAAGTTAAAAAAGAAAAAAATCATAATAAATACTATTATTGAATGTGTAATAATAATTGAACTAGATATGCATAATAAATCACAATGTGTTAGAAAATATCTTATATGACACGATTGAGGACTCCATCGAGCAATCTAACAACAAAATAGAAAGTCAAATTGCTCAAACACACTTAATTCTTTAATATTCAAGATAATAATTAAAGTAGCAACTAACAATTAATAACAAACAATAAAATACGAATATAAAACTAACATTGTCAAGATTAAAAAAAAACAAATACATGATACAAATACATGAGAGAATGGTAAAATACAAAGAAAAAAACATAGAAAAACATAGTAGAAGATACAAGATCATGATTCATCCCTCTAAACATGAAAAAAATCTTTATCTCTCACAGTTTCACTTGTAGTTGGTAGACGATCCACAAAGAAGAAGAATACAACTTCGGAATCAAAATCGGAAAATAAATAAGCACTAGATCTTGATTTTGGGTTTTTGGAGACAAGGGGGTTTCAAAACCTAAAGAAATCTAAAAGGGTTTATGAGGTTTCAATGGGTGAAAAAAGGGTCCATGTGGACGATTTACATATAAAACCCTTAGTGCCCTCCCACACCAAACATTGGTTTTAACCCCTCCCTGTCCTATGTTTCACGTCTAGTACAAGAGGCGTACGCCTTGAGGCGCGCCTCGGATGAACGTGTACGACTGTTAATGCAGAGGCGTATACTTTTTATATGTGGCTGCTGAGGCGTGCGCCTCGAGGTAGCACAGGACCGCCTCGCCTTGAGGCGGGCCTCGAGGTGTAAGCCTCAAACGTTTTTTTAAACATTGAATATTCATATACATATATGTAAGTTAGCTTGTAATATCAAAACTTCAGAGAAGCACGTTGGTTAATGAAAAGGTGCAACCTTTCAGACAAAGTGCAACCCTGTATAGTTTATAAATAAAGCATCTTCAATCTAGAAAATGCATCCTCTTCATCTTCTCTCCTCTCTTTAGAAATCAGTTCTAACAGTTTCATAGAAATTTTGGAGGTAAATCTTCATAGTTTCTATCTGCAGATTTTCAAGGCTTCGTTGTATGCTGGTGGTGATTTGCTAGAAAGCCTAGTAGCAAACTCAGATCGAGTGGGGGACAGATATCGCCTTAAAGAAAGTATCAATCTGTGCATCTCAATGTCGCATAAGTCTCCTTAACTTTATTCTTCTCCATTCTATAGTACTAGCAAAATAGACAATTTAAGACGATATTCTCAATGGAAGCAAGATCAAACATGGTGGCGTTTGAAGTCATGAATCAAGATTTCATGAAGTTGGATGGATTTGAGTAAGAAAATTTTGCTCGTTGGCATGATAAAATGATCTTTTTTGCTTACTGCATTGAAGGTCTCTTATGTTCTTGATCCAAACCTGCAACCGCTTCCAGAACGAACTCGAAAAGACACTGAGCAATTCTAGGCATACAGGAAAATAGGAGAGGAAGATGAACTAGTTTGCAGATGAAACAACCTAAACACCATTTTCGATCGTCTCTCCGTTCTCTCCACTCCTATAGAATCACCTTGGGTAATTTAGAATCTCTGGAATTTAAGCACAATATAAAAAAGTTAGGCACTGATATTTTTTGATTTAATTTAGAATCTCTGGGAAAAAGGGTCACTACATTCGGGAACATAGATACTGGAAAAATCAAAAGAGAGGTAATAATTCAAACACGCTAAAAATTGTGGAAAGTGATATAAAAAAACTGGTTGCCATGGTGATTGAGATGTTATTTGGCATGATTATTGAACTGCACATTGACATGGTGACCGAATAAAAACTTCTGACTGGTGGTTCTATTCCGGTGCTACAGTTTATGTGTGCAACAATAGAGCACAATTGAAGATTTATGAAGAAGCAACAAATGGCCAAGAAGTTCTGGCGAAAAATAATAATTCTGCTAAAGTTCTTGAAAAAGGACTTGTGAAACTTCAATTCACTTCTGGAAAGAGCTTACTTTGCTACATGTTAATGGCCCAAAAAACAGAGAAAATAGAGTCTGAGTCTACCAGATGAGTGAGAGGTGGGGTAATAAATCCACACCGTGAGATAGGAAGAGGAGAGCTGTCAGTTGTGAGAGTAATTTACAAGGAAAAGCCATCAGAAGTCATTTGGTGTGAGGCCGAAAGTGGAAGACACACTGAAGATGTAGACGTATTAATATGTCTGAAAAGGTTGTTGAATCTGTTCATTGAGCTGAGAGAACAAGGGACCAAGTGTCAGGGCAGCAACATCAGGTGATGAGCGAGGACGACGACGGTTTCTCTCCTAGATTCTCCAGCAGACATCAATCATATCCCCTTTAATGACAATACGAGCAACCGGAAATATGTCTAATTTCACACCAGTGATGAGGACGGGCCGAAGCTCTGCCTGTAGTGGAATTGTGGCGTGTACTATGTTACCAAAAACTCTAATTTTTTGAATAAGTCCCAATTAAAGTGCGACTTATTAGGTAAATGTTTGCTACACAATTCGTTCTTGATTTTTTGAAAAAGTCACGATTTTGTGAAAAAAAAAAATCACGTTTTCATATTTTAACCCATATTTACATGTTTTAATCCCGATTAATCACGTTTTAACCCCATCATGTAGTGCTCAAAAAACTTCTTGGAACATCTCGATTTAAATATATTTTGAAATTCTACCATTTGTTTCCCAACTCTCCCAACTTTTTGACTTTTTTCCCTGATTTTTCGGACTTCTCTAGATGAATTTTTCCCAACTTCCGACTTGGTAACTATGGCGTGTAGAGGAACATAATGTCTGATGGGATGCGTATGCTTAAACAAACCCAAGTGCTGAATTTAAACAACTAAATACAGATTTCAGCATATTATAATCAAATTTCAGCACAGCTTATAATCACGATTCATCATTCATTCATTCCCAATCAGATTTAATTCAACGAAATAATAAAACTGACAAGATAAGAATTAATTTCAGATTTAAATAACCAAATTCCAGCAATAATAACGATCTCAATCTCAAATGACAAAGCCAATGTTTCAAAGAACAACCGTAGATCTAATCGATAAACCCTAATGGATGAGATTCTTGGAAAACCAAGGATTTTGGAAACCCTAATGTAAATTCAGCAATAAGGCCGGTTGGGGAAAAAGAAAGATATCACATGAAAGTATCGAGGATCGACTTCAAACCGTGCTCTGGTCAATGCCGGTTGCTGACAGGAATTTCGTTGTTGCAGATGAAAGGGGCGGAGGGGGAGGCGTGATCCAGAAGAAAGGTTGAAGAAGCCGAGACGATTGATCTTTGAAGATGGAGGAACTCCGCGTCGATCTTCCGCAAAGTCGTAGACGAATGGCGTGGCGACGAGGTAGAAGCGTGCGAAGGAAGAAAAGACTAGAAGCAAGGAAGATTTGTCGGGAGATACATCGAACAAGCGCACACGCTTCTCCGTTTTAGGGTTTCAATTCATATCATCCTCCTCTTTTGCAATTAGGGTTTTAGGATTTATAGGGGAAACAATCAAAGAAACACAAAAAAGGAAAGAAGGGGAGAGAGGTCCGCGCGGGTAGGGAGAGAGGAAGACGCGGGCACGCTTCCCAAGGCGTGCCCGCGCGGGTGTGTCCGCGGGAAAGGGAGGCCGGCCGGGTAACAGGGGGTTCGGTTGGGGTTTTGGGCTCCTTCTGAATCTCATCCATTGAGATTTGAGTTGACCTAACATCCTACGGCCTAAAACCTAACACAGAAACGAGTCAGTTCGGCATCTGTGGCTCGAATCGGATGCGAACATGGCTCGCACCTACCCAAACCAGAAATAAAAAGACAAATAACTAAAGATCCGTCAGTCGGATCGAAATAAAATAAAAAGCAAAGTTTTAGATCTTCGAATGAGATTTCCACTGATGCAGACGGATCGACGATCGGCTTCCTGGATCTCCGTAGGGAATGGAAATACGCCATCAGCTGTAGAAAATCTGCACGTAGTAGGCTCGTCTGCATCAATGTCCGAGCATATTAGACTATGAACAAAAGCTAATACCATGAAACATGTGGAGGAAGTGAACCTCATGTCGTTAGGGTAGTAGCCCAATATATATATATATATATATATATATATATATATATATATATATATATATATATATATATAGAATACGGGGTATGAGCTGACAGCCCATTTTCATTTTGGGCTGTCAGCTTACAGCCATTCGATTCAATCGATCGTGTCCGTCCGATCAAAAACCAAATAAACCCTCAATCCTCCCTCTCTCTCTCTCTCACTGTCATCCACGGCCCCCTCTCCTGCTCCGTCGCTGCCTCCGACCACCCCCCCTCCTGCTCCGTCCACCGACCACCCCCCCTCCTGCTCCCGTCGCGCGCCGGCCCTCCTCCGGCGCCGGCGGCCCTCAAACCCGCCCCCTCCGGCTCCGGCGGCCCTCAAACCCGCCCCCTCTCGCTTGCCGTCCCTCCTCCGGCGCTGCACCCCGCGGCTGCCGACCACCGCCACTGCGCCCGCGCCCCAGCCAACGCTGCCCGCGCCCCGCGCCCCGGCCAACGCGCCGCCTGCGCCTGCGCCTGCGCCCCGCGCGCCGGTGCCGGGCTGGTGCTGCTGCCGCTTGCGAGGGAGGGAGAGGGAGAGAGACAGGGGTCGCCGGAGGGGGTACGGGGTCGCGCCGGTCGCCGGCTGGGTCCGCCGGGGTGCTGCCGGGTGGGGACGGGGGTCGCCGGAGTGTCCGCCGGGGTGCTGCCGGGTGGGGACGGGGGTCGCCGGAGTGTCCGCCGGGGTCCTGCCGGGTGGGGACGGGGGTCGCCGGAGGGTTCGGTGGTCGCCGGAGGCCTGCCGGGTAGTGAGGGGGCTGGAGGGGGATGTGGTCCGGAGGGGGGCTGCACACACACACACAGAGAGAGAGAGAGAGAGAGAGAGGGGGGGGGGGGGGAAGGGTGGGTGGGTTACAGCGTTTGGGTTTTTTTTTATTTTTTTAAATGAATGGTCCATGATCTTGATCGGAGGGCTATGAGCTGACAGCCCAAATGGAGAAACAGGCTGTCAGCTCATACCCCGTATTCTCTCTCTCTCTCTCTCTCTCTCTATATATATATATATATATATATATATATATATATATATATATATATATATGAGAAACGAGATGCTGCCTATCAAAGCAGCGTTTTTGCTGCTTTGAGACATTGTTTGACCACCTAGAAGTTTTGGAATTTGATGAAATTTGGTGAGGGTGTTGTCTAGGGTAAGATGATCATCCTCAAAAATTTTCATCAAATTCCAAAACTTCTAATAGGGTCAAATGGTCGAAGCAAAATGCTGCAGATTTTAACGGTGACTGCAAACGACTGATTTTGCTTCGACCATTTGAACCCCCTAGAAGTTTTGGAATTTGATGAAAATTTGTGAGGATGATCATCTTACCCTAGACAACACCCTCACCAAATTTCATCAAATTCCAAAACTTTTAGGATGGTCAAACAATGTTTCAAAGCAGCAAAAAATGCTGCTTTGATATGCTTGGTTGCGCTGTGCGCTGTGGCCGTTGGATCTGAAACGATCCAACGGCAGCGCACAGATCCCGCTCCCGCACCGCACCAGAAGCCGCACCGCACCGTTAACCCGATCCCGCACCGGCCAGTGGTAACCGTCCGATCAAAAGGTGGATTTCAGATCGAGCGGCTTATACAGTTTTCGCTGTTACTGTAGCGGCTACAGTAACAGCGAAAACTGTTTCAAGCCGTTCGATCGAAAAGTATTGATGGAAATCAAATCGAGCGGCTTGAAACAGTTTTCGCTGTTACTGTAGCCGCTACAGTATCAACGAAAACTGTATAAGCCGCTCGATCTGAAATCCACCTTTTGATCGGACGATTACCACTGGCCTGTGCGGGATCGGGTTAACGGTGCGGTGCGGCTTCTGGTGCGGTGCGGGAGCGGGAGCGAGATCTGTGCGCTGCCGTTGGATCGTTTCAGATCCAACGGCCACAGCGCACAGTGCATTTGGGGTCCGGCAGCGCACAGCGCAACCAAACATACCTCTCTCTATATATATACATGTGATGGAATGTTAATTTCTTCTTATATTGTATAGACCTCTTCTTTATAGCATGGTCGCTTAGAGTTTTAAATCTTTCAAATATATGTCAAGCATGATTTGATTTCTTATAATAGCAAAGTGTGAAATTTGTATGGAGGCTAATGGCCGAGGAACCTTTTCCTAGGACTGAAAAAAGGTCTCAACCTTTAGAATTAATATGTTATGAACATTGTGAATTAAATGGTCTTACAACTTGTGTAGACAAAAAGGTGTTTTACGACCTTCCTCTTCACCTTCTCTCAAAAGTCAGTTTTAACAATTTTATAAAAAGTTTGGAGGACAATCTTCTGGATTCCTATATGGAGATTTTCAAGGCTTCGCTGTACCCTGGAGGCGATTTGCCAGAAAACCGCCAGCACACTGATGAATGGGGGCAGATTTCGCCTTGAAAGTGTCAATCTACGTGCCTCAAAGCTGCATAATTTTTATTTTTTGTTTCTTCCTTACAATACTAGCCAAATCGATGTTCCTAGGTAATGCATGTTGTTGCATCTCTTGTTTAGTCAATCTCAAGATCGAACCTAGATTCTTCACACGACCATCTTTGCATCCTGTCACTATTTTGGTTATGAAGCAAGTATGTAGTTTGCCGCCCAATCACATCCTCACTCTTTCTTGAGGCTTTGAACCTTCTATGAACTTTGTTGTTGTTTTTGTTTAATCTACCAAGTGGATTTAATCACCTTTGAAAGATCTGATCCACCAGCGGGTATAGTCTTCAACTTTGGATGTGTTTCATGTTTGAACATCAACCTAACATCGTTATGTTCTCGATATTTCAGGAAGCTAGTGCTGCATATGAGAACAGTAACTGTTTCACGAGCAGCCGCGGAAGTTGGAGCCCTGAAGAACTCAGTGGTGGCCGTTGTGATGTTTCTCGAGTCATCTTCGGCAGCAGAGTTGGAGAAGTAGGAAGCCACATCAGTAGTTGCTCTGTTGGCATGCCGAAAGGATCTTCTTTCGACATGGATGACTATGCGCACCTTCAACACATCGAAGATCTCCTCTTCGAGAGGCTGAGGCAGAGGCAGAGAATAGACTCGGGTGGCTTAATACTATGTGGAAGAACTTAGGGCTTGAATAATTGGGTTTCTTTACTTTTGAGGGTGTATATGTATGGGCTTCTTGTAATGTTCTTCCCTAGATTTAGAACAAATGTATGGGGGTTAAGCCCTCTCATGTTATTAATGGATCTTTCTTTCCCTTTTAAATTATTTAGTTGACAATCACAATTTATTGTGAGGGATGTTAATGCAGATTTATTCAAGCTAATATGATAGTAATTCCATGTGAGTATAATTGTCCATCTTATTCTCTTGTTTCATTTGAGCTCCTATTTGTTTTAGCTTCTTTTTTTAGTATTTTATGAGAAACTTTGAGGATATTGTAGATATTTTTGCATATATACTCCTAACAAAGTTTAATGTTGCAGAAAACCCCCTAAGTTTTACAAAATGCCATTATATATCCCGATTTCTGCAAAACAACCCTTGTCGCCAATAATTTGACCATTTTGCTCATGAATTACTCCGTGTTTGTGCATCTGAGCATAGATGACGATCAAGGGTAAAATGGTCATAAAGTTGATCATCTTACCCTTGACGGTCACCAGTGATCAGATGCACCCCCAAGTAATTCAAGGGTAAAATGGGAGAAAAATTAGCTAGAATGTTATTTTTTGCAAAAAAAAAAGGTGAAAAAATAATTTTGTAAACTATAGGGGCTGTCCGGGGACAGAAAGGAGAGTTTGTGTGCCCCCCTCACCTTTTATAATTTAGCCCAATTGTAAATCTCTATTCAAATTCCTTTCTTACCAGACCCCTTTTTCAAGATCTATTATTTCTTCTCTTTCCCATGTGTGTTTGTGCTCATCCTAATCAAGCTATTAGATCATGGCCGTCACTTTCTTTCCCATTATAAATCTCAACCTTCACTTATCTTTTCAAACTATACATCCACTTTCCCATGTTATATAAGATGGATATTTCTTTCCCTTAGTTGACAATCACAAGTTTTAGTGGATGTTAAGCAGATTTCAAGCTAATATGGTAGTAATTCCATGTAAGTATTTATTGTCCATCTTATTCTCTTTGTTTCATTTGAGCTCCTATTTGTTATAGCCTCTTGTTTTCTTTAAGTGTTTTATCAGTAACTTTGAGAATATTTTAGGGATTTTTTTGCATATATACCCCTAACAAAGGTTTCATGATGTCCTCTTCAATACCAACTATTAGTTTTTTATATTTTATCTCTCTTCCTATTTTGCTGATTTAAGTATGGATTAAGGAACATTTAGCTTGGGCGAGTGGAGATGAGAGGGGTTGTGGAGCAACTTCTATGGTCAGTGTGGGGATGCCTATCACGCTTACACACACACACACACAAGGCATTGATCAAGGGCCTAAAGTATGGCGAGTCGGCATCCCCATGGCGTTTTACGGTAAAACCTTCCCCATGTAAGTATTTTTTTTTCCTCGGAGGGGAGGAGGGCCTGACTTTGCACCCGTAATGAAAGTGACCTGTAACACCCAAGCTTGTCCAATGTGAAAGCAACTACTGTGATGCATGCAATTGCCGCTAGTGACGAAAGTACCCTCATGTGTCGCGATTGTTGATTCCACATCGAACGGGAATGGGCGCTGTAGGCCCATTACTGGCCTTTTCTTTTCTAGAGTAGAGTCGAGTCCTCTGTTGGGTTATGAATTGCAAAAACCTAATCCGGGAGCACTGGTAGCAGGAATTTTATGCGAGCGCCTGACTGGTTCGTCGGGCATCCAGGGTACTGACAGAACCTTCAGGTTCACAAGGATTTCGCCCAGGTGCCCAGGAACCTAGCCGATGGGTTCAAGTCAGGTCTCCTCCGATTTTTGGGTAAGAGGACTTCGTTTGGAGTCTCCCATTGGTGTATGACGGTCAATCCTAACCTTAGACTATTTAAGAGAGAGAGAGAGAGAGAGAGAGAGAGAGAGAGAGAGAGAGAGAGAGAGAGAGAGAGAGAGAGAGAGAGAGAGAGAGAGAGATGTGTAGAGAATTGAAGTGGAGAGATCGATCATTGTCTACGACGCCGTAAGATCGGTTAGAGAAAGGGCAAGGAAGAGAGAATGGAAAGAAGAAAAAGAGAGAAAGAAAGAAGGAGGAAAGAAGAAGGAAGAAGGAAGAAGGAAGAAGGAAGAAGGAAGAATTGAGACAGATTGGAGAGCTTGTCTTCGGTAATATCCCATTAGATTCTCGGGTCTTCTCCGGGTTCCTTGATGCGTTCCCTTCGGCATCTTTTTCGGTGGTTCATTTCTTGGCATTGCTTGGTATGTCTCTGGTGTACTCCCTGATGTTTTTTCTTCGTTGTGTGATTGTTGTGTAAGAGAGGGTAAAGATATAGAGTGCAGGGGTCCGACAAATGGTGACCCACTACCTGGTTTATTGTAATATATGTTAATGCAAATCCTAATCCTTGATTGTCGGCATTCTCATTGTCTGTGGTTGTTTATCATCTTTTCTGGTGTGTGATATCTAGAAACTCTGATATCGAACCTCGCGTTACCCTTTTGGTATGACCTGGTGATCGGATCAAGATTGTTGGATCCTTTGTCCTCCCTATATTCTGGGGAGGAGGGGTTATGAAAATAGTTCATCGGGCATGGTACATTTCCTTTATGCACTGCAGCCTGCGGTAACTAGCACGTGCATATACTTGCACATGGGGGTAGGTGATCGAAGAAGCTCAACAATAATCTACTCACAACATGCACACAAAAATTAAAAAAAACCTCTATTGAATTATAAATCTCATTTCATATTGCTCCCTCACTTTTTTTTTTTTTTTTTATCAATTTGAACCTTCAACAAACCTCCGTCTGCATTTAGCCCCATACACCAACTTTTATTTCGAAAATACCCTTGTTCTAGTAAGCAAAAGTTAAATATTTCAAAAATCATTCGAGTCTTATTGGAAATCGATAATGATATTTTTGGGATGAAAAAGTTAACAGAAGGGAGTAATGCAGACGAATCATAGTTCAGGGTTCAAATTGTTCAAAAAAAAAAGTTGGGGGACCAATATGAAATGATGTGTATAGTTCATGGAAAGTTTTTGTAATTTGCCCCCCCCCCCTAAAAAAAAAGGTGTGTGTGTGGGGGGGGGGGGGATGGGGGACATGCCAGGGCTTCCGATGACGCATATGTGCTCAAGGATATCGACCCAACGAGCTTTCCATTATCCCATATGCCAATGCCTCTCCCCTGTCCCATGCTTCGCCGCTCCACAATGCATCTATCGCCATCACCACCACTGCATCTCCATCCTAAATCAAGAATGTTCATGTTATGAGAGAGAGAGAGAGAGAGAGAGAGAGAGAGAGAGAGAGAGAGAGAGAGAGAGAGAGAGAGAGAGAGAGAGAGAGAGAGAGAGAGAGAGAGAGAGAGAGCTCCTTGTATTGATATCATATTACTTGACATTTCTCTCCTTATATAGGGAGTAAATGCAACCTTACAATACCACAGACCATGTGGGACTAAACTATGACTACATCTAACTCTCTCCTCAAACTGATGTAGGATATAAACCAACATCGATTTGCCTAACAAAAGAAATGAAAAATACATTCCATATCTCCTTTTTTTGTAAAGTAAAAGATAGTGCTAGGTCGACCTGCAAGCAAGTCATCCTGGGAACTTGATTGACCTCTAAGCAAGACAATTGGGGGGCCTGGCCAACCTGCAAGCAGGCCAACCATGAAACATGCAAGGGTCACTGAGGTCCGATGCCAAACAGGTAGAGCGATGACGAAGGTAGCCGACAGTGGTAGAAGCTGACGTAGAAAAGACCGGGTTAGGATGGAGAAGAGAGCAAAGGAAAGAGAGATATGACCATGTGAGATCCCATAGGAGGCAAACACTCGGCCTAAGCAAGGGCTCGACACCTCTTAGGAGATCTCTATCATCACAACTAAAGAAGAGATATGGATCGGGGAGTGGGAGAAGGGCAGATCGTCACAGTTCGATAAAGAGAAAGAAGAGGAGGGCTGATTGGCATAGTCTGATAGAGAGGAGAAGACAATGGTCGTGCTCCCGGTGTGTTGAATGCATCTAGGGAAAACGATGGATAAAGGGTCGAGTTCCTGGCATGTTGAGTGCACCTAGGGAATAAGACACAAGAGAGGGTCGAGCTCCCCGGCATGCTGAAAGCACCTGGGGAATACGACACGAGAGAGGGACGGGCTCCCAGTATACTGAGCGCACCGGGCAATACGATGGATAGAGGGTCGAACTCCTAGCGTGCTGAACGCCCTCGGGGAATACATCATGGAGAGGGTCGGGCTCCTGGAATGCTGAACACACCCGAGGAATATGGTGCGAGAGAGGATTGGGCTCTCGACATGCTGAGCATACTGAAAATATGACGGATAGAGGACCGGGCTCCCAACATGCTGAAAAGCACCCCAGGGAATATGACACGATAGAGGGATGGGCTCCTAACATGCTGAGTAAGGCTGTGCTCGAGCAAGTCGAACCACCAAGTGTAGTTGGATCCACAGAAAAACACCTATTGTCGGCCTCCATTTATTTTCTTTTAAAAATAATAAAATTATATGAAGTGGCATAATAGCAATTGATGCATAGAATATATAGGGAATAGTTTACGCCAGATGAAATGTCGTATATATTGTACCGAGAAATTGGTGGCGTTTCAGAGGCCTGACTCTAACAAATCCAAATCGTCAGTTGAAATGGCTTAAATGGAAGGATAATTTCGACACTGAAAAGTCAGTCCGATCGCATAAGATAAATAAAAAGGAATTATACAGTTTATTGTAATATTATTATATTATATTCCGTTTTTAAAGATAAACTGTTTTGAAGACTTCACTGATTAAATGAGGTGGACAATGGCCCTAAGAACACTGTCCGAACCTATATGGGCACAACTGTTCGCCCACGAAGTTTGTACTTGTGGGTCCCACAACTAGCATCGTTGCTGCATCCGCCGGCTCCTGTTTCTTCCCCGCTTCACATCTATTGACCGGTAAAAGGAGGAGAGAGAGAGAGGAGAGAGACGAGAGAGAGAGAGAGGGAGAGATCTTCACAGATCGCATGAGGTTTTCTTGAGATCCCTAGCCGCATGGAATTCTAGGGTTTCATTTTCATGATCCCTCATCATCGGGGGAGAGGCGGCGGCGATGTCGGGGGGAGTGTTCGAGTTTGACGACCACAAGGCCCTCCTGAGATCCAATCTCCCTGGATCTGAGGCCGATCCGGAGGCGCCGCCGGGATCGGCGTCGGCGAGGAGGAGCGGCATCGGAGACCTGCTGCGGCACCTCGACCGGAGCCTATCGGGCCGGCGGGCCAGCCGGCGGCTTCCGGACCACGGGAGCTTGCCGCCGGTGCCGGCCGATGAGAGATCGCACGATGCGCTCGGTGACGGCGCCCCTCCGGAGTGGGCGCTGCTGCTCATCGGGTGCCTCCTCGGCCTGGCCACCGGACTCTGCGTCGCGGCCTTCAACCGCGGGGTGAGGATTCCCTTTCCCCGACCCCTTTCCCCATCCCATTTCTTAATAATTCAATAAAATAAGCTTACTGATTTTAATTCATGCATGTATAATACTGAATTGGATACCTTCTGTGAATTTCTTTAGTGGTAATCTTGAATTCTTGACTAGGAATTATCAGGCTGGGTCAATGTAGTCTATCTCCGTTAGGTCAAATCATTTTTAGTTAATTTTAAAATAATTTGATCCCCATTTCTTGAGATTGTTGAAACTCCGATTGCCCGATGGAAGCAGAAAATATTATTGCTAACCTGCTGGGTTTTTTTTAGTTGTTTTGTAATTTAAGTCTGCCTAATTAGAGCGATGCATTTTGTAATTAATGTTCATTGATCCATGGTTGCATGAGCTTAAATTGCATAACCAACAAGGTAGGTTTTCCTGTCCACCAAATGGCCTTCTAGGTTTCTATGGTCAGGTTTTTGGCACCAACCTTAGGGGGTCGAAGTTAGGTTGGCTGGCGGTTGAAAAATTCTTGTCAATCTTTGGTGGAACCTTCTTAATTAGGGATAGTGGTTCATACTTCATAGTCGATGATGATGATGCTGGGCCAGTTAATGCTCATGTGTCTTTTAAGTTGTCACTTGTCCATCATTATGTAATATGTTTGATCGAGACATACTTGATTGCCATTGGCATGCTTATTGGCTTTGTCAAACAAACATTTTGCCTCTCAAAATGTCATGAACTAAATCACTGCTGTTTAGAGCTTGTCACTTCATCTTGTTCACATAATTTTCATGAATCCCTTTTTTGACTGTACTCTGCTTTTTTACTATGTCTTTCTTTCGATTTTTCTTATTTATTATAGCTTTATTTCTCTTTTACCAACACTTTCTAAATCCTGTATTAGAGAAGTCTATACTTCCAAATTAACAGCGAGTCACGTGGTAGTTATGATGTTTTTGCATGATTCTGTAATATATATCATGGTGCTAAAATGTGAGCATCTTCAATTCTAGGTGCATGTAATACATGAATGGGCGTGGGCGGGAACCCCTAATGAGGGTGCTGCTTGGCTCCGCTTACAAAGGCTGGCAGACACCTGGCACAGGATACTACTAATTCCGGTGACTGGAGGAGTTGTCGTGGGCATGATGCATGGGTTGCTTGAGATATTTGAACAGATAAAGCAATTAAGATCTTCACAAAGGCCGGGCATTGATTTTTTGGCAGGAATCTTCCCCATGATAAAGGCCATCCAGGCTGCTGTGACCTTGGGTACAGGTTGTTCATTGGGTCCTGAGGGCCCCAGTGTTGATATCGGAAAATCATGTGCAAATGGGTGTTCAGAAATGATGGAGAACAATAGAGAGAGAAGGATAGCTCTTGTTGCGGCTGGTGCTGCTGCAGGGATTGCTTCAGGTATAGTTTTGAATGTATACCCCCTGTTGCCTGTTGTGTAAACTCATGGGATCTAGTAGAAAAGGTAGTGTGCAAAAAGAAAAAAGGTGTCGGAAGTAGAGAATTGTGACGAAAAGCATCCTCTATGAACAATCATTTCTTTTTCTAACATACCTTGTAGGAATTCATTCACTTTCAATTTTTTTGTCCATGTAAAATCAAACTGTGTAACAATAAATCATCGATGGCTCTATAATGATATCTATACCCCTTTTATTTCTGGGATGTTGCATATGTTTTAGACTCATTTTTCACGACTTAAACGTATGTTATTATTTCATGTCTACATTTAGGTGCTTTAGATACTAATTGGGCATTTTTGGCTACTATTTTGTGGCATGCTTTACTTTTGGTAATTGTAGTATTCCAGTATTCAAAGCAGTTACTAAAGGTGAACAATCTTGGATTATTAGTTCTTGAAACTTGAAAGTTTATATATCTGAAGACACTTTTGATGTGCTCCAAGCCTGCAACCATGTCATTGTGTATATGGGCCTATAACCACATGTAAATGAAATCATGAATAAACAATCCCCTACACGAGTTAATGAAATATCAGGAAAGCTTGAAAACTTAAATTGGTGTAGGGAAAAGTTTATTTTTAGATGTACATTACCTAAGTTTTGTCGATATACAAGCAAAAGAATTGCCAAATTCGATATGCTGATGGTATTCTCCTTTTTAAAATATTGGTGCGAATTAGTTTCATGGTGAGATTCATGATTGTACAAGTTAATATTCAGGTAGATTGAATCAGCTTCATTCTCAAAGGCATATTCCGAAGTATACATATCTTTGGTTTCAAAGCTAACTTTGATATATACAGGTGTAATGTCATTGAATTTTGGTTGGTTTACTTATTATCATGGTCAAAATTCAAGATAGAGTCTGAGAGCGGGATTAGGATGAAGTCTGAGTCATATTACATTGTTGCCTAGGGTTGGGTAGGGGGGTATCGAGGCCTTTGATTGGTGATCATAAAAGACAGCTTGATTACTAGAAATCTGTACACTGCAGATTTATTTCGGATATTCTGTTGGATTTTGCAAAGTTCAGAGCTAGGTTTGGCTAAGAAGGGAGTGAAAGCACCTCTATGTCCAGGTCTATGTGTGTGTGTGTGTGTGTGTGTGTGTCAATTTCTAGTGCATTGAAAGTGACATTTTCCAGCAGAGAAACATAGTTTACAGTAAATTGCTGCAAACTGGTGTTTAGACAGCAAGGAGATTGTGAGTCACATACAATCTGTAATGGCAGGAAATAATTGTAAGAAAGACTGAAATAAGCATGAGAAATAAAGTTGGATAGATGAGAAGATACCATCATGGTCAGTGTGTTACATATGATAGTTGTTGCTATCGTTCACAGAACATTAACAATCAAGGGTTCGGTCTTTGGGATGTATGATATTTCTATTCAATAAAAATCAACGCTTAATATTTTGAGTGCAGAGTTTGCTGCCAGCTCTGGCCAGCTTGGGATCCAAACTAGTTGAAATTTGAAACTACCTTCTGATTGTTTTAATTGAGATTTCTATATGTCTTGTTTGGTCTAAGTCTCTTCTTGCTGACCCTTGAGCCTGAATGGAAGATTCTCTGTTCACATTGTCCTTTGGTATATATTGTCCCGATGGCTAAGCTGAACAATATATGCTGATTGATGACCTCCGATCATGCGAATAATCTGACTTCTCCTGTAGTTCATGCTTGATACTAAGAAATTTTGAACACATCCTACAACTTGCATACTTGGATTTATGCTATAATGTTCTATTGGATTTTTTCCACTATCTGCTATTTTGTTAGTGTATTCAATCAAAAGTTTGAAGTTTTTGATATGGTCTGTTTACCTGAGTACATCCCAATGATTCGTTATGTATGTAGTTACACTTCAAAATTACTAGGAATCACATTAAATTAATATTTGTGTTTAACTTGTCACAATTTTCGTATTTATTGTAATGCTTGCCAGTCTCATAAATTACCAAAATTAATTGGTTCTAATTTCCTATGGTTTTTCAGGGTTTAACGCTGCAGTTGCTGGGTGTTTCTTTGCCATTGAAACTGTTTTGAGACCACTTCGAGCAGAAAACTCACCTCCTTTTACAACTGCTATGATAATCTTAGCATCTGTTATATCGTCCACAGTATCAAATGTTTTACTTGGAGAGAGGCCAGCTTTTATAGTGCCGACGTATGAACTCAAATCTGCTGCTGGTATTTTATCTTATTCTAACTCAGATGGACGTAATTAGAGGTGGAAATCTATAAATACTTATAAAGCTGAATCTTTTGGTGCCACATGGCAGCCTCCCAATAGACTCCTCTCCTCTCCATCTCTCTTTCTTCCGCTCCCCTTTTAAATTTCGTTCGGGATTAACCCCCCCACCCTCAGCATTGTAACCGACCGTGCATTGCACATGATTAGTACTAGTTAGTAAATATTGTGAAACCATGCTGGGAGGTGACATTACTTTTGCATCATGTGGGGTAGCATATATTTGTGGTAGTATTTTTGGATCTAAAAAGCTACAATAGATGTTCTTAACTGATAACCTTTTAACTCTAATGGCTATATTGAGCCCCTCTTGACCTAAAATTATATCTATTGATGAAAAATGTATGTTTCCATTATTCAGACAACTACAATTAGGTACTGTATTAACACATAGTCCGAAATGCGGTATAAGAGTATAGTGGTGAATTTGTTGTAGAAGAAAGATTCTGAAGGCTTCTGAACTCTGGGATGCTTTTGTTTTTGTCATATTTTATTCCAGATGTTTTCGTTTGATGATTTCCTTTTCCTTGCAGAACTTCCTCTGTACCTCATCCTTGGCATGTTGTGTGGAGCAGTAAGCGTGGCTTTCACCCGATTGGTAGATTGGTTCACAAAGTCCTTTGATTATATAAAAGAAAGATTCGGTCTTCCTGTTGTTGTGTGCCCTGCTTTAGGTGGTTTAGGAGCAGGTTTGATAGCTTTGAAGTATCCGGGAATATTGTACTGGGGTTTTACCAACGTGGAAGAGATCCTACATACAGGGAAGAGTGCTTCAGCCCCTGGAATCTGGCTGTTAGCTCAGCTAGCCGGGGCGAAAGTAGTAGCCACCGCTCTTTGCAAGGGTTCTGGGCTTGTAGGTGGTCTTTATGCTCCAAGCTTAATGATTGGTGCTGCAGTCGGTGCTGTTTTTGGGGGTTCAGCTGCAGAGCTTATAAACTCAGCAATTCCAGGAAATGCTGCCGTCGCGCAGCCGCAGGCCTATGCACTAGTAAGTTCCTGTGACCAGTAAGCTTAAAGTTTTAGAAAAGTTCTGTTCCATGCAAGGTACAAAAAATTGAAATATTTTGCGAAAAATTGCAAAATATTTTGTTTTTTTTTTCCATACACTGAATTGGCTATTTCACAAAATATTGTGATATTTCACAATATTTCGTGAAATATGCCGTTTTTGGAGGGATCGAAACGATGATTGAAATCAAAATTTCGAACCTTGGTTCCATGAATGTTGTTGAGTTTCCCCTTCATACAGGTTGGGATGGCTGCTACGCTAGCTTCAGTTTGTTCAGTTCCATTGACATCAGTATTACTCCTTTTTGAGCTTACAAAGGATTACAGAATTTTGCTTCCGCTTATGGTAAATATTCAGTTTACGCATATTTCAATGATATTTGCAGTATACATTAACTTCACGTCAGGGGAAATGTTCAGCTTATATACACTTTTTCGTTATTTTCTGCATACAAGTAACCTTGTCACTTTACACAATCTTCCATTAGTCAATAGCAGATCATTTATAAACATTGTTATATTTGTACATGTTTTTCATTCTTGTTTTTTAAGGCATTGCAATGACTTTCTCTAAAGCATGGTTTGAGGGTTCGTCCGAATCGGTTCGGATTTTGGCTACAATCCGAACCAACGAACCAATTTAGGCACCCGAATCAGGTCTAATTCATATTTGGTTCATATCATCGTTCTATTAGTTTGAAAGAAAGAAGTAGTTACAATTTATTCCATGATTCATATAGCACAAGGCTTGGATCCAAAATGACGAATTCGAGCCTGAATCGGGCTAATCAGACCCTAGTTTTTTTTATTTCCTTTTCTGTTTTTTAAATATTTTTGACTAAGCCCAAACCCGAACAGAACCGGTTCATTTTTGCCCAGTCTGAATCCTACCCGAATTCTCAAACCTCACTCTATAGAATGGAAGCAATTTTCTATCTTATAATTTCGTGTGTAGTGCTCGATAAGCTGGTATCTAAGAAGCACTGACACTGGTACGGGGACACGGGTACGACACGACACGGGTTCGCCGACACGGCAAATCCTAAAAAAGGAGGACACATGTACGACGGGGACACAGCAAAATAAATTAATATTTTTAAATTTATATTTTATGTATGCAATTCATATATATTTCAATAACCGAAAAAACCTTATAGAAAACAACTAAAATAAAATTTTAATGCATACTGAATCGCTATCGTTAGTTACATCCAGCTCGATCGGTGAATCGAAAACAGCTCTAAATGGTATGGAAAATAACTGTTTTGTTTCAGTTTTGATTTCAACATATCTGAAACCTCAGAGGATAAGATAAGTTAAAACCAAACCTGAATCATAACCGTCCATCATAACCGTCCATCATAACCATCCTGACAAGTGAATCACACTCAGGCCCAAATGGCATGCAAAAGAACGGCTACGATTCAGTTTTGGCTTCAACCTATCTGATTCTCTGAGGTTATAATCTCAGAGGATCAGATAGGTTGAAGCCAAAACTGAATCACCACAGCTTGTAACTCGATCCTATATCGAACAGTCCGTCAACCCGCAGTGTCCCGAGTGTCCGAGGAGTGTTCGACAGTGTCCGGCTTCCGGAAGCACGTAGGACACGGCACATGCGTGTCCGGCGAGTGTTCGACGAGTGTCGGTGTCCGACACTTGTCCGACACGGGTACAGGAGGCCTGGGGAAGTGTCCATGCTTCCTAGGCTGGTATACATGTGGTGATTCGTTATCGCCTTCTAATGAGCCTTGAGGTTCATCTTCTCCATCTTTACAATAAGACGTAGAGTAAGACATTCAAAGCAAAATGACCATATACCTATACTCCCCCTCTAGGTCCTACTGCTAGTATCCACTAGGAATCCATCTCGTTTTAATTCCTAATATCATAAAGCCCAAGAAGAATGAACCATTTTATTAAGTGATTTGATGATGTAATGGGTTGAACCTGATAACATGACTACGGGTCCATGCCATCCACTATTGAAGTCCATATTCATTTTGCATATTTTGTTAATTCCAAGAAGAACAAAGCCTCGATGATGAAAAGTTGTTCCTTTTGTTCATTTGGTTCTTCCTCATTATGCTAAAATATGATAAATCAACTCCATTCTAATTGATATAACTGAAAAGTGAGCAAGACATATCATTTTATTCACATTTCTTGATTTCTGCTAACAGGGGGCTGTTGGGTTAGCGATATGGGTGCCTTCTGTAGTGAACCAGTCGAAGGAGAGTGATTCATTGGAGACAAAGACCCCTAGGCGCGGTTATTCTTCTCTTTCATCGGTTGAAGACAAAAATGAGCTTGTTCGGAGACATAACGGGCGGGGAGATGGTTTAGAACTTTCTGTTTTAGAAATAGGTATTCACCATTATGGAACTATCAATGAGACCCGACTTCTGGATGACCTTAAGGTTTGAACATTTCTTTGCTTGTAGTTTGCTACTTTGCTTAATTTGAGTGATAGCTTGCTATATAATTTAATGCTATACCATGTCCATTTATTTCAGTTGACTCAAGTAATACTTGTTATGTCATTGACATCTTTATTTTTGGTTGTTATTCTTCAGGTCTCTCAGGCCATGTGTAATAACTATGTTAAAGTTTTACCTACAGTCATGTTGAAGGAGGCTATGAAGCTTATGCATGATAACCAGCAAAGTTGTGCTCTTGTTGTTGATAGTGAAGATTTTCTTGAGGGAATTCTTACACTGGGTGACATTCGGCGGAGAAGATTAGAGAACGGTGCAGAGACTCCATGTACTCCTAAAGGGGATTCAACGATCTTTGATGTATGTACAATAACCATGACCTTCAAACCTTACCCTGTCTATTTGCAGTTGGCTTTATGTAGATTTTTTCTCCAATGACTCCTATTAAGGATTATCTTTTCCATATGAATCATTCTCTGGTTGTGGATGTATGTAATTTCAGATAGTTTTCTTGCCATGCAGGTTTAGGTGATCATGTAAAATGATTGTTTGATCCCTCTGAATAGTACACACTAAGAAATTATTTTGTTACACATGTTATGATCATTGTTATGTAATGGCATTCACATAAATAGTAGACAAGCATGCAGAGTAGCACATGATGTATTTTCTCAGAGTCGTGATTTATAGGCTTGTTGGAAACATTATTGCCCCATTAATCAGTAGTTCATGGCCTTTATAATATGTTATAATTTATAATCAAGGAAAGGGGTTGGTGAACACCTTGAACTTGAGTTCACAATTGAATGGTGAAATAGGGTTTATATTGCGCCATGTGTCCACGGAAAAGACATAAAACAAGTAAGAGGGAACAAACATTTAAGAGGGATGAGCACTGAACATACAAAGCAAAAAGTAAAAGAAAACGCGTACATGTGACGCCTGGAAAACTCAAGTTCACCAACCTAATCGTGAACTCGAATTCAGCTTCCTGGCCCTCTTATAATCATTGTTTATGGGTCTTGGTTTGGTCCTTATTTACATAGTTTGCATGTGGCGATGAGTAGCAAATTATACGAAATCACAATTTGAATCGATTTGTAATACGACTTTGATCATATGAATATATGAGTGGCAATAGTTCCTTATATTAACTCCTAGATATTCTCTTTATATTATTTCGTAAATTTCCTTCTAGGTCTTTTCTAAGTCTTTCTCTTCCTATTTATCATTGCATGAAAATTTTTAGGCTTTTGGCGGTCTAATCTATCTGATACGAAGAATACAATCCAACCTGAAAAATATAACCATTTAAGCTCGCTGTAATTTAACAAATTCACTATCCTGGTATTGTCTATACATATTATATATGTAGTAGCTGAAATGGTCCACCCCCCACATTCTTGAACCTGCAATTATTCACAAGCAACTTAGTAATTTGTTGCGAGAACGAACAAAATAATATTGCTTACCTCCTAGCATCTATCTTATCTGCTAGACCCTGACATTCATTTACATAATTTGTCAAAATTTGTTGTTATTGTATTTTTATTTTCTTTCCATGTTTTGGTTTAGTATCCTAATTGTTTTTTGTACTCTCTCTGGCCATATGTATCACACATTTCCTTGTATTTTCTATTTATACTTCAAGTTTAACCTTCCCAATCTCTCACTGTTTCTTAAATATGCACACTAACTGACGGAACTGTTGCATAGGTGAATACTTGTCTTGTTTCGTCATGCTTTACTCGTGGATTTAAATATCGAGGGAGTGACCGTGGACTGTTAACCTGTTTCCCTGAAACCGAGTTGACAATCGCGAAAGATCTTATGGAAGCCAAAGGAATCAAGCAGTTGCCCGTGGTTAACCACAGTGGGGAACTTAGAAATGGATATAGGCGCAGGGTTGTTGCTCTTCTTCCTTATGAATCGATTAGCCATTGTCTGCGGTTAGTATTGATTCACTGTTTATGATTTAAACCCTTGCCTGATATGTTTACTTCTTGCTTCCTTCTATCAGAATTACATTTTTTAGTCATGTCCATATCAATAAGATAATCAAAAGAGAAAATAAGAACAACACTTTTATAGCTTCACTATCCTTGATTGCAATGGGAAAACTTAATAAGAGCAACACATCTTTTTTTGTTTGTTTTGGTGTAAACATGGAAATAATGTTAGGACATCTATGCTTACCATATCGGCTTTAATGGATCCAAACCCATCCAAGTTGCACGTGTGGCCCACATGAGTTTGGTACGGTGGTTCCCACTTATCTAACAAAGGATGCAGATTAAGGTGCTCACCTGAATGGTTGCGTTGAGTATTTTTCTTCCGGAAAATCCTATTTTACCATAAAGAGGTCATAAACACGGACAAAATGTAGACGTTGGGGAATCGGCCAGTGCTCGGTGCGATGGTTGATGCACTGAGCGTTGACTGATGCCTCCACGTCTGCATTTTGTCCCCATGTATGTCCCTTTGTATTTTTAAATAGCAGTGCTCATTTCTTCCGTCTTCAGGGAAACAAATGGAAGGATACTAACGGCACCAAAATAAAAGTTTCCCATAAAAGAACTCAACAATGAAGTGGATCCACCATATATAGAAGGCTGTGTCTTCATTAGGGGTCATGATTTGCATCTCCCTTGGTTTTCTTTTTGGTGGCTATAGGCATAGATGAGTATCATAATCAAGTATGAAAAATCAAAATATTTCTTGAAATATTGTGAACTATTAATTTTTTTACATACACTGAAATGGAATATTTCGCGATATATCTTGATATTTTGTAATATTTTGCGAAATATGTTATTTTTTGGAGGGCTCAAAATGATGTTCGAAATCGATATTTCAAACTTTGATCATAATATTGAATGTTTTTACAAATATTATCTATGTTAGGACAAGTTTTTTATGTGAACCAAAGTACAGGATGGGTTGATTAAATAAAAAAAATAAAAAATTGTACAGGATTGGTGTGCAACTAATTTTGTATGCGACCACGTGTCATTTGAGTGAGACAACTACTTTGCACCTGGCCTTTGGGGGGTAGTGGAGTAGATAAAAATGGAGGTTTCTATATCGAGATCGCACTTAGCCCGCCATCAACCATTGCATCGAGCCTTGATCCATGATTGCCTGCAGCTCTCAGCCACTTGCTGACCCGTATCAATCGGTCGTTACATCTGCCTCATTGCCATCATCATCCCTACGGTAAAAAAAAAAAAAGTTAGTTTTGATCCAGAAAAAAAAAGAGAGAGTTCAAATCAAAGAAAGAGAAGAGAAAAACAAAAAGGGTGTTACATGCCTGTTGTCAGCAACATCTTAGCTTCCTTACCCACACCTGCTTGCTGCACTGCCTCAATCGGCCGTCACAATCAACCGCCTTGCTGTTGCAATATGCTTCAAAGAAAAAATGGGGTAAAGAAGACTGGAAAAGGAAAGATGATTCGAAGAAAAAAAAAAGATCCGAGAAGAGGAAAAAAGAGAAGGGAGAAAAGAAAAGAATCTTTTTTTAATGCATACCTTTTATATTGCTACATAGCTGATCACTTCATTCCCATTCCTCCTTCATGCTTTACCTATAACGATACATAGAAGGAAGGCCGATTCTTATTCCTCTTTCCTCTTTTATCCTTATTACATTAGACCCCAAGCTCTCATCTCCTTACCTTAGTATCCCCTCAACCCATGACCTTTAGATTTGAATCCAAGGGTCAATGGCAACCATACTTGTTCACTCTTTCAAAGGGACTGGATCGATCCAAGATCCAATTTTAAGTTAAAACTCATTTGTGAATTTGGATCCAAACCCAACAACTTTATCGAGCCATATCTCGTGAACTGTTCATCAGAATTTGTCGGACCAAATACTAATCTTGAATGATTTTTCGAGCTGGATCTATCAAGCATATTCTTATCACGATCTAGTCAGCCCATTACTACTTTACCCTTGTCTCTATTGACATGTACTATCACGGTGATGATTCTGACTTCGGATCCGTCCCACTTTTCTTCAATTTGTGTTATTCTTTGATCTAGTTTGTGCTCGATAACTTCGGTGATGAACTACAATACATGAAACCTGCTCGGAAATGCGACAGACGTCGTCAACCCACTCCTCCAACAGTGCCCGCACATGAGCTTACCTTCACCTATAGTGAAGATTCCTCATCTTGCGAGTTTTCAATTCCAGTAGTTCATCCAGAGGGGCTTCATCTACCAGAGGAGCTTCCGCAATATATATTTCCTTGGGCTGGACTCCATGCCACTCGTCCCATGGCATCTCTAGCTTCATCTGTAGGTCTGCCCTCCTACGAGCTACTACTTCAGTCGGCCCAGGGGTGCGCGTTCGTTTGGAGGCACCATCCTTTCTTCTTCCAGTTCATGCTCGACGCATGTATCTTTTTTGTGTTGGACCTGGAGTGTGACCAGCTTGCCGTTGCGACACCACCTGCTAGGCCTCCACCACCAGATCAAGACCCCGAAACGATCCACCACCGGTGGAGATGTTGACAGTGGTAGTGAACTCGAGGACAAGTTTTTGCAACGGAAGCAAGTGATGCATACCAAGCCAGGGACCAAGTCCATTGGCCCAGTCGAAGGCCCATCCTAGATAGTCGTGGATGGATAACTCAGAAGCTAATGAAGATTTGATCTTTATTTTAAATTATGATTATATTAAGTTGTTAGGATTTGAATTTAACATAGGATTGAGTTAGATTTTATTTGTTATTTTCAGTTTCCATGTTTAGCTCCTTAGAGGCCTATATGAAGGCAAAACATTGTAATCAAAATATTCATGAATTATTATGATTATGAATGAATGGTAGATCGTCGTTAGCCCATGGACTTGAGTTGCCCTCCCATCACTCTCTTTCTAGTGGATTCCGGGTAGGAATCGTATATTCCTCTAATATGGTCTAGTCCATAGCATCTTATGTTCACCGCCTTTTTTCTCTGTAGTCCATCACACCACATTTATCATTATTTATAAATAAAAAATAAAAAGCTTCATCACCACTGCCCTTTCATTCCACCATTATACACCCTTTTTGTCCATATCCATCTCCACCCCATCGTTCGCTTGTTGATGCATCTACATAACTATCGCTTGTCATGCCACGAACTTCGGGACGTGGTCGGAGAGGTTGATACCCCTCCACCTTTCCATAATCGCTCATACCAGGCTGATTGTCGTTACGACACGATCTCCGCTGTTGATTGGTTTGTGTCCCACGATCTCCGGGCATTTTTGGTATGGCATTTAGCATATGCATTGTTGCGGATGAGGACAAGCTTCACAATCTCTAGGACATGCTTGACGTGGCAGAAGCGTGTACGATCTTCGCATGCAGTCCGTTTCACCATCATCTCCTTTGGCAATTGGAACACGCTCCACGATCGCCAAAAATACTCATTACAGAACTGCCACCTGGTAAATCACACACGACTTGATCCTACTGATGCGTCCATGAAGTAGCTAGGATGTTGCCTGAGCCGACCTAACTATAATCTGAGTTCCACGGCGATGAGTTTAATTTGAGGGTGCTCACTTGGAAGTGGTTGCCCCTCAGATCGATCATCTATCTCCCTATCATCGTGTTTGCCCTATGTTGCTCGAGCTTGCTCCTTGTCCAGTAGTCGGTGGTAACACGTGTCAATCTTCTAATTAGCCACGTGTTCGATGGGGATTGACACATTTTGCCATCCACAACTAGCATAGTGTAGGGTTAGTAACTCATAGAACACTGTTGCCTGGGCTGGTTCTATTGTTGATTATGGGAACACATAATTTATGAGCTTTTAAAGCACGCGTGGTATGATAGAACACTAGTGTATAGGCTCTGGATTCTGTATGGTACAGAAACAAATATTGCATGGGCTTTTTTTTTTGGAGGGTTAACAAAAGAATTTATTAAACCAAGAAAAAGAAAGTACAGTTACCGATCAAGGCTTATCTCTGAATGAGTAAGCATATGGGTCCGTGGAGAGCACCCAAGAAGAAAAGGCCTAAACACTTGGCCAAAACAGTGGCCACAACTATTGCATGAGCTTTTGATCATGCATTATAGTGTTTTGTTTATACAGCTAACCACACGAAATCCTGGCATTCTTTATTGTGTAGAAGAGTGTTCTTCATTGAGGTTTCTATTTTGCTTGTAATGTGTGTGTGCACATGCTTGCGTGCTTGTCTTCTTGATCGTGGGCATTTTGTGTGATCTTTTAAGTTTGATTATTTGGTTCGAAAACTTTGAAGTTAGCAAGAAACACTTTGTTTGTACAACAAAATAGGGGCAACCCGACTTATTTCATTAGTTCAAGGGGTGTTTGGCATCATTCCGGAACCCTCCATTTTTATTCCCAGTTCCAAATTTTAAAAGTAACGGATAATATTTGTTCCGGTGGAATGAAAGAGTTGGGAACGAGAATTTATCACTCTGTGTGTTTCTACGCTGTCCGGAACGCTGAACCTTGGACTTACATTAGAAATGTTAATTGACGGGAATACCCTCTTCTGGATGAGGATAAGTGGAACAACTATTCCTCATGCCAAACATCGTTCCGGACCCGTCCGTTTCTATCCGTAGTTCTATATTTCAAAATCAATGGATACTATTTGTTTCGGTGGAATGAAAGACTTTGAAACCATAGTCCGTTTCTATGCTAACCCGAGCACTGAACCATCGAATTACATCGGAAATAGTAATTGACAGGAATACCCTCTTCTGGATGAGGTTTAAGTGGAACAATAGTTCCTCATGCCAAAAACCCCCTTCGGTGTCAGCTTTATGATACCGTTTCTCCATTCATTGCTATCTAGAGGATTTTTTTTTTGTTAATAGCAGACTGCATTGAATCCTTTCTCCTAACCTCCAGATTGTGCTTTCTCAGCCTCTGTTCATTTAGGACCTTCAGCTGAAATGTGAATGCTTTTCATCACAATAACAATATTTTCAGAGTTATTGAGCTATCCTTGCAATTAATGAGTTTTTTGCCTCACGGTGCTCTGAATTATTTGTTAGTATACAAGTTTT
The DNA here is from genome assembly GCA_947650365.1 of Chamaelirium japonicum. NCBI lineage: Eukaryota > Viridiplantae > Streptophyta > Magnoliopsida > Liliales > Melanthiaceae > Chamaelirium > Chamaelirium japonicum. The sequence goes on along the minus strand of OX393555.1, from coordinate 13,838,338 downwards.
TCTCACATTATTCGACACTTGAAGAATCTCACAAACTATTCACAATTTATTCACGAATATTTATACTAGTTTCGTGCTAAACCTGGAGGACGTTGATTAGCAGTGTCATTGACATTGATTATTTGGTTCTTGTTGCCTTAAGTTTATTTCTTCATGTACCAGGAAAATGTGCTAGGTTTATTTCAAATCCCTGAATATTTACCCTTAGCACATTTTTCTAAAAAATAAATCTGTGCGTGCAGATTCTCTCTAGAATATTTCTCTCTCTAGGATATTCTCTCTAGAATATTTTCAATCTCTAGAATTCTCTCTAGGGTATTTTCTAGAGAAAATGTTGGGAATATTGTAGGGAAACAAAATGTTCTAGGTAGAGAATATTCTAGAGAGAGAATGTACAAGAGAGATCTCTGCCTACAACGTTTTCTCTCTGGGATATTACCTCTAGATTATTCTGTGGCTGGGGGCGGGATTTGGTGGTGGATGTGCGATCTGACCGAGTGGCATTGCAACCGTCTGTGCATGCGCACGGGATTAATACCAGTTAATGATATATTGTCTGAATCGACCCGCCAACTGACCATATAAAATTGCTGCCAATCGGTGTAAATGCAGAGAGGAACTGGAGCGCCGCAGCACCGTCTACCAGCAAGGGAAAGAAGAGGATCTTCAGGAAATTACAGTCAACAGCCATTGAGCAGGAGCAGGAGCAGGAGCAGGAGCAGCAGCGATCATGAGAAATGCTTCGCGAGGCCGACTTCATTCCAACTTGTAGGTTCCATTTTTCCGCTGAACCTGCCTTTGTATTCCAAGGGTTCCTCCCATGTACTCCATGACATCCTGACCTATTCATTTACACTGAAGCCGGAACTATGATATATGTATAGAGTTGGAAACACAGCCCCTCTGGCTACAGGATATTCGATTTCCCGTTCATAGCAGGCTCTGCGGCTCCATCTTCTTTCTCTGTTGGGGCTGGCAAATTTAGGAATTGAAGTTTGGCAAAGCTGTTTAGGGTTTGATTTGGCGTCAATGAACCTCAGTAGAGAAGACCTATAGGGTACAGGCATCTTAGAATAACTTCATGAACTATCTGGTACATTAGGCAAGTTGGGTTAAGTGAAGACGCCAACTTCAACTCGACTGAGAAAGATGATGCTCTCTACGCATCATCCATAGCCATCGACACCGAAATGCGCCCATGATCGGATTTCGGTCTGCACCTCTGCCCGACCCAGTAAAAGCCCGTTGATTAGCGATGACCCCTGGCATCATCTTGCAGTCTCTTACAACTTCCTCAATTTTCTCCTTAACGTCATTTTGTCTGGATATCGTCATATTCCACCTGCATTTCTACGCACGCCTTCGCAGCACCGAAGGTGCTCACTGGGCATGCACTAGTGGCTCCATAATATATGCACAGCTAGCACATAAAATACCATAGAAGGTTGCACTGCATATGTATCGAGCCCTTCGCTACTTAAACACTGATGTGCTATTCTCCTTGAGTGATGTGTCGGAAGGTATGATGAGAGAGAGAGAGAGAGAGAGAGAGAGAGGTATGATGAGAGAGAAACCTGGAGCTGACGTTCATACATGAGGGATGTTTCTGCAATTACTGAAAGATGAGGGATGTGTTGGTAATTAGCCTATTAGTTGGGGGGAATTAGACAATGCCTCTTTTTTGTTGGTAAGATGATTTTGCAATGTGATAGTTGTTGGTGTTCAGTTGCCCCAGTCAGCACTTGAGCAACGGGGGTTGAGTTCAGGTTGAATGTGAAACGGGATTGAAAAAAAAAAGGGTATGATTTGGTTCCTGTTGTGGGCACCTGATCACAGCCACCAAGTCCGCCCATCCCGACTTGGGATGGCAGCAGTGCGGTTTAAAACCGAAAACCGTGGAAAACAACATCGCATGGTGCGGTTTTGATTTGGCAAAATTTAAAACCGTATAGTGGTTTTGGTTTTGGTTTTGGTTTTTCGGTATAGTGGTGCGGTTTCGGTTTTAATCAAAATCGCATAAAATCGCACCATTAAGACCATTATAGTGATAAACCACGATGCACTGTATCGTATGGTGCGGTTTTGATTTTACATAGCGGTACAGTTTTAGTGTGACATTTCGGTGGTGTGGTGCGGTTTTGGTTTTACCGTTGCCATCCTAATCCCGACCGGCGAATTGCACTCACCCTTGACTAAGGGTGGACATGGGCCGGGCTTGGATATAGCAAATACATATTCTTGAATAGGCCCAATCCAAAAGCCCAACCCGATAAAGTATAAAAAGAGGCCCAAGGGCCGACCCATGTCCACCCCTACGCCAGACCATAGTTAAAGTATTATCCGATTTATTGAAAAAAATCATGAATAATTCACGAACTCAGAGGCAAACGAATTATTCTGCGAATTATTTGGTAGGTTAAGCACAAGTATGTCCCGAATTATTCACGAATTTCATAAATAACTCATGAATTTCTCTAATTATTCCCGAATTATTCACGAATTTCATAAATAACTCATGAACGGCAGGCATCAGACAGCTGTGATAGGGTGCCACATCAGCATGTTTCCCAATCGCGACGTTGGAATAGCATTTTCAAAAATGACCTTTGTGTTTTGGAAATAACCAACAAAAAAATATCAGATGATTAATTTTCATGCAATATAAGCTGAACAGGTAAGATATTACAATCACAATGGCATATCACCATGAACCAAACAATACAATGAGAAGTTCTTAATTTCTACAATGTTTACTGTCGATCCACAAACATGTAGGATATGAGAACCACATAGAAACTAATTGTTGGAGAAATACCTCAAAAATTTTCGGGGCTGTCGTCGAGTTGCTTCACGTCTTCGATGTCCACCTCGAGAATTTCCTAATCGAATCGACCACGGGTCAATGCCATTTTTCGATATGGAAACATGTTTCACATGTAATCACCGATAAAACATCGATATCATTTGAACTTTCGACTAGGGTTGCAACTCGGTTGGGGTTGGTTTGAGTTTGGACGAAATCAGAACCGAACCGACCTAGCTTGGTTCTAACAAATCCAAACCCGACCTGACCCGACTTAGGCATAGAACCAACCTGACCCGACCAGCACAGAGGTCGGGTTGGTCGGTCAGAGCTCCAACTCAGATTGGTTAGGTAGGGTTGGTGGTCATCCCAAGCCCAACCCAAGTACTATAATCCCTCAACCCTAACCCAACCCATCCTCCAACCCGAGATGCTCAGCCCAAGCCCAACCCAAGCACAAATTTTCAAGCTAGGGGATTGGGCTCAGGTTAGCCCAAGTTGGTAGGCGGGTCGGGTTTTGCCGGGTTCGAGTGTACTTAATTTCAATCATTGTTTAAATTTTTGACATTTGAAGATCAAAAACTGAAAAGATTATACTTATTAACTCTGCCATACAATTTTTGTTGCATTTCTATCCATGTGATTTACTAGATCATCATAAATGTCTTTATTTGATAAGCAGGAAAGAAATAAATAATATGAGATAGGGTGAAACGGATGGTTGTGATTGCGATCTCTCAACATATGTGTAAATGGGATGGCTGTGATTATTACTTATATATCACAGACTCAGAGACATACATGAGTGCTCAGTTTCGGATTGGGTCGGTTGCCCGACCCCTAAACCAAAGCCCGACCCGAACTCAACTCGGATTGTATTTATCTTTTCGGTGGAGGAAAAACCTATTTATTTTGCGATATTACACTACATTTCTCGATAATTTGTTTCTTGATAAGAACTTACTGGGATCCTGTTCTTGAGATAGGTACGGAGGCGTGCTAGAACCGTGGAACGTTCATGCCAGAACCTGCCTTTCAGACTAAGCTTCACGAAGGGGCCATCCAAATCAGCAAGATCAACTTCACCTAGAATTACAATACCAATGGGCTCAATTGAAAAAATAAAATCAAAGAATAAATAATTACACTTTACCCCCCTAAAGTTTAGCCCAAAATCACTAAACCCCCCATATAGTCAATAAACGGCAATTTGCGCCCCCCCCCCCCCCCCCCCCCCCCCCCTCAGTTTTGAACAGGCATAAAGTACCAAAATTCAAAACTAGGGTTTTTTGAAAATCGACCCCTACAAATAGTTTAATTGCATAATGTATCTTATATTTGCATATCAACTCTCTAAAACATATAAAGTTGTGCATACTTACCCCTCCATCACTATCCATCAACAAAAAGTGACTTACATACGGTGAGCTTCTAACCTTAGCATCAAATGTCCATTTTATTTATGCTCAAAGCCTCAAAGGGTGACTTATCACCTTCGTCGACTAATTTCAACTATTTTTAGTGTAAGTACCCTAACTCCACTTTGATCTTCCCTCGATGCTCATTCAACCCTCTTTACACTTGTCTGAGAGCCCTCTACACTTGTCTAATAGGTTTGGCAGCCCTCTTCGTTTACACCAAACAATCAACAGGGGAATCTTTTAAGTATATTCATCCTTTTGAGCTGGTATTTAACGAGAGGGGTGAATATACATGATTTTATATGTTTTGGAGGATCAATATGCAAATATAAAATTTCAGGGGTTAATACGTAATTAGACTAGTTTGTAGGGGTCGATTTGTAAAAAACTCTTAAAACTATAGGGACCGATTTGGAATAAAAAAAACGCTAAGTGATGATAGACTAAATTTGAAATGAAACCTAAGATCATGATACACTCTCACCTGTTATTCCGACGGACGCATCGAATATCTGAGCAAACTGAATCCACGCACAAAACGAGAGGAATCACAAGATATGAGAATTGGAATCCAAGCGTGCGGAATTGGAACCACAAGACATGAGAATCGGAATCCAAGCGTGCGGGATCGATACTTGCCTCCGATCTGGCGTCGACGAGGACCCGCCGGACGTTGTCCTCGGTGAGGTCGAGGGGCTGGAGAGCCGCGGCGGCGCAGGGCCGCAGCGGAGATCGCCTCAAACTTGAAGGGCGGAACCCTCGTCGGTCCCCCAGGACCGGGGCTTGAGACGTTGCCCGGCCGTTGGGGATTCCGGCGGTGGGGCGAGAGGAGAGGGGGAGTGGAACACTCGGAAACTGAAGACGTTGTGAGGCCATGTGGAGACGAGATAACAGTGCTGGCTGTGCAGCACACCTTATCCATCCATCGGACTCTCACAGTAGAGTATATCGGTTCCGGACCATACTTGCATAAATCCGACCCGAATCCGACTAGGCTTCAATTTAAATCCAGAACCCGCAACTAACCCATCTAGGCATCTATTACCACCCTAAACCCGCCCGAATAGGGCCGAGTCAGGTCGGATCCGTCAGCCCAGTTATTTGCCACCTCTACCTTCCACCAATTGAATAACTAACTGACATATATTAAATAATATGAAAAATTCTATGGTACCCGCTTCGGACCTTCGGTACCGTACGGACAATCAGATGGACTTGTAGGAGTTGGAACACATGCGCCAACACTGCATGCTAAGGTCTGTTTGGTTCGGTGGAGTATTCAAAAACATGCACAGTTCCAACTCCCGCTTGTATGATTTTTTATATAAAAACGTGTAGTTGGAACACACAGCCCCACTGTATCGTGTACTACCAACTGCAAGTAACTAAATAGATTGTTGTGGTGGATCCACCTAGGGTTCATCCCATGGCCCCTAGACTAATGCTCCCACCAAAAGAATGCAAGGAAACTGTGGTGGATGGTGGAGATGGCTTCAGTATGGCAATTTTGTACCAAAGTGGAACCCATTAAATATATGGGTTCCTCTACTAGTGGGGAAATTTCGGTACCAAATCGAACCCATCTCCTGCATTCATCTCATTTTCCATACATCAGTGGTGGGTGCAGTATTCTAGGGGCCCTGGGATGAAACCTAAAGGGATGTCTAAGACCCACCATAGGATCATCGGATGGTCCCTATGAATTTCGGTACAGTACCAAAGTCGGTATATATATATATATATATATATATATATATATATATATATATATATATATATAGAGAGAGAGAGAGAGAGAGAGAGAGAGAGAGAGAAATGCTATAATGCGGCATACGGTAAGTGCGGCACTGTACCGCAGCCGTCTGATGCAATGCTGTGTGCATGTAATGCACGCAGCGCGTGCATCAGACGGCTGCGGTGCAGTGCCGCACGCACCGCATGCCGCATCATTGCTGCACCTCAGGCATTGTTTGACCATCCTAAAAGTTTTGGAATTTGATGAAAATTGGTGAGGGTGTTGTCTAGGGTAAGATGATCATCCTCACCAATTTTCATCAAATACCAAATCTTCTACGGAGGTCAAATGGTCGAAACAAAATCAGCCGTCCGCAGTCATCATTTAAATCTACAGATTTTGTTTCGACCATTTGACCCCCTTAGAAGTTTTGGAATTTGATAAAAACTAGTAAGGATGATCATCTTACCCTAGATAACACCCTCACCAAATTTTATCAAATTCAAAAACTTCTAAGTAGGTAAACAAGCGAGCGGTGCAACGTTGTTGCTGCACCTCGGGTGCAAGATCCAGAAAAACACTACTTTACCACAGAGTTAGACACACATCATCCAAATCGTTGGATAGAGGTTTAAGAATTTGTTGATTTTTTGTAAGGATGATCATCTTTCCTTAGATGGCACATCTATAAAAAATCAGTACATTTTAAACCCTTTAGACTGATTAAATGTTCTCTTCAATTGAAAGGTTAAAATGAGCGATCGATAATGCTTTTTAAATTTGATGCATCTCCGGACCTAACATTCCATTTCAGGTTAACTAAGGGCAAAATAACAGTCAAACCATGAATATACCTGAAATCTTTACCTGAAATCTTACACCCATATATACACAAGTTAACCTGAGGGAACAATTTGCATACATAATTTTGTTTTTAGGAGTCGATATGTAAATATGAAGTTTTCAGCGGTTAACATGCAATTAACCTAGTTTTCAGGGGCTTTATACAAAATTCCCAAAAAGAAAAACAAACAATTTTCAAATACCAGAACTGGTACCATGTCTCCATGATGCCCACAAACACATTCTATGAGATCTTTCATTTCTCAGCCCTCCACGATCTAAAGAACAAAACAAAATCCATATAACACTTAACGGTATGAGATCTCCAATCACTCATATGAGCAAAAAAAACCCCAACATTTTCAAGGCAAAAAGCAGTAACATTCAGTGAAACAAAAGACTAGTACGAGAATCCGCTTTCCAAGTACAAGACACAATCTTATTGGTCATAGTTTCTCAACTCTCGCCAATGATAAACAAAGGCTTCTCAAACTTAGCCGGATTAGGGTTATTTCCGACCAGCATACATTTCGCTCGTAATCACTTCTACCACTACTACAGGAAACACAGAGAATGCTAACAAGGTAAGACACCTTTAGAGAGTTCCAGAAATCATGGATCCCTGTTGCCGTTGCCGTTGCCGCAGCCATCATCATCAGCTGTCGGTGTTGCAACCACTTAAGTTCATGGTGCATCTTGACGACCATCCAAGAGTTACTTCCAAAAAAATCGTATGAATCAAACAAATGGAGCGGAAAAAAATATTAGGTACCCAAAAGAAAGAAGTAATACCAAATGATAAATGGGAAAATTCATGGCAGAATTCCATGTCTGGAGCTCCACATCGGTTATCTGTGTGAATTGCAGCAGAGGTAAGCATGATCCTCGCGGCTCTTCAAGTTCTCCAGAGGGGAATCATGAAGGAGGCAACACTCTGATCAGACTGCACGACTCCAAAGCCGTTTGATGGAACTGACTTGCCAACTGCTGATCCAGAATTTGGGGGGGGGGGGGGGGGGGGGGGGGGTGTCTCTCTACGCAAGCTGATGAGATGTGCAAAGCCATCTGGGGACTGACTCGCAAAAATGGCAAGAATTAGGACAACAGAAGATTACTGAGACCTCTCCTGCCGAGATGATGCAAGATCCTTGTTGTTAGAGGACCTCACCATGATCAGTCCATAACCACCAGTGTACTGTATCAAAAAAAAAGAAACACGATGAAAAGAGTAGAAGAATGGAAATTGTGGAGCTCCACATGCAAAATCCCACATGGAGGTTTTGTCCTCATCGCGACCGTGGAAGAGTAGTACTACACGGAGACACCAGAGTTATGCTAAAAAAAAATTGCGGCACATTAAAGTTCAGTTCAAACCTACCAATTTTCCACATATTCTATAGACTGTTATCAACAAGAATACATGCAACGATATTACAATACGATGGCAAGATTCTTTCTTGGATGAGTTGATTGAATTAGAAGGTGATATAAATCATTTAAGTATGAGAGGATGTGAACTTCTCGTATGAGAGGATGCGAATTTCTCGATTGCTGAAATACAGGTAATACTCTGACGATGAAAGGTCTGTAGACTCAAGACTACAATTAAGCTTACATGGACCAATTACCAAGTTCCAAAATTTCATATTTGACAAGGCCTTCACACTAGTTCCCTTTGCAAATTGTCCAAGTTAAAAAAACATGAGAAAAAATTCTATAGAATTCACAAAAATAGCTTACCTTCAACATTTGATCATGTGAAAGTGAAAGGTTACCGCGAAATTTTCTATCATATGAAAAGAAGCCGTGCAATGCAAGAACCCATCTTTTAGAAGGCGACCTATCAAGAAAGCAATCAATCATGCTAAAAGTTAGAAAGAAATAGTGATGTATGTCACCATAGCACCTAAGTGCATATTCTGGCACACCAATCATGTGCTGGATCAAATGAGATCAAGAGGGGAAGGTACGAATAAACAAAGAAGATAAAATGGAAAAAAAAAAGGAAGGGCACACATGCTTAAAGAAACACACAAGGTCGATTGATGTGAAGCGAGAGAGAAGGAATAGGTGTGCACACCTAGTCATTAGGTATATCGAAAAAAATTTATGTGGATTATGTTCTTGTAAAATTCGACTTAAAAGATTATAAAGTACGGTCAAATTTTTTTGGGGGTAATCAAGTGATTCAGGTGTAGGTTCACTATAAGAGGATTGGTTTACATTAAGTCCACAAATTCACCAAATACTATCCGTTTACATGAAGCCCGCGAAATGGGTTTAGATTAAGATCCAATCTTGTATACCTGATTACCCGCATAAGGTCCCCTTTTAACCATTTTTTTTATTTAATTTTTTAAAATGGTCCAAAACAACCCATGAGATACTCTCCTAGCTAATAATCACCGGACTTACATAGTAGCACTGTTGCTAGAGTGATTTCAGACTGATATCATAGTTACCAAGTCGGAAGTCGGAAAAAAATCGGCTAGGGGAGAAGTCGGAAAAATCAGAAAGGTCGAGAAAGAGTCGGGAAACAAACGGTGGAATTTTAGAACATATTTATATATAAATCTTACAATAGGATTTTTGAGCAATATATGACGGGATTAAAACACAATTAATCGAGATTAAAACGCGTAAATTAGGATTAAAACGTGAAAATCGTGACTTTTTCAAAAAATCGGGAAAGAGTCATGTAGCAAACGTTTACTGAATAAGTCGTGTTTTAATTGAGACTTATTCAAAAAATTGGAGTTTTTGGTAACAGAGACTGCTACAATGATTCCGGACCTTACAGTGATTTTGACCTTACAGTGATTTGGGTTAGGTTTAGGTTTAGGATTAGGGTTCACTGTTAGGGGTATAGGGTTAGGGTTAGGGTTAGGGTTCACTATTAGGGGTATAGAAGTAAGGTTAGGGTTAGGTTTAGCCATTTAGGGTTAAGGTTTACTATTTAGGATATAGAATTAGGGCTGTGGTTAGGTTTAGGGCTCACTATTTAGGGTATAGAAGTAGGGTTAAGGTTTCACGACAAACAAAGAAGTTTCAAAAATCTGGAACTTTTTTGTCGTGTTGTGAAACCGGTTTAACTAGATGGTTAATGGAAGGGCATATGAGTCATTTTATCGGCTGTTGTACCTTTTACAATTAAATTTGAACTGTGGAGCACTCTTAATAAGAAAGTTTTGTCGCCCTTAATGTAAATGGAAGTTCATTTAAAGGATGGATCGCAAAGTCCCCCAAAATTTTGATTATCAAACAACGATAAAAATTTGAATATGGATATATTAATGATAGGAACATCAGTAAAAAGATAGGGACAAATATCGCAATATACATGCATGTGAATCATGTGATTATACATAACACATTTTATAAGTGTGCATGAGCATATGCATGAATCCATGCCCATATGTGCAAGTATTGCACGCATAAATGTACTTTAAAATTTAAATGCAATAATTAAATAGATACATCACCAATACCAAAAATAATGAAGAGGGCTTGCAAAGGAAAATACACCTATCACACCTATCAGCTTGGAGATATGTCGGGTCCAATCTAATGAGTGTGATTATACTTAGAGATTTCTTCATAAAATGAGAAAAAGATAAGAATATTTATTGACAAATACAGAAAAAGATAAAGAGAACATTATTAGAGGAGTAGGTACCGGCATTGTCACAAAGGTAGGTGAAATTCGGTGCATCAAAGGACCGCCGAATACATTGGTAATTAATCGACTGATTTGCTGGTTCAAAAAATAATCCTGAAAGATCATCAAATAACCCTGAAAATCACCAAAAATTATGAAAAAAATCCCAAAGAAACCTTCAAAACAAAGAAAATTCCCCCCAAACTATCCCCAATTTTCTCTGAATTTGTTTGAAGTCTGAATTGAACCGAATTGACCCTCAGTAAATTAGTGTGAATCCGAACTTTGTTTCTATGGGTCCCACTGGCAAATCAAACAAGAATCTGGAACTTGGCATCCACAACATCGCTATGGAAGTAGGAAGAAAGTAGGTAATTAATTACCTGATTTGGTGGACTCCTATCGTATTTCTTCTATCTTGTTCCCTATCCTTATCAATGGATCTCCCAAAGGTCATCTTGGGATTCATGATGGGTTTATAGATTGAGCATTTTTCTTTACTCATCTGTTTAAACTGATTTAGACGATGTTAAGTAGGTTAGTTGAAGGCGATTGTATTTATTATTAGAGGGTTTTAAGTAAGCACAACCCATTCTAGTTTCTTCTTATTTTTACTATCTTATTAGCCCAAATTTCGTGGGCATTGATTTAGTTTTTTAGTATATACTATTTCCGGACACTTACCATTTTTGACTTAGTCCATAGTCACTTGCTTAAGTCATGTGCTAGTCACATGAGTACTTAATTGGTCAATTAGACTTGAACGGTGGAAATAAAGAAGGGCTTAGTTTGAATGGTGGAGACGACCAAAGGCAAACAAATAAGAGGCTATCATTATATTAGGCTTTAGTGACATAGATGAGATGACCAAAGGCAAACAAATAAGAGGCTATCATTATATTAGGCTTTAGTGACATAGATGGGGGTCCAAATTAATCCTAACAAAAGTTTGATGGCACACATTTGGGATTTCTCTTCAGCTGCCAGCCTACTCTTTTCAATATGATTCAAATATGAGATCTTAAAACCAGGGTTCAAAATCACAGTATTGATTGACCCTCGATCGGTACATACCGGGCGATACATATTGGCCGGAACGTACCAGTCGGTACCGGTTGTTGCGTCCTTTTTTTAATTATTTCGCTTCCAAAATGATACCCATAAGATATTTGTGCATAGTTGGACTTTATTTTTTTACAGGTAGCTTAGTTGGACTTCTACAATGATGTCCCATGGTCTTAACTCTTAAGTTAATGCATTTGCCTACAAAAACTGATTTATTGATTCAAATTATAGTGTAAGGGAGAAAACAAGGCAAATAATAGTACTGGGGGTAGTACCAGTCAGGCTCAAACCGGTACATACCGGTATCGCCCGGTGTTTTGAACTATGCGTAAAATTTGGCCTCCTTTTGCCCTATTTTTCTCACGTATTGGAGGTCACTTGGAATCCTTCTTTTCCAACTACCCTTATCAATCCACTTTCTTCTCTTTCTCCCATAGCCCCTCCTACATATGTGAAGTCCTTATAACTTCTTGCAAGTGCAGAATTTTGTTCCCTCTTTTATATGAGTTTTCTCTCCAATGAAGCCAAAAGGTCTTCTTGCTCATCCATCCTCTCTTGCCTTCTTTCCACCATACTACCTCCTTTAACCCTTTTGTTCTCTTATTTGGAATGATACCGAGACTTGGCGAGATTATGGTCTTCTTCCAAAAATTTTGTGGAACATTCCTAGTCATGGAATTGGAAACGTTTAACGCTTGTGATCACTACACAATGAGATCTCTCTTTTTCCCTACTTCATCTAGCTTCTATTTTCCTTTTATAAACCATACTTCTCGCTTTGTTTTCATCTTTCACTTCATCAATCTCATCCATACACTTCCTAGAAATTATTGTTTATTTGCTGGAATTTCTTATGTGAAGCCATATACTAGTCTTGAGCCCATCAACACATGTAACCTTGACTACTTGCCTACTGTTAATTTTACCTTGTTATTGGCATGTTTCTATGGACATATATGGCTATTATTGCTGCTGAATTTTGAGTTTCTTGATGTCTATTGAGTTACATTGAGTATTGATTTGCTTGCACCTAATTTTAGCATGATGTTCAGATAGGAATGTTGATTCATTTCAGCTTTTTGTCTTTTAATATGTGCCACAAAGATGAATGTAATTTCCTACATCCAAACTTGACGTCTAACCACTTCACTTGGACTCTTTCCTTGTCTAGACAAACATTTGAGGGTTGTCCCAGGTTGCATGAGCTTCACCTACATAACGAACAAGGTAGGTCTCCCTAATCGCCAACTCTCCTTTAAGTTCCTTGGCATGCCTATCTCTTGTCAAGTTGCCTTGGTCAGGTTTTCGGTATCAATCTTAGAAGGTTGACTTTAGGTTGACATCCGGTCGAATTCCCCATAATTGGCCTCATCTAAATGGGATAAGACTGATGATGACATTTAACTGAAAAGCAAAGGTCCCTATATCTCTTCTTCGTTAATTTTCTCTTTTTTCCTCCTCATCTCCTTTCTTTTTTCTAAGATAGTTCATTTCATCATGAGATTCAATCACCGCAATCATTTCAATGACCATCTTAAGATGAATAATAGTTAGTAAGATTCCATAAGTTGGAGATAAGAGACCAACTAGATTTTCATTGTCACATCATATAAAGGTTTCTTACAGTTAGGGGGACTTGATTTGTAGTTGGAAGAAGTATGTGTAGAACCCATTAGTATTGAACATGATCCAACAATTTGGAAGGAAAACCACCCAAGAGAAGAGCCTAAATATGAGAATCTAACAGAAAAGTGTATAATAAAAGAAAGAACGCATTTACAAATGAAAAATATGAGGCACTTGAAAACCTTACAGTGTGCATTTACAAGGGCTCTTCATGGGAGAAGTTGGCTTGCACTAAAAATTGAATGTCTCGCTTCCTATACATGTAGAGACTTGCTGACAGCTCCAAATTTACCTAGCATTAGTAATGATTCCTACAAAGGGTGAAGTACAGTTCCACAAGCAATTTGGTGAGGTGCATCAAATGAAAACAATATGTCAATCTTCAAAAGAATTCAAAAGGTTTCGAAGATGTTTGGATGTAAAATTTTCAATCTGAATTTTTGGTCCAATATGGCGGCTACTTTTTATGGGAGTGGTTTAAGTGCAAAAGCTTTCCCTGCTCTGACTTTGCTTTAGTTTTTTCCTTGGCGACTATCCCCCTTCTTATCTCCATACAATAAAATGTTGGGATTCTAGATTTTCTTTGTATTGTTACTTTGTTAGTTCCTTGTTTTTGATGGTGTCGATTACTGTCTTTCAAAAACAATTGGTACTAGTTTTTTTGTCCTTCCGTCCACTTTCGTCATCCTACTCTTCAACCTTTGAAGTCAATATCAAATTTCACCAAGAAATTTCAATTTGAAAAATAAAAGGATAATACCAAATAGAATACCCCAGAATAATAAAGGAAATATATTCCAAGTACCATAGGTCAAAAAGAGTTGCCTGCCTAGCTTAAAAGACTCACGCATATAGTTGCAAAAACCACACAAACTTCAATAATATGTGCAGTTATTCACAATTGATACTGCTTTCCCATCCTCCAAAAGTTCTATTTCTTGTCTTGAAAACAAAGAGCACATTAACAAATCACAAGCAGCCCTTGGCAACATATGATTGTGTAGCAACTTTATATAAATGGGTAAATGATCATAAGGATTATCGTTGCGAGCAATTTGAATAACAAGAACAAGGAAACCATAATATTTTACAAATTATACATTTTTTGCGAAAAAAATTGAGTTTAAGATGACATACTAACATTTTCTGTAACTTACTAGAAAGTATACATGTGATTAGCAGTCATCTGAAACAATGGTTTTTTACTCTTCAAGCTTTTCTCTGTAAGATGATCCGAACAATATGAAGAACATGACCGAAGGCCTCCGCCAAACTTGGGTAAGTTTCCACGTCCAAGTGATGAGACCAACAAAAGAATATGAAAGAAACTGAGGCAGCTCCTTTTAACCACTATAAAGCTATGTCCAAAAATTATACTCAATGTCAATGCTGTTTTTGTGCATTGCCAGGAGACAATAGGTCGGTAAAGGACTTCAGTTCATCGGACGAATAAGGAGGTAATCTCTCCCAAACCAGCTTCATAATTTTCTTAGCACTCCTATCCTTCTTAGCCTCCAAAAGACCCTTTAGTAGACCACGAATGGTGTCAATATTTGGAAACCAATTCCTTTCCATCCCATCCTTGCACAACCTGAATGCCAAATCAAATTCCCCTCCTTTACAGAGGTAGTGAACCATGGTCTGGTAAATCCTACTGTTAGGCTTGCATCCCCTCCTAGGCATTGCAAAAAATATCCTCTTCGCCATTTCAAATTCATTCAACATGCAGAAACCTTTAATGATGAGATTATATGTCAACTCATCCGGTTCTATTCCAGCAACATCCATCTTCCGTATCAAGCTGTTGGCTTGCCAAGCCCTCCTTCGGTTGATCAGAAACTGAATTCTCACATTGAAAGTGGCCAGATTAGGCGAAGACCCTTTAATCGCCATGAGATTCCACAACCCATCACCAACCTCTCGTCGGCCGCATTTATAGGCAGCAGAGATGAGCGTGGTAAACGTAACGACATCGGGCCTAAGCCCCGCCTTTTCCATCTCCACCATGACCAAGTAAGCAGAATCCAAACTACCCATTTCACACAAAACCTTGATAACAATGTTATAAGAGATCTCATCCAATTCAATCCCATACTGAGCCGGAACATCGACGAAAAGTGCCCGCACCTCGTCGAACCTGCGGGCTTGGGATAAGACCTTGAGCATAGCGTTGAATGATTTGGCCGTCCGGGGACACCCACCGACGTGCATCTGACGGAAGGTCTGGAGGGCGTGATCAGGCATCCCAGCTCTCCCATAGAGCATTATGATCCGGACGATGAACCCCTCACGGAGACCCTGTGGAAGGGTCTTCTGGTTCTCGAGGAGGCGCTCGACGAGGTCGAAGCGGCGGGCACCAGCGAGGCGGGATACGGTGTCCTCAAACGCGAAGCGGTTCTCGACGACAAGGCGGTTGAGCGCATTCAATTGGAAGAGGCGGAAGAGCTTCTCGGGGTCTCTCTCCGACTTGATCTTGAAGAGGGCGGGCTCGCTGATGGGCTTGGGATCGGAAGGGGCAGCCGGGGAGGGTCGGGGACCGGATTCAGGTTTTGGGCTTGCGCTGTTCTTGGAGATGGCGGCGGCGGCGCAGGCAGCGATGGTCGGGAAATTCTCGGGTGTGTGGCTCGAAGGGTTTGCAGAGGTGGCGAGGGATTTTGAAAGATTGGCCGCTATGAAGGTGGCGGCGACGGCATCGAATGCGGCGCAGATCCTGTGAACAGTGAGCAGAGAGAGCATTCTATAATCTTTTTTTACCGCATCTAATCACCGCATTCTTTTGTGCGCATCCAATTTGCACAAAGAAACTGAAGAATGAATCAAAATTTTCTTTTGAGAAACAGCTGATAAATTGAAGAACAGACTATTACTCCAATTCCTTTCAAAAAAAACAGAGACTATTACTCCAATATTCTGATGAGAACAAAGCGCAAAAACTTAAATTAAACCCATTTCTCATTGAAGAGCAGAAACGCTATTTTTTTTCTCATCGTAGAGCAGAAACCCTAATTTTCCTAATGAGAACAGCAACCAGAAGGAGAAAGAACATGTTTAAGGGAAAAGGGAGGATCAAAGAGGGGAGAGGAGATGCAACTCAAGCTCTTGATCGGTCGACGGGAAGGAAAAGACTAGGGTTTTGAGAGAGATCAGTTGATGCTGGAACGATTTAGGGTTTCGGGGGGTTTAAGGGGGCCCGATGAGAGAGAACGAGAGAGAGGTAGAGCGAACGGTAGGCTGTCGCGCCTCCACAGCGAATGGCGCGTGGAGTCATCGAACACCACAAGCCATCAGCCGGTTAGTTTGGAGCACAGATGACGGCCGTCCGATTTTCAGTTTTGTATGGTAGGGCTATAGACAGCCTAAAATTTAGCTTGATTTCTTCCTTTGTCAACTACTTAATTTCCTCCTTTGGTCATTGGTCATTTTTAGGTGAAATGGGTGTTCAGTCCCCCCCCCCCCCCCCCCCCCTTTTCTCTCTCGATCAACGTCAGTGACAACAGCAGCGGCAAGCAACAGTTGAGAGCGATGACAGCAGCAGTGGGGCGACGAGTAGCAGAGACAAGAGGCACCGGTGGCGAGTGGATGTGGTCTGATTCGGATTAGGTTTAGGCTTAGATCTAGAACTCTAGGGTTTATCCCATGTCATTTAGATCTTAGGTTTTAGGATTTGGATTACGTTTTAGGATTAGATTTAAGGTTTAGCTTTTAGGATTAGGTCTAGGGTTCATCCCATGGTATGTAGATATTAGGTTTTAGGATTATGTTTAGGTTTTAGGTTTAGTTTAGAGGTGAGTGGCATGTAAATAAAAATTTGAAATATATGATGGGACATTTTCGTCCTTTATCCTTAGGCTTAAATGAAACTCATGTTTTGGACTCTTCACTAAGTCCCCCATTATTATCAGACTTAGCACAATACACTCTTTTGTCAACTACTTAATTTCCTCATTTGGTAATTTTTATCTAATTTGAAGGGTGCAAAATGTAGTTTTCTAACTATAGGGGGTTTAAGTGTCGATGCTCTAAGGGCAGCCCAATAGACTCGCCAATCAGTCTCCTACTATTGTACGTAGCGACCGAAACCCCCTATTTGGCTACTACTTCGCTCGTCAGATGTGGCGAGCGCATGCAACTAAAGATAGATGAGCGCCAGCAAAATTTTCTAACTAGGTACCTCCGGTTTTTAGCACTTGAGAAGGGTGCATTTTCTCTCTCCTCAGCTTCCCATGTCGCAGAGGCTTATGCATGCATGAGCCCCGGTGCCCCGAGAGCTGAAAAGATAAGCTAAAAACATCCAGAGAATGATTGCTTGATTCTAATTAACTAACATCTCTTGGTTGTGTCATCTGCCTTATATATGCTTCTCTTCATTTGGTTTCTTGGTGTATCTCTGTGTGGTTCCAGTGGTAGATATTGATGGGTTCTCTTGACCCTTGGATGTCCACCCTCCTCATAAACCGGCTTGTGAGGGGAGGTCCAAGGTGGGTTTTTAAGCACAATAATTCCAGCCCCCTTATCAATAAGGATCTAAATCCAACATATATATATACTCCTAACTTGTTTGCCGCCACGCCTACCACTACTCCCGATATTGGTATTTCCAACCCTGACTCCTTTTTTTTTTTGTATTTAGAGTAAGATTTATTTTGTGAAATAGTCAATATAGGCGTGGGTCCTAATAATAAAATTGCAACAAAAGTCAGATCTTAAGCACCACAAGCAAAACAGCACACAAAAAAAAATGACACGGAATGAGCCTAAACTTGGGATGACGAAGATAGTATATGTGTATTGTTTAAAGATTTTGAAGTGTATACATGACATTCGAAGTTTATATGGGTCGCTAGGCATGTAAAGTCAAATATATTGATGAATATATACAATTCGATTTTTTTTTAAAAAAAAATTATGGGATTTTTGCAAATCAACCCCTAATATTAGAGCTATTTATATATAAACCCCTTAAATTAGACTATTTCTAAATCGATCTCTGCAAACATATTAACTTGTGTAGAAATACCCCTCTAGTTAACTGACAGAAGGGTTAACATGCACAGCTTAACATACTTGCAGGGGTTGATATGCAAATAGTCTAATTCGAGAGGTGTATATGTAATTAGCCCAAAGTGAGGGGTTGATTTGCAAAAAAACCAAAAATTATTTATGGATTGTAGTGTTATGAGATCACGTAGATCGTGTGGCTATCGACCGTCCGATCTCCCCTAACAGAATTAGAATTTTCCCTTTGACATTGAGAAGGGTTTTTCTACATAAACCCGGTCCACTTCGTTCCTTGGTTTGTTAGATTGTGTTTGCCAACCAAACCGTCCAATTCCAGAAAAGCGCCCCCCCTTCCCGAATCACAATTTGACAATAATCCCAAGTGAAAGCAACCTCCTTGGCCTTACTCATTCTCCTACAATCAAGAAATAAACAAAACCCGAAGATATATGCCTTAAATCTTCAAAATAATAAAATCTTGATCATTTCTTGTGATTGTACCTTCTATTAGGATCTCCTCAGATGTAGAATCACTCTCCAAAAAATGGAATCGAATTCAAATAAGTGACGATGAAGTTATCAAAGAATCACACCTTTGGAGAAAATGGTTGGAAGAACACCATATCTTTTCTTTTGGCCTCAAATTTTGTAAACTAATATATCTTTTTGTCTTCTTTAGGGTTTTAAGCCTTAGAGAAACAAGTGGGGCTCACAAAACCCAAAAAAAAAGGGGTTTTAAACTACTTTGCTGACCCTGCAGTCCATCCAACCCGTGCAAACCATCCCGCGACAGTGAATCGTGCGATTCAAGCTGTGAATCGCACGATTCACTATTCCGCCGATTTACAGGTGGGATTTGAATCGGGAGGGGGCGATTCGATCTGAATCGTACGATCCAGCTATTGAATCGTACGATTTTAAGAACAACGATTCCAACCCTATGAACCATCGGCTTGTATATCTCTATTAATTGTCTTCGATTGAAGGAAAAAGGAAAATTTTGATATAGAGTTGTAACGCAAGTGCGAGAAAACAAGTACTTTTGGTTTCTTATGATTTGCGCTTGGATCTAATGATTTAACCGAATTCATTATTTTTTCATTTTTGGTAAGTTGCAGGGGTTTAATTATCTAGACAAGTTGTCTTTATTGTGCACCGCGGAAGCGGTGGAGCACGTACAACCGGGAGTATGAAAAGTGGTCAAAGCATCAAAAGTAGACACAAGACACAATTATTTTTCTTTTACATAGTGAACGGTGAATCCAAACCAGGTGGCATCCACGGGACCTCTTTCAGAATGCAATTCTTCATTATGAACATAACGAGATTACACAAAGAGCCATGCTCTTCAAGAGAGATTACCTATCATCCAATTGTACATCATGCTCATGCGATCCGATCCATTTATCGCCAGTCGTGGTTTATCCAAAAACTATCTCCAATGCTCTACGTTCAACACCGTCACGCCTCTCGCTCCCAAAGTGTCGTCTGTTGAAGGCCCAAAGCATCCTGCAGAACTTCAGGCGTGCATGCGGCCTTGGTTGCCACCAATGTGCCCATTGGCACCTTCTCCATTGGTGAATGTTGGCACCTCCGCAATGATGCCTGTCGGCACCTTCATAATAATACCTATCAGCATCTTCGCAATGGTGCCTATCTGCACCTCTTCCAATGGTGTTTGTTGGTACCTCTGGATGGTGCCCATTGGCAGCTCCTCCAATGGTGCCGTAGGTACCTCCTTTAATGGTGGCCGTCGGCCCATTACACCTCCTCCAATGATGTTTGTCAGCACCTCTACAATGATACCCGTAGAATATTAGCCCACGAACTTATTGGAGGTTAATTTTTTCCTCTTTCACCACCGAACTATCTGAAAATCTACCTTCACAAGGATTGTGATACTTTTAACCTAAATTTGGTTTTGCAGGATCTTATCTACAGGGGGATTTTTAAAAAAAACTGGGTCAAATTGATCAAAGCATGAATCGCCAGTCCTATGTATTATTTTGTCCAGTTCAATAGAGGAGCATTTGGATATTTCGAATCATCCAATGAGATAAGGTAATGAGAACATATTATATGTTGATTGATTTAAAAAATCTTATTTAGGCCTAATGATCTGGTAACAATTATTATTTTTAAAGTTTGAACTAGGTCCTAATAAAAGAGGGGGGGGGGAGAGCCCAATAAGAACATGGTCCAAAGCCTAAACTGACCACCCAATCCAATCTAAACCGACTTTAATTAAATTGGATTGGATTCCAATCTTAGTTCGGTTTGGATCGGATTGAAAATCCTCAAAACCGACCAAGGTTGGATCGGTTTGGGTTTTGCCTAAATAGGTCGGTTTCGAACCGATGCACACCCCTAGTAAAGATTGTTTTTATGGGTTCTGATTTGGTCATTTTACACGAAAATAAGGAGAGATGGAGGAGCCCGTTGGAGTGCTCTTCCATTCCTAGCCTAGCTACGTGGCAGTTATAAGCTTTGAAGAATAGGGATGAATCGTAGGAGCCTGTTGGAGATGCTCTTACACACTGATACCAAACAAAGAATGATAAATCATGATTTTTTTCACACAAAGTTTTACGAAATCTATCTTTTTTTCAGGATACCAAAACGAACTACGTATACAAAAATATGACAAAATTTTTGGGGTTTGTACAGCTGTCCGAAATACTCTGCAAATAATTTACAGAAATATCTCTATTTTTCAGGATTCTGATATGCATCCGAAATTCAAAATTTAATTTCTTGATAGCTACTGAATATACATCTGTGAAATTAACATCTGACTACATTATTACATCACTGACTTGTTACTGAATCAGCTCCAAGAACATGGCAGCACTCTGATGGAGGCCTGCATCGACGAGAGTCGTTTCGAGCTGTTCATAACCGAAAACTTTTCTGGGGAAGTTGGATATCAGCCGATAACTTCCGATTCCCGGTAAGTCCAGGGAATCGATGTATTTGTATATCGAACGGATTGTGTCTGTGTTGAGGAAACTCTGCTCTTTTCGCATCCCATTTGGAAACCGAATCAGAATCTGTGAAATCATTTTCCTTCATATCAGAACCATTTTTTCTAGGTTAAATTACACTTTAACCCCACATGAAATTTAGCACAAAATCACTTAACCCCTCTGAAGTTTTTTCTTTGTTCCGAATCGGTCCCTATAGTTTTAAATGTTTAGCACAATACCACCTTTCCTCAACTACTAAACTCCCTCTTTTGGTAATTTCTATGGGGGTTGTGATTTTGGGCTAAACTACTGGGGTTCTATGTGTAATTTACTCATTTTTATAATTGCTGATGGATAATTTTATATTACCTTGGTGATGGGTTGTGTTTTTCTTGAAGCAACGGCTACTTTTTGTAGGGTTCGGTTGGATGCTTCTCTCGTTTTCTCGATCGGTTGTTTCGGTGCGGGGATTTTTCGGACCCTCTCGCTGTTTGCTCTCCGCTGCCTCTGAGCTGCCGCGGGAACCCCATCTTCGATGAGCACGTCTCGGATCGAATCCTTTTCCTGTAAGTAATTAATTTGAAGTATCATTGATGCTCTTCCTTGTTGTTTTGGTGGTGGTTAGCCTGAGTTACCTTGTCCATCTGTAGTGATGCTTGGTAAGCTGCATCTTGCTCCTCTCGGAGTTTCCGGTTTGCTCTTACCGTCTCTTCTTCTGCTGTTCTCGAGGCCCTGAAAGCCGAACCTTGTTCCTCGATCGTCCTCCGTAGAATCTCGACTAGTTCTTCAGGAGAAACTGGTCCTTCGACCTGAATGGTTTTTGGAAATGAACTTCTCTTTCGCAGTGGATTTTTCATACTTCAACCTTTGCAACCTTCCTGATTTACATACTAATCCCTATCAAATCTAGATATTAACACTTCAAATCTACATATTACCTTACAAATCGACCTACAAAACTAGAGAATGTCCAATTTACCCATGGTTTTATTACTTATACTGACCCATCATTGTTGAATCTGGACCTAACCCAAAACTTACTTGGAACTAACCTGAATTTAACTTGGACCTAACCTGAACTTTCTCACTTTGTAGAGGTATTTAGGGGATTCAGAAAAAAAAATTAAGGTTAAAATGAGAAATGTAAAACTGTTATCCAAAACGAATAACCAAATATTTCTTTACTTTGGATGTGAGCTAACTGCACGGATCCATTTATAAGGTTAGGATAATTTGAGGGGTTTGTATGTAAATAATGAATATTGCAGGGGGCTGATCTGTAACAATCACAAGAAAATGTTGTTCTACCTGTCGTAGAACAGAAATACTATCATCAGAGGCTGGGGCTACAACTGCACAGAACGGGAAACTGGATGCTCTCAGCGCCGTAGCCATCAGTCGACCCTCTCCCCTGCCGGCGACTGCCCCCCACGAGACGAAGTTTGCGTCGAGAAATTCTACCGCCAGAGCTGAGCAGAGCGTGCCGCGACAGAACATAGCGGTGTCGGGGTGGTCAGGAGCATGTAGGAACACGAAGAGGAGCTTCCACTCGTCTCTCGCGATCTTCAGGGCTTCGGCGAACCGGCGCTCATAGAAGAACGGATGGGAGCTCCCGAACTCTCGTTCGAACTCCGTCAGAAAGAACCATTCCTCCGGAATGAGCATAAGCCCGCCTTCGGGCGGTTCGAGGGGCGGCGGATCTGCACGGCTTATCGCTCTCGAGATCCCTTCGATTATGTTCGAAGGGAGCCTGACCATGCGGCGGACAAGAACATCGAACGACATCCTCAGCCCCGCGACCGTGCTGTCTCGTTCCGATGCCATTCTTGATTAGATTGATGATGTTGTATGGAACCATGCTCAGGACTCTTTATTCTCCATGTCTTTGTATGCTGGGCAAGGAATTCTTCCCATGCCAATTTCCATGTAGTAAGGAAACATAGGAAACAATGCAGGTTGCTTTATTCCTTCTCTTCAGATGTAAAGAAAGGTATACCAAGTCCTTGAACAGGCCTGATGTGTGATTTGATGACATAAGAGGGGGTTGCATGAAAAAGATCAGAAAGAAAAAAAGAATTGGGGGAATCGAAATCCTACCTTTCCCCTCAGGTAGGTAAACATCTGCAAAGTTCAAAATGCTTTGCTTCATTGGATGTACATTCAGTTCATGGTTAACCTGATCATTATTGTAACAAGTTTCTAGATTAAATAAAAGGGAAATCGGTGTTAGGTCCTAAAAACATAATGCGTATAATATTTAGTCTGATCTTAAGTTCCAATTTACAGTAAGTCCACCGGTATGACTATTGCATAAAGTCTGATCCTCTATTCATTGTTTTGATTGCAAATGATCTGATCTTAACCGTTTTGGATAACGAATTTTTTAAAAATACCATAAATACCCATAGTAGCCTCCACA
The DNA here is from genome assembly GCA_947650365.1 of Chamaelirium japonicum. Taxonomy (NCBI): domain Eukaryota; kingdom Viridiplantae; phylum Streptophyta; class Magnoliopsida; order Liliales; family Melanthiaceae; genus Chamaelirium; species Chamaelirium japonicum. The sequence goes on along the minus strand of OX393555.1, from coordinate 13,814,804 downwards.
TTAAATAACGATAGATGAAATATGACACGTTTTTTTATGTCAATAGTGGCACGAGTTGCTACAGTGAAATTACTATAGCCGCTATAGTGAAATCATTATAGATGCTATAATAAAATTACTGTAGCAACTCATGATTTTACTGTAGCTGTTACAGTGATTTTGCAGTAACTGCTACAGTTGAACCATTGTAGCAATCCGTGATTTAATCGTGGATGCTAAAAAGATATTTCTACAGTAAAATCACTATAGAAAGTACTCAATTTTATGCAAATAATACTCAGTTGAATTGGGTATTATTTTGTATATTTGAGTACCATGCACGGGTTGCTACAGTGATTTCATTATAGCTGCTACAGTGAAATTCATTATGCCGGCTAAAAAAGCTTCCCTACAGTGAATCACTATAGCAAAGTAATCAATTTTATTCAAATAATACTCAGTTTTATAGAGTATTATTGTAACTAAAATTAAGTACTATAGTGACTTTACTATAGCAAAGTGTTTTTAGCAGTCACGAAAAAATCACTATAGCAGCTACAATGATTTCACTGTAGCAAATATACTCAAATATATGTCAATAATACTCAATTGAAATGAATATTATTGTTACAAAATTAAGTACTATTGCAATAATAATTTTATTGTAGCAATATGTTTTTTAGTAGCCACAACGGAATCACTATAGCGCTACAGTAATTTCATTATAGTTGCTACAGCGGAATCGCTATAGTGCTACAGTGCTTTCACTGAAGATGCTCCAGCGGAATCACTATAGCGCTATAGTGATTTCACTGTAGAGGCTACAATGAAATCACTGTAGCTACTATAGCGATCCCACACTAGGTCTCGAAACTGTACGTTTCGTAGAGATCGGGTGAAGTTATATAGACAATGGTTGGTTGGTAAATTCGGCAACTTAACCAAGGCTATTTTAGTTTTCTATTAACCAAAAGAGCTATTGCAACTAATCTACTGAAATGTGAATATTTTTTTAATGAAAATATACAGGAAAAAAATTAAATTATTTTGTGGTTTTAAATCGACAATCTGGAGTGATTTCAATTGATTTTCATGCAAAAAATGGTTCGTGTCAAGTTGATGACAAGAAATATAAATTTAATCAACTTAGATTGGACGCTATTGCCCTTCTTTTCTATTTGGTTAGACGGGATTTTGTGAGGGAACTATTGCAATACGGAACTTGTAGGAGGGCTTATTGCAAGTTGATACCTTTGATAGGGAGCTATCACTAACTCCCCTTAAGATAAATAGTTGTTATGTTTGCATATAGGGATACCTATGGGACTCCTTGTGATACATACAATGGATATATGGGATCTCTCTCTCTCTCTCTCTCTCTCTCTCTCTCTCTCTCTCTCTCTCTCTCTCTCTCTCTCTCTCTCTCTCTCTCTCCCCCCTTTGTTTAGTCTACTTTGGTAGACCTTTTCCTTTATCTAATTACTAGTTATTAACCCATGCAACGAACGGATGGCTATGATGCTGCTCGAGTTGCACAAGTAAAACACATGTCGAGTCTCAAAATTAAAGATGGTTTAGCAGTAAAGGATGATTATGATGTAGCTTGAGTCACGCACATGGTGTTAGGGGTGTGGGTGAAAAAAATGGTTAAGAAATTTAGCCAGTCCATAGGCTCAAAGCCCATTAAAAGGTAGACTAACATAGGCCCACCTCTCCAAGTCCCACGAGTACAACTCATGGCCCACCAGCAGAGGCCCACATTTTCATAGGCCCACAAGGACATCTTGTAGCCCACCAGCGGAATAATAGAGGCCTGGATCTTTAAAGTTTCATAAGGCTAGCTCTTAGCCTGCTAGCAGGTCTATTATGACAAAGATCTAATAACCGATAGACAAGACTCCTGAGGCTATGATGCCAAATTAAATGAGGTGAGATATCCAAGGCCACGAGTTTACCCCACATCACCTGAAGAGAAGGGGATTATGACCTACTTATATAATTTTTCTCCCAAATATATATAGAAGACGCATTTTAAAGCCATGCGCTGCTACGGATTTTGTAAGAACTCCGTAGTGAAGCGTGCTCAAGCAAGAGTAGTACTAGGATAGGTGACCCACTTGGGAAATCTTCATGTGGGCACGGGCAAAACGGATAATATCTTATGTATTTGGGATGCATATTTCAATGTCAACAGAGGTCCACACCGCTATAGGCCCACGAGGATAGCTCATGGCCCGTCTGTTGTAGCTCGTGTGTCCTTAGCGTGGATTTTCTATATTAACATTAATAAAGATGTCTTTGGTTATTGCTTTAATTAGAATACTACTATGGTATATGTTAATATACATATAATAAAGGACCCTAGGGAACACAGTAGGCCACTGAGGCGCATGATGGATCCATATTTGGGAGACCCAGTGGACCAGTTATGTGTAGACCTAGAACTAGTTCACAGCTTAGGTGATGCCGGTCGCTTCACCGAAAACAAGTTGTTGGCAGGTAGAGGATATGGTGAAGTCTCCACCACAGGAACGCGAGATTCCCATTCACCTGACCAAGCACGATGATCATGTTGAACAGGAACCAAGACGGTGCACAGTTCAATGATTCAGACACTAGTGCATAAACCGTCTTACTACTATAGATAATCTGTCCTTAACCCTGAGGGACCATGTACACTGGGCCAACCAGTTGAGTGGTGCTTTGATGTGCCAACGTGTGCAGACATTCCATAGTCCAATACCATGGTACGTTGGGTTACCCAGCTGGCGCTTGAGTGACATGTAATCCCTACAGGTTATCCGACGTCCAGTGTTGGATGTGTGCGTTTTGATGAGTCAATTTGTCCACACAATTAACCCAGTCCTGGTGGTTGTCAGTATGACTGACGATGTTCCGGATACTAGGCATAGCATCGGAAGGTGTGTGGTGTTATAAATGACAAGTCATCAAACCCTAATCAAATGATCGATCGGGATCTGACGGTGCTCCCCACCGCTCGAGTCGTATCATGGCACCAGTGATAAGAGGGGCTAAGGATTATCAGAGTATAGTAGAGAACAGGGTTACGAGGGAGTAACATAAGTTTAGGATCACTAGACTTCAACTCGAGTTGCACTCTGGGTGGCTACGCGGGTTAATCGGATTAGGGCTAATTAACAGAACTTTCGGTGTGTCACCGGAATAGTTAATCAGGGATCCGATTTGAGCTAGAGATCTTGAACCCTGAAGGTTCCACCCTATCGTTGCATATAGGAATTGTTCCCCGACCTGGTTGGATACGTTGGATGCGAAGTAGCACGATGGAGCGGAAGTCTGGAGCCTAAGAACCTAATTACATGTGTTAGGGGCCGTCGGGGTATTTTAGTAAATACTAAAATATGGCTCAGAACACATTGAATATGGATCTTAGAATAAGCGAAATAATTCCAGGAGCTCATAGGTGCTGACAGAACTCGATTCCGAGTAGCGCACCTCACTCAATCTCTCTCGCAGTGTTTCACTTTTCGTGAAGGGTGTTTTCGTCCAGGCTTCACGATAGACACCTGAAACCCTAAAAACCACCCCCCTCTTATCCTTATCTACCAGGGGCCGGCCCTAGCTTGCTTGAAGCAATAGGGGACCGGCCCTATAAGAGAAAAAGGGAGAGAGAGGCCCGGCCCTAGTGTCTCCCCTCTTTAGAAAAATCGAACCTCTCTCCCTCTCTAAGGTTTCGACCAAGGAAGAAAGAGGAAGAAGAAGGAAGAAGAAGGAGGAAGGAAGGAGAAGGAAGAAGAGAAAAAAAGAGAAAGTGAAGGAGGAGATCTCGCGGCTAGCCATCGTCCTTGCAACGAATTCCTCCGTCGGCTCGTAATCCTTGCACTCAGAGACGGGATTTTGAGGATTCCTCAATTCGCAAAGGACAAGGTGCTATCCGACAGCTTCCCTTGTGATTCACGTGTGGTTCATCATCAGTCCATTCTCTCCGAATCATAGATCTATAAGGTATGATGATTCTAAACACCTAACTAGATGCATGCATATCTTCCGTAGATCGTAGTATGCCTCTAGGGTGTCCGCGCATATGCTAAGATCATAGATTTGCATGTAGATTGTTTTGTAAAATTAATTGTAATGAAACATACACCGTATGATCTTCGGATCTATCTTTTGCTTCCGCTGCGACTCTGATAAGTGGATCCAATTCCAACACCGTCTAGAGCCCAGCTAGCAAAGTCTAGCACGTGAACCAGTCACAAGTCGACACGTGGACCAATCCCATGTCATATCAGTCCGACGATTATGGAAGGACAACACTCATAAATACACCTCAAGACAACAACAGAAGGACTTTTGACTCATGAACAACTTTTTCCCTAATTGGAGCACTCTCAGCTTCGTGTGGAGTTGCAAAGCTATGCATCTAGGCTGACAAGATCCTCTAACCTTCTACTTCTTTCTCACTTCTCTATATAAGTCCCCCCTTGGCCTATTGAGGGATAGCTCTACTCATTCAAATGATAGTTGATTAAAAGGTTGCGTCTTACCGTACAGAGACGTAGGCTACGATCGAACTTCGACAATAAATCCTTGTGTCTACTTTCTCTTTACACTACTCTCAACCTATAACTCTCTATAACCTATTGAGGATGTTGGCTTAAAACAAGGCCTTTATAATGTCCAAGGTTTGTGCGCGAAGGATGGTGGAATACGGAGTGACAAAGGAGCAAGGACAGACTAAAACAGGTGTGGGGGAAATTTTCTAGCCGTCTTGATAAGAGACTTCGCCTCATAATTTTTGATAGAATTAGATAGTTTGTATGTTGTGGAGATTATAGACTTGAAAAGGAGAGAGATGACACAAGGGGTTGTTATCGAAGTTCAATCTTACGAACTACATCTCCGGACGAGAGGTGCCACTTGTTCTGCACTATAATGTATACGAAATGGAAGGGGGGAGCGTTCTCTTGATATGTCGAGAGAATCTTCTTACAATGTGATTGCACGGAGCAACTAGAAGAAATTAAGAAGAAGAGAATAGAGCTCTGGCTTTGGAATCCCCTCTTCCTCTGATCGAATGACCAACCCCACTTTCTGTATACCGAATGGGTTCTTTTATAGCTGAGGTAAGTGCTGATATGTCAGTAACGACATGGCTGTGCTGAGGTGGCTCTGATCCTATGCCTCCTTGTTGGGCCCCTTATTGGACCATTGTCCGGGCCCAATAACGGGGGGCTTGATTTATGGGCCCTGCTTAGTAGGTCCATGGGCATGTGCTTGCCCACTCGAGCCGTTGCGCGGGTCCATGTCGGTCTGGTCTAGTCCGATATAATTTTTGCACCATAGTTACCCCCTCCCAATCGAGACAGGGTTTTATGGATCGGCTGGGATCTCCTGGTGCAACGAAGCTCCCGCTACTTGGTGTGACTCTAGTTCGGGCAATCCTCGGTGTTGTAGGGTCGGTAGGCTCGAGCTAGCAAAGCTGTTAGTACAGTCACGGGTCAAGGTGGTGGACTTTCCGGACTTAGTTTCTTCTGCTGAGTTCTTGCCCTGGTTTGGTGCACCACGCTTCGGGTCGTGCATTCCAGACTTGGCTTTTCGACTGAATTCTGGTCGGTCTTTGGTGCGTTACGCTTCGGGATGTGCATTTCAGACTTAGATTTCGGATGAATTCTGGTCGGTCTTTGGCGCGCCATACTTCGGGATACACATTCAAAACTGAGCTTTTCGAGTGAATTCTGCCCAGTCTTCAGTACACCATGCTTCAAGGTGTGTATTTCAGACTTAGCTTTTCGGGCAAATTATGGCCGGTCTTCGGTGCGCCACGCTTCTGGATGCGCGTTACAGACTTAGTTTTCTGACTGAATTCTGGCAGATCTTTGGTGTGCCACAATTCAAGATGCGTGTTCCAGACTTACTTTTTCAGCTGAATTCTGGTTGGTCTTTGGTGCACCACGCTACAGGATGCGTGTTCCAGACTTAGTTTTTCAAACGAATTCTGGTCAGTCTTCAGTGCATCATGCTTCGAAGTGTGTGTTCCAGACTTAACTTTTCGGGTGAATTTTGGTCGGTTTTCGGTGCGCTATGATTTGCGATGTGTGTTTTAGACTTAGCTTTTCGGACGAATTATGGCCAGTCTTCGATGTGCCGTGCTTCAAGATGCATGTTCCAGACTTAGCTTTTCGGGTAAATTCTGGGCCGGTCTTTGGTGCGCCATATTTCGGGATGTACATTCCTGACTTAGTTTTTTAGCTGAATTCTTGTCGGTCTTCGGTGCGCCATGCTTCAAGATGCGCGTTCCAGACTTAGTTTTTTTGGGCGAATTCTAGCTGGTCTATGGTACGCCACACTTCGGGATACGTATTACAGGCTTAGCTTTTTGGGAAAATTCTAACCTGTCTTCAATGCGCCACGTTTCGGGGTGCACGTTCCAGACTTAGCTTTTTCAGGTGAATTCTGTCTGGTCTTCGATGTGCCATGCTTCGAGATGCGTGTTCCAGACTTAGTTTTTTTGGACGAATTCTAGCTGATCTTCGACACGCCACGCTTCAGGATACGCATTTCAGACTTAACTTTTTGGGCGAATTCTAGCCTGTCTTCAGTGTGCCATGTTTCAGGTGAATTCTGCCCGGTCTTCGATGCGCCACCCTTCAGGATGCGCATTCTAGACTTAGTTTTTTGAGCGAATCATGGCCAGTCTTCGGTGCGCCATGCTTCGGGATACGCATTCTAGATGTAGTTTATTCGCATGAATTATGCCCTGCTTCAGTGCGTCTGAAGTTAAGGTTTCCTCCTTCCTTCGTTCTAGTTATCGCCCTCCCGTGAGGGTACGCTTCCTAGCTCCCTCAGCCATCGCGTCCGTGCAAGTACACTTCCTCCTTCTTTCGATTCTTTCTTGCCATCACGAGGGTAGTGGCGGAGTGGGAAGGTCGGGTCATCCGACCCTCTGTTGCTGATGGATGTCGGGTGAGAGAGCACGTGGAGGCATGGGAGGGTCGAACCATCCAACCCCCCGTTGTCGAGATACGTCGGGTGAGAGAGCACGCGGATGGGAGGGTCGAACTATTCGACCCCCCTCCCCCCCTGGGTCATCGTCACCAAGTGGAGGAGCACGAGGAGGGAGAAGGTGGATCTCCCACTCTTCTTCTGCTGTGCAGGCAACCACAGAGGAGGGGGAACAAATATCCCTCTCTTCTTCTGTTGTGCGGGTAACCGCAACGGAAGGAGAGACTAAGCCGTTGAGGGTGGAGATGTCGACCCCGATTCTACAAATCTAATCCCGAGTCCACAAAATTGTTGATATGAAGGATCTCTCGAGTCCTCGAAATCGCTGATCTCTCTTCATCGATTAGGTCAAGGGATTCCTCCCCATTGTTGTCACTGAAATCTGAGAGGGGGGAGAGGGGAAGCATCCCCTTCTCTCTATGTTGGCTGATCGGAGAGGAAAGGAGGGATCGTGTTTTGTGCAATCTCCCCCTCTCCTGTTCGTCTGTCCACAGGCAAAGCCTGAGAGAGAGAAAGAGGTTGTGACTTCCTCTCTCTCGTCTTCCCCTTGTCCGTCTGCTGCTTTCCAAGAGAGAGAGGGCGGCTGCGGTCAAGTGTAGCCCCTCCCCTCCCTTCTCTCATCTATTCTCATCTCTCCTAAAGCCAGAAGAAGGAGAGAGAGGACTGCTGCGATCGCAGCCCTCTTCCTCCCTCAGGTGCTCTCGGTTTTGCAAGAAGGATAGAAAGAGAGAGAGAGAGGCTCGACAGCCCTCGTTCTCCCCTTGAGGTTTCGTTCTCCCTTTGATCGAAATAGAGAGAGAGAGAGAGAGAGAGAGAGAGAGAGAGAGAGAGAGAGAGAGAGAGAGAATTCTATGGCATCCAATTCCTCTCTCGTCTTGTTGATATTGCGGGGTCTCCATGGGTTTTCGGTCGCCAAGAAGAACCGGAGTTGAAGGCTTCCACCCGGTGATCATCGGATCACATCGCTCGCCATCTTTTCCTCCATCGCGATCGGGATCTCACGTGAGAAAGATTCATCTACATCAATTCTATTGTGAATCGTCATCACCCGGCAAATTATGGCTGGAGGTACGTTTTGATCCACCGCTTCCACATAAAGTCTGTATGTTCATCGTTTTCAAAGCTAATGGTTCTCGGTAATAGAGATGTACGCATGTTGTCGTGTACAATATTTCTTACACGAGTAGCTCCGACGGCAGTTCGACGAGATCTCAGGTCTAGGGTTCATCCCATGGCCTGTAGATCTCAGGGGTAGGGATAGGGTTAGGTTCGGTTCGACGACGGCGATGGCATTCGATGGTTCGGTTCGGTTCGGTGTTTAGGGTTAGGTTCGGTTCGGCGACGGCGACAGCGAGCAAGGGAGATGGCGTTTGATGGTTTGGTGACGGCGAGTAGCTCCAGCGGCTATGGTGGTTCACAGATTCGATGACAGACCAAAGAAAATTTAAAATGCTGTGGAGGATAATTTCGTCCACAGCATTTCAAAGTCCTTATCCCTATAAGCATCTCCTTATCTTCTTTGAAAGGAGTTTTCACCAACTCCCCCATTAAAAATTGAGACCTACGTACCTCTCTCTCTCTTTTTTCCCTACAACATATTTTAGTTTCAATCCTTGGTCTTCCGGTGCACTTACAGGTGAGGCACTGACTATGGTTGTCCCATTCAAAAAATTGTAGAACAATACTTGTCGACTACCCATGTGTAGGTAGGGGCCGTAAGGCGCGTGTTGAAAAGCACGCCTTCACACAGTGAGATAGCTTGTCAGGATTGCTGAAGGAGTGGGGTCCGGCCAGGAAATCAAAAGGTTAAAAACAGCTGATAACATAGGTGGTGTTTGGCATCATTCCCGAACAATCTATTTTCATTCTGAATTCTATGATTTAAAAATAATGGCTAGTAATTGTTCTTGTGGAATGAAAGGACTTGCGAACTAAAAAATATCACTCCGACTGATTTCATGCCAATCGGAATACTGGACCATCAAATTGTATTAGAAATAGTAATTGACGATAATAACTTCTATTGAAAGAGGATTAAGGGGAACAACTATTCCACATACCAAACACCCCCTTAGTGGCTCGGTACTTCCATGTTACGAGGTCAAATCCTTGCAGCTTTTATCTAGTTCAAAGGGGAGAAATGCTACTCAGTCCGAAGGTTTTCCCTCAGCCCGATGGATGTGGCAGCCCACAAGTGGTGGTTGAATCTCACTAGTGAGATTTAAATCTCTCACACCACTAGTCTTATGCTGCCACGTCAATCGGCCTGAGCAGATTCGAGAAAACCTTCGGGCTTAATAGCAAATGCTAGGTAGCCAACTAATTTGCCAACTTTACGTTGCATCACCATAGGATTCACCCCATCGCCTATTGAAAAATACTCGCAGTAATTAGGCCTTGTCAGCACTCCACATGTTTGAGTAGGCAACCAAAAGTTTTTGAAAAATCCATCTTATCGAAAGGGGGGTTGCCATGGACCACTTCCTTATATTGAGTAAAAATAAAAATTACAAGAATGACCAATAAAAAAAAATGATTACAGCAGATTATCTAAATTTTTTTGAAGATGATCTGAGGTCGATGTCGCCCATAGCTTGTTGGTCTCCATCGCGCGTCGTAAAATCCTCGAGACGGAGTTGAATTTTTTCTTCAATAGTACTTTTCTATTTCTTTTGAGCCAAAATTTTCAACAAATAGCAATCAAAAGGTTGTTCCACATTTTCCTTATCTCGATCAGGTTCCAACTTCCTCTTGAAGTAGTTCCATATATCCCTAGAAATGTTACATTGAAGCAGTAGATGGTTAGCATCTTCATCAGCCCGATTGCAGAGTGGACAAGCGACTTCTTAGATAGCCTTGTTATTTCTTCGCTTTAGATTCATCTTAGCTATCGAGTATCTTATCTTTAAGGCCAAACATAGAAAAATCCTTGTCTTCATGAGAGTCCAGGTGTGCTAGAGATATTGGAAAGCTAGACAACAACTTGCATCATCATTGATTAGCTTGTAAAAGGAGTTCATCATCAACTTACCCGAAGTGGTTGCTGCGCCAAACTATGAATTCCGCTGCACTCGACAGGGAGAAGTGGGATAATATATGAACAAGGTAATACAATTTATGGTGGAGGTGGTCATGAATCGGAGACAAGAAAGTTGGGTTCCAAATAGCATGGCTTCCACATAGAGAAACTTGGAACCTGATCGACGCCGACTTATGCCATGCTCGATCATAAAACTCAAGGAAAATGGTGCAGCACTGAGTATCTCTAAACCAATTGACTTCCTACAATTTGATGTGTCTACCATTCCCCAATATGACTTTGCTCCCGGTTTGAAGGCAACTTTCACTTTTATAACTCCTCTTCTAAAGGGAGACGGTTTTTTTTGGTGATCCTGCTTCTGATTTGCACTAGGGAGAATTTTCTGAAGCATCGCCACTTAATGATCTCGCGCCATTTGTCATAGTTGTTTTGTGTTGCCACCACCATTTTCCTAGGAGTGCCAGATTGAAGTCCCTGATCAAGTTGGTCACACCCAGCCTTCCTATGGACTTCCGTTTGAAAACATCATCCCAACGCATGAGGTGATATCTGGACGTCTCATTTGCTCCTCGCCACAAGAATTGCCTTCTGGTCTTATGTATCTTCTTAATCACATAGGATAACAGATAGTAGTAGGCTATCAAATAGGTGGGAATGGAGGTGAGAATTGAGTTCAATAAGATCAATCTCCCTCCAATCGATAGATATCAACTCATTAATTGAAAAAAATAAGTATTTCATTGGAAGAAAATCATACTTACAGTTCATGAGTTGCGCCATCTTCTGACCCCGGCCGCTACCAGACCCGATGTAAAAGAGTGAGCTCTTGTTGAAGTTAATCGCAAGCCTAGAGCAAATCACGAATGCGTATAAAATGATCTTTGGCATATTAATCAAGTTAGGAAATGTCAGCTTCACAAAATAATATGGTATCAACATCAAAATAGAGATTAGTGACTGCCCAATATATATAGCACTAATCGAGTTAAAATATCCTTTGGTTGGTTGGCCCACCCATTTGCGAGTCCAACGTTGTTCCCGACACACATCACTCTTGCGCAACCCAATAATGAATCACACTCTAGCAGATGTGGGGGAGGATTTCGGCCGTCGTACGTAACCCCCCTCCAACAGTCGATTGAAGGGTTGAATTTTCGAGGGGTGACACTGTGGGATCGATGCCTAGCTGTCGTATGCTTAGCCGTCACACAGACATAGTAGTAATAGAGAGGCACAATGAAGGATAGAGAGAGAGGGAGAGAGAGAGAGAGAGAGAGTTGACACAGGATGTAGTACTAAGTTCGACCGAAGCTTATGTCTCCGTGCGGTAAGACGCAACATTTGAATCCACTATCTCTGAGTAAAGTAAAGTTACTCTCGACAAGCCGATGAGTGCTTATACAAGTAGACAGAGGGTGAAGTAGGCTCTGGAAGTCTGAAGACATACCAGAAGGCTCTAGAAAATCTAGAAAACTGAAAGTGGAATTGGGAATAATGGAATTGGATCTGGATTCTTTACAGGGTTGGCTATATATACAGGTTTGAGAATATTCATGGAAAATTTTCTAGAATATCAGGAGTTTAGGTAATTATCCGGGCGATTTATCAGACCTCGGATGGCATGCTTAGGCCCTAGGCAGGGTTGCGGGTCCCACTGTCGTCTTCATGGACCCCAGGCAGGGCTACGGGTCTCATTGTTGTCTTCGTGAGCCCTAGGCAGGGCTGCGGGTATCACTGTCTTCTTCGTAGGCCCCAGACAGAAATATGGGTCCCACTGTCGGGCGTTTTGCTCGATTTTGCACCCATAGCAGACGGCACATCATCGTGCGACTATGATACGTACCGGCATGTAGGGCTCACAATCGGGGCTAACTGACTAGAGGAGATTTGAATTTTTTTTTTTATTTTATTTTTGGATGTCATGGCCCCTACTCCTCTTCACAATCCCTACATGCCGCCTCATCGTGTGCTAGTTTTACCTGCACATGGGGTAGCCGACAACTATTGTTCAAAAAATATATTGAAAATGCTATTTAGCTCGAAACGTCACATGGGGTAGCCGACAACTATTGTTCAAAAAATATATTGAAAATGCTATTTAGCTCGAAACGTTTAACCACGATGGTCAACCAAAGGGATGCTGTGATTGGATGTCACGTTATTCTTGTTGACCATTCAGATTGAACACTATTACCCGATCAGAATAATATACTCACTCAACATCCGTCCTTACGTAACATTTCAACAGGAACTTACCCACACATGGAGGGAGAGACATCAACGGGTGCGGCAGGGCCATGCTCAAGAAATGATCCCGGAGCAGGTCCATCTCAGATACCATGTGACAACATCTGAAATACTTCAAAAAGCCGACCTCATATAATAAAAAGAGTATAGTGGGTATACGAAGACAATCATCTCCGCTCTCGTTATCGTTGTGGGATGACTGACCGCTCAGCAAAAACTGTCTACTTATGCCATGTATATTACGGTTGACGATAAAATGCACAACATATAAGATGGAGACAATGTATTTTTTTACAAAAAAAAATAAAGAGAATTGGTTCGAACTTATATGCCGTTTATTTTATGATAAAGCCAAAACCAGCCCAGAGATTGAGCTCTCTCTCTCTCTCTCTCTCTCTCTCTCTCTCTCTCTCTCTCTCTCTCTCTCTCTCTCCTCGTTTTGTGCTGATGTACAATACAACGAGGACATGGTCACATGGCACTAGGTCTCTTTGGTGCGTGAGGTCTATTAAGGAGGTTTTTCCCAATAGCCCCCAACTCACACATATAACTTGAAATAGACTCGGTTGCTTTTTGTATTACTTTTCTAGCCCTCAACATATGCCAAATGTCACTTCCAAATAGCTGTTGTATTTTTGTGACCATTTTACCCTTAAAGACTAAACACAATAAATAAAAAGTATGTTCATCTTCTTCGTTTGAATTTTTTCTCGTTTCAACTGCCTCTCGTCGTCGGAGATCATTGGGATGGTGTCATTTTTTGTTTCTGACATCCTTACATAGTATAAAGTATTTAGTGAGTCCTTGCCGTGAAGCCGGAGGCTGGTGGCGGTGTTAGGCAGTAAGAAATGAGATAGAAATGAGAGCCGGAGTCAAGTTCGGCATGGTGTACCTTCTTCTTTTCTCATAGGAATTTAGTGATTTTGGAGGCATTGCGATCCTTGGGTGATCCTCTATAAGATCATGTAGAGACGCGGATAAAATGAAATAAGTACCTCCAGTAGTTTTAAATGGAAGAGTGAATGGATGTAATGTAAAAACATTAAAAGAAATGTAAGAAATGAGAGATGAAAATGAGAGTCGAATGCAAGTTCGACATGACTAACACCCCATCGGCCACCACCCACCGCCATCGCTGTTGGCCACCACCCTTGCTGGCCCATTTGTCATTGTGGGTGGTGGCCGGCGGGGCAGTGGCGGCGGGCAACCAGTGGTCGGTGGCCGCTGACGATAGTGGCGGGTGGTGGCCAACTGGGTGGCGTCAACGGTGAGAGGTGCCTGCCGATGGTCGAAGGCGACGGGCACCAGAGCATCAATAAAGATGCGTTGACGCATAAATGAAGATGCGCAGGTACATTAGTGAAGATACGTCGGTGCATCGATGAAAATACACGTGTGCATTAGTGAAGATGCGTCGACGCATTCTACTACAGCCCGCAGTGGAATGCTTTGGTCCATTCTACTGCGACCGCAGTGAAATGCTCTATTACATTCTACCGAGTCGCACAGTGAAATGCGTCCACGCATTCTACTGCGGCCCGCAGTGAAATTCTCTAGCACATTCTACTGTGGCTCACAGTGAAATGTGTCGACGCATTCTATTGCGGTCCGAACTGAAATGCATCGGCACATTCTACTACATCTCGTAGTGAAATCTCCGACGCATTCTACTGCGGCCCACAGTGAAATGCTCCGGTGCATTCTATTGCGGCAATAAAGTAAAATAGAAGATAAGAAATAAGAGCCAAAGGCAAGTTAGGCATAGTGTATGTTATTCATTTCTCATCGGAATTCAGTGATTTCGGAGGCACTGTGATCCCCGGGTGATCGATTCTCTACGAGACCGTCCAGAGTTGAGCATAAAATGAAGTCTGCACCATCAGTAGCTTTTAATGAAAGATTGGATGGATGTAATGTAAAAATCGTAAGCAATAGGAAAGAAATGAGATATGGAAATGAGATTTGGAGGCAAGTTCGGCACCACACAGCGACGGCAGATGGTGGTGGCATCCCCATAGGGTTCATCCCATGGCCAAATCGTAGCCATTGAAATGCATCGGTGCACATAATGCACTGACGCATCAGTGAAATGCACCGGTACGCATGATGCGTAGCTGTAGCAGTGAAATGCGCCGACGCACAGGCACATCAGAGAAATGATCCGAAGTATTTCATCGATGTGCCGACCCATATGTGCACCAGAGCATTTCATTGATGCGCCGATACATTCTACTGCGGCAACGCAATAAAATGTGTCAGCATATTCTACGACATGCTGCACTGAAATGCATGGGAGATGGAAATGAGAGCCGGAGGCAAGTTCAGCATGGCCGACGCTCCATGCATCGGCCACCACCCACCGCCATCGTCGTTGGCCACCACCCTCGCTGCTCCATTGGCCACCGCAAGTGGTGACTAACGAGGCGGCGACGGCGGGCAACCGTGATCGATGGGGATGGTGGCCGACGACGACAGAGCGGGCAACCGATGGTCCGTGGGGGTGGTGGTCGTGGCCATTGAAATGGGATGCATCATGTGTATGTCTTTTTCTAAAGCGTCAACGATCGAAAGGGAAGACTGAAGCAGAGTCAAATCCCTTTGAAATTGACACTGAAATCATTTGACTCATTTATAAGCCTCAGGGGTACTTTAGTCCGAAGTAAAAATTGGTAAAAATAGCAATACAAAGAGCAACTGGGTCTATTTACAGCCAGATGACACAGTTGGGGGCCATTCCGAAAAAAACCTCTCTATTAAGCGTCTCCCAAATCCCAATGCTGCGTGGAGTTGTCATGGCCTCCATTCCCTCCCTCTTCGGCTTGCTCCTCTTCTCCTGTCTTCTCATCTACTCATCACATGCCAGTGGAGCAGAGCGGCGCCGCCTCCACACGATGAGCGCCGCCTCGGTTCAAGCGGCCGCCACCGACTGCCCATCCATCTCGTCCGCTGGTCTGATCGCAATCACGCAATCATTAGTCCAATCATTCACCAACGTATCGCGTAGTAGTAGAGACCATGATCGGTGCATGTCTTTTTGCAGCAGCCGGCGGCGATAGTTTGCAAGTCTTCCACCGCCACGGGCCGTGCTCGCCGCTCGGCCGCCAACCGAATCCGAACCACGTGCAAATCCTCCGGCGGGACCGGTCCCGCGTCGACTGGCTACATGGCCGGGTCTCCGGTGCTACCCAGCAAGGCAAACCAGCCGGATTGACCATCCCCGACAGGCTCGGTGCGTCGTTCGACACGATGGAATACGTCGTCACCGTTGGGTTCGGAACCCCAGCAAGGAACTTCACCGTAATCTTCGACACCGGCAGCGACCTATCATGGATCCAGTGCGAGCCCTGCGACCTCGAGTGCTACCAACAGAACGAACCCCTCTTCGACCCCTCCCAGTCGTCCACTTACGCCAACGTGTCATGTAGCTCCGCCGACTGCCCCTTGGTCGGCGACTACTGCGGCGGCTCCGCCTGCGTCTACTCCTTCCAGTACGGCGACAACTCCTCCACCTCCGGCTACTTCGCGCGGGACACCCTCACCCTGACGCCGTCCGGTGTGCTGCAAGATTTCAAGTTCGGGTGCGGCGTGATGAACCGCGGCAACTTCGGCGCTGGGGCCGGAGTACTGGGCCTCGGCCGGGGCAGGGTGTCGCTGGCATCGCAAGCGTCCGATAAATACGGCGGCGGCTTCGCCTACTGCCTGCCGCCGTCCGTAAACTCAACCGGCTATCTAAGCTTTGGGACCGGCCGGCGATCCAACAATGTGAAGTTCACGCCGTTGCTGACGGAGCCGGTGGCGCCGCACTTATACTTCGTTGAACTAGTAGGAATGAGTGTGGGGGGTGTGAATCTATCTATACCGCCGGCGGTGTTCGCCGACGGAGGGACCATCATCGACTCCGGCACGGTCATATCCCGCCTACCGCCGTCCGCCTACTCCGTGCTTCGTGAGGAGTTCCAGCGGCAGATGACGGGCCACCCATCGGCGCCGCCGTTTGACTTGTTGGACACTTGCTACAACCTCACCGGGGTTAGCTCGGTGTATGTGCCGACGGTGACGCTGCACTTCGGCGGCGGGGTCTCGATCGATGTCGACCAGTCGGGGATATTGTTGGTCGTGAGCGTCTCGCAGGCGTGCCTCGCGTTCGCCGGCAACACCAACGGCAGCGCCATTTCGGTCGTCGGGAACATGCAGCAGCTGGGGTTCGATGTGGTCTACGATTTGGGGAGGGGATTGATAGGATTTGCCCCCGGAGGCTGCAGCTGATGAATTGAATCACGAATGCTCTTATAACATGATAGCCGTGTTTTATTTTTGCTAGAGAAAACGTAATATATTAGGTCAAGAACATTACTTGGTGGAGGAGGGGGAGGTGGCCGGAGCATGGATGGAAGAGGCTAGGGAGGGTTAGAAGGTCATTTTCTTCATTAAACTATGGTGCGGTGGGTCCCACAGTTAACTTAGGTAACCGTGGGGTTACCCGTATGGTTGCCTCTCCTATACGATCTACGGTCAAGATGTCACACTGAGCACCCGGAGCCAAAAAGCGCCCAAGGTAAAAGAAATTTCCATGGTAATCGATAAAAAATTTGTTCCAGCAAGGGAACGCTCCAGATACTCAGTGATATATGTATTTGGATTGTTCCCTAATGTACAAGGAGAACGGGAGCAGCCTGATAGTGAGTAAAAGGGATGGGTGACATGCACATGTCTTGGTTGGGTGATCAGACGACCTACTCTTTGGTGAACGCTCCAGATGCATCACTGAGGATCTAGAGCAACAGTTAGCTGGAGAAATTTTTTTTTGGGGGATTTAGGAATTAGTACTTTTCAAAAGATCATTTTTAGCTAAAGGATAGACAAAACAATGGTTTTGTACCATGTCCCTCCTGAAAAAAGATGCATTTAGAACAAGTTCCGTTGTTGATTTGTCCCCTTTTTAAATGACAAAACTATCATTAATACTAAAATCACTAGTGTTACTCTTTACTGCAGCAAAGAGTAACAATCTCCAATTGTTATTATTTGCTCAATACGTGAAATCACAGTAGCATTTTTTTATCAATATCGAAAAAAACATTGCTACAATGAAATCACATAGCAAATTGTTAGTCAATTAGGTAATAGAGAGTAACAATTGTTATAATGATTTCACTGTAGAAAAGTTATTTTTTAACGAGATTTCTCAAAAAAAAATTTGCTACACGTACTGAAATCACTATAGCACATTGTAACTCTTTTTACTGAATTGTTACTCTTACTCTTCGAGTGATTCCTTGTAGCACTGTATGTACGAGTAAAACGGGCATTTTTTAAACAGAGGGATCTACAGCTGAAGCATATTTTTTGTCCGTCTGTATCATTAAATCGATCACTTGTTTAGAACCTTAGGCACATTACCCCAAAAAAATTCCACTGTAGCCAATGCAGTGAAGTGTTATCGATTTTTTTTTTTATGGACCCCACACCCCTTTCCATTAGGGATGGCAATGTGTCGGATCCTATCTCTGACCATATATTCCCAATACACATCCTAGTATGACAGGGTCGATACGCAACCAATACTCATTCAGGTACGTATATGAGGGTCCATAGCCATGTGGGTTTCGGGTTTTCAGATATGAATTACATGTAATTTTGTCTTATTTTTCTCCATAACATATGCAGTTAATTGTTTGAGGAAAAAATCAAGGGGGATTTAGTAAGAGGACCCTGACAAGAGGTCAGTTTAACGGGAAGGACAGCAACAAGATAGTGTTGTATCAGGTCCCTCCCAAAAAGTTGCAGCTAGAGCAAGTCCCACATGTGAGTTTTGTCCCTTTTTAATGACCAAACTACCCCTTTGTGCATGCCCCTACGTCATTGTCGTTACATGTTTCCAACTGCATATTTGCTACTGTGTTTTTACTGTAGCCAAATTTTTTTGGGACACAATTTTACAAAAAATAAATTGCTACAGTAATTTCACTGTAACAAAAAATTGCAATCTGCTCAATTTGTTACTCTGCAAAGATCGTTACTCTTTTGCTTCAGCGATGCACTGTAGCATTTTTTCTTTCCCAACAATATTTCTTTTTTTAAAAAAATTACTACAGTGATTTTAATGTAGCAAAAGAGTAACAATTTGCACATATTGTTACTCAATATGTGCAAATTGTTACTCTTTTGCTACAGTGATTTCACTGTAGCAAAACAATATTTCTTGACAAGATTTTACAAAAAAAAATGCTACAGTGATTTCACTATAGCAAAAGAGTAACAATTGTTGAAGATTGTTACTCTTTTTGCTACAGTGTTTTTGTTAGGCTCAAATAAATGCCCACATGTACAATTGCATATAGGGGACTTGATCACATGTACAGCTGACTGTAAGAGTAAAAGAGACAATTTTTTATCGAGAGGACCTAACACTAATTAACCATGTTGACTGGCTTTATCACTAAAATCAATTTTTTAAAGGTATTACCCTGAAAATCAATGTATTACATTAATATTTTTAAGCGTTCTTATGGTTTGTTATTGTGTTAGTTTTAACCTGGAATGAGATATGGTAGAATTTGGGTAGGGATATTACTATATGAGTGGTTATAATTGATGCAGGCGCCGATAAAGTGCACTACAATCTTAAACCCTTTTAGGGTCCCTTTGGTCAATAACTAGATTTAGTGATCAATATAGCGACGTATAGCTCAAAAGGACATCAAATATAAGTTATCTCGTGCAGGACTAAAAGTCTACGCAATCAACATAAAGCAGATTTCAGATTGAACAATAAAGAACGCAATATTATCACAAAACTAATTTCAGCAATTAATAGATTCAATCGCAGCAATAGATATGGAAATTTAACAATAGGTTTGCATCAGATTTTTCACTAAAAATAGGTTAGATATGCTTGCTAGGGTTACCGACAGACTATAGATAGCAAAACTAATGAATAGGCATATGTTAGGGCTTCAACTAGCGATGAAAGGGAAGATGACGGCTGCGATGCGGAGCGGAGGCAATGGAAACAAATGAAAATGATGCGGATGTGATGGGAAATAAAGTAAAAGATAGATATTGCCTGGGGTTTTTCACCGTGGGTCGATTGCGAGGATGCGCCGATGATCCCGCACACGGAGCAAGGCCGGATGTCGGGAGAAGCCGGAAACTTCGGAAGAATAACACCGAGGCCTTCACGAGGCGAAGTCACGGATGTGGCGAGGGTCGGGGACACGAGTCTCTCCCGGAAGCTCTCACGTAGAGGCACGAATTTCAGCAATGATCAAAACTCTAAATTCTTCTTCTTTCTTCATCTTTTTGTAGAGTTAGGGTTTCTGTTTTGATGGCCAAGATCAAAGGGGAATAAGGGTTGGATGGTGGGGATGCAAGGGCTAAGAAAGGCAAGGAAAAGGGAGGAAAACAAAGGAAAGAAGAGAGATCGAGAGAAGAGATGGAACGAAAGGGGGTCGGGGTGGCCTCGGGATCCGCACGAACAAGGGGCGGACGGGTGGGTTCACGGGAAAAAGAGAAGGGATGGGGGGCGGCATCTCAATGTGAAGCCCTGTTGGGCTTAAGATAAGCTCATTTAACTCCTAATTGAAGCCTATATGTTGCCAAATCATCTAATTTAAGTTATTTTGTCATCTAACCGTCGGTTTCGAGATATAATCTTGTCCGTCGGTACCCCGCAAACACACGCACCCAGATTTTTATTAATAACATGCAGAAACTCACCCGAGAAGACCCAGATTCAATCCGAAAAGCCCTCGGATGAGATCATGGACATCCCCCATGAATTGGGCAAGAACATAAATAATACTAAGTTCTGAATTTAGGCCAAAAACATGGAAAATGGCCAAAAACGGAAATAAACGACTAACAAGTCCCATATGGCTAATGTCCTCCAAGCATAAAAATAAAAACGACAGTAACTAAGGTCTCTGGCGATGACCTGAAGATGCGGCGATGATCTGATGATGCTGATCATGCTGCATCAACTCCCCCGGACTAGAAAGAACTCGACTCCGTCGAGTGGACGTCCAACTGTTGTACGAGGTCGGGCCGCTGTGCTCGCAACTGTCGCTCATCCACCCAGGTACAGTCTGAAAGTGGCCTGCCTACCCACCGAACAAGGAACCGTCGGAAAACACCGCGACGGGTAGCAAGCTATCTGACGTCAACGATCTCCTGTATCTGCTCTGTCTCGTCTCGCTGTGCATCAGAAAAAGGAATCTTTGGCGCTGAAGGTGTATTTGGCCGGTCTCCGTGAAAAGGAAACAACTCTGAGATGTTGAAGATCGGCGATGTCAGCATATCATCTGGCAAATCCAGCAGGTAAGCATTGGGTCCCAACGCTCGGAGAACGCAAAAGGGCCCAAACTTCCTTTGGCTCAGCTTCCCATAAGATCCTGTGGAAAACCGCTCTCTGCGAAAGTAAACGAGGACCCAGTCCCCTGGCTGAAAGGTGCTCTCTCGCCTGTGTAAATCTGGGCTGGCCTTATACCTGGCATTACTTTCCCTCAGTTTCTTAAGCGACTCTCGCTGTACGGTCTTGATGTGTTCAAGAAATTCATCAGCATCAGCACTTACAGGACCTGTAAGCGGTAAGGCAGTTCTATCCAGGAAATGGGGAATAACATGGCCATAGACTATTTCAAAAGGGGTTTTACCTACTGAGCGATTAGTTGAACTATTATATGTGAATTCAGCTTGTGGTAAAACTACATCCCACTGTTTTGGTCTTTCACCAGCTAGACATTGAAGCATATCCCCTAGGCTACGGTTGACAACTTCCGTTTGTCCATCAGTTTGAGGGTGATACGTGCTACTGTATTGAAGTTTAGTTCCTAGCTTTGACCAAAGAGTACTGTGGGTGCAAAAATTGTACCGGACCAGATCAGAGCAGCATGGGCCCGCACAACGGCCCAAATGGGTAAGCCCGCCTGGGCTCACATGGGCCCACTCTACGAGGCTCGCAGATCAAGCCCTACCCCTTATTGGGCCCGAACAACGGCCCAATAAGGGCCCAGCAAGGAGGCCCAGAACCAGTGCCACATCATCATCGCCACATCATCACCGCCATATCGGGCACGTGCCTACGCTACAAAAGGACCCCCAAGGCATCCAGGAAGGGGGTTGGCCATTCAATCAGAGGAGGAGGATCCCAGAGCAAGTGCTAGAGCTCAATTCTCCCCTTCTTATTCTCTTCTAGTTGCTCCGTGCAACCCGACTGTACGAAGCTTCTCTTGGCCTGTCAAGAGAACGCTCACCCCTTATTGACTTGAATTATAGTGAAGATCAGGTGGCACCTCTCGCCCGGAGACGTAGGTCGTAAGGCCGAACTCCGTCACCAATCCTTGTGTCATCATTGCTTACTCTCTCTATCTATTCTCACATCTCTCTAACTCTACAAATCGTCCACATTCAATCAAGGTTGTGGGGTGGGGTTCCCGATCAAGGCGGCTCGGAAATTTCCCCCCACAATCTTTGGCGCCGTCTGTGGGATATCGTTAGAGGTCTTACCCACACCTCTACCGACTCCTATTCAACTTGTGGTGACGAACCACAAGTCCTCATTCAAATCAACATCAACGCCATCATCACGCCGACATCAACACGCTCGATGGTGAAGGCCAGCACTAACCCACCAAAGGCGGGTGCTAAACGAACAAACGATATGCTGATCGAAGAAGAACAAGAAGTCTCGGTTGCAACCAACCGAAGAAATGTTCGGGAGCGGCTGGGGCCGCAAAGCAGCCATCCAGAAGGGCCAGCACCAACCCACCAAAGGCGGGTGCTGGACGAACAAATGATCTGCTGATCGAGGAGGAACAAGAAGTCTCGGTTGCAACCAACCGAAGAAATGTTCGAGAACGGCTGGGGCCGCAAGGCAGCCATCCAGAAGGGCACAGTGATCGGCGAGACCCGTCACCCCCGAGGCGTCGGTCTGGCAAAGAACATGCTATTCAAAGGAGCGAGCCTCAGGCTACATACAAGATCTCGGCTGCCGACTTCCAGCTGCTAAATCTCCTCAAGAAGAATGCGGCCCTCGAACAAGAGAGAGACTCCTTGAAGACCGAGTGGATACCGAGAGGGTACCGAGTTCATACCGAGTGGGTACCGAGAGCATACCGAGTGGTTACCGAGAGCATACCGAGAGCATACCGAGAGGGTACCGAGACCCTTTTGGTGTGGCTTTTTTTTCTTTTTCTCTTTCCTTTCTTTGCTTCCCTCTTTCCTTTCTATGCATTCCGTTCACGTGAGAGAGGGGTCTGCTGATTCATGCGTGAGTACGAAGTGGGCCGATCGTGTGCGAGTGGGAGAGGGGGCTCTGTTTCCTTTCTCTCTCTCTCTCTTTCCTTTCTCTCTCTCTCTTCCCATTTCAGCATGCATTCACGTGAGAGAGCAGCCCGATCTGGCCTCTCTCCTCTTTCCTTTCTGCGCTCGGTGAGAGGGCTGCTTCCGCGAAGCTCTCTCTTTCCTCTTCGAAACCACAGCCCTAACGAAGATGGGTCCTGCGGCCCGCACCATCAGCGGGTGCCCTCGCCACCCCCAGCCCCCGCGCGCGTCAGCCCTCGTCCCCCCCTCGTCGCGTGCCGTCCGCCTGTAGGAGCCCAACCGGAGAGGGGGGGGGGTGTCGGGCCTCGGGTGCTGCTAGTGGAGCTCATGCAGGGGAGGACGGTCCGACCCTCTCCTCTCCTCTGTCATCGCGAGCTGCATAGGGGGTCGCCGCGAGGAGAGGCGCGGCCGGTGTGGCTGGTGGTGATGACTGCGGGGAGCCAGCGGGGCGCGGGCCGGGCCGTCGGGCTTGGCGTCAGGCGGCCGCGGGCCGGGATGCGGCGCGATGACGGCGGCCGGGCTCGGGATCGGGTGCGGAGGCCGGCGGTGGTGCGCAGGAGGCTAGGTCGCAGCGGGCGCCGGTGGCCGTGGGAGAGAGCAGTCGTCTCTCTCTCTGACTCTGCTTCTTTCCTTCTCTGTTTCTTCTTCTTCCGTTCCTCTGTTTTTCCTTCACGTGAGAGAGAGAGCAGCTTCACTTCTGGTTCAGCGAATAGCAGCAGCGGTGGCTGCAGCCACGGGCTCGGGCGCAACTGACAGACAGAGCAGAGGCGGCGGGGCCCACGGGTTCTGGGTCTGGAGCCACCGGACGAGCTCGACGCCGAGCGCGTCCTTGACGTCGCTGGAGACGTTCTTGAAGGACCTTAGGATGTCCAGGCCGCCGTAGAAGGGGACATAGAAGAGCTTGGCGTCGTCGGGGTTGTACACCCGGCACCGGTGCTTCATGACCCTCAGGTGGAACAGTGGAAGATGGGCTGGAGCGCGGGACAGGATACATGGGGAAGTACCTGGTGGACGCCAGCGTGAGGCTGGGCCATCCCACCTTCGCCCTCATAAGGGAGGAGGCCCCCATGGCTTCGTTGGCGAAGTAGTCGCAGAGGTCCGTCCATGGCAGGAGGCCGCCGCACCGCTCCATGAGCTCCTTGTTGAATTTGGGAGGGAGGTCGTAGACGAAGATCCCCAGCCCATCGCACGTCGTGGCGGCGCCGGAGTTCCTACCCCCCCCCCCGGACGTCGACGACGCGCCGGCAGTCATCTCGTCGAGGGCCGGCGAATGAAAGCCGACCGAGAATGGGACGGAGGCTGAGGGCCCCCAAGCCCGCCGCATATACCGCATCCGTAAGCGCTCGCGAGACCCCGAGAGCCGACCGACGAGGCACGCGCGTACGGCTGGCGGTGTCGGTGTGGGGTTGAGCGTGAGTGGCAGGACGCGATCGAGTCGGAGTGGAGTGCGGGGCCTGGCGTACGTGTCAGATGGGCGGCGAGCGATCGAGCCGGGCTTCAGGAGAGAGAGCAGCAACAGTGGCAGCATGCAATCGGGCCGGAGTGCGCGGCAGGGGAGGATGAGTTAGGTTCGTCACCGTCGCCGTGTGACGAATTCCATGAGGAGAATGCTCGGGAGGGTGCTTTGTTCATTCGACCCCTTATTCCCATTCTGATCGGTTATTGCCAAGAGCACGTACGCGTGGGCCGGGAGAGGTGCAAGTTCTTCTTTCATACCCGGCGCTTGGCCTGCTACGAGTTGGGCGCGTAACGAACCAAATTGAGGGCGTGAGCGCATCCGTCATTGCCGTGTAATTATTCTGATGCTAGTCTTCGAAGAAAAAGACCTTGAGACCTTCTGACAGTCATAACTTTTCATACTCATGTCGGATGAATGCGTATAAGGTGCCGTTGCGTAGGCATCGAAAAAACGGTCAAAGTGGACGTGAAACATCATACACCTTGACGAGTAACTTTTCCGGTAATCACCTTCGTAAAGAGATGACTCTAAAGAACGCATTGGCCGAGTGTCCTACGCGCGTCTTGGAGAGGCATTGATACGTGATAACTCATTCGTCTCTGTTCGACACCCAATTGCACCTAGTTACTGTATTCACTAGGGACTGCAGTCGGGCCCTAGCGATGACGCGGTGGTTACCACGAGTCCACCCCCAGATAAGAAGGAGGAATTTTGCTTGTGAAGTTTGTACAGCCAACATAATAGGTTTGGTGGAGATGCTATTCAACCAACCCAATGGAAGATAACTCTTCGTCTTTGGTTGATCCTTGTGTGCGAATGCCACTTGAATTGGATTGACTAATAAGTTTGGATGACGCCGAGCACCCCCCCCCCTCGGTTTTCTGACGAAACCAAGGGGTGGGTTGATATTGATGTCGTACACCCCCCCTCTCGGTTTTCTGTCGAAAACGAGGGGTGGGCTGCTGATGGTGTGCTGTCACCCCTTTCCCACTCGGTTTTTTGTGCGAAACCGAGGGGGGTTGCTTGTTGATGCCGACACACACCCCCTCTCGGTTTTCTAACGAAACCGAGGGGTGTGTTGCTGATGGTGTGCCGTCACCCCCTCCCTACTCGGTTTTTGTGCGAAACCGAGGGGGGTCTGCTTGTTGATGCCGACACACACCCCCTCTCGGTTTTCTGACGAAACCGAGGGGTGGTTGTTGACGGTGCCGACACCCCGTTATTGGGGCTGCTAGAAGAGGCCAAAAAGTGTCGGTATTGAAAATAGTGTATTTTTCGAATTTCAACCCCCTTTGAAACCGACACTTTTTCGGTAAAACGCTGGTACGCGAGGATGTCGGCGAGGGACAATGCTACATTCGAGGGGGTTTCTTAGAGATAATCTAGGATGACGCCGCATGATGGCCAGCCGGTCTTCACCCAATGTATTACCGTACCTGGTTACTGTATTCACCAGGTACTACGGTCACGCGAGGGTATTGACTTGGCCAGGATCAAGGAAGCACCATTTTATCCCGTGTTACCCACCGTCAACTGCACCAGTGTGGAGACACGCACTGACAGAGTCAGACCAACCACCCCCTGACCGGCTTGGAACCGTTAGTCGTCGAGAAAAGGTGATGGCCATTGACAATCTAATGCTTGGACCTGAGTGACAAGACTTAGCCTGGACTTTTGATCGAATGCCAATATGTCGGCAACGACGTCTCGGACGTTATCTTTATGTGTCAAGGGTAGGGCCTTGGGATTATAGAGTGCCGAGGTGTTGGTCGCCTCGGACTTTGTCTTCGAATGCCAAGGGCTGGGCCTTGGGCTTGTAGAGTGCCGAGGCGTTGGTCGCCTCGGATTTTGTCTTCGAGTGCCAAGGGCTGGGCCTTGGGCTTGTAGAGTGCCGAGGCATTGGTCGCCTCGGACTTTGTCTTCGAATGCCAAGGGATGGGCCTTGGGCTTGTAGAGTGCCGAGGCATTGGTCGCCTCGGACTTTGTCTTCGAATGCCAAGGACCGGGCCTTGGGCTTGTAGAGTGCCGAGGCGTTGGTCGCCTCGGATTTTGTCTTCGAGTGCCAAGGGCTGGGCCTTGGGCTTGTAGAGTGCCGAGGCATTGGTCGCCTCGGACTTTTTCTTCGAAGGCCACGGGCTGGGCCTTGGGCTTGAAGAGTGCCGAGGCATTGGTCGCCTCGGACTTTGTCTTCGAGTGCCAAGGGCTAGGCCTTGGGCTTGTAGAGTACCGAGGCATTGATCGCCTCGGACTTTGTCTTCGAGTGCCAAGGGTAGGGCCTTGGGCTTATAGAGTGCCGAGGCGTTGGTCGCCTCGGACTTTGTCTTCGAGTGCCAAGGGCTGGGCCTTGGGCTTGTAGAGTGCCGAGGCGTTGGTCGCCTCGGACTTTGTCTTCAAGTGCCAAGGGCTGGGCCTTGGGCTTGTAGAGTGCCGAGGCATTGATCGCCTCGGACTTTGTCTTCAAGTGCCAAGGACTGGGCCTTGGGCTTGTAGAGTGCCGAGGCATTAGTCACCTCGGACTTTATCTTCGAGTGCCAAGGGCTAGGCCTTGGGCTTGTAGAGTACCGAGGCATTGATCGCCTCGGACTTTGTCTTCGAGTGCCAAGGGTAGGGCCTTGGGCTTATAGAGTGCCAAGGCGTTGGTCGCCTCGGACTTTGTCTTCGAGTGCCAAGGGCTGGGCCTTGGGCTTGTAGAGTGCCGAGGCGTTGGTCGCCTCGGACTTTGTCTTCAAGTGCCAAGGGCTGGGCCTTGGGCTTGTAGAGTGCCGAGGCATTGATCGCCTCGGACTTTGTCTTCAAGTGCCAAGGACTGGG
Organism: Chamaelirium japonicum; assembly: GCA_947650365.1. Classification (NCBI taxonomy): domain Eukaryota; kingdom Viridiplantae; phylum Streptophyta; class Magnoliopsida; order Liliales; family Melanthiaceae; genus Chamaelirium; species Chamaelirium japonicum. The sequence continues at coordinate 13,787,961 of OX393555.1, read as the reverse complement.
CCTTGGGCTTGTAGAGTGCCGAGGCATTAGTCACCTCGGACTTTATCTTCGAATGCCAAGGGCTGCGCCTTGGGCTTGTAGAATGTCGAGGCATTGGTCGCCTCGGACTTTATCTTCGAGTGCCAAGGGCTGGGCCTTGGGCTTGTAGAGTGCCGAGGCATTGATCGCCTCGGACTTTGTCTTCGAGTGCCAAGGGCTGGGCCTTGGGCTTGTAGAGTGCCGAGGCGTTGGTCGCCTCGAACATTGTCTTCAAGTGCCAAGGACTGGGCCTTGGGCTCGTAGAGTGCCGAGGCATTGGTCGCCTCGGACTTTGTCTTCAAGTGCCAAGGATGTCTCCTTGAACTTGGTGCATGTCAAAGCGGTGACGTCTGCCTTGGACTTACTCTCATTGCCTTGGATGAGTGTAGTTGATAATTTAGCTTGACCTGGATTGTCGGGAGCATTTTTATCTGACTTTCGCCTTGAAAGGGCGTAGCCGAATTGCCTTCGAGCTTCCGACTTGAATGAGCGGAATCGAAGGTCTTTGATTGTGGGGGGAAATTTCCGAGCCGCCTTGATCGAGAATCCCACCCCACAGCCTTGATTGAATTGGATTGTTCGTAGAATTAGAGACTAGAAAGTAGAGAGATAGGATTGACACATGGAGTTATTGTCGAAGTTCGGTCTTACGACCTACGTCTCCGGGCGAGAGGTGCCACCTGGTTTCCACTATAATAAATATAAAGTTGGGGAGCGTTCTCTCGACAGGCCGAGAGAAGCTTTTTACAGTGGGGGTTGCACGGAGCAACTAGAAGAGAACAAGGTGGGGAGAATAGAGGGCTCTGGCTCTGGCTCTGGATCCTCTTCTCCTCTGATCGAATGACCAACCAAGGACTCGCCCAGCCGTAATTCATCATCTTGAAGAATCACATGTGCCACGTATCGAGAGGCGTCAAGTATCCACACAAGCGCCAAAGCAAACGGTGTGGGATCGCCTCGACGTCAACGGTGCGCCCAACTATCGCGGAGAAGGATCACCTTAGTCAACGGGGTCCACTAGACATTCTATCCCTTCGCACACGAAAGCAGCAGATGCCCGCGAGCTACTCAACCGACTAAGGCATACTGCCGACGTGGGACGTCGCCATCAAGACCGTAGGCAACTAATCACCTCGGTGGGGCCACTGCATCCCAAGGTTCTTGCAACACCATTTCCTATGGGTTGGCGAACACCGAACCTACCAAAGTTCAATTGCATCCAGGGAGACCATGCTCTCCATATCCTAGCCTACAAGCAGGCCCTGACGCCCTACGAATTTGAGAACCATGTTCTCTGCCGTATATTTGCGGGAAGCCTCGAGGGACCTGCCCTCGACTGGTATTACACACTGCCTACTGGTACGGTGACTACATTCAAAGAATTGGCTGAACTCTTCATGGACCATTACCGGCTAAACTTAAAGCCGGAAAAGAAGCTGGATACACTCTACCGGCTGAAGATGGGCTCCGATGAGTCTCTAAGGAGCTTCACGATGAGGTTTCATAATGAGCACTCTGAGCTCACCGGTCGGTCCCATAATGAGGAGGCCATCAGGCTGGCATTCCAGAATGCTATCCGGCCAGAGCTCCATGTCTACACCGACTTTATCCGGCATCCTCCCAGTAACCTGGAAGCGATGTTCAAGCGCGTACAGCGGGAGATAGAGGTGGAAGACAATCAGCGGGCCAGAAGATTACGCGAGCCCCGCGAGTCTCGTGACTCCCGACATAAGAAAAATGATGAAGCCCCGAATGAAGCACACTACAAGAAGTCTGATCATGCTGCGTCCGACCGAAAGGCCCAGGCCAAAAGGTACAATGAAGATCCGAAAGCCCCTCCAGCAGAGAAGAGGTGAACTCCAAGGGAGCAAAGGGTATTCACTGAGCTGAATACCTCCATTGAAGACATCTTCGCCTACCTGCAGAACGATCCCTTTTGCAAGTGGCCACAGCCTCTCCCTCCAAATTCTGACCAGGCGGGAGATACGACAGCCTACTGTGAGTTTCATCGCAGCCATGGCCACCCAACCTCTACATGTCGGAAGCTAAAGCATCACATCGAAGACCTGATCCAAGAAGGGCGGCTCGATGGCTACCTCGCTAACAAGGAACCAGGTCGAGAGAAGTAAAGGCAGCAGCAGTGGAGAAAGAAAGTCAATGTAACACATGGATGCATAATCAAAACGTCCGCTGGGCAGCCTCTAAAAAAAAATGTAACCGCAACTTTGTTCTATCAATAAAGTGTCTCTTTTTTCTCAAAATCAAATCTCTCGAAGTTCGATTCCGCCCATTCAAGTCGGAAGCTCGAAGGCAATTCAGCTACGCCCTCTCGAGGCTAAAGCCCGATAAAAAGGCTCCTAGCAACCCAGGTCAACCAAAGACCTTCGATTCCTCCCATTCAAGTCGGAAGCTTGAAGGCAATTCGGCTACGCCCTCTCGAGGCTAAAGCCCGATAAAAAGGCTCCTGGCAACCCAGGTCAACCAAAGACCTTCGATTCCGCCCATTCAAGTCGGAAGCTCGAAGGCAATTCGGCTACGCCCTCTCGAGGCTAAAGTCCGATAAAAAGGCTCCTGGCAACCCAGGTCAACCAAAGACCTTCGATTCCGCCCATTCAAGTCGGAAGCTCGAAGGCAATTCGGCTACGCCCTCTTGAGGCTAAAGTCCGATAAAAAGGCTCCTGGCAACCCAGGTCAACCAAAGACCTTCGATTCCGCTCATTCAAGTCGGAAGCTCGAAGGCAATTCGGCTACGCCCTTTCAAGGCGAAAGTCAGATAAAAATGCTCCCGACAATCCAGGTCAAGCTAAATTATCAACTACACTCATCCAAGGCAATGAGAGTAAGTCCAAGGCAGACGTCACCGCTTTGACATGCACCAAGTTCAAGGAGACATCCTTGGCACTTGAAGACAAAGTCCGAGGCGACCAATGCCTCGGCACTCTACGAGCCCAAGGCCCAGTCCTTGGCACTTGAAGACAATGTTCGAGGCGACCAACGCCTCGGCACTCTACAAGCCCAAGGCCCAGCCCTTGGCACTCGAAGACAAAGTCCGAGGCGATCAATGCCTCGGCACTCTACAAGCCCAAGGCCCAGCCCTTGGCACTCGAAGATAAAGTCCAAGGCGACCAATGCCTCGACATTCTACAAGCCCAAGGCGCAGCCCTTGGCATTCGAAGATAAAGTCCGAGGTGACTAATGCCTCGGCACTCTACAAGCCCAAGGCCCAGTCCTTGGCACTTGAAGACAAAGTCCGAGGCGATCAATGCCTCGGCACTCTACAAGCCCAAGGCCCAGCCCTTGGCACTTGAAGACAAAGTCCGAGGCGACCAACGCCTCGGCACTCTACAAGCCCAAGGCCCAGCCCTTGGCACTCGAAGACAAAGTCCGAGGCGACCAACGCCTCGGCACTCTATAAGCCCAAGGCCCTACCCTTGGCACTCGAAGACAAAGTCCGAGGCGATCAATGCCTCGGTACTCTACAAGCCCAAGGCCTAGCCCTTGGCACTCGAAGATAAAGTCCGAGGTGACTAATGCCTCGACACTCTACAAGCCCAAGGCCCAGTCCTTGGCACTTGAAGACAAAGTCCGAGGCGATCAATGCCTCGGCACTCTACAAGCCCAAGGCCCAGCCCTTGGCACTTGAAGACAAAGTCCGAGGCGACCAACGCCTCGGCACTCTACAAGCCCAAGGCCCAGCCCTTGGCACTCGAAGACAAAGTCCGAGGCGACCAACGCCTCGGCACTCTATAAGCCCAAGGCCCTACCCTTGGCACTCGAAGACAAAGTCCGAGGCGATCAATGCCTCGGTACTCTACAAGCCCAAGGCCTAGCCCTTGGCACTCGAAGACAAAGTCCGAGGCGACCAATGCCTCGGCACTCTTCAAGCCCAAGGCCCAGCCCGTGGCCTTCGAAGAAAAAGTCCGAGGCGACCAATGCCTCGGCACTCTACAAGCCCAAGGCCCAGCCCTTGGCACTCGAAGACAAAATCCGAGGCGACCAACGCCTCGGCACTCTACAAGCCCAAGGCCCGGTCCTTGGCATTCGAAGACAAAGTCCGAGGCGACCAATGCCTCGGCACTCTACAAGCCCAAGGCCATCCCTTGGCATTCGAAGACAAAGTCCGAGGCGACCAATGCCTCGGCACTCTACAAGCCCAAGGCCCAGCCCTTGGCACTCGAAGACAAAATCCGAGGCGACCAACTCCTCGGCACTCTACAAGCCCAAGGCCCAGCCCTTGGCATTCGAAGACAAAGTCCGAGGCGACCAACACCTCGGCACTCTATAATCCCAAGGCCCTACCCTTGACACATAAAGATAAAGTCCGAGACGTCGTCGCCGACATATTGGCATTCGATCAAAAGTCCAGGCTAAGTCTTGTCACTCAGGTCCAAGCATTAGATTGTCAATGGCCATCACCTTTTCTCGACGACTAACGGTTCCAAGCCGGTCAGGGGGTGGTTGGTCTGACTCTGTCAGTGCGTGTCTCCACACTGGTGCAGTCGACGGTGGGTAACACGGGATAAAATGGTGCTTCCTTGATCCTGGCCAAGTCAATACCCTCGCGTGACCATAGTACCTGGTGAATACAGTAACCAGGTACGGTAATACATTGGGTGAAGACCGGCTGGCCATCATGCGGCGTCATCCTAGATTATCTCTAAGAAACCCCCTCGAATGTAGCATTGTCCCTCGCCGACATCCTCGCGCACCAGCGTTTTACCGAAAAAGTGTCGGTTTCAAAGGGGGTTGAAATTCGAAAAATACACTATTTTCAATTCCGACACTTTTTGGCCTCTTCTAGCAGCCCCAATAACGGGGTGTCGGCACCGTCAACAACCACCCCTCGGTTTCGTCAGAAAACCGAGAGGGGGTGTGTGTCGGCATCAACAAGCAGACCCCCCTCGGTTTCGCACAAAAACCGAGTAGGGAGGGGGTGACGGCACACCATCAACAACACACCCCTCGGTTTCGTTAAAAAACCGAGAGGGGGTGTGTGTCGGCATCAACAAGCAACCCCCCTCGGTTTCGCATAAAAAACCGAGTGGGAAAGGGGTGACAGCACACCATCAGCAGCCTACCCCTCGTTTTCGACAGAAAACCGAGAGGGGGGGTGTACGACATCAATATCAACCCACCCCTTGGTTTCGTCAGAAAACCGAGGGGGGGGGGGGTGCTCGGCGTCATCCAAACTTATTAGTCAATCCAATTCAAGTGGCATTCGCACACAAGGATCAACCAAAGACGAAGAGTTATCTTCCATTGGGTTGGTTGAATAGCATCTCCACCAAACCTATTGTGTTGGCTGTACAAACTTCACAAGCAAAATTCCTCCTTCTTATCTGGGGGTGGACTCGTGGTAACCACCGCGTCATCGCTAGGGCCCGACTGCAGTCCCTAGTGAATACAGTAACTAGGTGCAATTGGGTGTCGAACAGAGACGGATGAGTTATCACGTATCAATGCCTCTCCAAGACGCGCGTAGGACACTCGGCCAATGCGTTCTTTAGAGTCATCTCTTTATGAAGGTGATTACCGGAAAAGTTACTCGTCAAGGTGTATGATGTTTCACGTCCACTTTGACCGTTTTTTCGATGCCTACGCAACGGCACCTTATACGCATTCATCCGACATGAGTATGAAAAGTTATGATTGTCAGAAGGTCTCAAGGTCTTTTTCTTCGAAGACTAGCATCAGAATAATTACACGGCAATGACGGATGCGCTCACGCCCTCAATTTGGTTCGTTACGCGCCCAACTCGTAGCAGGCCAAGCGCCGGGTATGAAAGAAGAACTTGCACCTCTCCCGGCCCACGCGTACGTGCTCTTGGCAATAACCGATCAGAATGGGAATAAGGGGTCGAATGAACAAAGCACCCTCCCGAGCATTCTCTTCATGGAATTCGTCACACGGCGACGGTAACGAACCTAACTCATCCTCCCCTGCCGCGCACTCCGGCCCGATTGCATGCTGCCGCTGTTGCTGCTCTCTCTCCTGAAGCCCGGCTCGATCGCTCGCCGCCCATCTGACACGTACGCCAGGCCCCGCACTCCACTCCGACTCGATCGCGTCCTGCCACTCACGCTCAACCCCACACCGACACCGCCAGCCGTACACGCGCGCCTCGTCGGTCGGCTCTCGGGGTCTCGCGAGCGCTTACGGATGCGGTATATGCGGCGGGCTTGGGGGCCCTCAGCCTCCGTCCCATTCTCGGTCGACTTTCATTCGCCGGCCCTCGACGAGATGACTGCCGGCGCGTCGTCGACGTCCGGGGGGGGTAGGAACTCCGGCGCCGCCACGACGTGCGATGGGCTGGGGATCTTCGTCTACGACCTCCCTCCCAAATTCAACAAGGAGCTCATGGAGCGGTGCGGCGGCCTCCTGCCATGGACGGACCTCTGCGACTACTTCGCCAACGAAGCCATGGGGGCCTCCTCCCTGATGAGGGCGAAGGTGGGATGGCCCAGCCTCACGCTGGCGTCCACCAGGTACTTCCCCATGTATCCTGTCCCGCGCTCCAGCCCATCTTCCACTGTTCCACCTGAGGGTCATGAAGCACCGGTGCCGGGTGTACAACCCCGACGACGCCAAGCTCTTCTACGTCCCCTTCTACGGCGGCCTGGACATCCTAAGGTCCTTCAAGAACGTCTCCAGCGACGTCAAGGACGCGCTCGGCGTCGAGCTCGTCCGGTGGCTCCAGACCCAGAACCCGTGGGCCCCGCCGCCTCTGCTCTGTCTGTCAGTTGCGCCCGAGCCCGTGGCTGCAGCCACCGCTGCTGCTATTCGCTGAACCAGAAGTGAAGCTGCTCTCTCTCTCACGTGAAGGAAAAACAGAGGAACAGAAGAAGAAGAAACAGAGAAGGAAAGAAGCAGAGTCAGAGAGAGAGACGACTGCTCTCTCCCACGGCCACCGGCGCCCGCTGCGACCTAGCCTCCTGCGCACCACCGCCGGCCTCCGCACCCGATCCCGAGCCCGGCCGCCGTCATCGCGCCGCATCCCGGCCCGCGGCCGCCTGACGCCAAGCCCGACGGCCCGGCCCGCGCCCCGCTGGCTCCCCGCAGTCATCACCACCAGCCACACCGGCCGCGCCTCTCCTCGCGGCGACCCCCTATGCAGCTCGCGATGACAGAGGAGAGGAGAGGGTCGGACCGTCCTCCCCTGCATGAGCTCCACTAGCAGCACCCGAGGCCCGACACCCCCCCCCCCTCTCCGGTTGGGCTCCTACAGGCGGACGGCACGCGACGAGGGGGGGACGAGGGCTGACGCGCGCGGGGGCTGGGGGTGGCGAGGGCACCCGCTGATGGTGCGGGCCGCAGGACCCATCTTCGTTAGGGCTGTGGTTTCGAAGAGGAAAGAGAGAGCTTCGCGGAAGCAGCCCTCTCACCGAGCGCAGAAAGGAAAGAGGAGAGAGGCCAGATCGGGCTGCTCTCTCACGTGAATGCATGCTGAAATGGGAAGAGAGAGAGAGAAAGGAAAGAGAGAGAGAGAGAAAGGAAACAGAGCCCCCTCTCCCACTCGCACACGATCGGCCCACTTCGTACTCACGCATGAATCAGCAGACCCCTCTCTCACGTGAACGGAATGCATAGAAAGGAAAGAGGGAAGCAAAGAAAGGAAAGAGAAAAAGAAAAAAAAGCCACACCAAAAGGGTCTCGGTACCCTCTCGGTATGCTCTCGGTATGCTCTCGGTAACCACTCGGTATGCTCTCGGTACCCACTCGGTATGAACTCGGTACCCTCTCGGTATCCACTCGGTCGGAAAACGCACTGTATTTTCGGAAACACCCCCTTGGAAAACCGAGACTTTTTGGCTTGCACCAAAAGGGTCTCGGTACCCACCCGGTATGCTCTCGGTACCCACTCGGTATGCACTCGGTACCCTCTCGGTATCCACTCGGTCGGAAAACGCACTGTCTTTTCAGAAACACCCCCTCGCAAAACCGAGACTTTTTGGCTCGCGCCAAAAAGGGTCTCGGCATCGGCGGAAAAAGGCTCTGCTAATACGAACCGCGGCACCGACAACCCTCGCCGACCGCGCCAGGATCCTAAAGCATTTGCACCTTGGAATCCCAGCCGACCCAGGGGGTCCTGACCCGACTGGGAGGGGGTAACTGTGGGTGCAAAAATTGTACCGGACCAGATCAGAGCAGCATGGGCCCGCACAACGGCCCAAATGGGTAAGCCCGCCTGGGCTCACATGGGCCCACTCTACGAGGCTCGCAGATCAAGCCCTACCCCTTATTGGGCCCGAACAACGGCCCAATAAGGGCCCAGCAAGGAGGCCCAGAACCAGTGCCACGTCATCATCGCCACGTCATCACCGCCATATCGGGCACGTGCCTACGCTACAAAAGGACCCCCAAGGCATCCAGGAAGGGGGTTGGCCATTCAATCAGAGGAGGAGGATCCCAGAGCAAGTGCTAGAGCTCAATTCTCCCCTTCTTATTCTCTTCTAGTTGCTCCGTGCAACCCGACTGTACGAAGCTTCTCTTGGCCTGTCAAGAGAACGCTCACCCCTTATTGACTTGAATTATAGTGAAGATCAGGTGGCACCTCTCGCCCGGAGACGTAGGTCGTAAGGCCGAACTCCGTCACCAATCCTTGTGTCATCATTGCTTACTCTCTCTATCTATTCTCACATCTCTCTAACTCTACAAATCGTCCACATTCAATCAAGGCTGTGGGGTGGGGTTCCCGATCAAGGCGGCTCGGAAATTTCCCCCCACAAGTACGCCAAAAGTGGCTTAAAAATCTAGTATCCCTATCGGATGTGAATGACCGTGGAATGCCATGCAGACGAACAACTTCCCTAACGAATAACTCAGCTACATGAGATGCATCAGAAGTTTTCCTACATGGTATGAAATGTGCCATTTTAGAAAATCGGTCTACAACCACAAATATTGAATCGACGCGCCGAAGTGTTCGAGGTAGACCTACAATGAAATCCATGGTGATATCCTCCCAAGGATGAGCAGGGATTGGTAGAGGAATGTAAAGACCTGTATTCTGCTTCCTGTCTTTGAACATTTGACAGGTTCGATATCGTTGCACAAACCTGACGACTTCTTTCCTTAAGTGAGGCCAAAAGTAGCGTCGCTCCACTGACTCAATTGTTTTGGTTTGGCCAAAGTGACCACCCAAATTACTTCCGTGCAATTCATGGATTAACGTATCTCTAAAAGATTCATTCGGATTTTTCTCAGAGATGGTCCCCTCATGGGTGTTCTGAACAAGACTCTTGTGAAGGGAACACTCAGGGATGCACATGCGGGTTCCACGGAACAAGAATCCCTCTTGGACGATATAGGAGGCCGTGGGATCAGTGCCTGTTTCCTGATAGGATCCCCAGATGGGACCGAAGTACGGATCAGTCGTGTACATTGACTTCAGTGCATCAAAAAAAAACAACGACGGGCTGTAAAGTAACTAGCATCAGGCCTCGTCGACTCAAAGCGTCAGCAGCTTTATTCAGGACTCCAACCTTATATCGGAGGTTGAACGTGTACTTTTGTAAGAAATTAGACCACTTAGCATGACGTTGGTTCAAACTACGCTGAGACTTCAGATAGCGGAGCGCTTCGTGGTCAGAATTGAGCACAAATTCTCGTTGGATCAAGAATGCCTCCAGTGCTTGAGGGCTTGAACAACCGCGTAAAACTCAATGTCGTATGTCGAGTAATTCAAACGCATGACATTCAACTTCTCGCTGAAGAATGTGACGGGACGTCCTTCTTGAATAAGGACTGCTCCTATCCCGACGTGAGAGGCATCATAGTCAATCTCAAAGACCTTTTCAAAGTTCGGGAGTGCCAAAACTGGAGCACTCATTATTTTGGTCTTGATGAGATCGAAACTCGCTTCAACTTCAGGGGTCCAAAGGAAACCACCCTTCTTCATACAGTTCGTGAGAGGTGCAATGACGGAACTAAAGTTCTTAATAAATCTGCGATAAAAGGACGTTAGATCATGGAACCATCGCACATCACTAACGTTCTTTGGAATGGGCCATGACTTGATGGCTTCGACCTTCTCTGGATCGACCCGTATCCCTTCGGAGCACACGATGTAGCTTAGAAAGGTCAAGCTGTCTGTCAGAAAAGTGCACTTCTTCAGATGGATGTTCAGCTTGTCTTTCCTAAGCATTTTCAGGACTTCTCGCAAGTGCTCGACATGTTGTTCAGATGTCGTACTATAGATAAGGATGTCATCAAATTATACGACAACGAACTTCCCTATGAATGGTCTGAGTACCTGATTCATAAACCTCATAAAGGTACTTGGTGCATTCGATAGACCAAATGGCATTACTAGCCATTCATACAGTCCTTTCCGGGTTTTAAAGGCAGTCTTCCATTCATCGCCGGGTCGTACGCGGATCTAATGATAACCGCTACGAAGATTAATTTTTGAAAAGATTTTCATGCCATGTAGCATGTCAAGCATATCATCCAATCAGGGAATCGGAAATCTATACTTGACCGTTATTCGATTGATGGCACGATAATCTATGTATATTCTCCATATCCCATCCTTCTTGGGAGTTAGAAGTGCAGGTACTGTGCATGGACTCATGCTCTCTTGGATTAGTCCCTTTTGCAGTAACTCGGTAACCTGTCGACGCGTCTCCTCGTATTCAAACGGACTCATTCGGTAGTGAGGAAGGTGAGGTAGCGTCGCTCCTGGGACTAGGTCAATGCAATATTGAATATCCCGAAGAGGTGGAAGTCCTTCAGGTAGTTCCTCTAGGATGAGATCATTGAAGTATTCAAGTAGGACTCGAATCTCATTAGGAATGCTAGGGCCCTCTGTGGCTTCTTTTGCTACTAGGAAAAAGATGGAGTGAGATTCTCTAAGCTCGTCCTCAAAGCAAGCTTGTGTCAGCAATGTTGGTACGGCTTTCGGTCTTTCTTTTGGTAATTTCGGGGTGACGGGTGGGGGTGTCGGTTCACTAGAAATTGGTTTCAGGGGCTCCCTCTGAGGCACTAAGGTGATATTATAGTCATCTTTGCAAAAGGAGTAAGCGTTCTTCTCCCCATCATGTGTTGTCTTTCTGTCGTACTGTCACGGGCGGCCCAACAGAATGTGACAAATACCCAAGGGCGCCACGTCACACCAAACAGCTTCCTTATACATCTTGTCAATGGTGTATTCGACTAGGCATCACTCTTTAATAGCGACATTTGATCCTTTCTTAAACCAAGACAGGTTGTATGGCTTGACCAGCTTCTCTGTCTTGAGCCCTAACTTGTCAACCATGATCTGGGCGACCAAGTTCTCGGTACTACCACTGTCTATGATGAGAATGCAATGCCTCCCCTTTGAGGTACAAGTGGTGTGGAAGATGTTCCTTCTAAGCCATCGATCTGGTTCAGGAGATTTCGGGGTCGATAAAACACAGTGCATGACTAGTGCATACGTTGCCTCGTCAGCTTCAGCGACGACATCATGTGTTTCGTCATCCTCCTGATATTCGGCATCTCTAGGGTCATCATCATGCCCTTCTTCAGCCATGTTGTTTAGGGTTTCCTCAGTTGGCTCTTCACTTTCTGTCAGATGGGTCTGAGGTCTCCTTTTTAGGTATTCGGCGATGAGATGTCCTACTTCCCTATACTCGAAGCATTTGTAAGTCGCTCCGGGTGGTCGACTTCCTATCGCACCTCGCTCACGACTTGATTGTTCAACCCGACCAGGGGGTTGATTGGTTCTTGATGGAGTTGTAGTCGGAGTGGGAACAGGTGGGGTGACTCTAGTAGGAGGGGATCCTCTTCCAGCTGAAGGGGCACCTGGGGCCACTCTAGGGGTAACTTCTCTTCTAAAGGCTCGTTGTTGAATCTTCTCAGCCTTGAGGGCTTGTCTAGATGCTTCCATCACAGTGAGGATGGTCTGCATTGCTAGCACGTCCTGAATTTGATAGCGCAATCCCGAGACGTAGCATGCAGCCTTCTGTTCATCGTCTTCCGGGATGGCGTTACGAATGGTCAGGATGTCAAACTCTTCAGTGTACTCCTGTACGCTTCGATTGCCTTGTTTCAGGCTAAGCAGCCTCTGGTACAGAGAGGTACGGTAGTCAGGAGGAAGGTACTTCAGTCGCATCTTGTCACGCATTTTGGCCCACGTTGCGACCTTTTGCTTTCCTTTCCTAAGGCGACTTGTTTGCAACTCTCGCCACCAAACCAAAGCGGCTCCTTTCAGTTTAGTTGCCACGAGTTTGACTTTTCGATCGTCAGAGAGATCTTTCCATTCAAAGAAGTGCTCGACGCTTTCTATTCAGTCAAGGAATGCGTCAGCATCATGACTTCCCCTAAAGTCATCGATGTCAACTCGGACTCCGTAACCTTGGGATCTCTCAAGGGCTCGCACAAGGCGCTCTTCCATGCCGTGCTGATCACGCGCATGCTGCTCTCTAGGGTTTCTGGGACGACCGAACTGAACGTACTCTCGTTCAAAGTCTACGTCGGACTCGTCCAACTCAGCTTCAGACTCAGGGGGCGAATCAAGATAGTCAGCTCGATTTCGCTCTTTCGGTTGGTATCGGTTGTGATTCTAAGGTAAGGCTTGATTCTGGTTCTGAGGTGGGTTTGGGATCGGATTTCGATTTACGCCCTAGTTTCGATCTTGCTCTTCGACCCTATGACCCTCGGCATGTGGATTGGTTTCTGCCCCTCCCGGGTCCTCTTCGACCGGTCGGGTATTAGGGTTGACGCCTCTATCTTGTAACAGTAATCCCAGCCTATCGGTGATCTCTTGCAACAAGGTTGCATGTCGATCCAACGTATTTTGGGTCGCTTCTTGCCAAGCACCACGAGGTTGTGGTCCTCGAGGAAAACATCCCCGATTCTGGGCATCCTGGTGCAGATGGGTACGATCAGCCATGGGTTACGAGATATGCAGAGGTTTCACACAATGCAATCCTAACACTAGATGAAAATTCAAGCACGCAAGATTATGCCATATGCAAAATCAGCAAATAAGAAGATGAGGGTTTGCTGAAATTCAGCACTCAAAAGAAACCCGAACAGGTTCTTTCGAGCTCTGATACCAACTTGATGCAGGCGCCGATTAGGTGCACTACAATCTTAAACCCTTTTAGGGTTCCCTTTGGTCAATAACTAGATTTAGTGATCAATATAGCGACGTATAGCTCAAAAGGACAGCAAATATAAGTTATCTCGCGCAGGACTAAAAGTCTACGCAATCAACATAAAGCAGATTTCAGATTGAACAATAAAGAACGCAATATTATCACAAAACTAATTTCAGCAATTAATAGATTCAATCGCAGTAATAGATATAGAAATTTAACAATAGGTTTGCATCAGATTTTTCACTAAAAATAGGTTAGATATGCTTGCTAGGGTTACCGACAGATTATAGATAGCAAAACTAATGAATAGGCATATGTTAGGGCTTCAACTAGCGATGAAAGGGAAGATGACGGCTGCGATGCGGAGCGGAGGCAATGGAAACAAATAAAAACGATACGGATGCGATGGGAAATAAAGTAAAAGATAGATACTGCCTGGGGTTTTTCGTCGTGGGTCGATTGCGAGGATGCACCGATGATCCCACACACGGAGCAAGGCCGGACGTCGGGAGAAGCCGGAACCTTCGGAAGAACAACACCGAGGCCTTCACGAGGCAAAGTCGCGGATACGGCGAGGGTCGGGGACACGAGTCTCTCCCGGAAGCTCTCACGTAGAGGCACGAATTTTCAGCAATGATCAAAACTCTGAATTCTTCATCTTTCATCATCTTTTTGTAGAGTTAGGGTTTCTGTTTTGATGGCCAAGATCAAAGGGGAATAAGGGTTGGATGGTGGAGATGCAAGGGCTAAGAAAGGCAAGGAAAAGGGGGGAAAACAAGGGAAAGAAGAGAGAGAGAAGAGAGGGAACGGAAGGGGGTCGGGGTGGCCTCGGGATCCGCACGGACAAGGGGCGGACGGGTGGGTTCACGGTAAAAAGAGAAGGGGGGGCATCTCAATGTGAAGCCCTGTTGGGCTTAAGATAAGCCCATTTAACTCCTAATTGAAGCCCATATATTGCCACGTCATCTAATTTGAGTTATTTTGTCATCTAACCGTCGGTTTCGAGAAATAATCTCGCCCGTTGGTACCCCGCAAACACACGCACCCAGATTTTTATTAATAACATGCAGAAACTCACCCGAGAAGACCCGGATTCAATCCGAAAAGCCCTCGGATAAGATCATGGACATCCCCCATGAATTGGGCAAGAACATAAATAATACTAAGTGCTGAAATTAGGTCAAAAACATAGAAAATGGTCAAAAACTGAAATAAACGACTAACAAGTCCCATACGGCTAATGTCCTCCAAGCATAAAAATAAAAACGACAGTAACTAAGGTCTCTGGCGATGATCTGAAGATGCGGCGATGATCTGATGATGCTGATCATGATGCATCAATAATTTAGGCATATTGCAACAATTTGGAATTCAAGTATATTATCTGATATACAAAAGTTAGAGGAGAAATTGGGTATAGGGTTTTGGTTATGGGTATTGGGATGCCCATCGCCATACCCAAAAGTTGATCGGGTAAAGTTTTTATACTCATACCCTACCCAAATCTTGGTTTGGTTACAAAATTTATACTCATAACCTAAGTTTCGGGTCTGGTTCGAGTTAGACTTTTGGTTTTTCTAACTCCACTGCCACCCATACCTTCGTTGCCATATATCCCTTGCACCCCGAACTAAGGGCGTGTTTGGTTCCCAATTTTCAAGCCCATTTTTCGGCGTCTATCCATTTCCTTCCTTACTGTACCAACACCTGTATTTGGTTCTTGGTTTTCTGGCGGGCTTCCCCCCCCCCCCCCCCCCCCCCCCTCCCAAATCATCCAATACAAAACAGCGAACTAAACATAGGAATAGGAGTCTCATTCTCATGTTTGTCATTCTCATTCCCAAGTTTGCCAAACTGGGAACCAAACACGCCCTATGTGCTAGGCTGTGATCGGTTGAATGATAGCCAAAATACCAAAATGTTTTACAGGCTTCTGTTGGACAGAATGATGTGTATCCATCATAGCCCGGACAGGTGGAACCATGTGACACATGAAGAATCCCAACCATCCATGATAGAGATGGTGAAGTGCGGCATCCCGAGATGGAAGGCCCTCTGATAGGTGGTTGCATTTGGCCCCCAGCCGTCGTCCCACGGATGGTTTGGATTCGTCATATGCCACGTGGTGCCCATCCGGCCATAATCAGATGGGCAAAAGTGGAGCCCTCAATCACTGTGAATTAGAGACAGCAATGCATGTGGCGTGGACCGAAGAAATCAATGGCTAGGATGAACGTTGATGCCGTGTGACTCAGCACGACTTGACCCAAGGGCCCGTGGGCTGGGCTCAGGCTGTGAACTGGAGCTTACAGCCCGATCGGAAAGTCGGCTCGACGAACATGATATCATATCCATAAATATTTACTCTATAGAGAAAGCGGGCATGGGGCCAGGGCCCGCTGGCAGCCCCCTCACCCCCCCCCCCCCCCCACCCCCCGCGGTGAATCGCACTCCCCTCCGGTGCTAGTCTCTCTTTCTGTTGGGTGTGTGTTTTAAAACCACACAAAGGAATGGGCTTTTAGTCCCATATCGGTAAGGGGAAAAATCCCCTACCAACTTAAATAGGATTCCCCACTTCCCCCCACTAGTCATCACACTAGAGGAGGGGCTCCACTAGCCCACACACGCGCGCGCGTGTGTGTGCCGTGCCGAGCCGGGCCGGGCTTGGGCATGGGCTGGGCGGCGCGTGTGTGTGCGCCCGCGGACCCGGACACGATAGCACCTCCGAAATGGGCTGGTCCGCACCTGCCCTATTTTTGCTTTTTGCTCTTAAGTCCTCCACTATTTATTATTTACCATTTGGGACACTAGCCGTTACGCGAGAAGCGCTGCATGCTAGCCGTTACGTACAGGCTCGCTGCGAGCTGTAACGTGCGAGGTTAATGGGCTTAATCGCAGCCCATTAACCGCTCCCCTCTTTCAGCCTCCCATTAACAGCCCGAGGCCTATATAAGGCCCGGTGCAGCTATGGGATTCATACACTCCGAAAATCGGAATTCCTCCCTGCTTGCTGCCTCTCTCTCTCTCCCATTCTCTCGTGCCGTGTTGCTGTGGTGCTGCCCCTTTGCTCCGAAGAGACTTCCTCTCTCGGACCAAAGCCTTGTTGCGGTGCTACCTCCCGGCCTCGAGAAGATCGTCATCGAGTCGCTGGGTTCCTGAAAGTCTACGAGGTTCGCAAAGCCTTCTTGGAGTCGTGCCGACGAGAAGGAGGTCGCCTGACCGGGGTCGCCGTATCTCCGAGAACAATTGCCACGAGACCCGCACGAGGGGGGCAATAAGATTCTTGGGACAGTGCCTAGCACGCTTCGACCACAGGCCAGAGTTTCTAACTCTTATTCTGTCCTAATATTAGATCTAAAATAATTGACTTGCATCTAATAGAGAAATCTAAATAATTAGATTATTTTAGATAGATTATTTCTCCCTTTTAGAAAAGTTCGGCAAGGTGAATGACGGTTCCATAGAACCCGCTCTGCCTTGGCAAACAATTTCTAAAAGAGATTTGTGACATGTCCTTGTTTGTGAAAATAATATTTGCTAATAAAGTTTAATACTAATTTGCTTAAACCCTAAATTTGCTAGTTTAGAACGATTAGATTTCCAACAATCCAAGAATCTTATTGTAATTTAATCGTTCATAAGTTATTTTCTTTGCAACGTGCTCACTAAGTTAGCCTACGTGATCATCTATTAGTCTTTATTTCGTGCTACCTATTAGTTGCTACTAATTACAAAACTATTTTCTACAAAAGTAAATTAGAAGCATAGATTATAGAAAAGACTAAAAGTCGTCATTGAAATATTCCACTACCTACGGTGTCTAGAAAGGCTTGTCAAACCGGCATTAAATTGCCCAAGGTAGCTTGGTATTTGAGCGAGCCTAGTGCTCCACCTCCTACCTGGAGCCCATCTGGCCGTTAGGATTTGGAAGTTTCATTTGGACTTCTAAAAGTCGAATCTATCTAGGTGTACTTTAAAATTGACAAAACTTGTTTTTCAATCCACAGATTTCAACTCCTAATTTTGGTCCGAAATGGCCTCACCAAACCGTGAAACCCTTAGTGCTAAACCCGAGAAGTTTGACGGGTCTAACTTCAAGAGGTGGCAAAACCAGATGCGATTCTGGCTAACCACACTTGGGTTACTGTCAGCCATAGGTGAAACCGCACCAGGAATATCCAACGGGTCTAGCCAAACTCGTCGTACCCGAGCCTCCACTTCTCAACCTGAATCTGAACCAACTTTTGGTATTCCCACTAGGACCCCAGAAGAAATCAACTACCATGGCCTTCATAGGATCCTAGGGGCCTTATCTGATAGATTATACGATATCTATTATACCATTCAAAACCCTAAGGACCTATGGGATACCCTAGAGCGTAAGTATGGCCTAGATGATGCTGGAGTAAAACGCTTCAAAGCGTCTGACTTCAACAGCTTCAAAATGGTTGACTCCAAACCCATGAATGATCAGATTCATGAGTTTGAGAACCTAGTCCAACATCTGAAGACTAATGGTTCCACCCTTGATGAAACCTTCCAGATAGCCTGTCTTATAGATAAACTACCTGCTTCTTGGTCTGAATTCTCTAAGCACCTAAGTCATACCCAAGGTGACCTAACCCTAACTCAAGTTCTAAACTCTATTAGAATTGAGGAGCAACATAGGCTCAGGGAAAAGAGATCCTCTGAATCCAAACCCAAGGTCAACAACATAGAGGGTCAACCGCCTAAGCCATTCCAAAAACCTAGACACAAGTTTCAGAAGAAACCCTTCCACCCTAAGCCTAAGCCATATACCAAGAAGCCATACCATAGCAACCATAACCCAAACCATCCCAAGGACCAAAAGAAGGAAGGAGTGCGTTGCTGCTACGTCTGCGGTCGGACCAATCACATGGCCAACCAATGCTTCTACAAGAAGACAGCACCACCTCCAAATCCAAGAAGAAATGGTCCAACGCCACCCGGCTCCCAAGTCAACATGGTGACCTCTGGAGCTGGCTCTTCTGGGACCGCTTTCAGGTCTGTTCTCTTCACCCCTGAAGTTAACATGACCTTTCAAGCATTTGATTGGTGGATTGACACAGGAGCTAACATTCATGTTTGCTCTGATCAATCTTTGTTTTCCACCTATCAGGTCTCAGGTGGAGGAGCTGTAAGCATGGGGAACAATGCTGAGGCTCGTGTGCTAGGGATAGGACGAATCGACCTGAAGCTGACGTCGGAGAAGACCCTGACCCTGCGCGGAGTCCACCACGTTCCGGAGATTAGGAGGAATTTAATTAGTGGGTCCTTATTAGTCCAACAGGGCTATAAGCTTGTATTCGAGTCCAATAAAGTTGTAATAACTAAAGGAATGAATTTTATTGGAAAAGGATTTCTTTGTGATGGCTTATTTAAATTAAATGTCGTTAATCCTTCGTCTACAATTCTGAATGTTGAGTCTTCGGTCACTTGGCACCAAAGACTAGGTCATGTAAATTATAATTCTATTAAGAAACTCATGACCTTAAACATTATTCCTAAATCCGATACTAGGAATCTCGACAAGTGCGAGATATGCGTAGAAGCCAAACTACCTAAGAAATCCTTTAAAACTATCGATCGAGACTCCCATATACTTGAATTAATTCACAGCGATGTCTGTGATTCTGGGAGAACCTCGAGAGGTGGCAATAGATATTTTGTAACGTTCATAGATGACGCTTCAAAATATTGCCACCTCTACCTTATTAAAACTAAGGACGAAGTTCTTAGTAAATTTAAAATTTACAGAGCACTGGTTGAGAACCAATTAGACGAAACCATTAAGATCCTTAGGTCAGACCGAGGAGGAGAGTATACCTCAAATGAGTTAAGTGAGTACTGTGATGACTATGGAATACTCCATGAAGTCACAGCTCCTTACACTCCCCAATCCAACGGTGTAGCGGAAAGGAAAAACAGAACCCTAATGAACATGGTTAATTCCATGTTACTAAGCTCTGGAGCGCCAGAGAACTTGTGGGGGGAAGCCCTAATGACGGCTTGTTTTATCCTTAACCGCATTCCGTTCAAACATAATGACTTGACCCCATACGAAGTATGGAAACATAGGAAACCTAACTTAGAATACCTAAAAGTGTGGGGGTGCCTAGCTAAGGTAAAAATCCCCGATAACAAAAGGAAGAAGATAGGACCTAAGACTATAGATGCCATCTTTATTGGCTACGCTTCAGACAGTAACGCTAATCGTTTTTTAGTGTTTAACTCTGAAATAAGCGAAATAGCCAATAACACCATAATCGAAGCAAGAGATGCTTCATACTTCGAAAACATCTTTCCGTATAAGACTAGGATCAACACTAGGATTAATACCAATAACCAGGCCTCCAGTTCTAATCAGGTGACTCAGATCGAACCTGAAGTCCAATTAGAACCGGAAGACCAGACTGAACCGGTAACCCAAACCGAACCTAGGAGGAGTAAACGTGCCCGTGTAGAGAAAGTCTTTGATGACTTCTATGCACTTATGGTGGAGAACTCTCCCTCCACCTATACAGATGCCATGAAGTCCATAGACTCACCTTTTTGGAAAGAAGCCATAGATAACGAGATCCAATCTATACTTCAAAACCATACCTGGGAACTCACCAATTTACCTCCTAGTTGTAAAACCATAGGATGTAAATGGGTGTTTAAGAAAAAGCTTAGACCCGACGGTACCATAGATAAATTTAAGGCACGACTTGTAGCCAAGGGCTTTACCCAAAAACCAGGGGTAGACTACTTTGATGTCTACTCACCTGTCGCTAGGATAACCACGATTAGGATCCTCATCGCCTTAGCTTCAATCTATAAGCTAGTCATACATCAAATGGATGTTAAGACTGCTTTCTTGAATGGCGACCTTAATGAGGAAATATACATGGACCAACCCGAGGGATTTACTGCACCTGGACAAGAGGGAAAGGTGTGTAAGTTAATTCGATCCCTCTATGGACTTAAACAAGCCCCAAAACAATGGCACATGAAATTCGATGAAGTTATCTTATCCTATGGATTTGATATCAATTCAACGGATGAATGTGTATACCATAAAGTAGATGGTAATAATATTGTCATTTTATGTTTGTATGTTGACGATATTCTGATATTCGGTTCAAACATACAAATCATAAATGATATCAAACAGTTTTTGTCCCAAAACTTTGACATGAAAGATTTAGGACAAGCGGACGTTACTTTGAACACTAAGATCATTAGGAAGAACAATGGTTTAGTGTTATCCCAATCCCACTATGTCGAGAAAATTCTTAGGAAATTTTACGACCCCGATTGCCAACCGGTATCCACACCATATGATCCAAATACCCATCTAACAAAGAATACTGGACTTCCTAGACTACAGAGCGAGTATGCTCAAATCATAGGATCGCTAGGTTTTCTAGCAAACTATACTCGACCCGATATCGCTTACGCGGTAAATAGACTTAGTCGTTATACGTCTAACCCAAATTTGTCCCATTGGAATGCGTTAGAAAGAATTTTTAGATATCTTAAGGGAACCATATCATACGGTCTCCACTATAGTGGATATCCAGCTGTATTAGAGGGATACTCTGATGCTAACTGGATCAGTGACTCAATAGATATTAAGTCCACAACCGGATATGTATTCCTACTAGGAGGTGGAGCCATATCTTGGAAATCCACCAAACAAACTGTTATAGCTAGGAGTACTATGGAATCAGAAATGATAGCGCTAGATACCACTAGCACAGAAGCAGAATGGCTTCGAGATCTCTTATATGAGATCCCATTGATAGAAAAGCCTTTACCGGCTATATCTATCCATTGTGATTGTCGATCAGCTATTGATAAATGTAATCAAGAAAACGCTGATGTAAAAATAAATCGACATCTGAAAGTGAGACATAGATCTCTCAGATATAAGATGAAAAATCAAATAATTGCCCTAGACTTTGTTAGATCCGAAAAGAATTTGGCGGATCATCTAACTAAGGGCTTATCTAGGACAGTGGTCTTAGAATCGTCGAGGGGGATGGGATTAAGCCCATAAGAAAAATCACCGCAGTGGGAACCCAACCTCACGGAGGTTCAATGGGTAGAAACAAACTGTAGTAGTGATTGAAAATGAGGAGCACTGAATAATGCTCCCGTCCCTATGACGTCAGTGCTTATTAAAAGCAAGGGGTAGGATGAGTTTACAACTCTTAATAAGTCCAAGACCCATGAGGCGGGGTGTCGCCTTGCTCACACCCCTATTAGGACTTACCTATATGTATGTCGTTGTGAGGCCGCAACTCTGGGACCAGGGCTGCTCCCTAGAAACATACAAGAAAAGATATCTGCGCAAGGCCATTAATAGCGCAACCCGCTTAGAACCATCGAAAACTGTACTACGTGTACTACTTGTAGAAACCCGATAAATGAGACTGGTTCAAGGCGTAGTCCACCAAGTCCTCACGGATGTATACAACTGTACTAAGTGGAGGTTCAAACCGGAAGGTACCTACACCTACTGCGTAGTATAAGGAATCCAGCAAAGTCCTTTTACTTTATATTTTGAATTTTTTAAATTATTTAATATTTAGTGGTTTTAAACACATGTGGGGGATTGTTGGGTGTGTGTTTTAAAACCACACAAAGGAATGGGCTTTTAGTCCCATATCGGTAAGGGGAAAAATCCCCTACCAACTTAAATAGGATTCCCCACTTCCCCCCACTAGTCATCACACTAGAGGAGGGGCTCCACTAGCCCACACACGCGCGCGCGTGTGTGTGCCGTGCCGAGCCGAGCCGGGCCGGGCCGGGCTTGGGCTTGGGCATGGGCTGGGCGGCGCGTGTGTGTGCGCCCGCGGACCCGGACACGATAGCACCTCCGAAATGGGCTGGTCCGCACCTGCCCTATTTTTGCTTTTTGCTCTTAAGTCCTCCACTATTTATTATTTACCATTTGGGACACTAGCCGTTACGCGAGAAGCGCTGCATGCTAGCCGTTACGTACAGGCTCGCTGCGAGCTGTAACGTGCGAGGTTAATGGGCTTAATCGCAGCCCATTAACCGCTCCCCTCTTTCAGCCTCCCATTAACAGCCCGAGGCCTATATAAGGCCCGGTGCAGCTATGGGATTCATACACTCCGAAAATCGGAATTCCTCCCTGCTTGCTGCCTCTCTCTCTCTCCCATTCTCTCGTGCCGTGTTGCTGTGGTGCTGCCCCTTTGCTCCGAAGAGACTTCCTCTCTCGGACCAAAGCCTTGTTGCGGTGCTACCTCCCGGCCTCGAGAAGATCGTCATCGAGTCGCTGGGTTCCTGAAAGTCTACGAGGTTCGCAAAGCCTTCTTGGAGTCGTGCCGACGAGAAGGAGGTCGCCTGACCGGGGTCGCCGTATCTCCGAGAACAATTGCCACGAGACCCGCACGAGGGGGGCAATAAGATTCTTGGGACAGTGCCTAGCACGCTTCGACCACAGGCCAGAGTTTCTAACTCTTATTCTGTCCTAATATTAGATCTAAAATAATTGACTTGCATCTAATAGAGAAATCTAAATAATTAGATTATTTTAGATAGATTATTTCTCCCTTTTAGAAAAGTTCGGCAAGGTGAATGACGGTTCCATAGAACCCGCTCTGCCTTGGCAAACAATTTCTAAAAGAGATTTGTGACATGTCCTTGTTTGTGAAAATAATATTTGCTAATAAAGTTTAATACTAATTTGCTTAAACCCTAAATTTGCTAGTTTAGAACGATTAGATTTCCAACACTTTCCACTTGAAGTTAATCGCACTCGTCTCCTCCGGTAGCCCCCGGCCCCGATCGTGAATCGCACTCTTAGCCTCCAGTCCCCCTTCCCCTCCGTCAGGGCAGCACGACAATGAATCACAGTCGCCCCCCTCCACCTCCGGTCCATCGTCCCCTTTGTCAAGCTACCCCAACGGTGAATTGCAACTCGTCCCCTTCGGTTCCGGTCCCCTTTCCCTCCGTCAGGCCACCCAACCTGTGAATCACACTCATCCCCACCGATAGGCACCATCGACGATGAGGTCGAGGGTGCCTGCTGGAGGGGACGAGTACGATTCACAGGTTGGGGTGGCCTGGCGGAGGGGAAGGAGGAGAGGGAGGGGGGTGCTGCCGGATCCGGAGGGAGCGAGTGTTATTCACCATCGAAGTGGACTAACGAAGGGGAAGGAGGAGATGAGGAGTTGGGGGGGCTGCCGGTGTTGGATGGAGGACCGAAGCCGGAGGGGAAGGAGATTGCGAGAACTGCTCAAAAATCAGATAAAAAAAAATACACCTTACATTAAATGGACAGTTTAATCATTTGAATCGGATAATTAGGAGCAGACCGTCTAATTTCAATTAGGTTGTGAACTCATACCCTGTATCCTCTATATATAATGTGAGTTTTATTTTTGTTATACATAATATGAAACTATATATGAACAGAGTTTATTTCAAGTTGGTCTGCTCGGATGGCTCTAGCCCATCAGACCTGACCAGACCCAAACGCCTGCGGCTCAGTACATCCGGTCCGGACCAGAGATTGGATCCTTGACCAGAGGTTCGCCCGGCCTGACGAGTCTGGGAAAGCTGCACTCTCCAATGACCGCCGGGTACTAGTTCGACCCGGCCTGATTTACATCCCTAAGTTACTAGAAAGATTCACCAGCAAGGAATGCTGGACATGGGCCAATTGTTTGGTGAATAAGTAGAGATGGCAATGGGTTTTCCGTCATTTCAGTTTTTAGGGAAGAAGGATATGAAATCTACTGAAGTCCTATGTCAAAAGTGATTCCCTATTCCTAGGAAAGTCTCTTTTTTCTAAACTAGGGAGCCAAATATGCAGAAGCTTTTGGAGAAGCTCTTACCTGCAAAGCAATTTGGGTCTACCATCCGTGGAGTCAACAAGTCTAGACCAGAGGCCATGGATGATGGGGTCCTAAACTAAGTCAGTCAAGCTTATTTGGCCCTACCTACTTGACTCGGATTACGACATCTTTAAGGTCTTAACCCTCTATTGAACAAGCATAAAATCCTACAAAATACCCACCTCATCATTAGTAGGGGCAGGGATGCAAA
The DNA here is from genome assembly GCA_947650365.1 of Chamaelirium japonicum. Taxonomy (NCBI): domain Eukaryota; kingdom Viridiplantae; phylum Streptophyta; class Magnoliopsida; order Liliales; family Melanthiaceae; genus Chamaelirium; species Chamaelirium japonicum. The sequence continues at coordinate 13,763,772 of OX393555.1, read as the reverse complement.
TTAGTAAGATTTTGTGGCCTTCCAAAGAATTTAGGCAAGGCAAGAAATATCAAGATTCCAACTCCCATCCTCTTGCATGTCATCGGAGATTTCAATCAGTGAATGCAGCCACGTGTGAATCTCACTCAGTCTCGATTTTGGTGGGTTAAGTCATATGCTAGATGCAACTAGTGAATCGCATCAACCCATGGATGCAAGCACCCTGACGGGTGAAGCTCACTTGGTCCCAATTTTAAGGGGGTCTCATCTGCTTGTATCTACAGCTTGGTACGGTGCTCTCGTAAGTGTGAGTGCATCGGACGATCCTGTGATGAGGTTGCACCACATCAGCATGTATCCCGGATCCACTGAATATTTTCTCTCCACTTAGAGCAAAATGTCTTCGGACATTATCAGAGCTCTAGGTTCTGAACGGTGACTTCAACATCACTGGATTTTGCTTCAAAAAGAAGTGGAGACACGAGAAGCTTTAGGGCAATGGAGGAATTCGCTCCATTCGCTTTTTTTTTTTGGGAAATCAAGGGGGTTCTATCAACAGCGGCCCAAGCCAAGATAAAATACAATTGCAGATGTGATAAGCTTGGTTATCTGGGAAAGAGGAAGACTCTTCTTAAATGAGAGAAGCACTTATACATCCTTAGAAACAAGCTAGGTCAAAAATAAAATCTGAAGTATTTCAGTCAGCGAAATCCAAATCCTGAGTCAAGGAATGAGCCGCAATCAAATGAGCAACATCATTCGCCTCAAAAAAAGCATGACCAGGCTGAACAAAGAAGAATCGATTTATGATCCTCCTTCATTCCACAATATCATTACGGACACGCCATGGCGGGCGGGATAAAATATGCATCCAACAAAAGGGTAATCACTGTGAGATTATCTTTCTCCACGATCACATTGTTAGCATTTGTTTCAAGAAGAAATTTGATCCCCTCTAACATTGCTAACGCCTCTTATTCAAGAGGGGAGCAACGGTACAAAACTCGGCCCCTATTATAGATATGTATGTCAAATTCATCTATGATGATAAGTCCATAGGCCGCCTTATCAAGCCAGATAGCTGCATCATCGTTAAGTTTCAAGACACACTGAGGGAGCCTAGCCCAAGGTGAATCTCGAGATCTGTCCTCCAGTCTATGGGTTGTAGTAGCGTCCTTTATAGTATCAGTGAAAAGGGCGGAAGCTTGAGAAATGATGCTTGTATGACTTGGGTGGAAATTATCAAAGATTGCATTAATTATTTCTTGTCTTCCAAATGAACTACAACAGATAAAGAAATAATCCAACCAAATTGATACTCTGCTATCCCGAATTGATACTCCAAAATTATAGCTGCTACAGTGATTCTATGCTAGAGTATCAATTCGGTGCTACAGTGAAATTACTGTAACAACCGAATTGATAATATGCTAACCCGAACTGATACTCCATAACTATAGTTGCTATAGTGATTCTGGAGTATCAATTCGATCGGTTACTGCGATAAAATCACTATAGGTGCTACAGTGAAATCAATGTAGCAACCAAATTGATACTCTACAGCCCGAATTGATACTGCAAAATCACGGTAGCAGCTACAATGATTTTAATGTATCGGTTCAGACAGTAGAGTATGATCAATTCGATTGCTACAGTATCATCGTTGCTAGCATAGTAAAATCACTGCTATAGTGGAATCATTGTAGCAACTATAGTGCTTTGAATCTATTATTGGGGATTTCACTATACATCACATGTCTTTTTTTTTGCAATTCAAAACCCAACCTGTCCGTCACTCTCGCCTACTCTCTAGCCAGACACTGGGTACCAATCCCAACGGGTTGCCCAGAGCCAGTAGGTTTGAATAGAGCGGTGGGGAGAACAGTGGACTAAGTGATACCAATTCTCATTGATGATTTTCAGAATCCTTACCGAGAATCTCTTTAAAGAGCGGGGGAAAGCTGCCAAAGGGAGTCAAAAAATAGAAGTCAATATTATAATGTAAAGCATAGGAAGCTGATAGTCCACCGCCTGGTTGCAATCTCTTAATTCTCACATGATTTAGCTCGTAACTTGCGAACAGTGTTGTATGAGATATAGTCTAGGGCATGTAAAAACTTGGTTGATTAATAAATGGTTGATATTTTACTTTATGATGTGTGTCTTTGTATGTGTTCTGTGTACATGGCCTAAAGGAGCCATGACTACATAGTAGTCCATCTAAGTGGGAGACTCAGTGAATTGGTCTTATAAGACAAAATCATTCGCAGCTCTAATTAGGGTTGATCGTCCTATCAGGTTAAGCTGTTGTAATGACAGAGCATGGATTTCTCCACCATGGTCATTGCCAGGTACAGTGTCTGTGACCGAACGGAACCAACACGGTGCACAAATCAGTGAGCAAACACGGGTTCACATAGCCATGTTTCAGATTATGGTAATCGATCATAAACCCTTTAGGAACCTGTTGGAATTGGATCCGCTTATCAGAGTCGCAGCGGAAGCAAAAGAAAGATCCGAAGATCATACGGTGTATGTTTCATTACAATTTCGCTATAAAACAATCTACATGCAAATCTATGATCTTAGCATATGTGCGGACACCCTAGAGGCATACTACGATCTACGAAAGACATGCATGCATCTAGTTAGATGTTTAGATTCATCATACCTTATGGATCTATGATCCGGAGATGACGGAACGATAAAGAACCATACTTGAATCGCAAGGGAAACTGTCGGATAGCACATTGTCATTTGCGAATTGAAGAATCCTCGAAATCCCGTCTCTGAGTGCAAAGATTACGAGCCGACGGAGGAATCCGTTGCGAAGACGATGGCGAGCCGTGAGGTTTCCTCCTTCTCTTTCTATCTTCTTCCTTCTCCTTCCTTCCTCTTTCTTCTCCCTTCTTCTTCCTCTCTTTTCCTTGGCTGAAACCACAAAGGAGGAGGCTTGGGAGGGGGTTCGGATTTTTGGAGGAGAGGGAGCCTTAAGGCCGGCCCCTCCCTCTCCCTATTCTCTTATAGGGCCAGTCTCCCATGGCTTCAAGGAAGCTAGGGCCGGCCCTAGATAGATAAGGATAGAGGGGGGGGTGGCTTTTAGGGATTTCCAATGTCTATCGTGAAGCCTAGACAAAAACGCCCTTCACGAAAAGTGAAAAACTGAAAGAGAGACTGAGTGAGGTGCGCTACTCGGAATCAAGTTCCGTCAGCGCCTGTGAGCTCCTGGAATTATTCTGCTCATTCTAAGATCCATATTCAATGTGTTCTGAGCCATATTTCAGTATTTGCCAAAATACCCCTACGGCCCGTAACATATATGAATTAGGTTTTTTGGCTCCGGGCTTGCGCTCCATCGTGCTACTTCGCATCCAACATATCCAACTAGGTCAAGGAACAATTCCTATACGCAACGACAGGGTGGAACCTTCAAGATTCGGGATCTCTAGCTCCAATCGGATCCCTGATTAACTGTTCCGGTGGCACACCGAAAGTTTCGTTAATCAGCCCTAATCTGATTAACCCGTGTAGCCACCTAGAGTGCGACGCGAGTTGAACTCTAGTGATCCTAAACTTATGTTACTCCCTCGTAACCCTGTTCTTTACTATACTCCGATAATCCATAGTCCCTCCTATTACTGGTGCCATGATACGACTCGGGCGGTGGGGAGCACCGTTAGATCCCGATCGATCATCTGACTAGGGTTTGATGACTTGTCATCTATAACACCACACACCTTCCGGTGCTATGCCTAGCATCCGGACCATCATCAGTCATACTAACAACCACCAGGCCTGGGTTAACTGTGTGGATAGATTGACTCATCAAAATGCACCCATCCAACACTGGACGTCGGATAACCTGTAGGGATTACATGTCACTCAAGCGCCAGCCGGGTAACCCAACGTACCGTGGTATTGGACTATGGAAGGTCCGCACACGTTGGCACATCAAAGCACCACGCAACTGGTTGGCCCAGTGTACATGGTCCCTCAGGGTTAAGGACAGATTATCTATAGTAGTAAGACGGTTTTCTGCACCAGTGTCTAAATCACTGAACTGTGCACCATCTTGGTTCCTGTTCAACACGATCATCGTGCTTGGTCAGGTGAATGGGAATCCCACGTTCCCGTGGTGGAGACTTCACCACATCCTCTACATGCCAACAGCTTGTTCTCGGTGAAGCGACCGGTATCACCTAAGCTGTGAACTAGTTCTAGGTCTACACAGAACTGGTTCATTGGGTCTCCCAAGCATGGATTCACCATGCGCCTTAGTGGCCTACTGTATTCCCTAGGGTCCTTTTAATATATGAGTATTATCATATACTAGAGTAGTATTCTAATTAAATCAATAACCAAAGTCATCTTTATAAAATGTTAATACAGAAAATCCACGCTAAGGACACACGAGCTACAACAATCTCCCACTTGGCCTAGCGGGGAACAACAGTCTTAACTCTAATGGCATCCACGTGCTTCTCAAAAGCCTTGGTCGGTAACGCCTTTTTGAAAGGGTCCGCCATGTTATCTACAGACGCCACCTGAGTCACTACAACCTCCCCTCGCTTCTGCAAGTCCCAGATAATATAGTATTTTCGCTCGATATGATTGCTCTTCTGGTAATATCTTGGCTCCTTGGATTGTGCTACCGCTCCACTATTATCACAGTAAAGGACAATAGGATTTTAAGCTTCCGGTACGCATCCAAAGTCCATGAGGAACTTCTTGAGCCATACCGCCTCCTTAGCTGCTTTGCACGCCGCAACGTACTCAGCCTCTGTCGTCGAATCCGTGATGCATCCCGGCTTCACGCTCCTCCAACTGACAGCTCCTCCTCCTAATGAAAACGCAAAGTCAGAATCCGTATATCCAATCGGCATCAGTTCCTGTGAAGAGTAAACTAACTCATAATCTCTCGCCCTACGGAGATACTTGAGTATACTTTTCACAGCAGTCCAGTGCCCTGGACCCGGATTTGACTGATACCTGCCCATCATGCCTACTGCATAGCATATATCTGGTCTCGTGCACTGCATAGCATACATCAGACTCCCTACAGCCGAAGCATAAGGTATCTTCTGCATCTCTGCCCTCTCCTCAGGAGTCTTAGAACCCTGATCCTTGGACAACTTCATTCCATGTCTGAATGGAACCAGTCCCTTCTTGGAGTTATGCATACTGAATCTGACCAAGATAGTATCTATGTAGGCCGACTGTGACAGCGAGAGAATCTTGTTCTAGCGATCTCGAGTTACCTTGATCCCTAGAACATAGCTCGCTTTACCCAGGTCTTTCATATCAAATTGAGAGGATAACCATACCTTCATTGTAGACAACGTTCCAACATCGTTTCCGATGAGCAGGATATCGTCTACGTAAAGCACTAGAAAAACTACTGCAGTCTTATCGCTCCTTTTATAAACACATGGTTCATCCACGTTCTGCTCAAATCCATAAGACTGGATAGCCTGATCAAAACGCATGTTTCAACTTCTGGATGCTTGCTTTAGTCCATAAATGGACCTTTGCAACTTGTACACCAGACTTTCCTGACCTTTTGCGACAAAGCCTGGAGGCTGAGACATGTAGATGTCTTCTTCCAAATCCCAGTTGAGGAATGCGGTCTTGACGTCCATTTGCCAGATCTCCCAATCATAATGGGCTGCAATGGACAAGAGGATCCGGATAGACTTAAGCATAGCTACTGGCGAAAAGGTTTCGTCATAGTCGATCCCTTCTCGCTGGGTATAACCCTTAGCGATTAGTCTAGCTTTATAAGTCTCAACGGTACCATCCGGATCTCTTTTCCTTTTGTACACCCACTTACACCCAACAGGTTTAATGTTGTGAGGTGGTGTTACAAGTGTCCAGACCGAATTTTGGGATATCGATGTCAGTTCTGCCTCCATGGCTTCCTGCCATGCTGCATGGTCAGAGGATATCATCGCTTCATCATAGTTCAGAGGATCATCTTCCTAAAACTCTGGATCTACCATAAAGGCTTCTCCAATGTATCTATCAGAAGCACTTGTGGTCCTCCCACTGCGACGAGCCTGTGGTGGTTCCATAGGAGTCGATTCTACAGTATCGTTTATCTTAGTGGTATCGGTTTCCACTACGTTTTCTGTCTGCGTACTCCCATCAGTACCGAGCAATTCTTCAAGAACTACTTTACTAGTGGGCTTATGGTCTATTAAATAATTCTGCTCCAGGAATACGGCGTTCGTCGAGACGATAACCTTTCTATCCTCAGGATCATAAAATAAACAACCCTTTGTCCCTTTTGGATACCCAACGAACAGACATACCTTAGTTTTTGACTCCATCTTATCTCGCTTGTCCTTTCGCACATGTGCTGGACAACCCTAAATCCTAAAGTGTTGTAGGCTTGGCTTTCGCTTTAACCATAGCTCCTAAGGAGTTAGGGGTACTGACTTTGATGGAACAAAGTTCAAAGTATATGCTACCGTTTCTAGGGCATATCCCCAAAAACTAGGTGACAATGTGGCATAACTCATCATAGTCCGAACCATGTCTAACAAAGTTCGGTTTCTCCTCTCAGATACACCGTTTTGTTGCGGTGTCCCTGGTGCAGTCAACTGGGATACGATCCCATGCTCACGCAGATACCCAATAAATTCATCCGATAGGTATTCGCCTCATCGATCTGATCGAAGAGACTTGATACTTTTACCCGTCTGTTTTTCTGCTTCAGCTCTGAACTCCTTGAACTTATCAAAGGATTCAGACTTTCGCCGCATTAGGTATATGTATCCAAACCTCGAGTGATCATCCGTGAAGGTGATGAAATACTCGAAGCCTCCTATGGCACGGACACTTATGGGCTCACATACATCAGTGTGCACCAACTCTAAAACCTCCTTAGATCTGCTACCTTTGGCTCGTAAAGATCTTTTAGTCATCTTGCCTTCCAAGCAAGACTCACACGTCAATAAGCTTTCTGAAATATCTGGACTTAAGAGTCCTACCTTAACCAACATGTGAATCCTGTCTGAGGCTATGTGTCCAAGCCTTAGATGCCAAAGGAGTGTTGGATTATCTGAGGGATTTTTCCTTTTAGATGAATTAATCACACATGCTTTAGTTATGTTATCCTGCTTATGATTGGAGTTAATTATATAAAGATCATTCTGTATATTTTCCTTACAAACAAAGGAACCATTCAATTTAATTGACACACCAGAAGCATCAAATAAAACTGAAAAATCTTCATTATTCAATAAGGAAACAGAAATTAAGTTTCGTCTCAAGGACGGTACATAAAGTATGTCTCTAAGTAATAAACTTCTTCCATCAAGAAACTGCAAGACGACATCTCCAACTAATTCAGCCTCTGCCACGGCCTCAGTTTCCATGCTTTGGATCATCTCCCCATCACCCAGTTTTCTTGTCTCCTTGAACCCCTGCAAATTATTGCAAGCATGGTTAGTGGAACCAGAATCCACAATCCATGAAACTAGCGAACAACTGGATGCTATAAGGGATTCCACTATATGGATTTGAGATATACCTGTCTCAGCCTTCTTGGAAGCTGCGCGACAGTCGCCCTTCCAATGCCTCTTCTTACCGCATCGGAAATATTTTCCTTTGGGCTTCGTCGGACCATTCTGCTTAGGAACCTGCAACTGCACCTGGCCCATCTTCACGGGCTTCTTAGACTTTCTTTTCTGAAACTTGCCTTTGGCTTTCAGAGAAGAATTTTGCTCTATGTTCAGGGATTGGGCTCCTGCCTTCATCCCATCCTCTACCGCCAAGAGCGCCGCTAGGAGCTCTGCGTTAGACATCTCCAACCGGTTAATATTAAAGTTGGTAACGAATCCCTCAAACGCTCCTGACAGAGACGCGAGGAAAATGTCGATCTGGATCTCTGCATCTAAGATGACATCGAAGGAACCAAGCTCGTTCACATAGCCAAACAATTTCAGTATATGATCCCGAACTAAAGTCCCCTCTGCCATCTTCGTGGACACTAATTTCTTGATGGTCAGGTAACGAGTTACCCGACTACGACCCTCGAATATTTCCTGAGGTAGAGCATCATGTCTGAAGCAAAGGCCATGTCTTCGACTTGCTTCTGAAGGATGGTCTGCAAGGATGCCACTATGTAGCACTTGCACATCTCATCAGCATCTAGCCAGTCTTTCCATTCCTTCAACTGGGCCTCAGTTGTACCTGGTCCCGGCATGGCCGGTTGAGGGGTACTTAGGGCAATTGTGTGTTTGCCAACCCTTAGGACGAGCATCAAGTTACGCGTCCAGTCCTCATAGTTTGGACCCGTAAGTTTGTTATCATTAAGTATGGAGGCAAGGGGGTCGAGCTTGGTCATGATTTCTGTAAACAATGGTTTAGAGCAATAGTTAGGGTCTACTACAATCTATTTTATGGAATTTAGAAATAGATAATGTTTACTCCAGCCGCTATGTCTTCACTACCTCAAGTGGAGACATCCAGGAATCTAAATTCCTTGGGCTTGAGCACTGAGACTATCGACCTTGAATTAGAGACAGCATCTCGGTGAGAGCATGCAACCGCTTCTGCCAACGGGGTTTTTACGACCCAGTCTTCATCAGAATTACCCAGGGCAAACTGAAAGACCTCTCAGTCTCCTTTTGGCCAGCTTTATATGACCCGCGTGTGCAGCAACGATGGCTTTACACAAGCTTGCGGATGCTTCCTACAAATCTAGGTGGTGTCGGCATGGGGGTTCATAGGCTCCCGCGGTGCAGGAAAAAATCGGCACCCACTGCCACCAACATCCTCCATGTCCCGAAGGAAACCATTAGGCGAACCAGCATGGAAGGAAATACAGCTCTCACCTAGTGGGAATATAGAACTGCATACCTCCCACCCAGACCCTTAGCTGGTTGATTGTGGAGGCCAGGGGCTCCCCTTTGGAGGGAACCTCTTATACATCCCTTCTTTATGAGGTTTTATGCATATCTAGAAAGGTCACGACCTCCTAGACTTAGACCCTGGTCTACCGTGCTCCCACTAGGATTACAAACCCTCTCGCAAAGCATTAGTATCCTCGGAAAATATCATAGTATCTACCTTGAATACTCATCTTTCGCATTTCTTGCAAGGATCACATTACATAGATTCTAAGGATCCCGATACTTCACTAGTTTGCCCATAATCCTAATATTTGGAGCCTAGTCTAAGGTCAATGTGGAAAGGACTCCCACTACGATGACGCCTCGTTCACAATTTGATGCCTGATGTCATAATAGACCTCATCTCATTATAGGTTTCGATGCTGACCAAATAGGGACATCCGACAATCTCCGCCGGACCTCAACCTAATGGTGGCATAACCAAATCGTGATGAGTTCATACTACCATCAAACGTCATCTAGAAACGAGTATCACACAGTGCAATCCTAACCTAACTTGGTCGCTAGGACCACGTGGGGAAAGGGCATCCCACTAGGGTTATCATACTTCTTATGGAGACATTAGTTAATTATCTCTAAACAAATCTAACACTGCGTCTATCTCGGTGCACAGTACTTGGCTACCTGAGATACCACGAGGGCGGTTACCACCTTTCCTTTTAGCTATCCACCGAATTCGCATGTATTAGAACCATATAGAGACACCGATGAATCCATAAGTTTAGTACTAACCCTAAGCCTGATCTAGAGACTAACTCACAAGTAAGATAGATAATCACATTATCATCGGGGTTCTCTAAACACTAAGTAAAGAGAAACAACAGAAAAACATCCAAACTGAATCAAGTCCAGGATCCGACCCCTGAACGCGAATAGCACAGCCAAGATATCCTGCTCTTCCGTTCTGCACGATCTCTGATGACGATCCCCATCATCGCCAACGTGCACGCTTTCGTCGGATCTTTGCACGCCATGGTACCGCTTGCCTGAACCATGAATGTAGCATCATCTCCTTCTTCCTGTGACCGAAAAACTAACACGCTCCGAGCAAGTGCTCGTTCGTGTACAATTTCGCTAGAAAGAAAAAAAAAATCCTAGAAACATGGTCAGGGAACCGAGGATGGTCAACTCCCACCCTCGCCCATCTAGAGCCTTAAAATCCACAAGCACAATAATAATCAATGTAAAATTAAATCCGAGGTCCGACCCCCGGAAGCATGCAATCACAGATTACTATTCAGCGCGGCACCTGCAAAAACACGATACATAGCACAATCCATATGCATGATCTACGCCGAACCCCGACGAAAACATATGCCATCATATATTCACATGATGTTTTCACGAATTCATATATGAAACACACCAAAGCATGCTCTGATACCAATTGTTGGAATTGGATCCACTTATCAGAGTCGCAGCGAAAGCAAAAGAAAGATCCGAAGATCATACGGTGTATATTTCATTACAATTTCGCTATAAAACAATCTACATGCAAATCTATGATCTTAGCATATGTGCGGACACCCTAGAGGCATACTACGATCTACGGAAGACATACATGCATCTAGTTAGATGTTTAGATTCATCATACCTTATGGATCTATGATCTGGAAATGTCAAAACGATGAAGAACCGCACTTGAATCGCAAAGGAAACTGTCGGATAGTACCTTGTCCTTTGCGAATTGAAGAATCCTCGAAATCCCGTCTCTGAGTGCAAGGATTACGAGCCGACGGAGGAATCCGTTGCGAAGACGATGGCGAGCCACGAGGTTTCCTCCTCCTCTTTCTCTATTATTCCTTCTCCTTCCTTCCTCTTTCTTCTCCCTTCTTCTTCCTCTCTTTTCCTTGGCCGAAACCACAAAGGAGGAGGCTTGGGTGGGGGTTCGGATTTTTGGAGGAGAGGGAGCCTTAAGGCCGGCCCCTCCCTCTCCCTATTCTCTTATAGGGCCGGTCTCCCATGGCTTCAAGGAAGCTAGGGCCGGCCCTATATAGATAAGGATAGACGGGGGGGGCGGTTTTTAGGGATTTCCAATATCTATTGTGAAGCCTGGACGAAAACGCCCTTCACGGAAAGTGGAAAACTGAAAGAGAGACTGAGTGAGGTGCGCTACTCGGAATCGAGTTCCGTCAGCGCCTGTGAGCTTCTGGAATTATTCCAGTACTCATTCTAAGATCCCTATTCAATATGTTCTGAGGCATATTTCAGTATTTACCAAAATACCCCTACGGCCCATAACACTTGTGAATTAGGTTCTTTGGCTACGGGCTTGTGCTCCATCGTGCTACTTCGTATCCAACGTATCCAACTAGGTTGGGGAACAATTCCTATACGCAACGACAGGGTGTGTCACGCCCCGGATCTAACTACAAGGGTAAACAAGTCAAACCCGAGGGTGATGGGGTTTTAAGGGTAAGTCAATGTTATAAGGTTGCGAGGTTGATTTTTATTATTTAGTTATTTATTACTAATTTATCATTAACTACTTACTAGCTGATGAGGGACGGCTTTGAGGAGAAGCCTACCAATAACTTGGCCTTGAGGAAAGGCCTACCAGGCATGAAACTTTGAGGAGAAGCTTACCAAAGAAATATTATTGATTCTGGCATTATTCAGAGCATCTAGAACATGGTTATGCAGTTATTACATAATCAACTGAAAATAATAAAACTAGTTAACACCTCTAATATCCTCCCTCGATAGCTAATCAAGCTCCTCTAGGAAGCGCTTGAGGAGGATCTATGGTACCTGAAAAGAGTGTGCAACAACGGGGTGAGTTTACTAGGTAAACTCAGTGAACCGTTAACCCTAAACTAGCTAGGGTAAACCATAGTCATACCTTGCCCTTCTAGAAGTCTACGAGGGCGACAACATATACATACATATATTGCAAATAAGATAGTTCAGCTAGCTAATATGGCAGTTCTACTGTGGTATAACTACAACTAATAAATGTAAGATAAATAATCATCCAGATTAAAAGTATGCAACAAATCACCGAATGTTAGTTCTACCTACTCCTAAAGTGAACCGGCAGTTTTCTAACTGAGTCTGCCAACAGAACCTGGGTCCAAGTGTACCTGGAGAGCCAGAAATACCCATATGGCCATAAGGGGGCTTGGTCTTTCACCACGGGGCACTCCCACCCACCTTGCTTTTAGGGGTCATTACCCAAGGGTGGACTACTAGGCCACTAGGGGCTTTACCGCCTGCCAAACCCTGTGACCCTACCTACTTGATTCGGATTATGCACAGGCGGTGGTTCACCTCCCATCCTGTGCACTCGGGTCCCCTACCCATGCCCGTGAGTAGTGAGTCTTCCCTCTGGGAAGAGAACCTCGACTGAGGAAGTACAACAACCGGTCTCTCTACTGAGACCACCGGTCTCTCCACTGAGACCACCAGTCTTTGTTGCTCAATAGCAACTGGACTGCACCACGCGACCCATGGTCACCAAACACACTCATTCAACAGAATATTAATAAATAATCAGTACATGTATCTACTTGTTTGCATGCATCCTAGTGTGAATCTAGGTTGAGTCAATTACTGTTACAGCTATCAAAATATTACATATATGATTATTCAGAGGCCAGGGATAGAATGCCCACCTCCCACATGCAGTACCGGTTTCTCGCCTGCATGCATTGGACATACTATGCCACATACGGTTTTATTTATTATTTTATAGATACAACTACAATCTACTCTAACTAGAATAGAATTAATTATGTTCACCTGGAGAATAGCTCGGTGGTCCACGCTCCTCACGCCTATCGGTTCGGTGTACCGTCGAAGGAGAAACTGACCATCATGGTTTGAAATGTATAAGTTGTTACATTCATAAATTACTCAAACTAGGGTTCTAAAAAGGTTGGTTTAGGGATGAGGGACCCATGGGATCCGGTCTCGCTCGAATCCGACTTCGGTCGGAGGTTTTAGGGTCGAACCAGTGAAAACTGGTCTACGATCGGTTCAATAGGGCAAATGGGTCTATAGGGTCGTAAAATAGGTTTTATACATCGGCATCGATTATCTGAGCACGATGCCACTGGTTTCGTCCAATTCCGAGATCGGACGGAGAATTGGCGGTCAAACCACGGTGCACCGACTAGATCGGGCCCATGGATAAAAAGGGACCCTAGATAGCAAAATTACTGTACCAATTCTAGTTCAACAAGTGGGTCTCTTCGATCCGGTCAAAATGCCGCTGGTTTCGTTCGATTCCGAGATCGGACGAAGAATTGGCGGCTGAACCAATTTCTGGTCGGTTTACGGGTCTGGTTCAGGTGAACCAGACCGGTTCACTGCTGGGTCGGTTCTGGGTCAACAGGTCGGGTCTACAGGTCGGGTCGGATCTGCAGTGCAGTCGGGTCGGGTCTGCAGTATTACTACTTTCTAAAAGACCTGGGGTAGATCTTTAATTACGGATTGGTCCTGCCCTGTTTTTTCTCAACAAAGAAACAGAGCTCTGGTTTTTGAGCGACACCGGCGGCGGGGTGGCCGGGTTTGGGTGCGCCGGCGGTGCCCGGCCGGTCTCCCCCGCATCACCCTCGTAGGAGAGGCGCGGGAGGAGGTGGCCGGTGTGCCGTCGAAGTCCGGAAGGACCTCGGCCGGAGGAGGGTCCGCGGGTTTGGGAGGAGGAGGAGGGTGTGGTCAGGTTCGGTTTGTTCGGACGGAAGAGAGGAGGTGGGAAGGGGGGAGGGCTGACCTGGGTGTGTCGTCGGGTTCGCCGGTGCTCACCGAAGTCGGGGATAGAGATGAAGCCGCTGATCCTCTCTCTAGTCCTCTCCCTCCATCTCTCTCTCTCTCTCTCTCTCTATATATATATATATATATATATATATATATATATATATATATTCCTCCCGTTCTCTCCTGGCCTCTCTCTCCCGGTTCACATAACAAAAAGGGAGGGGGCTGCGGTTATGGCAAGTACGCTGGGAAGATCGGGTTGTTAGAGTTTCCTAACAAAGAGGAGGGAATTATGGAGGAGAATATTTGGCCATATCGTCTTAAATATTCCCGATCTCCCTAATCCGAATTTTGAATTTTAATTACCGGGGTGGGCGATTGAGGGGGTCTAAACCCAGCTAAAAGGTTGGGAGAAAGGTCATAGGGCTGATCGGGCTCGGTCCCGAGCCCTGAACTGTGCTCGGTTGGAACCCGGGTGCAAACCATCGATTTACCTAGCTGAAAAGAATAATCAACCATAAGTAACAAACCGGAGGTCAGAAATGGGCACGGAAGGATCCGTTGGAAAGCTCTCATCGACACAAACACATTGACACTTGGTACATATTTTTCTGACTTGTAGATCTCCCACAATAAAGGAAATACTCTAAACTTTAAAATAGCAATAACTTATTGTCCGGGTGTCGGATCGACCCCCGCTTAGGCTCGTTGGAAAGATCTTTCAGAGCCTCACCCAACGTATCCAGCCTTGCTACGATCCGATCACCCAATCTCCTGTGGTAAACCAAACAATACCGATAGTGGGCTGATTATCGAAATTCTAGGGTTTTAACTACCGGGCTGCCGAAACAGGCTGCGCATACACCCGATCCTTGCACGGGACACACCAATACGACGTGGTCGAAAATATAGAAAAAATGAACGTAAAATATCTCATGGGTTTACGACCCATTATTCTGGAAAAAGCCCAACAAGAAAGTCTGACGGTAAAAAGACGAAAAGAGCCCTGGGAGGATTTTTATTATTCTCAAATTTTAACACCTCAGGTGTTACAACCTACACACCTTAAAGAAATTTTTGTCCTCGAAAATTAGACAAAAATAGAATCAGGTATCGAAAAGATAAGGGTACAAATGCAACATATCAGACTCTACCTCCCAGGTGGCCTCGTCCTCGCCTCGATGACTCCAAAGGATCTTGACCATCCTGATGGTCTTAGTGCGAAGCACCCTATCCTCAGAAGCCAAAACACGGACTGGACGCTCCTCAAATGTGGCATCTGCTCTGAGCTCTAAGTCCTGCCAATCCAGCACGTGTGACGAGTCTGGCATGTACCTCCGAAGCATCGACACATGGAACACTGGGTGAACTGCTGAAAGGCGTGGTGGCAGGGCCAGGCGATACGCCACCTCGCCCACTCGATCCAATATCTCGAACGGACCCGTAAACCTCGGCGCTAGCTTCCCCCTCTTTCCGAACCGGAAGACACCACGCTTAGGGGAAACCCGTAGGAAAACATGGTCTCCAACCTCGAACTCCAGAGGTCGCCTACAAACATCTGCATAGCTCTTCTGCTTGCTCTGAGCTGTACGAAGCCTTTCCCTGATCAGTTGTATCTTCTCTGTTGTCTCCTGCACCAACTCTGGCCCCAGAAGACTACGCTCTCCAACTTCTGCCCAACAGATAGGGGAACGACAAGACCTCCCATATAGAGCCTCGTAAGGAGCCATGCCAATGCTCGCTTGAAAGCTGTTGTTGTATGAGAACTCCACTAGTGGCAAGTGCTCATCCCAATTACCGGCAAAGTCTATAGAGCATGCCCGAAGCATGTCCTCCAAGATCTGGATGGTCCTCTCTGACTGACCGTCCGTCTGAGGATGAAAGGCCGTGCTAAAATTGAGCCGGTCCCTAATGCAGTCTGTAAGCTTCTCCAGAATCCTGAGACAAACCTAGGGTCTCGATCTGAGACTATGCTCACCGGAATCCCGTGCAACCGGACTATCTCTGCTATGTAGAGTCTGCTCAGCTCAGGTAGGGAAAAATTAATCCTGACTGGAAGAAAGTGGGCAGACTTGGTCAGTCTGTCCACAATCACTCATACTGAATCATGCCTCCTCCTGGTCGGCGGTAATCCTGAAACAAAATCCATCGTGATGTGCTCCCACTTCCACTGGAAGCGGATGAAGGGGTCCTGCAGGCTTCTGGTGCTCTGCCTTAACCTGCTGACAGGTTAGGCACTTTGCTACGAACTCAGCTACGTCTTTCTTCATCCCGTTCCACCAGAACTGATTCTTCAAGTCCCGATACATCTTGGTACTTGCAGGGTGTACCATGTATCGAGAGCGATGTGCCTCTGCGAGGACTTTATCTCGAACCTCCTGGTTCTTCGGTAGACACAACCTCCTTTTGTACCTCAGCCCACCTTCAGAGTCGAGCGACCAATCCTCCACTGCCTCTCCTTCAGTCAACCGAGAGCGCATCTCTTCCAACTCCTCATCCTCGGCCTGAGAGTCTATCACTTGCTTGATCAGGGTAGGCTGAGCTCGGATACTGAACAATCGGTTACCTGAGGGCTCTCCTCTCAATATCAGGTCATACCCTTCCACAGCTATAAAAAACTCATGCCTGTCAGCTATCAGCCGTGATAGTTTGCTCTTGAACTTCCTGCTGAGTGCATCTGCCACTACGTTAGCCTTCCAAGGGTGATAGAAGAAGTTGTAGTTGAAGTCCTTCAAGACCTCAATCCACCTCCTCTGCCGGAGATTCAGGTCTTTCTAGGTACAGATATACCTCAGACTCTTATGATCACAATACATCTCAAAGTCTTCTCCGTACAGGTAGTGCCGCCAAATCTTGAGCACGAACACCACCGCTGCAAGCTCCAGGTCATGGGTCGGGTAGTTCTGCTCATGAGGCTTCAACTGTCTCGATGCATAAGCTACTACTTTGCCATCTTGCATCAACACACTTCCAAGTTCAGACTGAGACGCATCTGTATAGACCACGTATCCCTTTCCACTAACTGGCACTGTAAGAACAGGGGCAGTGGTGAGTAGTCGCTTTAGTTCCTGGAAGGACTGCTCGCAAGCATCCGACCACTCGAACTTCACCCCCTTCTTTGTCAACTGAGTCAGGGGCAAAGCCAGTCTCGAGAATCCCTCTACAAACCTCCGATAGTATCCTGCTAGACCCAGGAAACTCCGGATCTCAAAAACATTCCTCGGTGCCTTCCAACTCAGTACTGCCTCGATCTTCGCTGGGTCCACCGAGATACCTCCTTCTGAAACCACATGCCCTAAGAACTTCACTTCTCTCATCCAAAATTCACACTTGCTGAGCTTGGCATAGAGCTGGTGATCTCGCAATGTCTGTAGGGCAATCCTCAGATGCTCTGCATGCTCCTCTTCTGACTTCGAGAAAATCAATACGTCGTCGACGAAGACCACAATGAACCGGTCAAGATAAGGCCTGAAGATCCGGTTCATCAAGTCCATAAAGGCTGCTGGGGCATTCGTCGGACCGAACGGCATCACTAGAAACTCATAGTGCCCGTACCGCGTCCGGAACGCCGTCTTTGAGATATCTTCATCCTTCACCCTGAGCTGGTGGTACCCGGTCCTCAGATCGATATTTGAGAAGAACCGAGCACCCTTCAGCTGGTCAAACAGATCCTCGATCCTCGGGAGAGGATACCTGTTCTTCACCGTGACCACATTCAGTTTCCTGTAGTCAATGCAGAGTCGCTTTGAGCCATTCTTCTTCTGAGCAAACAGAACAGGGGCACCCCATGGAGAGACACTGGGGCGAATGTACCCAAGGCTCCTTAACTCCTCTAACTGCGTACTCAACTCTCGTAACTCCGCCGGTGCCATCCGATATGGGGCCACAGAGATCGTTGCCGTTCCTGGAAATAATTTGATGCTGAACTCCACCTCTCGCACTGGAGGAAGACCGGGGAGCTGGTCTGGAAACACGTCTGGAAAATCTCGAACTATCGAGGAGTGCTCCAAGGAACTCACACCTTCGGTCTCGCTAGACAACTGAGCTAGAAGACTAAGGCAAGTCCTCCATCGAGTCATCGGATATAGGATAGCCAATCTCGCTCCGACGAATACAATCTCTGGGCTGTCGGGTGGACGAAAGGTGATCTTCTTGGAGAAGCAATCTAGTGTCGCATGGTAAGCCGCCATCCAGTCCATCCCGAGCAGGACATCCAACCCTTCTAGGTCCAGGATGATCAAGTCAGCCATGAGTTCATTGCCGCCAATAGAAAGCACACATCTCTTACATACTCGGTCCACATCGGTGCTAGCCCCAAGGTAGCCACAAATCTGGGGACTACGTAAGAGTGCGTCAATCCAGTGTCGAACAAAACTCATGCAAGGGTAATGAGAAAAAGAACAATACCTAAGACAATAATGCAATAGCTATAAGGGTATGCCTATTCTAACTATGCGAACTAGAAGTACGAACTACTGAACTATGGAAGGTAAAACTACACTACGGGGAAGAGTCTAGGATAACATCTGTAGCAGATCTAAAAGCTCAAGCATCCGTCTGTCTAACATGTAACAGAATTCTCACATAGGACCTACATTATCTACTGCTCCGGAACTACGACATATACGAGAAATTCATACCCGTAGGACAAAGCATTCATGACAAGCACAATATCCATTACTACACCAAGGCAAGAGATACGAAACAACTCAATGAGTAAAAACCTCTCAACGGTTAACTCATCTAATAAGATTGATCTCCTATAACTGTAATCCAAATATTATCTACTACTAAAAACTATAATCTACAAAGTTAAGCAAGGATGCCTAGTGCAAGAAGATCCTATCATGGTAAGACCATGCCTTACTACAAACGGGATTCTTATATTAGATACTAAGCCAGAAAACTTACCAAACAACAAGGAAAGAGGCAGCAAGCTACACACCTTAAAGAGAAATTGTGCAGAGAATACAATAATCTAACACATCTATAGGGTTGAGGATTCAATTACTTACTTCACCAGGTTAAGAAGCGTTCCTCTTAACCGTTTCTACTGAAAGGCGTCCCCTTCAGTAGAGTAGAAAGGTAATAAAATCCTCAAAACTAAAACCTTAAGGATATACCCAACTAGCTACTAGGAACCCTTACAGTAAATCATCACAATGACTAATAACCTAAAGATAACCTTAGGATCATATCCCTAAGCTCTGATACCAGTTGTCACGCCCCGGATCTAACTACAAGGGTAAACAAGTCAAACCCGGGGGTGATGGGGTTTTAAGGGTAAGTCAATGTTATAAGGTTGCGAGGTTGATTTTTATTATTTAGTTATTTATTACTAATTTATCATTAACTACTTACTAGCTGATGAGGGACGGCTTTGAGGAGAAGCCTACCAATAACTTGGCCTTGAGGAAAGGCCTACCAGGCATGAAACTTTGAGGAGAAGCTTACCAAAGAAATATTATTGATTCTGGCATTATTCAGAGCATCTAGAACATGGTTATGCAGTTATTACATAATCAACTGAAAATAATAAAATTAGTTAACACCTCTAATATCCTCCCTCGATAGCTAATCAAGCTCCTCTAGGAAGCGCCTGAGGAGGATCTATGGTACCTGAAAAGAGTGTGCAACAACGGGGTGAGTTTACTAGGTAAACTCAGTGAACCGTTAACCCTAAACTAGCTAGGGTAAACCATAGTTATACCTTGCCCTTCTAGAAGTCTACGAGGGCGACAACATATACATACATATATTGCAAATAAGATAGTTCAGCTAGCTAATATGGCAGTTCTACTGTGGTATAACTACAACTAATAAATGTAAGATAAATAATCATCCAGATTAAAAGTATGCAACAAATCACCGAATGTTAGTTCTACCTACTCCTAAAGTGAACCGGCAGTTTTCTAACTGAGTCGGCCAACAGAACCTGGGTCCAAGTGTACCTGGAGAGCCAGAAATACCCATATGGCCATAAGGGGGCTTGGTCTTTCACCACAGGGCACTCCCACCCACCTTGCTTTTAGGGGTCATTACCCAGGGGTGGACTACTAGGCCACTAGGGGCTTTACCGCCTGCCCAACCCTGTGACCCTACCTACTTGATTCGGATTATGCACAGACGGTGGTTCACCTCCCATCCTGTGCACTCGGGTCCCCTACCCATGCCCGTGAGTAGTGAGTCTTCCCTCTGGGAAGAGAACCTCGACTGAGGAAGTACAACAACCGGTCTCTCTACTGAGACCACCGGTCTCTCCACTGAGACCACCAGTCTTTGTTGCTCAATAGCAACTGGACTGCACCACGCGACCCATGGTCACCAAACACACTCATTCAACAGAATATTAATAAATAATCAGTACATGTATCTACTTGTTTGCATGCATCCTAGTGTGAATCTAGGTTGAGTCAATCACTGTTACAGCTATCAAAATATTACATATATGATTATTCAGAGGCCAGGGATAGTATGCCCACCTCCCACATGCAGTACCGGTTTCCCGCCTGCATGCATTGGACATACTATGCCACATACGGTTTTATTTATTATTTTATAGATACAACTACAATCTACTCTAACTAGAATAGAATTAATTATGTTCACCTGGAGAATAGCTCGGTGGTCCACGCTCCTCACGCCTATCGGTTCGGTGTACCGTCGAAGGAGAAACTGACCATCATGGTTTGAAATGTATAAGTTGTTACATTCATAAATTACTCAAACTAGGGTTCTAAAAAGGTTGGTTTAGGGATGAGGGACCCATGGGATCCGGTCTCGCTCGAATCCGACTTCGGTCGGAGGTTTTAGGGTCGAACCGGTAAAAACTGGTCTACGATCGGTTCAATAGGGCAAATGGGTCTCTAGGGTCCTAAAATAGGTTTCATACATCGGCATCGATTATCTGAACACGATGCCACTGGTTTCGTCCAATTCCGAGATCGGACGGAGAATTGGCGGTCAAACCACGGTGCACCGACTAGATCGGGCCCATGGATAAAAAGGGACCCTAGATAGCAAAATTACTGTACCAATTCTAGTTCAACAAGTGGGTCTCTTCGATCCGGTCAAAATGCCGCTGGTTTCGTTCGATTCCGAGATCGGACGAAGAATTGGCGGCGGAACCAATTTCTGGTCGGTTTACGGGTCTGGTTCAGGTGAACCAGATCGGTTCACTGCTGGGTCAGTTCTGGGTCAACAGGTCGGGTCTACAGGTCGGGTTGGATCTGCAGTGCAGTCGGGTCGGGTCTGCAGTATTACTACTTTCTAAAAGACCTGGGGTAGATCTTTAATTACGGATTGGTCCTGCCCTGTTTCTTCTCAACAAAGAAACAGAGCTCTGGTTTTTGAGCGACACCGGCGGCGGGGTGGCCGGGTTTGGGTGCGCCGGCGGTGCCCGGTCGGTCTCCCCCGCATCACCCTCGTAGGGGAGGCGCGGGAGGAGGTGGCCGGTGTGCCGTCGAAGTCCGGAAGGACCTCGGCCGAAGGAGGGTCCGCGGGTTTGGGAGGAGGAGGAGGGTGTGGCCGGGTTCGGTTTGTTCGGACGGAAGAGAGGAGGTGGGAAGGGGGGAGGGCTGACCTGGGTGTGTCGTCGGGTTCGCCGGTGCTCACCGGAGTCGGGGATAGAGATGAAGCCGCTGATCCTCTCTCTAGTCCTCTCCCTCCATCTCTCTCTCTCTCTCTCTCTCTCTCTCTCTCTCTCTCTCTCTATTCCTCCCGTTCTCTCCTGGCCTCTCTCTCCCGGTTCACATAACAAAAAGGGAGGGGGCTGCGGTTATGGCAAGTACGCTGGGAAGATCGGGTTGTTAAAGCTTCCTAACAAAGAGGAGGGAATTATGGAGGAGAATATTTGGCCATATCGTCTTAAATATTCCCGATCTCCCTAATCCGAATTTTGAATTTTAATTATCGGGGTGGGCGATCTAGGGGGTCTAAACCCAGCTAAAAGGTTGGGAGAAAGGTCATAGGGCTGATCGGGCTCGGTCCCGAGCCCTGAACTGTGCTCGGTTGGAACCCGGGTGCAAACCATCGATTTACTTGGCTGAAAAGAATAATCAACCATAAGTAACAAACCGGAGGTCAGAAATGGGCACAGAAGGATCCGTTGGAAAGGTCTCATCGACACGAACACACTGACACTTGGTACATATTTTTCTAACTTGTAGATCTCCCACAATAAAGGAAATACTCTGAGCTTTAAAATAGCAATAACTTATTGTCCGGGTGTCGGATCGACCCCCGCTTAGGCTCATTGGAAAGCTCTTTCAGAGCCTCACCCAACGTATCCAGCCTTGCTACAATCCGATTACCCAATCTCCTATGGTAAACCAAACAATACCGATAGTGGGCTGATTATCGAAATTCTAGGGTTTTAACTACCGGGCTGCCGAAACAGGCTGTGCATACACCCGATCCTTGCACGGGACACACCAATACGACGTGGTCGAAAATATAGAAAAAATGAACGTAAAATATCTCATGGGTTTACGACCCATTATTCTGGAAAAAGCCCAGCAAGAAAGTCTGACGGTAAAAAGACGAAAAGAGCCATGGGAGGATTTTTATTATTCTCAAATTTTAACACCTCAGGTGTTACAGGGTGGAACCTTCAGGGTTCAGGATCTCTAGCTCCAACCGGATCCCTGATTAACTGTTCCGGTGACACATCGAAAGTTCTGTTAATCAGCCCTAATCCGATTAACCCGCGTAGCCACCCAGAGTGCGACGTGAGTTGAACTCTAGTGATCCTAAACTTATGTTACTCCCTCGTAACCCTGTTCTCCACTATACTCCGATATTCCATAGTCCCTCCTATTACTGGTGCCATGATACGACTCGGGATGTGGGGAGCACCGTTAGATCCCGATCGATTATCTGACTAGGGTTTGATGACTTGTCATCTATAATACCACACACCTTCCGGTGCTATGTCTAGCATCCGGAACATCGTCAGTCATACTGACAACCACCAGGCCTGTGTTAACTGTGTGGACAGATTGACTCATCAAAACGCACCCATCCAACACTAGACGTCGGATAACCTGTAGGGATTATATGTCACTCAAGCGCCAGCCGGGTAACCCAACGTACCATGGTATTGGACTATGGAATCCACACACGTTGGCACATCAAAGCACCACACAACTGGTTGGCCCAATGTACATGGTCCCTCAGGGTTAAGGACAGATTATCTATAGTAGTAAGACGGTTTCTGCACCAGTGCCTGAATCACTGAACTGTGCACCATGTTGGTTCCTGTTCAACACGATCATCGTGCTTGGTCAGGTGAATGGGAATCCCACGTTCCCATGGTGGAGACTTCACCACATCCTCTACCTGCCAACGGCTTATTCTCGGTAAAGCGACCGGCATCACCTAAGTTGTGAACTAGTTCTAGGTCTACACAGAACTGGTCCACTGGGTCTCCCAAGCATGGATCCACCATGTGCCTCAATGGCCTACTGTGTTCCCTAGGGTCCTTTTAATATATGAGTATTATCATATACTAGAGTAGTATTCTAATTAAAGCAATAATCAAAGTCATCTTTATTAATATTAATACAGAAAATCCACGCTAAGGACACACGAGCTACAACAGAACCATGACTGGTGGACTAACCAGTTTCGGGTAACTTTGGTTTACCAACGTGTGAAGGATCTAACCACGACTCAATACCACGGTGCGTTGAGTTAGCAGGTTGGTGTTGCATCGGCATGCCACTCCTACATGCCATCCATATCTCTACCGGGAGGTGGGTTCCTTGGTGTGAGATACACCGCACTAAACCCAAGCTTGGTAGTCAATAGTTGAGCTATTGACCAGATCCGTTTGCTTGGCCAAAGCAACCGGTGGTGCAATATGATAGTCAACCTAGAAGGAACCTAGTTAGATGGTCACTTAAGTCTTATAGTGTTCTCCACCGCTCGAGTTGACACATGGCACTAAGTGGAGGGATATTGTATTACCAATACTAAGCGGAGAGCAGGGGTATGCTAGAGAGTGTAATAAGTCTAGGAGGATTGGAGTGTACGAAGCCTGTATTGCACTCTAGGTGGCCATACAGGTTAACCAAGACCCAGAGGATTGACGGAGACACTTGCGTTGTGTGTCAATTGTGCCTGGTTGGACGCCATAAACCATAGTCCCTGAAGGTTCCACCTTATATACAATCATGTCAGACTTTTACTTTCTCCTAGTCTCACTACATAATTAGAGTTGAAGAAAAGACACCCTAACCACCCTGCATTCCATAAAGTGCATCGCACAAGAGCATGAAAGGTGCGCAGGGCTGAGTGCGTTCACTAAGGGGCAACCCCAAAGTAGTGTAGAGATGCACGACGTTGCCTTTAGATCGCATAGGATTAGTTCTGCGTGCATGCGTCGCACTAGAATGCGGGATTATCACTTAGTGACTTTTACTTAGGGACACCCCATGTTTTACTGAGGTCACCCTAGTAAATAGTAAAATCACTATTCATCGACCCACGGTGTGATGACCTAGTGTGGATAAGTGCCCTAATTGTTAGGATGTATTATTGCACACGAAAAACGGACCATGCACGCTCCCGCATTAGGTGATCAACTACTAATTGCATGAGGGGCATTTTGGTCCAACCAAAATGTCCCGCATGCCCTAATAGGCCAGCCATCCTATTAGGTTTGTGCATGGTGCCGTCATCCCTCTAATAAAGGGATGAGGAATATTTGAATAGTCAAATATCCCTCCCTTTTGATTTTAGGGATGAGATAAGACAGGGAATCTCGGATGGTTACAAGGAAGAAATCGGAACAAAGAGAGAGAGAAAGAGAGCAGTTAGGGAGAAAGGGGGATCGGTAAAAAATAAGGGGGGCACAGTTCCCGAGGTCCCTCCTCACGGTTTTCCTGAGAAAATCCATCCCCCTTCAAATATTTTTTTGGTAAAATATCCTCGTTTTTTTGTCAGTCAGAAGGCTTCTCTGGTTCTCTCTCTGTGAGTCTCTTGGGAAAACGGAGAAAAATCCCTTTCTCTCTCTCTCACTCACTCACTTACCTCTTCATCTCTTGAGAGTTTGTGAGATTTATAATATGAGAGGGCTAGCACTCTGAGGCACTCAGAGATCTGAGTGCTAGGATTTGGCCTGATTGCGAGACAAGGTGAACTTGAAGAGAACCAGCTAGTGGATACTTTCTTCTTCTTCAACCATGTAGATTGACATCGCGGTGTCAATCTCGCACGAAGGTATAACACATCTGAGCCCCTATATCTATCATCATGCATGCATACTGAATGTCATGTTAGATTCAGTAGAAGACTGTAGGGGGTTCGATTCGTTTTTCGTTTCATCTATAGCGTACATATTTGATTTGGATGAAAAGTTTAAGATAGATCGCACAACGAATTGATCTTCTGGATCGAATCCAACTTCCGTTGCGCCTCCGATTCCATACCAACGTACAAACAGCTGGGATAGTCTCATACAATCCATAATCGTGTTATGGATCGACCAGGGAGGAGGAGTGTCCTTCTCCAACAGGAGTGTGATGACAAAAAGATCGTCGCCTTCCACGATCACGTTGTCAACGTTTAGTTGTAAGCAAAGTTTTATTCCTTCCAAGATGGCACAAGATTCTGCTTCAATGGGTGAGCCGCCAGGAAGTACTTTACCCGCACAACAAATCGGAATCCCGCTTTCATTATGAATAAGTCCCCCAAACGCAGAGTGAGCCATTCCTACAAAAGCATCGATGTTGAGTTTCAAGGTACCTTCCCGGGGCCGTTGCCAAAAGTAAGGTGTACTAGTATCATCTGCTCTTATATCATCAACCGATATTGCCGAGAGGAGTATTAGGTTCCGGGCTACCGAAGTAGTCCTTTTAGAGGAAGGTGCAGCTCCTAAAAAATGGTATTGTTTCTTTCGTTCCAAATAGCCCAAAGGAGGTAAGCTGCAAGATGCAAACGGTCCCTGGCCTATCGTGAAAGGCATAATTCCATATGAAGTTGACTTGGGATTCCAGGGATACCGCGTGATTACCGGAGGTAGGGGTGGGACTTGGGTGGGTTGAAGGGTCTGCCCATGCCTAACCCGACCTACACACACCTCAATCCGTTTTGCCCGTGGAACCCAGGGAAGCTCAACCAGTGCTTGCCCATGTCAGGTTGCTTGGGTTGCCCGGCTTTCTCGAGTTGCCCAATTTGCCAAAAAAGGATGGATTGGTCAGATTGGACGGGTTTAATTTGATCACAATAAATAGAAATACTTGATCTCTTAAAACAAAAACAAGAAAAAATAAATAAATTGTTCTATTAACCAACAATTGCCACCACTACAAAAAATAAAATCAGTCAACACCATTCTCTCTCTCTCTCTCTCTCTCTCTCTCTCTCTCTCTCTCTCTCTCTCTCTCTCTCTCTCTCTCTCTCTTTAAGTCTCTAAAACATCTTATGGATCAACAACATCAACCCTATAAGCATGTATGCCACTGTACTTGTCTACACGGGTTCCTCAGGTTAGGAAAGATGATGCCCAAGTCCGTCCAAATTGAAATCGGGTTGATTTTTTTATTTGTCCAAATCCGTTCAAAATTTTAACTAAGTTTGTCCATATTTGTCCATTGTTCGGGTTTGACGGGTCGGGTTCGGGTCAAACCCGCCCAAGTCCCACCATTCCACTTTGTGTTCCCAAAAGCTTATCCCATGCAAGTAGGAGTGTTCATCGGTTCGGGTTGACCCGCCAAACCAAACCGAACCGGTCTATTTGATTCGGTTTGGATCGGATATTTTTGACCATTCGGTTTGGTTTAGCTCCAAAAAAAGCAAACCTGCTATGGTCGGTTCGGTTCTGGGTTGTGAGTTATTTAACCCGAACCAATGGTACTATACCCTCAGTAGTTACTACTGTATAGTGTACAATCTCACTAATATTGTGCATCACATGGTGGTGACCCCAATTACCACCATTCGGTGCATTCAATATTTTTAAGTGTTCAACAGTGTGATGAAACTGAAAAGTGAAGGGTATTGCTATTTGCACCCACATAATTACTAGTACCCCCAAATCCCAACTTATGAAATACCTCAAAGTTAAAAATTAAGGTTGTTACTAGTAATTCTATAGGGGCAAATAGCAGTATCCAAAGTTAAAGGCTTAAAATGAAATCTGAACCAACTCAGCGGCTCAACCATTCACGCCTCACGATGTGATTACGATCAGCGATTTGATTTGGTTCGGTTTTTACCAAGAAATGATTTGGTTCGGTTTTATTTTCTAGAGAACCGATCAACTTCGGTTCAGCTCCAAATTTATCAAAAAACCGAACCAATCCGATCCATCAACACCCTGCATGCAAGTATTTCTTCTCCAACACACGGCCAGCCACCATTCCACTTTGTCCTTCAGAAATCTCCAGGCAAGATTAAATAAAAAGTTTTGTACAGCTGTGTTCGGTGCCACGTCAGGTTGGAAGCAAAAAGGTGGACAACTGGTTGGCTGAAAAAAATAGTTTTAAGAGGTTTTTACCGAAATGGCCACCAACTCTCAACTATTGTTGAGAATGGACCCCGTCAAGAAATCTGAACGAAAATGGCCACCAACACGTGGGAAACAGATCGCACGGTGACACTAAACAGGTAAAAAGACATATTGACCCTTACCACTGTTAAAAATTTTAGTCCCTCTTCCCCCCCTTTCAAATCTTCGGGGCTCCTTTTGTTGCTCCCCGCTCTCCGAGGCGATGGTGGAGCCCGGGTAGACGACCTCCTCCTCTCCGCCTCCTCACAGAGAGAGTCAAAGAGTGAGAGAGTGAGCAGAGAGAGTGAGAGAGTGAAAGAGTGGGTGAGCAGAGAGAAAGAGAGAGTGAAAGAAAGAGAGAGAGAAACAAAGACTGAGAGAGAAACAGAGAGTGAAGGAGAGAGAGAGAGAGAGAGAGAGAGAGAGAGTTGAAGAGAGGAGGGGTACAACCCACGTTCCAGCAGCCCTCCTCCTCAAGCTCCGGCGACCATCCGACACCAGCCCGCCAACCTCCTCCACCTCCTCTCACGGTGGCAGTCAAGCCCAAGCCCGAGCCGACCTTCCCTAGCTCCGGCGGTCCACAACCGAGCCGGCGCCCAACCCCTGCTACCGCGCTGCCGTCGCCGTCAAACCCGAGCTCCGATGACGCACGGGTGGAGCAGCGGCGACACCCCCCCCCCCCCCCCCCCCCGCCCGATCTTCCGAACCCCCCCTGCACTTCGGCGCCCGATCTCCCCCGAGCTCGATCTCGACCCCCCCTCCCCGTGCTCCGGTGACGCACGGGGGGAGCAGCGGCGACCCCCCCTCCCTGTGCTCCGACGACGCGCGGAGGGAGTAGCGGCGACGCCCCCTCCTTCGTCCTTTGCTCTGGCGAAATAACATGTTTCGTCTAGTTTTCGTCGCCAAAAAATCACAGTCATTTCTGCCAGAGACTGGCTTTGGGCTGTGAGACGAAAATCGGACGAAATCCGACGAAATAACATGTTTCGTCTAGTTTTCGTCGCCAAAAAATCACAGTCATTTCTGCCAGAGACTGGCTTTGGGCTGTGAGACGAAAATCGGACGAAATCCGACAAAATAACATGTTTCGTCTAGTTTTCGTCGCCAAAAAATCACAGTCATTTCTGCCAGAGACTGGCTTTGGGCTGTGAGACGAAAATCGGACGAAATCCGACGAAATAACATGTTTCGTCTAGTTTTTGTCGCCAAAAAATCACAGTCATTTCTCCCCGAGGCTGGCTTTGGGCTGTGTGACGAAAATCGGACGAAATAACAAATTTCGTCTAGTTTTCGTCGTCGAAAAATCACAGTCAGTAAAAGGATAGTTTGGTCCCAAAGAGTTTCAATGGTCATTTTGGTAAAGCCAAAAGCAACCTGGCCCATTCTCAACAATAGTTAAGAGTTGGTGGCCATTTCGGTAAAAACCTCTAGTTTTAATCCATCAGCTGCAGCCTCCGGGGCCAAACCCAATCAATCCCCTCCCTGAATCGTAGACCACATCGAACCCCAGCTGCTGCATGCTCCCGACAATCGAAAACGAGCTCGTGTCGTTGTTACCCGCGAACGCAAGACACGCCTGCGAGTCGCTGCCCCTGTACAGCGTCCCCGACGGGTCGACATCGAGCGAGACCCCGCCGCCGAAATGCAGCGCCACCGCCGGCACAGTTACCGATCCCACCCCGGTGACGTTGTAGCAGGTGTCCAGCAGAGAAAACGGTGGGGCCGATGGGTAGCCCGACATCTGCCGCCGGAATTCCTCACGAAGAGCGGAGTACACGGACGGTGGCAGGCGGGAGATGACCGTGCCGGAGTCGATGATGGTCCCGGCATCGAAGACCGCCGGCGGCAGAGTTAGATTCACTCCCCCGACGCTCATTGCTACTAGTTCAAGGAAGTAGAAGGATGGCGACGCCGGCCTAGTCAGCAACGGCGTGAACTTCAGCTTGTTGGGTCGCCGACCGGCCCCAAAGCTCAGATAGCCGGTAGAGTCTGCGGACGGCGGCAGGCAGTAGGAGAAGCCGCCGCCGTATTTTCGGGACGCCTGTGACGCCAGCGACACCCTGCCGCGGCCGAGGCCCATTAGCCCCGCGGCGCCGCCAAACAACCCGTGGTTCATCACGCCGCAACCGAACATGAAATCTTTCAGCACGCTAGAGGGCGTCAGGGTGAGGTCATCCCGCGCGAAGACGCCGGAGGTGGAGTCGTTGTCGGCGTACTTGACGGAGTAGACGCAGGCGGAGCCGGCGCAGGAGTCGCCGCCGGCCGAGTGGCAATCGGCGGAGCAGCATGACACGTTGGCGTAGGTCAACGATTGGGAGGGGTCGAAGAGGGTCTCGTTCTGTTGGTAGCACTCGAAGACGCAGGGCTTGCACTGGATCCACGAGACGTCGCTACTGGTGTCGAATATCACGGTGAAGTTCCTCGTCGGAGTTCCGAACCCGACGGTGACGACGTAGTCGAGGATGCCGTACGAGGCACCGGACCGGTCGAGGATGGTCACTCCGGCTATCGAGCTAGAGACCCGGCCGTGGAGCGAGTGGACGCGGGCCTGGTCCCGCCGGAGGTTTTCCAAGTGGTTCGGCTTCAGCTGGCGGCCGAGCGGCGAGCACGGCCCGTGTTGATGGAAGACTTCCAATCTACCGCCACCGCCTGATGCTGCAAAAAGACATGCACCTGTCATGATCTCTACTATGCGATCCGTTGGTGAATGATTGGATTAATGAAGGGTTGTATTGATTTTGTTGCCAGACCAGCGGACGAGGAGGATGCGCAGGTGGCGGCCGGCGGCATCGAGCCGGCGCTGCTGGTCCGAAGGTGGCGCCGCTCTGCTCCACCGGCATGCGATGATTGGAGGAGAAGACATGAGAAGAGCAGCGAGCAGAAGAGGGAGGGAAAGAAAGCCATCTCACAAACTCACAAGACGTACCCTTAAGCATCAAGAGAGGATTTATAGCTACCTGGCTAGATGCCACGTTGGCTCTCTCGTGGACTCATATACGTGGCCATCCTGACGTGGCACTTGATTATAGTCGTCACTTTGCCTACCCGTTGGGCCGAGTGCGACTCACCTATTGGGACTGGGTGCAACGGACGGCTGTGATAAGTGCCACGTCAGGATGTACTGATTAAAAAAATGCAAAAGAACTGGAGAAGGCCACGTATGAGCCTATTAATAAAGATAACCTAATAAGAAACAAATGAATACTTACAATTAATACAATGTTTAATGGGATCCTAATTTCTATGTGATCGTGCACTCAAAGTTACACGTTCTATCTTTTAGAACCCAGTGCGTACAAATTAAACATAGAAATTATGATGAATGCAAGCGTCAATTACACCCAGCGGACGTACAATTGAATACTTCCAATGAATGCGATGTTTAATGGAGCAAACTTTTCCTCAAAGCCATTGTGCCTTGTTTGATCGTGCGAATCTTGGCCGTTGATGTTATGCATGTTCACGGGATTATGAAAATAATTAATAGCAATTGGTGACTGCCTCCCCCTGTTTCGATCTTCGGGTCTCATCGAGCCCTTAATCTAGCGCCCAGTCTCTGATCGTTTGGCCGGTCCAGCAAAACAAAAAAAGAGGTTACTCTGAAAACACATTTTTATGGATTGAACTTCATCCGATACTTAGTGTCACAACCTTCTTGCGATGGTTCCAATTTAGTATTATACTATTTAGATTTATCGATAAGAGGAAATAAGCGAAAACCATAAATCCACCACATAAGTGGAGATTAGAATAAAATCAATTCTTTCATTTGTCGTATTTAATTAGATTTGATAGCCTTATCGATGAAATGGGTTCAAATCTCCTATTATGGATGCTTGTGATCGTGTCGTTTTCAGGTTTGACAACGATGGCTGGACCAATAGTAAATTTTTTTCCCTCTTAATTATCATCTCATCGGATGCATGCTTCCGATGCATTGGTTAAATAAGTACATCTTAAGATAGTTGCCGACATGAAGTTTCTAAATGAATATTTCTTCAAGTAGTATACTAGCCCTCATTGTATCCTAAGTTTTTTAGATTAATATAGCTTGTTGGGGGCTTCCTAATCCTTTCTCCTATTGGATGGTTCTCAAACAAAGGAAAAAAGAAGGTAGTCTGCCGACATAAAGTATATCTATCGGATAGTAATTTTGTTCCTTCTACATGAAGTTCGCACTGATAGCCTATATGAGGATTGTGTTATCTTTGTATCTTATCTTTACTATATGTAAAAAAATAAATTTTATATATAGTTCCATAAAACTAGGCTATTACATTACACCCCCAAAACTTCATATTTACATATACATTTATGCAGCGATGGCGAGCAATGGGCGTGAGCAACGAAGGCGGCAGTGGGTATAGTAGCAATGGTGCTACTGCTCTTATGGGGGTGGATCTGTCTCCCCTCTCCTCCCCCTTTATAGATAGGGGTTCTCCAGGGTCAGTAAATTTGTGATCGACTCTCCAGGGGGGCGCGGCTCCCCCCTTCCTTGTTTCGCTGGTCAGCGGCCAATCTCAGGGTGTCAATCTCCAGTCATTGAGGTGGGAGTGGCAGATCCGGACTCCGGCCCACAACGACGGAAGTTCTGAGGGTCTCAGATCCCCTCCTTTGCCCGGCGGGAGCGGATCCTGATGACGCCAGGCGACGGCGGATGGGTTGAGGCAGACGGGGACCACCGACGACGCCTCCATCTCTTTCTGTGCAAGCTGTTGGTGGTAGTGTAGATCTTTTTTTTTCTCACGCTGGGGAGCAGTGTGTGAGGCTTTTACACCACATGCGGAGGTGATGTGTTGCAGCCAGTGGGCTGTGGTTTTTTCGCCGGCGTGCGAGAGTGTTCCCCCCTATGGGGTCTTGGTGTGGCCTTGTTTGTGCCTATTTCTCCGCCGGCAAGCAGTGGTCCTTGCTTGCACCGGGCTGTGGCGCCTCCCAGAGATCCGTTGATCCCCCCATTCTAACTACCAAAAAAAAGATTGTATCTTATTATAAATAATATTCATATATATCTCAACACAGTATGATCTATGTTGTGACAAAAAGATATATATCTAATTGTGTTAAACAAAGTTAATTCTCTCTTGCACATAAAATTGAAGTATAGCAAGTCATATAATATTTTTTCCTTCTTTCTACATGAATGTTCACACTGACATCCTATATGCCGATTGTGTTATCTTCGTATCTTTTATATATATATATATATATATATATATATATATATATATATATATATATATATATATATATATATATATATATATATATATATATATATATGATAAACAAGATGCTACCTTCGAAAACAACGTTCTTCGCTGCTTTGATAGGTCGCCGATGGCTATCAAAGCCATGAACAACAACAAAGATCATTCGAAACAAGATGCTACCTTCGAAAACAACGTTCTTCGCTGCTTTAATAGGTCGCCGATGGCTATCAAAGCCATGAACAACAACAAAGATCATTCGAACTCATAATCGGGAGTTGCTAGAAGCGACCGGAGGTGGTAGCCGGGTGCGGATGTCCTCAGAGGTCATCGGATGAGATGGGGTGATGAATAGACGGCTCACAATTGAAGTAGTCTCTGAAGTCCTCTATCGATGGAAGCCGACAGGTGGTGTCAGCGAAGATCACCGGTGGAGGTGATCGGAGGTTGTTTATGTTGATTCTGGTCGGAGATCATACGTGGCGCGGCCGTGGTGGGTTGTCAAAGCAGCAAAAACGCTGCTTTGAGAGGTAATGTCCCGGGCCCTCTCTCTCTCTCTCTCTCTCTCTCTCTCTCTCTATATATATATATATATATATATATATATATATATATATATATATATATAGAAATTTTGTATATAGTTCCATGAAACTTGGCTAATTGCATTAAATCCTGAAAACTTCATATTTATATATCGATCTATGTAAACTTAGATTACTTGTGCAAATGGGCCCCACAGGTTAACAAGCATTCTATTTTGAAGGAAAATTTGGATATATTTGTGGTTTGACTGTTTACTTTCAAACATTAGTTTTGCTAGGAGAAGTTTACCTAAGTGAACTTGAAAAGGAAAAGTTGGGCTTAGGGAATCACACAAAAAAACGTAGATGAATATACCTCGAATATTCCTCCAAAAAATAAAGCCACTTGACCGGATGGGTCAATTTGCACAAGTAATCTAGTTTTCGAGGGGCTGGTGTGTAAGTATAAACTTGCCAAGGTTCCTATGTAACTAGCCCAGTTTTTAGGGGGTTATGCAAAATCCCTATAAAGAAAGTAAAATGCTAAAGCCCTAGTATTGGGTAATCTCGTGTAGGGATGACAATGGTGTGGTTTAAAACCAAAAACCATTGAAAACCACACTGCATGGTGCATTTTGGTTTGCCATAATATAAAACCATCGTGGTGAGGTTTCGGTGTAGCGGTGCGGTTTCGGTTTTGACCAAAATCGCATAAAACCGTACCGTTTAGATCATTCCAGTGATAAACCGCGGTGCACCGCATCACATGGTGCGGTTTCGGTTTTGCATAACGGTACACCGTCGCGGTGCAATGCAGTTTCGATGTGGCGGCTCGATGTTGCGGTGCGGTTTCAGTTTTACTCGAAACCGCACCATTGCCATACCTAATCTCGTGCAGACTCAGGTGTGTAGGCCCCACACCTGCATGTGGGTCCCACAAGCCCCTCGAGTTTGCATCGGATTCCCGTATATGGGCTTTATAGCACTGCTCATACAAAATGGCGCTTAAACAATCAATGCAACTGTTATCCATGCATAAATAATAAGAAGATAGTATTTGGGTGTTTCAGTCTTTCCACGACACAATAAAATTTAGGGGGAGTTGGTGAAAAGCCTTTTTTAGAGATCCCTTTGGAGCAGCCGTCCCAACCATCTTTTCATTTGAGCTCCAGCCCACCTGGACAAAAATACCCCTGCATTCACTTCTAATTTAGAAATGAATGCCAACACACCCCCCCCCCCCCCCCCCTGAACCTAACCGAACCCGCCGGCCATGCCCCCCTCCCCCCCGCCACCGCCGGACCTAATCAAACCCCCCACCGCCGCTACGACCGCCGGACCTATTCGAACCCCCCTCCTCTCCCCACCGGACCTAACCGAACCCCTCTCCCCCCAGCCGGACCTAATCTATAAGCTATGGGATAAACCCTAGACCTAGAAATCCAAACCTAAGCCAACCCCAGCCACTGCCACTGCCACTGCCGTCGCTCGCTCCCGTTGCCTCCTCCTCCGCTTCTGGCAGTCGGATCCGCCTCTGCCACTACTGCCGCTCGCCCCGCCTCCGCCCCTGCCGCTTGTCTCCGCCTTTGCCGTTGCCATGGCCGATCGAGAGAGGAGAGGGGGTGAGGTTGGGTCTTGGGAATAAAAAAAAAAGGGAAGGGTTTATCTTAATGTTGGGTCAGTTAGAGGGGTTGGAGCTCAGATGAAAAGTTCCAATGGGTTTATCCTAATGTTTGGTAGGTTAGAGGCCAGGGTCTTAAGCTAATTACCCCTAAAATTTATTACCCATCGATGCCCCTTTTTTTTAATAGGACACATAAATGTCCTGGTTTGGGCACTTGTAAGTGCCATAGCACAAAAGATGGTTCTAAATTTTTCAAAATTTCTCAAATTTTTTTGTAATGTTATCATTTTTAGCCCCTTGAAGCAAAATTAGGGGGTCAAAATATTCTATATGAAAATTGGGGAGAATTCCTGAAAAATTTTAAATGCCAAATTTTAAAAAACACCCTAATTAAATCATAAAACCCTAACCTTTGATACTAAGACCCAAAATCTTAAAACCTCTTAGCATCATATTCGGCTTTTCCAGTGTCATTTTTCAAGGAAGAATTATTTCGAGCTATTAGATCTACCATTTAACAGCAATTTGGAGAGGTCCAATCAATAAAAATGAATGAGTCATTCATTCAAAGTAAATCAAGCATAGATAGTAAAATTACTCTAACCACGGGTGGGTCCCTCATGGAGGGACCAGTAGGAGGTACGATCAGAGCCCAACGGTCTCTACAAAATTATATTTCCTACGATTATCCTGATCAATAGGCACTATGCTAGACTCTGATAGATTAAAATTTAAGTTATGTTATGCTCTCGACTCGCCTTGGAATATTACAAGTAACATGCATTATATCGTGATTTGATGTCGAAAGATTCTCTCTCTCCCTCTCTTGCAAAAGATTACCAGTTTAGAGGTTTTTGTGAAGAGTTAGGCATAAGTATACAAGGCTTGCATTAAGAATATCTATATAACATGGCATGGCGGTTTTGTGCTGACTAGACAAAATGACACCAAAAGCTGACTAGACAAAAAATATTATGCTGACTAGACCAATTCCATCTCTATCCAAAATATTATGCTGACTAGACCAATTCATTCAATTGTCTAAGAGATAGCCCATCTCTACCCCATCGTCTACCCCCAAAAAAACAGTTCGTCAGTCCCCCTAAATCACAGGCGTCCGTTGCACCCAAACTCAACTGGTGCATCGCACTCAGTCCCAACTGCCAGGTAAAGGGACAACCGTGATTAGAAACGGACAGCTGTGATTTCCCGACGAAACCGGATCCCATTCATCACCTTCATTCCCGTGCGATCCGAACCCAACTCTCCTTTCACACCCTCGTCCTTCACGGCCCCCACGAGCCGCCGCCCTTCACGCCCACTGTGATCGCCCCCCGCCCGCCGAGATGATCGCCACCCTACCCGTCGAGCCTTACTTCAGGCCAAGATGATCGCCCCCCTCCCCCTCGAGCCGCCCTTCACGCCAGTGATTGCCCCCCTCCCGCGGAGATGATCGCCCCCCTCCCCCTCGAGCCGTCCTTCACACCCCCTTTTCCGGCCTCCTTCACACCCTTTTTCCGACCGAGATGATCACCCCACTCCCCCTCGAGCCCCGCAAATCGAGCCGGCACGCCCAGATCCTCCGGCGCCCCCAAATCAAGCAATCACCTTCATTCCCGTGCGAATCCGAACCCTAGCGCCCCTTTCACTCCCTGTCCTTCACGGCCCCCTCGAGCCACCCTTCATGTCCACAGTGATCACCCCCCTCCCCCTCGATCCGTCCTTCACACCCCCTCCACCCCCTTTTTCGGCCCAAATCCTCCGGCGTCCCCAAATCAAGCAACCCGCGATTGCCCAAATCCTTCATTTTGCCCTGATATGGAAAATCATTCAGTTCCCAAATTCTCTCCCTTCAATTGCATTCACCGCAAACCCTTCAAGAGAGGCTGAAGGCAGGCTGTGATCGTGCATACGGTATCAACCCTTCAAGAGAGGCTGAAGGCAGGCCGTGATCGTGCAGGCTAAAGGCAGAATTTTGGTTCTTGGCCCTTCCTGATATGGACGCTCTCTTTGTCTGTATCTGTCTCTCTGTGATAGCATATCCCACAATCTCAAGCATATATTTTTCTACAAACAGGAGAATTTTGGTTTTTGGCCCTTCCTAACTTTGCTTTTAATCCCTATTTTTTTCCTTCTGCAGTTGTTTCTACAGTCGCCCCTCTCATCAATCCGAGGTGATATCTCCCTTCAAATGGCTATTGTTTTTTTTTTAATGTTTTATACATTTTTCTTTTCTCAGGACATGTCTCATTACTTCTTGTTTCCTTGGTTTTTCCATATGAAATGAAAATTTGATGTTTTCTTGCAATTTCAATCAGCGGATCTTTCACCATCAGCGGAACCTTCACCACCAAGGCGTGGACTAATCCGAGGTGAGATTCCTTTAAATTCAATGCTTTTCATCCTGACCTCTGTCCCTTAGTTGTATTTTTTTTATAGAATAATGGCATAATGTTGTTGATCCAATGTCCTAGGTATTTTTCTTTCAGAAAAGTTCATAATTTTTTTTCGTGTGTGTGTTTGATTGTGTTAAGAATTTATGAATTTTCATTCCGAAAACAGAGGAACAATATTCTCTATGATGTAGCTGTAAAAAAAAAAAAAATATTTTTTTGTTCTAAAATCATAGGATTTTTTTTTTGAAATTCTTTGGAATATTCTCTTGGTTTTCTTTGTCTGCATGCAACTCAACCTGAAGGTTCTCCCAATTTCGGTGGCCCGATTGATATGGCAGCGTGCAATTGGTGGCTGAAACCCACTAGCGACCTTAAAGTTGTTTACACCACCAGTTGCACGCTGCCACGTCAATCGGGCCGTACTGAATCGGGAAAACCTTCGGGCTTAAAAGCATTACCACTGACATGCAAAGGGTCTCTCGGTGCACCACCGAGAGACCCATCTTTTTTATACTTTTTTATAAGAAAACCTTCATGCTTAATAGCATTGCCACTGACATGCAAAATTCTTCTTATTTTTTTCTCCCCCTATTTCTTCCAGTGCCGACATGCACGAGCATGTACTTTTGCATTTGTTTCTTTTAATTCAATTTCTAAAAACAGAGGATCTTTTTTCTAAAATCCTTTGGATCAGCAAATCCACTGGTTTAAATCAGCAAAGCTTCTTTCTAATTGACTGAGAGAATATTTTCTTGGTTTTCTTTGTCTGCATGCAACTCAGCCTGAAGGTTTTGTCGATTTCGGTGGCCCGATTGACATGGCAGCGTGGAACTGGTGGTTGAAACACACTAGCAATCTTAAAGTTGTTTACATCACCAGTTGCACGCTGCCACGTCAATCGGGCCTAACTGAATCGGGAAAACCTTCGGGATCATGCGCCAACATGATCGATGACCGCCTGTTTCCATGGGTTCGGGCCTGTTTCCAACCACATGGTTGGTTCGGCCCTAGGCCCCTAAGCTCATCGATTCACTCGTCTTCTTCTTCCGACCGCTTATTAATTACGTAATTAATATTTTAATCTTAATTAGGGGGTCGGCTCATGCATACATGCGTGGGTTGGTGTTTTTATTTGTTTCTTTTCTTTGGTGAAGAATAAAATCCTGGATCGAACAAGCGAGACCACCATAACTGACACCACGCCCAACAACCCACCAAACCCCTTGATTTATCTGCTGATTTAAGGAGGGTACGCATGAATAACTGCTCGACACGTGCCATGCACTCCTAGCTCCTACGCTCCTTATCAGTCTCCAACCCCCCTCCCGAGTCCGATTCTGTTCCAACCTCCTTAAAGAGGATGGAGCATCCCTCTCTCTCTCATTGGTCCATTACAAGGATATGTTTGTCATTTTATATTTTTATCACGGTGAAATGAAAAAAAGCCCTCGAGATGGGCCAATAAGAGAATGCGGGATGCTCCAACCTCTTTAAATTTCGAGCTGATGGTCTTCTGTACTGCTTCTGTGCTGTCTCTCTCTTTTTATGGACACTCAAGGAAAGATGTGGGCCCCACCCAACTACCCAACTACCCAACCCAATTGGAAGAAGGGGCACGAAGGCCGACGGCCGCTTTCTGTCGTTTTGCATAAACTTTAAACTTTTTGGCATTTTGCGAAATTAAGCCGTCTCCTACTCCTCGAGGGGCTTACCACTTCATACTAGCTACTTCCTACTTGGGTGGTGGGCCACCTATATTTATAAGTGCTGCCTTTCCATAACTATCGAAGCGAACATGGCATTTTACGATTGGTCCATGTGGTGATCCGTTGAGTCTCCAAACGAGCCATGAGCTATCTTCATGGGCCTATGATGATGTAGGCCTTTGCTGGTTGGTCTTTTGATGGGCCACGAGTTGTCCTCGTGGGTTGTTGTGAGATGTGTGATGTTCTGCTTCATGAAGGGTTACGTACTTCGGGCTTGTTTGTTGAGCTGCTATCTAATGGGTCGTGGGCCTGTAGACTCGCTAAAAGTCTTAGCCGTTTTTGCACCCACGATACTCTCACCAAGCAGAATTGATATTGTTGCTACAATGATTTCACTATAGCAGCTAGTCCTATCCAGAACCCACCCTCGTTATATTTTATCCCACCCCATACTCGTCCCAAACCCACGTCTAGTTTTGGGGGCAATTCCCAAACCCATCCCAATTAGCACTGAAAAAACCCGTGCCTGCCTCGCCCCGTTCCGTTTATGTTTTGCTGGTCGGGTCAGGTCGGCTTCATAAAATAACCAATACAAATTCATCATTAATTCGAGAATGATTTAGAATTCTATAAGTATTATGACTATGCATGCTCTAAGAAAAATCATTCAATAAATACTTATTCATGAATAATTAGAGAATCATTTACAATTAAAAAAATAAATGCTTTTACGAACTTAATATGCAGACTTGTGTGGAGCTATTCATATAAGCTATATAGCCGGATCGAGCCGGGGCGGGTTTGAGTAAAATCCGAACCCAATCCGAACTCGATCGGGTTTTAAATTTAAATCTCAAACTCGCCCCAAACTTGTTTTTTAGCATCCCAAACCCATCCCAATAGGGTCAGGTCGGGTAACCCGATAAATCCGATGAATTAGGGGTGGACTTGGTCGGCTTTGGAGGTTTGACCGTGTTTGGACCAAGTTACATTGCGTTTGCCCAAATTGCTCGAGCTGCCCGAGGAACTTATAGAGGGTTTGCCCGTGTTTGGACCATGAAAGTTCATTGGGTTCCTCGGGTTGCTCGGGTTTATCGATCCAGACCGTTCACTTAAAAGTAGAGATACGTCCGATCTAAAATTTGCATTTTTCAATATGGAGCTTCTTCTCACTTGAGCTTCCTCCCGACTAGCCAACACGCTAGTCCTCCCCTATATTTAGGTGCCATGTGGTACTTTTTAACTAATTTTTTTAATAGATGGTCAATCCACTCTACTTGAATCATGATTAAAAAAAAAAAACTTAAAATAACCTGATCAAAGGCCGACAAATTTAACAGTAAACTGTGACGCACAAATACCCCTTGGTATGATAAAATACGAGAGAGAGAGAGAGAGAGAGAGAGGAATGATAAAATACGTCATATGGTGTGTGCGGTGTCGCACCGCAGCCATCTGATGTACCCGCTGCGTGCTATGCACGCTTGCAATGGTGCATCAGACGGCTGCGGTGCTACACCGCACACGCCGCATCTTAACATGCATATATATATATATATATATATATATATATATATATATATATATATATATATATATATATATATATATATATATATATATATATATATATATATATATATATATATATATATAACATGGCACGGCGCTTTCGTGCTGACTAGACAAAAAAATTACTGACTAGACAAAACGAAACAAGTTGACTAGACAAAAAAAATAACTACACATCATCACAACCATCCATATAAAAAGGAATAGAAGCTGCACTTGATGGCTCCTTCAGAAATTAAATAAATGCTCTATATAGAATATTAATTGCATTTAATTGTATGCATATAAGGTATTAATGGCTGGGTATAAGGGACGGTTATGTAAGGAGATTAATGGGGATAGAGAGAGGATCACAAGGGGTGTTGCGAAATTTAGATGAGGAGAGAGGGAGGGAATTTCGGTTACATGGCAATAGAGAGAGAGAGATCTGAAGAGACGGACGGTAAAATAAGAAAAGAGAATCAATTAGAGAGAAAATAGGGGAGATAGGAGGGGGGATCAGATGGTTTTGAATAACACGAACGGCTGCGATCAGGTTTTGATTAAATGGAAATAAAGTAAAAAAGAGAGATAGAGGATAGTGGGGAGTTGTTATCAGGTTGGGCAGTTGGGATTTAAAAGAGAGAGACTTGGATAAGAGCATGCATGCATGGCTTCGCATGGGTTGATGCGGCCATGGATGGCTATGATGTGTACTGTAATGCTTAGGATGGGTTTTTGAGAGCTGTGATTAGGTTTCAAGAAATAGAGAGAAAGGATGGAGTCATGTGCATGAGATGTGGACTTGCATGGGGTTGGATTTTTTGTTCACTACCTAGAGCTCGAATGAGCTGGTAAGGATGGGTCGACGGCTAATAGCGAGTAAGTTCGTACGTGTATGACTTTGAGATTGGGTGAGATGTCTACAGATATGGCAAAAAGGTGGGGAGGAGGAAAAAGAACAGTGGACTTAGCAGTAAGTTCCTCCTCCCCACCTTTTTGCCATATCTGTAAACAGCCCCAGATTACGTACCAAAAAAATTACATGGGAATGATGAGGTACGTTCGCACGTATGACGTGTGTGTGTGTGTGTGAGGGAGAGAGAGAGAGAGACATATGTGTAGGGGTGGCAATGGGTCGTATTGGGTCAGTTTTACATATGGTACACCGTCGCGGTACGGTGCGGTTTCGGTATTGCCCAAAACCGCACCGCTGCCATCCCTAGATGAAAGCGCTAGTTTTGTGCCAATCGGCACGGGCGAGAAAATGGGTGTCCCTATGAATGCCGTTGTTGTCGTCGAAAGTGTTTTGTTGCCAAAGACGTTCAAGTGTGTTGCCACCGAAGACAGCCTGCTGCAGTGCCGACAGGGCGGCTCGCTATAGTGCCGACAGGCACATGCATTATCCTTTTAAAAAATCGGGTAGATCTGCTAAGACCCAGTAAGATCCATTTAAATATTTAATTTTTTATTTTTTTTTAATTTTATCTTTCATTGCAGCTCATCATCATGGGTGTACTGATCACAGGCGTCTATTG
Source organism: Chamaelirium japonicum (assembly GCA_947650365.1). NCBI lineage: Eukaryota > Viridiplantae > Streptophyta > Magnoliopsida > Liliales > Melanthiaceae > Chamaelirium > Chamaelirium japonicum. The sequence continues at coordinate 13,722,139 of OX393555.1, read as the reverse complement.
AACCCATCGCATACTATGATCGGATGTTGGGTAGATCATTGGAGGGCCAATCACATTTGTTTCTTTACCTACCGATTCGGACCGAGTGCGATGCACGAGTCGGGTATGGGTGCAACGGACGGCTGTGATTTGGGGTACAGATAAATGGTGTAGAAGATTTGGATTCGGGGTTGGGGGGGTGGGGCGGTGGTTGCCCGCTTTGTGTCAGTTGGGGGGTGTCTTGTTGCCGAAGACGGCCCGACAAGTGTATTGCCGCCGAATGCGGCCCGCTGCAGTGCTGACGGCCAAGTGTGTTGTCGTCGCACCGAAGACTCCCGCTTCGTGCCAATCGGCATGGGCCTGCCGAAGGCGGTCAAGTGTGTTGTCGTCGCATACGACGGTGGGAAAGGGGGTGGGGGTGGTAATGCCCGGGGGGTGTTTTGCTGCCGAAGGCGGCCTGCTACATTGTTGACAGGTGTGTTGCTGCCGAAGGTAGCCCGCTGCTGTGCCGACAGGCACGGGCATGCACTAGTATATATATAGAGTAGTGATACATTGCGGCGGGTAACGTGCGGCACCCCCTTCGGGGGTATTTTCGGAATTTTTTTTTTTGGGATTGATCACCTACCCTTGGATTGGACTCACAAAAAATTTCAGCCCGAGCCAAGACCTATAGGCCATCCAAATGTGTTGATCAAAATGGCAAAAAAAATGAATGACCAATAAAAGATCAACATATTTGGACGGCCTACAAGTCTTGGATCGGGCTGAAATTTTTTGTGTGTCCAATCCTGTGGGGGGAAATTTCCGAGCCACCTTGATCGAGAATCCCACCCCACAGCCTTGATTGAATTTGATGGTTTGTAGAGTTAAGAGAGATGGGAGAGTAGATAAAGAGAGTAGGGAGTGATGACACAATTATTGGTGACGGAGTTCAGTCTTACGACCTATGTCTCCGGGCGAGAGGTGCCACCTGATCTTCACTATAATTTGAGTAAAATGAGGGGTGAGCGTTCTCTTGACAGGCCAAGAGAAGCTTCGTACAGTGGGGTTGCACGGAGCAACTAGAAGAGTACAAGAAGGAGAGAATTGAGCTCTAGCACTTGCTCTGGAATCCTCCTCCTCTGATTGAATGACCAACCCCCTCCTTGGATGCCTTGGGGGTCCTTTTATAGCGTAGGCATGTGCCCGATATGGCAGTGATGACGTGGCGCTGATGACGTGATACTGGTTCTGGGCCTCCTTGCTGGACCCTTATTGGGCCGTTGTTCGGGCCCAATAAGGGGGATGGCTTGATCTGCGAGCCCCGTAGAGTGGGCCCATGAACCTGGGCGGGCTTACCCACTTGGGCCGTTGCGCGGGCCCATGCCGCTCTGATCCGGTCCGGTATAATTTTTGCACCCACAATTACCCCCTCCCAGTCGGGTCAGGACCCCCTGGGTCGGCTGGGATTCCAAGGTACAAATGCCTCAGGATTCTGGCATGGTTGACAAGGGCCGTCGGTGTCGCGGTTCGTATTAGCAGAGTCTCCTTCTGCCGATGCCGAGACCCTTTTGGCGCGAGCCAAAAAGTCTCGGTTTTGCAAGTGGGCGTATCAGAAGAAGCAGTGTATTTTCCGACCGAGAGGATACCGAGAGGGTACCGAGACCCTTTTGCCTTTTCTCGACCGAGAGGATGTCGAGACTCCTTTGCCTTCTGCCGAAGCCGAGACCCTTTTGGTGCGAGCCAAAAAGCCTCGGTTTTGCGAGGAGGCATTCTCGAAAAATTAGTGTATTTTCCGACCGAGAGTATACCGAGAGGATACCGAGAGAGTACCGAGAGGATACCGAGAGGGTACCGAGACCCTTTTTCCTTTTCCCGACCGAGAGGATGCCGAGACTCCTTTGCCTTCTGCCGACGCCGAGACCCTTTTGGTGCGAGCCAAAAAGTCTCGGTTTTGCGAGGAGGCGTTCTCGAAAAATTAGTGTATTTTCCGACCGAGAGTATACCGAAAGGATCCGAGAGGGTACTGAGACCCTTTTGCCTTTTTCCGACCGAGAGGATGCCGAGACTCCTTTGCCTTCTGCCGACGCCGAGACCCTTTTGGTGCGAGCCAAAAAGTCTCGATTTTGCGCACGTTCTTGAAAAATTAGTTTATTTCCGACCGAGAGTATACCGAGAGGGTACCGAGACCCTTTTCCCTTTTCCCGACCGAGAGTATACCGAGCGGGTATCGAGACCCTTTTCTTGCTGTCCTGGTTTTGCACAGGAGATCCACGGTGTTTTTATTGTTACAAGAGATATAGAAATCCAAATGTCTTCAAACTAGATTCAAAAGTTGCGTATCAGAGTTCTTTATATATAGTCCAAATTTTAGCCCAATCGGAGTTCGTGACCAAAGGTTATAGCCGTTGTACCGAAGCCTCTCTGAGCAGATCCGCTGTCCAGATTTTACACTGAAGATCAACGATGTTTCTATCGTTGCGGGATCTATATAAGTTCAAATGACCTCAAACTATATGCAAAAGTTGTTGCAAAAGTTGTGGCTCGTAGTTCTCTATTTACAGTCCAAATTTCAGCCCAATCGGAGTTCGTGGCCAAAAGTTATGGCCGTTGTACCGAAGTGTCTCCGAGCAGATCCGCTGTCCAGATTTTGCACTGAAGATCAACGATGTTTCTATTGTTGCAAGAGCTATAGAAGTTCAAATATCCTCAAAATAGATGCAAAAGTTGCATCTCGTAGTTCTCTATTTATAGTCCAAATTTCAGCATAATCGGAGTTTGTGATCCAAAGTTATGGCCGTTGTATCGGAGCCTCTCCGAGCAGATCCGTGCTAGGTTGTTGTAGACACCGAGACCCCCTCCCCTCTCGGTTTTTGACGAAACCGAGGGGTGGGCTGTTGTTGATGCCGAACACCCACCCTCTCGGGTTTTTGACGAAACCGAGAGGTGGACTATTGTTGATGTCGAACACCCCGACCCTCTTGGTTTTTTTGATGAAACCGAGAGGTGGCCTGTTGTTGGTGCCGACACCCCCTCCCTTCTCGGTTTTTTGCAAAACTGAGAGGTAGGCTGCTGATGGCGTGTCATCGCCCCCTCCCCACTCGATTTTTTATACGAAACCGAGGAGGGGCTGCTCGTTGATGCCGACACACACCCCTTCTCAGTTTTCTAATGAAACCGAGGGGTGTGCTGCTCATGGTGTGTCGTCACCCCCTCCCCACTCGGTTTTTGTGCGAAACCGAGGGGGGGCTGCTTGTTGATGCCAACACACACCCCCTCTTGGTTTTCTGACGAAACCGAGGGGTGTGCTGATGGTGTGCCGTCACCCCCTCCCCACTCGGTTTTTGTGTGAAACCGAGGGGGGGTTGCTTGTTGATGCCGACACACACCCCCTCTCGGTTTTCTGATGAAACCGAGGGGTGTGCTGATGGTGTGCCGTCACCCCCTCCCCACTCGGTTTTTGTGCGAAACCAAGGGGGGCTTGCTTGTTGATGCCGACACACACCCCCTCTCGGTTTTCTGACGAAACCGAAGGGTGTGCTGCTGATGGTGTGCCGTCACCCCTTCCCACTCGGTTTTTGTGCGAATCCGATAGGGGGTTGCTTGTTGATGTCGACACACACCCCCTCTCGGTTTTCTGACGAAACCGAGGGATGTGCTGCTGATGGTGTGCCGTCACTCCTTCCCCACTCAGTTTTTGTGCGAAACCGAGGGGGGGCTACTTGTTGATGCCGACACCCTATTATTGGGGCTGCTAGAAGAGGCCAAAAAGTGTCGGTATTGAAAATAGTGTGTTTTTCGAATTTCAGCCCCATTTGAAACCGACACTTTTTCGGTAAAACGCTGGTGCGCGGGGATGTCGGCGAGGGACAATGCTATATTCGAGGGGGTTTCTTAGAGATAATCTAGGATGACGCCTCATGATGTCCAGCCGGTCTTCACCCAATGTATTACCGTACCTGGTTACTGTATTAACCAGGTACTACGGTCACGTGAGGGTGTTGACTTGGCCAGGATCAAGGAAGCACTATTTTATCCCGTGTTACCCACCGTCGACTGCACCAGTGTGGAGACACGCACTGACAGAGTCAGACCAACCACCCCCTGACCGGTTTGGAACCGTTAGTCGTCAAAAAAAGGTGATGGCCAGTGACAATCTGATGGTTGGACCTGAGTGACAAGACTAAGCTTGGACTTTTGATCGAATGCCAATACGTCGGCGACGACGTCTCAAACTTTGTCTTCGAATGCCAAGGGCTGGGCCTTGGGTTTGTAGAGTGCCAAGGCGTTGGTTGCCTTGAACTTTGTCTTCAAGTGCCAAGGGCTGGGTCTTGGGCTTGTAGAGTGCCGAGGCACTGGTCGCCTCGGACTTTGTCTTCGAGTGCCAAGGGCTGGACCTTGGGCTTGTAGAGTGCCGAGGCATTGGTCACCTCGGACTTTGTCTTCGAGTGCCAAGGGCTGGGCCTTGGGCTTGTAGAGTGCCGAGGCATTGGTCGCCTCGGTCTATGTCTTTGAGTACCAAGGGCAGGGCCTTGGGCTTATAGATTGCCGAGGTATTGGTCACCTCGGACTTTGTATTCGAGTGCCAAGGGCTGGGCCTTGGGCTTGTAGAGTGCCGAGGCATTGGTCACCTCGGACTTTGTCTTCGAGTGCCAAGGGCTGGGCCTTGGGCTTGTAGAGTGCCGAGGCATTGGTCACCTCGGACTTTGTCTTCGAGTGCCAAGGGCTGGGCCTTGGGCTTGTAGAGTGCCGAGGCATTGGTCACCTCGGACTTTGTCTTCGAGTGCCAAGGGCTGGGCCTTGGGCTTGTAGAGTGCCGAGGCATTGGTCACCTCGGACTTTATCTTCGAGTGCCAAGGGCTGGGCCTTGGGCTTGTAGAGTGCCGAGGCATTGGTCACCTCGGACTTTGTCTTCGAGTGCTAAGGGCTGGGCCTTGGGCTTGTAGAGTGCCGAGGCATTGGTCACCTCGGACTTTGTCTTCGAGTGCCAAAGACTGGGCCTTGGGGTTGTAGAGTGCCAAGGCATTGGTCACCTCGGACTTTGTCTTCGAGTGCCAAGGGCTAGGCCTTGGGCTTGTAGAGTACCGAGGCAATGGTCACCTCGGACTTTGTCTTCAAGTGCCAAGGGCTGGGACTTGGGCTTGTAGAGTGCCGAGGCATTGGTCGCCTCGGACTTTGTCTTCGAGTGCCAAGGGCTGGGCCTTGGGCTTGTAGAGTGTCGAGGCATTGGTCGCCTCGGCCTATGTCTTCGAGTACCAAGAGCAGGGCCTTGGGCTTATAGATTGCCGAGGCATTGGTCACCTCGGACTTTGTCTTCGAGTGCCAAGGGCTGGGCCTTGTACTTGTTGAGTGCCAAGGCGTTGGTCGCCTCGGACTTTGTCATCGAGTTCCAAGGACTGGGCCTTGGGCTTGTAGAGTGCCGAGGCATTGGTCACCTCGGACTTTGTCTTCGAGTGCCAAGGGCTGGGCCTTGGGCTTGTAGAGTGCCGAGGTATTGGTCGCCTCGGACTTTGTCTTCGAGTGCCAAGGGCTGGGCCTTGGGCTTGTAGAGTGTCGAGGCATTGGTCGCCTCGGATTTTGTCTTCGAGTGCCAAGGGCTGGGCCTTGGGCTTGTAGAGTGTCGAGGCATTGGTCAACTTGGACTTTGTCTTCGAGTGCCAACGGCTGGGCCTTGGGCTTGTAGAGTACCGAGGCATTGGTCACCTCGGACTTTGTCTTTGAGTGCCAAGGGCTGGGCCTTGGGCTTGTAGAGTGCCGAGGCATTGGTCACCTCGGGCTTTGTCTTCGAGTGCCAAGGGCTGGGCCTTGGGCTTGTAGAGTGCCGAGGCATTGATCACCTCGGACTTTGTCTTCGAGTGCCAAAGGCCGGGCCTTGGGCTTGTAGAGTGCCGAGGCATTGGTCATCTCGGACTTTGTCTTCGAGTGCCAAAAGCTGGGCCTTGAGCTTGTAGAGTGCCGAGGCATTGGTCACCTCGGATTTTGTCTTCGAGTGCCAAAGGCTGGGCCTTGGGCTTGTAGAGTGCCGAGGCATTGGTCGCCTCGGACTTTGTCTTCGAGTGCCAAGGGCTGGGCCTTGGGCTTGTAGAGTGTCGAGGCATTGGTCGCCTCGGCCTATGTCTTCGAGTACCAAGGGCAGGGCCTTGGGCTTATGGATTGCCGAGGCATTGGTCACCTCGGACTTTATCTTCGAGTGCCAAGGGCTGGGCCCTGTGCTTGTTGAGTGCCAAGGCGTTGGTCGCCTCGGACTTTGTCATCGAGTTCCAAGGACTGGGCCTTGGGCTTGTAGAGTGCCAAGGCATTGGTCACCTCGGACTTTGTCTTCGCGTGCCAAGGGCTGCCTTGTGCTTGTCGAGTGCCAAGGCGTTGGTCGCCTCGAACTTTGTCTTCGAGTGCCAAGGATGTCTCCTTGAACTTGGTGCATGTCAAAGCGGTGACGTCTGCCTTGGACTTATTCTCATCGCCTCGGATAAGTATAGTTGATAGTTTAGCTTGACCTGGATTGTCAGGAGCATTTTTATCTGACTTTCGCCTTGAAAGGGCGTAGCCGAATTGCCTTCGAGCTTCCGACTTGAATGGGTGGAATCGAAGGTCTTTGGTTGACCTGGGTTACTAGGAGCTTTTTATCGGACTTTAGCCTCGAGAGGGCATAGCCGAATTGCCTTCGAACTTCCGACTTGAACGGGCGGAATCGAAGGTCTTTGGTTGACCTGGGTTGTCAGGAGCCTTTTATCGAACTTTAGCCTCGAGAGGGCGTAGCTGAATTGCCTTCGAGCTTCCGACTTGAATGGGCGGAATCGAAGGTCTTTGATTGACCTGGGTTGCCTGGAGCCTTTTTATCGGACTTTTGCCTTGAAAGGGCATAGCCGAATTGCCTTCGAGCTTCCGACTTGAATGGGCGAAATCGAAGGTCTTTGGTTGACCTGGGTTGCCAGGAGCCTTTTTATCGGACTTTAGCCTCGAGAGGGCGTAGCCGAATTGCCTTTGAGCTTTCGACTTGAATAGACAGAATCGAAGGTCTTTGGTTGACCTGGGTTGCCAGGAGCCTTTTTATCGGACTTTAGCCTCGAGAGGGCGTAGCCGACTTACCTTCGAGCTTCCGACTTGAATGGGCGGAATCGAAGGTCTTTGGTTGACCTGGGTTACCAGGAGCCTTTTTATCGGACTTTAGCCTCGAGAGGGCGTAGCCGAATTGCCTTCGAGCTTCCGACTAGAATGGGCAGAATCGAAGGTCTTCGGTTGACCTGGGTTGCCAGGAACCTTTTTTTTTTTTAATGCCTTAACATGGTGGAATCGAACTTCGAGAGATTTGATTTTGAGAAAAAAGAGATACTTTATTGATACAACAATGTAGTGGTTACACTTTTTCAGAAGTTGCCCAGCGGACGTTACGATTATGCATCCATGTATTACATTGACTTTTTTTTCTCCACTGCAGTTGCCTCTCCTACTCTCGACCTGGTTCCTTATTAGCGAGGTAGCCATCGAGCCGCCCTTCTTGGATCAGGTCTTCGATGTGATGCTTTAGCTTCCGATATGTAGAGGTTGGGTGGCCATGGCTGCGATAAAACTCACAGTAGGCTGTCGTATCTCCCGCCTGGTCGGAATTTGGAGGGAGAGGCTGTGGCCACTTGCAAAAGGGCTCGTTCTGCAAGTAGGCGAAGATGTCTTCAATGGAGGTGTTCAGCTCAGTGAACACCCTTTGCTCCCTTGGAGGTCGCCTCTTTTCTGCTGGAGGGGCTTTCGGATCTTCATTGTACCTTTTGGCCTGGGCCTTTTGGTCGGACGCAGCATGGGCAGACTTCATGTAGCGTGTTTCATTCGAAGCTTCATCATCTTTCTTATGTCGGGAGTCACGAGACTCGCGTAGTCTTCTGGCCTGCTGATTGTCTTCCACCTCTATCTCCCGCTGTACGCGCTTGAACATTGCCTCTAAGGTACTGGGAGGATACCGGATGAAGTCGGTGTAGACGTGGAGCTCTGGCCGGATAGCATTCTGGAATGCCAGCATGATGGCCTCCTCATTATAGGACCGACCGGTGAGCTCAGAGTGCTCATTATGAAACCTCATCGTGAAGCTCCTTAGAGACTCATCGAAGCCCATCTTCAACCGGTAGAGTGTATCCAGCTTCTTTTCCGGCTTTAAGTTTAGCCGGTAATGGTCCATGAATAATTCAGCCATGTGGTCACCGTACCAGTAGGCAGTGTGTAGTACCAGTCGAGGGCAGGTCCCCCGACGCTTCCCGCGAACATACGGCAAAGAACATGGTTCTCATACTTGTAGGGCATCAGGGCTTGCTTGTAGGCTAGCATATGGAGAGCTGGGTCTCCCTGAATGCAGTTGAACTTTGGCAGGCTCGGTGTTCGCCAACCGATAGAAAATAGTGTTGCAAGAACCTTGGGATGCAGTGGCCCCACCGAGGTGATTAGCTGCCTACGGTCTTGATGGCGACGTCCCACGTCGGCAGTATGCCTTAGTCGGTTGAGCAACTCACGGGCATCTGTTGCTTTCGTGTGCGAAGGGATAAAATATCTAGTAGACCCTGTTGACTGAGGTGATCCTTCTCCGCGATAGCTGGGCGCACCGTTGACGTTGAGGCGATCCCACACCATTTGCCTTGGTGCTTGTGTGGATACCTGACGCATCTCGATACGCGGCACATGTGGTTCTTTAAGATGATGACTCACGGCTGGGCAAGTCCTTGGTTGGTCTTCATTAGTAGCTAGAGAGTTGTGGGCCACAACCCCCGCTCTTTCAGCTGCCTTCTTTAGGGAATCCCTCTCTTGCTCGAGGGCCGCACTCTTCTTGAGGAGATTTAGCAGCTGGAAATCAACAGTCGAGATCTCGTATGTAGCTTGAGGCTTGCTCCCTTGAATAGTGTGTTCTTTGCTAGATCGATGCCTCGGGGATGACGGGTCTCGCTGATCACTGTGCCCTTCTGGATGGCTGCCTTGCGGCCCCAGCCGCTCCCGTACATTTTTTCGATTGGTTGCAACCGAGACTTCTTGTTCTTCTTCGATCAGCATATCGTTTGTTCGTTCAGCACCCACCTTTGGTGGGTTGGTGCTGGCCTTCACCATCGAGCATGTTGATGTCGGCGTGATGAAGGCGTTGAGGTTGATTTGGAGGAGAACTTGTGGCTCGTCACCATAAGCTGAATAGGAGTCGGTAGAGGTATGGGTAAGACCTCTATCGATACCCCACAGACGGCGCCAAAGATTGTGGGGGGAAATTTCCGAGCCGCCTTGATCGAGAATCCCACCTCACAGCCTTGATTGAATTTGATGGTTTGTAGAGTTAGAGAGATAGGAGAGTAGATAAAGAGAGTAGGGAGTGATGACACAATGATTGGTGACGGAGTTCAGTCTTACGACCTACGTCTCCGGGCGAGAGGTGCCACCTGATCTTCACTATAATTTGAGTAAAATGAGGGGTGAGCGTTCTCTTGACAGGCCAAGAGAAGCTTCGTACAGTGGGGTTGCATGGAGCAACTAGAAGAGTACAAGAAGGAGAGAATTGAGCTCTAGCACTTGCTCTGGAATCCTCCTCCTCTGATTGAATGACCAACCCCCTCCCTGGATGCCTTGGGGGTCCTTTTATAGCGTAGGCATGTGCCCGATATGGTAGTGATGACGTGGCGCTGATGACGTGATACTGGTTCTGGGCCTCCTTGCTGGGCCCTTATTGGGCCGTTGTTCGGGCCCAATAAGGGGGAGGGCTTGATTTGCGAGCCCCGTAGAGTGGGCCCATGAACCCGGGCGGGCTTACCCACTTGGGCCGTTGCGCGGGCCCATGCCGCTCTGATCCGGTCCGGTATAAATTTTGCACCCACAAATCCAAGGGTGGGTGATCAATCCCTAAAAAAAAAAAAATTCTGAAAATACCCCCGAAGGGGGTGGCCGCACGTTACCCGAACGCAATGTATTACTACTATATATATATATATATATATATATATATATATATATATATATATATATATATATATATATATATATATATATATATATATATATATATATATATATATATATATATATATATATATATATATATATATATATATATATATATATATATATATATATATATATATATATATATATATATATATGGGGAGCTTGGACCTCGGTGCAGTGTCAACGCTGCACCCGGCTCGGCATGGATGCCACGTGTCGCAAAACAATCGGAAATCGGATCGGATCGGACAAAATTAATGCTGCACACAACCTCAGCCGCCCGATTGCCTCGATCCAACGGATCGGATTCGCCCGGAACCGTTGTCTCGGTGTTACTGTGGCGGCCACAGTAATAGCGAGATTTCGGTTTGGATGAATCCCGACCGTTCGATCCTACAATCGGGCGGCTGAAACAAAACCGGCGGGCTGTTGTGTTGTTTGGGTGAATCTCATCCGTCTGATCGACCGAATCGAATGGGGCAAAATAATTTCACGGTTACTGTAGCCGCTACAGTAACCGTGAAATTGTTTTGAACTATTGGATCCATGCGATTGGACAACTGGAAGCATTAACGCGGTTACTGTAGCGGCTACAGCAACCGCGAAATTTTTTTCAACCGCCCGATTGTCTCGATCCAACGGCCGAAATTCATCCGGACCAAAATCTCGCTGTTACTGTGGCTGCCACAGTAACAGCGAGACAATGGTTCCGGGCGAATCCGATCCGTTGGATCGAGGCAATCGGGCGGCTGAGGTTGTGTGCGACATTAATTCTGTATGATCCGATCCGATTTTTGATTTTTTTGCGACACGTGGCATCCATGCCGAGCCGGGTGCAGCGTTGACGTTGCATTGAGATCTGATGCACTTCTGCGTGCATCAGACGACTGCGGTGCGGTGCCGCATGTACCGCATGCCGCAGCATAGCATGCCCCTATATATATATTAGATATTCAAATTAACGGTTTTTATGAACGGTCAGTAAATTTTCTAACATTTGATGCCCCTAGAGGTTTTAGAATTTGATGAAATTTTGTAAGGATGATCAACATGGCATAGGTAGCATGCCTACCAAGTTTCATCAAATTCTAAAACCTCTAGAGGGGTTTCGCACAAGGTTTCGCAAATAAGGAGTTTCTCACTGGATCAGACCCCCCTCTCTCTCTCTATCTCTCTCTCTCTCTCTCTCTCTCTATATATATATATATATATATATATATATATATATATATATATATATATATATATATATATATATATATATATATATATATATATATATATATATATATATATATATATATAGTACGTGCGGCACTACACCGCAGCCGTCTGATGCACACTTTTCGTACATACGATGCACTCAGCGGTGCATCAGACGGCTACTATGTTGTGCCACACTTACTGTATGCCGCATTATAGCATGCCCCTATATATATATTCCTTGAGTTCTTCTGGTCGCTCGGGTTGGTCATACGGGTGACCATGTTTGTCCAAATTCAAATTCGAGAAAAAAAAAATTGCCCATGTCTATCCAAATTCTCAAATATTATTGTCCGTGATTGTTCAAATTCAGAATTTGGTTGGGTTGCTCAGGTTCGCCTGGACCAAGTCCCAGCCCTACGGTTAATTGCTCTGCTTAGTCCACACGAGACTAAAAGTGCTCGAACCGACTATATTTATAGGTGTTGCTTTCCCATAAATGTCGAAGCGGACATGGCATTTTGCAATTGGTCTTTGTAGTGACATGTTGGATGTGGCTGGTCTCCAAACGGGCCATGAGTTATCTTTGTGGGTCTATGATGATGTAGGCCTTTATTGGCTAGTCTTTTGATATGCCACGAGTTGTCCTTCGTGGACTCTTGTGAGGTGTGCGATACTCTACTTCATGAATGGCTACGTACTATGAGCTTGTTTGGTGAGTTGCTACCTGATGGGCCATGGGTCTATGACTCGCTAAAAGCCTTAGTCATTTTTTGCACCCACAATACTCTCACCAAACAAAATTGACATTGCTATAATGATTTCACTGCAGACATTGTTGATACAATGGCTACAGTGAAACCACAGTGGCAACGATATCAATTTGGCTAATCGTTACTATTGATTCTCTTGTTGTCGATGAATTGATACGTTGCGGGAGACGAATTGATACTCTTTAGGGATAATGAACAGGTAATTTTATGACTTAAAGAAGTTTATATACTTATTGATAGACTTGATGTAAAAACTTGTTTTTGGGAGGAGCTTTACACTAAATCCAAAAGTTATCTGTCCTTTAGCTACATGTACCAATAAAATGAGGAACATGATACACACTATCACACGGAGAGAGCGACCCGTAGTACAGTGGCCGTACGATGCAGTGCAGTCAGGCAGAGTTCGGATCTATCAAATCCACGCAATTACTGTACGATCCGATGTACAGTAACTAGTGCACGCCCGTGCCTGTCGGCACTGTAGCGGGCCGCCTTCGGCGGCAACACACCTGTCAACAATGCAGCGGGCCACTTTCGGCAGCAAAACACCCCCCGGGCATTACCAGCCCCTCTCCCACCTTCGTATGCGACGACAACACACTTGACCGCCTTCGGCATGCCCATGTCGATTGGCACCAAGCGGGAGCCTTCGGTGCGACAACAACACACTTGACCGTTGGCACTGCAGCGGGCCACATTCGGCAACAATACGCTTGTTGGGCCGTCTTCGGCGGCAAGACACCCCCCAACTGACACGAAGCGATGGGTATGCGATGGGTTCAGTAGACGCCTGTGATCAGTACACCCATGATGATGAGCTGCAACGAAAGATAAAATTTAAAAAAATAAAAAATTAAATATTTAAACGGATCTTACTAGGTCTTAGCGGGTCTACCCATTTTTTTAAAAGGATAGTGCATGTGCCTGTCGGCACTGTAGTGAGCCGCCCTGTCGGCACTGCCGCATGCCGTCTTCGGTGGCAACACACTTAAACGTCTTTGGCAACAAAACACTTTCGATGACAACAACGACATTCATAGGGACACCCATTTTCTCGCCCGTGCCGATTGGCACGAAGCTAGCGCTTTCGTCTAGGGATGGCAACAGTGCAGTTTCGGTGCAGTTTTGGGCAAAACCGAAACCGCACCGCAACACCGAAACCGCACCGTAGCGCGACGGTGTACTATATATAAAACCGACCCAACACGACCCATTGCCACCCCTACACATACATCTATCTATCTCTCTCTCTCTCTCTCTCTCTCTCTCTCTCTCTCTTTCTCTCTCTCTCTCTCACACACACACACGTCATACGTGCGAACGCACCTCATCATTCCCATGTAATTTTTTGGTACGTAATCCGGGGTTGTCTACAGATATGGCAAAATAGTAGGGAGGAGGAACTTACTGCTAAGTCCAATGTTCTTTTTCCTCCTCCCCACCTTTTTGCCATATCTGTAGACATCTTACCCAATCTCAAAGTCATACACATACGAACTTACTCGCTATTAGCCGTCGACCCATCCTTACCAGCTCATTCGAGCTCTAGGTAGTGAACAAAAAATCCAACCCCATGCAAGTCCACATCTCATGCACATGACTCCATCCTTTCTCTCTATCTCTTGAAACCTAATCACAGCTCTCAAAAACCCATCCCAAGCATTACAGCATACATCATAGCCATCCATGGCCGCATCAACCCATGCGAAGCCATGCATGCATGCTCTTATCCAAGTCTCTCTCTCTTTTAAATCCCAACCGCCCAACCTGATAACAACTCCCCACTATCCCATATCTCTCTTTTTTACTTTATTTCCATTTAATCAAAACCTGATCGGAGTCGTTCGTGTTATTCAAAACCATCTGATCCCCCCTTATATCTCTCCTATTTTCTCTCTAATTGATTCTCTTTTCTTATTTTATCGTCCCTCTCTTCAGATCTCTCTCTCTTTATTGCCATGTAATCGAAATTCCCTCCCTCTCTCCTCATCTAAATCCCGCAACATCCCTTGTGATCCTCTCTCTATCCCCATTAATCTCCTTACATAACCGTCCCTTACACCCAGCCATTAATACCTTATATGTATGCAATTAAATACAATTAATATTCTATATAGAAAATTTATTTAACTTCTGAAGGAGCCATCAAGTGCAGCTTCTATTCCTTTATGTATGGATGGTTGTGATGATGTGTAGTTTTTTTTTTTGTCTAGTCAACTTGTTTCGCTTTGTCTAGTCAACAATTTTTTTGTCTAGTCAGATTTTGGTGTTATTTTGTCTAGTAAGCACGAAAGCCCCGTGCCATGTTATATAGATTGAGTAGATATGATAGAGGGTTTTTTTGCACTTGCTCCTATGGGGGGAAATTTTCGAGCCGCCTTGATCGAGAATCCCACCCCACAGCCTTGATTGAATTGGATTGTTTGTAGAGTTAGAGATTAGAAAGTTGAGAAGGAGAAAGATGACACATAGAGTTGTTATCGAAGTTCGGTCTTACGACCTACGTCTCCGGGCGAGAGGTGCCACCTGATCTTCACTATAATATGAATATAAAGGGTTGAGCGTTCTCTCGACAGGCCGAGAGAGGCTTCTTACAATGTGTTTGCACGGGGCAATTAGAAGAGTTCAAGAGGAAGAATGGAGGGCTCTGGCTCTGGATCTGGAATCCCTCTTCCTCTGATTGAATGACCAACCCCCTTCCTGGATGCCTTGGGGGTCCTTTTATAGCGTAGGCACGTGCCCGATATGGCAGTGATGATGTGGCGCTGATGACGTGGCATTGGTTCAGGGCCTCCTTGCTGGGCCCTTATTGGGCCGTTGTTCGGGCCCAATAAGGGGGAGGGCTTGATCTGCGAGCCCCGTAGAGTGGGCCCATGAACTCGGGCGGGCTTACCCACTTGGGCTGTTGCGCGGGCCCATACCGCTCTGATCCGGTCCGGTACAATTTTTGCACCCACAGTTACCCCCTCCCAGTCGGGTCAGGACCCCCTGGGTCGGCTGGGATTCCAAGGTGCAAACGCCTTAGGATCCTGGCATGGTTGGCAAGGGCCGTCGGTGCCGCGGTTCGTATTAGCAGAGTCTCCTTCTGCCGATGCCGAGACCCTTTTGGCGCGAGCCAAAAAGTCTCGGTTTTGCAAGTAGGCGTATCAGAAAAAGCAGTGTGTTTCCCAACCGAGAGGATATCGAGACCCTTTTGGTGCGAGCCAAAAAGTCTCGGTTTTACAAGGGGGCGTTTCTGAAAAAGCAGTGTGTTTCCTGACCGAGAGGATTCCGAGAGGATACCGAGAGGGTACCGAGAGTATACCGAGAGGGTACCGAGACCCTTTTGGTGAGAGAACAACTTTTCTCTTTTTCTTTTCTTTATTTCTCTCTTTCCTTTCTTTGGTTCTCTCTTTCCTTTCTTTGCTTTTGTTTGTGCTGTACGCCAAAGAAGGAGGCACAGCACCGAGGGGCACAATCCATGCATGAGTTTCGTTCCCCTCTTTCTTTCTTTGGTTTTTCTCTTTCCTTTCTTTGCTTTTGTTTGTACTGTACGCCAAAGAAGGATTCTTTCCTTTCTTTGTTTTCCTTTCTTTGCTTTTGTTTGTGCTGTACACCAAAGAAGGAGGCACAGCACCGAGGGGCACAATCCATGCATGAGTTTCGTTCCCCTCTTTCTCTCTTTGGCTTTTCCTTTCTTTGCTCCAAGTCGCCGTCGGTTGAAGGAAATCTCGCGCGAGGGGAACACATCGGGTTGCATCAAACCGCTGCTAGGTCACACACAGCCGGGTATCAGTTCGTCCGACCTCCCTCGCACCATCTCAATCGGCTGCAAAGGGAGGCACGCACGATGGGCGACTTACGAGGAGGTCGCATAGAGATGGGGGGGAGCATTTGGTTCGTCCGACCCCCCCCCCGTTACCAACGACTGCCACCACATGGAGAGAGCGCAGGTGGGGGGGGAGGGCTCGGCCCATCCGACCCCCCCTCCGTCGTCCTGGGTCGGTGCCGGGTGGAAGATCATCCGGGGGGGAGTCGGATCCCTCCGGTTCATCATCTTCACCGTGTGACAGAATACGCTCGAGGGGAGCTGGGTTCCGGGCTCGGCTCCAATGCACCACTTCATGTCGGCCTCCCGTCCGATCGGTTTTGAGGGGAGCGACGCTGCCGGACCCGATCAAAGATGGGGAACGAATGGGAGCCGTGAGCCTTCAGAGATCAAGAGATCGATGCCGACTTGTGGTCTGGGTCAACCGGAGTGGAGGACGATGCCGATCGGGGGTCACGAGCACCTGTTCGGAGTGTTTGTCCCGAGTGTTGGTCCCAATTGATATGGTGTCCGATCACATAGAGAATGCTATTTGAACATACCAAGGGCCATATCCTTCGACCCACTGCGATGGTGGCTGTTTGAAGTGTTTTTTTTTTTTTTGGGTGGATGAAAAGAGGACAATGCAAGGTGAATGCCAAGATCAGTTCATCCGATCCGGGTTGCTGCCGAGTGACGAATCTCGCATGGGGGGGCTGAGCCGTTGAAGGAGGATATGTCGGCTCGTAGGCTCTTGCAACACCACTTGCAACGACAAAACCCGTGCTACTCTCTGACCTATTCGCAGTCGGTATCCGTGCGACCCACTGCTCGTCGTGTATCCCGTATCCTGTTCGTGTGACTCACGGATTGTACGGTTTCGACGATATTATAGAAGACGAGGACCATGGTGCAGCCGGTGTAATCCATGCGACTATCGAGTCTGCACGATCAATGATGCAGTACCGCAATTTTTGTCCTTCTCACGTGTCCATGCGATTCACGGGCTCTATGTTCACGTTCTTTCCAAATCTCTTCACCATAATTGCGACAATCTCTTCAACTGAACTTGAGAGATTGAGATCGACACATCTGTTCACAGCAATTGAGGTATTAAAACAACTCGTTAATTTGTGCAATTTCATCACTGTTTCATGAGGATAGGGCTTGTAGATCTCCTTTGGTATGGTCTTGGCAGTCTTTGCATCGAACTCGCCACTCATTACCCGTGAAACCTCCCCTCCCGTAGTCGGTTGTTGAATGTCACCGCGAGGAGGATGCATTGGGGGATGATGCCGCCGAACACCTCCCCTCTCGATTTTCTGACAAAATCAAGGGGTAGGTTGCTGTTGATGCCGAACACCTCCCCTCTCGGTTTTCTGTCGAAATCGAGGGGTGGACTGTAGTTGATGCCAACACCCCCTCTCGGTTTTCTGATGAAACCGAGGGGTGTGCTGCTGACGGTGTGCCGTCACCCCCTCCCCACTCGGTTTTTGTGCGAAACCGAGGGGGGGGCTGCTCGTTGATGCCGACACACACCCCCTCTTAGTTTTCTGACGAAACCGAGGAGTGTGCTGCTGATGGTGTGTCGTCACCCCCTCCCCACTCGGTTTTTATGCAAAACCGAGGGGGGGCTGCTTGTTGATGCCAACACACACCCCCTCTCGGTTTTCTGACGAAACTGAGGGGTGTACTGATGGTGTGCCGTCACCCCCTCCCCACTCGGTTTTTGTGGAAAACCGAGGGGGGTTGCTTGTTGATGCCGACACACACCCCCTCTCGGTTTTCTGACAAAACCGAGGGGTGTGCTGATGGTGTGCCGTCACCCCCTCCCCACTCGGTTTTTGTGCGAAACCGAGGGGGGGTTGCTTGTTGATGCCAACACACACACCCTCTCGGTTTTCTGACGAAACCGAGGGGTGTGCTGATGATGTGCCGTCACCCCCTCCCCACTCGGTTTTTGTGTGAAACCGAGGGGGGGTTGGTTGCTTGTTGATACCGACACACACCCCCTCTCGATTTTCTGACAAAACCGAGGGGTGTGCTGATGATGGTGTGCGGTCACCCCTTCCCTACTCGGTTTTTGTGCGAAACCGAGGGGGGGCTGCTTGTTGATGCCGACACCCCATTATTGGGGCTGCTAGAAGATGCCAAAAAGTGTCGGTATTGAAAATAGTATGTTTTTCGAATTTCAGCCCCATTTGAAACCGACACTTTTTCGGTAAAATGCTGGTGTGCGAGGATGTCGGCGAGGGACAATGCTATATTCGAGGGGGTTTCTTAGAGATAATCTAGGATTATGCCGCATGATGGCCAGCCGGTCTTCACCCAATGTATTACCGCACTTGGTTACTGTATTCACCAGGTACTACGGTCACGTGAGGGTGTTGACTTGGCCAGGATCAAGGAAGCACCATTTTATCCCGTGTTACCCACCGTCGACTGCACCAGCGTGGAGACGCGCACTGACAGAGTCAGACCAACCACCCCCTGACCGGTTTGGAAAATGTTAGTCGTCGAAAAAAGGTGATGGCCAGTGACAATCTGATGCTTGGACCTGAGTGACAAGACTAAGCATGGACTTTTGATCGAATGCCAATACGTCGGCGATGATGTCTCGGACTTTGTCTTCGAATGCCAAGGCTGGGCCTTGGTCTTGTAGAGTGCCAAGGCGTTGGTCGCCTCGAACTTTTTCTTCAAGTGCCAAGGGTTGGGCCTTGGGCTTGTAGAGTGCCGAGGCGCTGGTCGCCTCGGACTTTGTCTTCGAGTGCCAAGGGCTGGGCCTTGGGCTTGTAGAGTGCCGAGGCATTGGTCACCTCGGACTTTGTCTTCGAGTGCCAAGGGCTGGGCCTTGGGCTTGTAGAGTGCCGAGGCATTGGTCACCTCGGACTTTGTCTTCGCGTGCCAAGGGCTGGGCCTTGGGCTTGTAGAGTGCTGAGGCATTGGTCACCTCAGACTTTGTCTTCGAGGCCAAGGGCTGGGCCTTGGGCTTGTAGAGTGCCGAGGCATTGGTCACCTCGGACTTTGTCTTCGAGTGCCAAGGGCTGGGCCTTGGGCTTGTAGAGTGCCGAGGCATTGATCACCTCGGACTTTGTCTTCGAGTGCCAAGGGTTGGGCCTTGGACTTGTAGAGTGCCGAGGCATTAGTCACCTCGGACTTTGTCTTCGAGTGCCAAGGGTTGGGCCTTGGGCTTGTAGAGTACCGAGGCATTGGTCACCTCGGACTTTGTCTTTGAGTGCCAAGGGCTGGGCCTTGGGCTTGTAGAGTGCCGAGGCATTGGTCACCTCGGACTATGTCTTCGCGTGCCAAGGGCTGGGCCTTGTGCTTGTCGAGTACCAAGGCGTTAGTCGCCTCGGACTTTGTCTTCGAGTGCCAAGGATGTCTCCTTGAACTTGGTGCATGTCAAAGCGGCGATGTCTGCCTTGGACTTATTCTCATCGCCTCGGATAAGTATAGTTAATAGTTTAGCTTGACCTGGATTGTCAGGAGCATTTTTATCTGACTTTCGCCTTGAAAGGGCGTAGCCGAATTGCCTTCGAGCTTCCGACTTGAATGGGTGGAATCGAAGGTCTTTGGTTGACCTGGGTTACCAGGAGCTTTTTATCGGACTTTAGCCTCGAGAGGGCGTAGCCGAATTGCCTTCGAGCTTCTGACTTGAACGGGCAAAATCGAAGGTCTTTGGTTGACCTGGGTTGCCAGGAGCCTTTTATCGGACTTTAGCCTCGAGAGGGCGTAGCCGAATTGCCTTCGAGCTTCCGACTTGAATGGGCGGAATCGAAGGTCTTTGATTGACCTGGGTTGCCAGGAGCCTTTTTATCGGACTTTTGTCTTGAAAGGGCATAGTCGAATTGCCTTCGAGCTTCCGACTTTAATGGGCGGAATCGAAGGTCTTTGGTTGACCTGGGTGGCCAGGAGCCTTTTTATCGGACTTTAGCCTCGAGAGGGCGTAGCCGAATTGCCTTCGAGCTTCCGACTTGAATGGGCGGAATCGAAGGTCTTTGGTTGACCTAGGTTGCCAGGAGCCTTTTTATCGGACTTTAGCCTCGAGAATGCGTAGTTGAATTGCCTTCGAGCTTCCGACTTGAATGGGCGGAATCGAAGGTCTTCGGTTGACCTGGGTTGCCAGGAACCTTTTTTTTTTATGCCTTAACATGGTGGAATTGAACTTCGAGAGATTTGATTTTGAGAAAAAAGAGATACTTTATTGATACAACAAAGTAGCAGTTACACTTTTTCAGAAGTTGCCCAGTGGACGTTACGATTATGCATCCATGTATTACACTGACTTTTTTTCTCCACTACTGCTGCCTCTCCTACTCTTGACCTGGTTCCTTATTAGCAAGGTAGCCATCGAGCCGCCCTTCTTGGATCAGGTCTTCGATGTGATGCTTTAGCTTCCGACATGTAGAGGTTGGGTGGCCATGACTGCGATGAAACTCATAGTAGGCTGTCGTATCTCCCGCCTGGTCGGAATTTGGAGGGAGAGGCTGTGGCCACTTGCAAAAGGGCTCGTTCTGCAAGTAGGCGAAGATGTCTTCAATGGAGGTGTTCAGCTCAGTGAACACCCTTTGCTCTCTTGGAGTTCGCCTCTTTTCTGCTGGAGGGGCTTTCGGATCTTCATTGTACCTTTTGGCCTGGGCCTTTTGGTCGGACGCAGCATGGGCAGACTTTATGTAGCGTGTTTTATTCGAAGCTTCATCATCTTTCTTATGTCGGGAGTCACGAGACTCGCGAGGCTCGCGTAGTCTTCTTGCCTGCTGATTGTCTTCCACCTCTATCTCCCGCTGTACGCGCTTGAACATTGCCTCTAAGGTACTGGGAGGATACCGGATGAAGTCGGTGTAGACGTGGAGCTCTGGCCGTATAGCATTCTGGAATGCCAGCATGATGGCCTCCTCATTATGGGACCGACCGGTAAGCTCAGAGTGCTCATTATGAAACCTCATCGTGAAGCTCCTTAGAGACTCATCGGAGCCCATCTTCCGCCGGTAGAGTGTATCCAGCTTCTTTTCCGGCTTTAAGTTTAGCCGGTAATGGTCCATGAAGAGTTCAGCCAATTCTTTGAATGTGGTCACCGTACTAGTAGGCAAGGTGTAGTACCAGTCGAGGGCAGGTCCCTCGAGGCTTCCAGCAAACATACGGCAAAGAACATGGTTCGCATACTCGTAGGGCGTCAGAGCCTGCTTGTAGGCTAGGATATGGAGAGCAGGGTCTCCCTGGATGCAGTTGAACTTTGGCAGGCTCGGTGTTCGCCAACCCATAGGAAATGGTGTTGCAAGAACCTTGGGATGTAGTGGCCCCACCGAGGTGATTAACTGCCTACGGTCTTGATGGCGACGTCCCACGTCGGCAGTATGCCTTAGTCGGTTGAGCAGCTCACGGGCATCTATTGCTTTCGTGTGCGAAGGGATAGAATGTCTAGTAGACCATGTTGACTGAGGTGATCATTCTCCACGATAGCTGGGCGCACCGTTGACGTCGAGGCGATCCCACACCGTTTGCCTTGGTGCTTATGTGGATACCTGACGCATCTCGATACGCGGCACATGTGGTTCTTCAAGATGATGACTCACGGCTGGGCAAGTCCTTGGTTGGTCTTCATCAGTAGCTAGAGAGTTGTGGGCCACAACCCCCGCTCTTTCAGCCGCCTTCTTTAGTGAATCCCTCTCTTGCTCGAGGGCTGTGTTCCTCTTAAGAAGGTTCAGCAGCTGGAAAATCAGCAGTCGAAATTTGGCATGTAGCTGGATCGTTGTCTCTTTGGGTGGCGTGCTCTTTGTCAGATCGTTGCCTCGGGAATGGTGGGTCCTATCGATTGCTGCGGCTTCCCGAATGACTTCCTTGTGGCCCTAGTCGCTTATAAACATTTCTTCGGTTGGTTGCAACTGAGACTTCTTGTTCTTCTTCGATTAGCACGTCGATTGTCCGGTCAGCACCCGCCTTTGGTGGGTTGGTGCTAACCTTCACCATTGAGCGTGTTGATGTCGGCGTGATGAAGGCGTTGAGGTTGATTTGGAGGAGGACTTGTGGCTCGTCACCACAAGCTGAATAGGAGTCGGTAGAGGTGTGGGTAAGACCTCTATCGATATCCCACAGACGGCGCCAAAGATTGTGGGGGGAAATTTCCGAGTCGCCTTGATCGAGAATCCCACCCCACAGCCTTGATTGAATTGGATTGTTTGTAGATTAGAGATTAGAAAGTTGAGAAGGAGAAAGATGACACATAGAGTTGTTATCGAAGTTCGGTCTTACGACCTACGTCTCCGGGCGAGAGGTGCCACCTGATCTTCACTATAATATGAATATAAAGGGTTGAGCGTTCTCTCGACAGGTCGAGAGAGGCTTCTTACAATGTGTTTGCACGGGGCAATTAGAAGAGTTCAAGAGGAAGAATGGAGGGCTCTGGCTCTGGATCTGGAATCCCTCTTCCTCTGATTGAATGACCAACCCCCTTCTTGGATGCCTTGGGGGTCCTTTTATAGCGTAGGCACGTGCCCGATATGGCAGTGATGATGTGGCGCTGATGACGTGGCACTGGTTCTGGGCCTCCTTGCTGGGCCTTATTGGGCCGTTGTTCGGGCCCAATAAGGGGGAGGGCTTGATCTACGAGCCCCGTAGAGTGGGCCCATGAACCCGGGCGGGCTTACCCACTTGGGCCGTTGCGCGGGCCCATGCCGCTCTGATCTGGTCCGGTACAATTTTTGCACCCACAGCTCCCCATTTAATTAGATAATTAAGAAGTAGCCCCTCCCGTATTCTGAGTTAAAAAAAGAGCTATTTTGACTTTGACACCCAAATTTACCTTGAATTAGACTTTACCCCGATTATTTCATTAATTGGATTTTACCACCCAAAACTAACTATTCCGTCAGCTCACTCCCAAAACTTTAGTTCTTTTCCGTCAGCTTACCTTTTCTCTTAGATGGTGAGCTGACGGAAAAGTTAGGTTCGGGGGTAAAGTATAATTAATTAAAATGTTGAGGGTAAAGTCTAATACAAGGTAAAATTTGTGGAGTAAAGTCAAAATAGTACCCTGTACAGCTATGTAAGTACAGTCCTAAGTTAAGCTCTTACAGCTGTAGGGATGGCTTGACTCAGCCCTTTTCTTTCTTTCATTTCTCTCTGGTGACCGCCTCGCCTCTGCCCCCTGTGCGAAGACGCCCACTGTGATCGCCCCCCTCCCGCCGAGATGATCGCCACGCTACCCCTCGAGCCGTACTTCAGGCCGAGATGATCGCCCCCCTCCCCCTCGAGCCGCCCTTCACGCCAGTGATTGCCCCCCTCCAGCGGAGATGATCGCCCCCCTCCCCCTCGAGCCGTCCTTCACACCCCCTTTTCCGGCCTCCTTCACACCCTCTTTTCCGGCCGAGATGATCGCCCCACTCCCCCTCGAGCCCCCCAAATCGCGCCGGCACGCCCAGATCCTCTGGCGCCCCCAAATCAAGCAATCACCTTTATTCCCGTGCGAATCCGAACCCCAGCGCCCCTTTCACACCCCCGTCCTTCACAGCCCCCTCGAGCCGCCTTTCACGCCCACAGTGATCACCCCCTCCCCCTCGAATCTCGATCCGTCCTTTACACCCCTCCACCCCCTTTTCCGGCCCAGATCCTCCGGCGTCCCCAAATCAAGCAACCCGCGATTGCCCCAAATCCTTCATTGCCCCGATATGGAAATCATTCAGTTCCCAAATTCTCTCCCTTCAGTTGCATTCACCGCAAACCCTTCAAGAGAGGCTGAAGGCAGGCTGTGATCGTGCATATGGCATCTACCATTCAAGAGAGGCTGAAGGCAGGCCGTGATCGTACAGGCTGAAGGCAGAATTTTGGTTCTTGGCCCTTCCTGGTATGGACTCTCTCTCTGTCTGTATCTGTCTCTCTGTGATAGCATATCCCACAA
Source organism: Chamaelirium japonicum (assembly GCA_947650365.1). NCBI lineage: Eukaryota > Viridiplantae > Streptophyta > Magnoliopsida > Liliales > Melanthiaceae > Chamaelirium > Chamaelirium japonicum. The sequence continues at coordinate 13,698,561 of OX393555.1, read as the reverse complement.
TCTCAAGCATCTATATAATATTTCAGGGTTTTGTGGGGGGACAAACATTTAATTGAGTCGAGAGACAAACCGTAAGAGATAAACACAGCCGTTCATTGCTGTTAGGGTGAGTGTCATTCACTTGGAAGAGATGGATTAACGGTTGTGATTGATCCGACCAGCCCTCCAAAAATGAAAGGTGATCAATACCCAATCAATTAGAGCTGGGTTAAAAATGGATGGTGATCAATCCCAATAGCTGTGCCCATTGTCTCTCTCTCCTTCACAGCCGTCCATTATCTCTCCTCTCTCCCTCTTTTATTCCCAACAGCTGTGCGGCTGTGCCATTTCTCTCCTCTCCCTCTTTTATTACTATCCTACCCCATTCCCGATCCCCACCTCCACACCTCTCTCTCTCTCTCTCTCTCTCTCTCTCTCTCTCTCATCGCCACTGCCGCCACCACCCCGCGCCCACCGGCGTCCCGCAGGCAAGCCTCGGCCGGTGAATCGCACTTCCGCTAACCGTCACTCCCCCCTGATCGGCAGCCCCCCTGATCGACCGATAAATCGCACGCCATCCGACCCTGATCGGCAGCCCCCCTGATCGATCGGTAAATCGCACGCCGTCCGACCCTGACCGGCACTCCCCCCTGACCGGCACTCCCCCCTGATCGATCGGCAGCCCCCCTGATCGGCTCCCCCTCCTTTCTTCTTCTCTGGTACGTGGATCGGCAGAAAGGGGAGGGCCTCTCCTCCGGTAGATTCGCAGCAGGGGAGGGGCTGGATCCAGATCCCCCCTCCCCCATTTCCCTGATCCCTAATCTGTCTTGATCTGACTTTTTTTTTTTTTTTAATCGCAGGCTTGCTGTTGCCGGCTGTGTTGGGAGAGATGGAGGTGATGATTTTTCCCCTTCTTTTTTTTTTTTTCTCATCTCAGGTTTTTTTTTTTTGGCTTGCAGTCGTATGCTATCGCCCATGGGGTCGGGGTCATCGCCGGTGAACAGGTCCCTCACTCGATCTCAGTTTTTTTTTTTTTTTTATATTGCAGCTCTCATATATTTTTTTGATTGCAGCAATGTTTTTTTCGTTCCTCAGATCATTCGTCAATGGAAGAAAAGGAAGAGAGTAGCAGATTGACGATCGCAGTCCGTCCGTCCACCCATGTTGGAACCCCCTCTCTCTGTCTCTTTCTCTCTCTGTCTCTCTTTCTGAGCTTTAAATTTCTAAGCTTATTACTATTTTTTTCCAGTCTTGAAGATCGCAGCTTGACGATCGCAGCCGATTGATGCCTGCAGTCCGTGAGCTTGGTGGGGCTTCTGCTCAGGTTTCATTCTATCTTAATGATTTGTTTCCATGTGCAGAGCTCCATTCAAGAATCATACAAGTATCGGTGTGATTTGGTCCATAAGGACCCATTTATCTTTAGGGTCACTGTGTTTGAATTTCTACAGAAATTAAACAGGCGACAATTAACTCTGATATCACTGTGTCGGGCCTTAGTGCTCATGCACTTAACCTTCGGGCCCGCCATAGTGATATGGGAGTTGGTCATCGCCGGTTTCGGTCGTTCATTCAACTCGCAAAAGAGGCAGAATAGGTGGGACAATTGTCGTCATTCTTTTTTGTTTCAAATAATGCCTCGATCAGTTGGGATGTTTTCTAGCAAAGCTGATCGAATATTTTTCTCTTGCTAATTTCATTTACACTCAATTATTTTTGTAACATTTCTTATGTAAGGCCCTCTTTTAAGTTTTAATTAGTGAGAAAACCATGCATTGTAGTTGAGAGCAACAACTTTAGGTTTTTAACTATACATAATACCAACTGGACTTTGCCTTTCTTCACAATGGAATTCAATGATATAATGTGGTGGTGGTGGTGATGTTATGTCGTGGTGGTGCAGTGGCAGTAGTGGTGGTGGTGATGTTTTGGTGGTGGGGTGGGGTGGTGTTGTTGATGTGGTGGTGGTGGTGTGGATGTGGTGTTGTTGATGTGGATGTGATGGGGTGGTGGTGGTGGTGTGGATGTGGTGGTGATGGTGTGGTCGTGATATGGGTGCAGGTGTGAATGTTGTGGTGGTGATATGGGTGCACGGTGAGTGGGAAGCTCGATCAGTTGTCCTCATGACTAGCAACCCCAACATGGCCATCCTGTCGCCGGCGCCGTTGTAGGCCGCACTAATGTGATGAGCAACAACGAGAGTCCGGTTTGGATGCTCATGTGATCCATTTTTCCTTTTTCTTTTTCCCTTCTCCCTTTTAGCAGGTAGATTGCTCATGTGATCTATTTCCCTTCCTTCCATTCTCAGGCATCCATCTCCACTGCATCCATTTCCTGTTTAATTGTGCAAACCAAACGGATCGGTTGTGTTTGCGGTTTACTGACGTTTTTTTTCTTCCTTTTTCTCTCCCTTTTTGTTTTAGGATGATTGAGACATGGACGTCGAGGTCCAGATAAAAGAGGAACCGCAGGTGAGATCGAGGTCTGGCGAACCAACAACGAAGGTCTTCATCTTATTTTTTCTTCACTTAACCTTTTTCCCTTTTTCTGTTTTTCCTTCTTTTCCTCTTGCTGAGTCTCTTTTATTTTTCTTCTTTACTTCGTTTTTTTCCACTATCTCTCTTCGGTTTCAGGACATTGATATTAGAGGCGGAATGGCAATTGGAATGCTGCCAATTCCAGCTTTGGAGCAGTTCTCCCTCAGTTTTTCTCACTCTAAAGCTTAGCATTTTCCTCATTGTTTAAATCACTCTCCATTTGATTGTTTTTAATGGGTTCTCTTTTTTAGTGCAGATTGTTTTTATAATTAAGTTTTGGTTCAAATCATTAGCCATCACTAATTAAGTTGGAGCAGGTCTCCCTCATTTTTCCTCACACTAAAGCTTAGCATTTTCCTCATTGTTAAAATCACTTGAAGAAAGATCATGAAACCCATTCATGTCGGAAGGATTGTAGGACCAATATGCTATGATTTTAATATTTCAAGTTTTTATATTATTATCATTGCTAAGGGATTATATAAAATTCTCAATAGCCTAAATCAAACTTTTTAAAATCTTTTTGATCTGTTATTTGTTTTGACTTAATAATTAGTAATTTTTCATCTTATAAAAAGCTTGAATCTTTGTTTAGTTTTCTCTTCATGCCAATGATTTGGTAGCTCCATTGAAGTTATACTCATAACTGTCCAATTTGTTTTGGATCTGTTGTTTTTTTTTTCTTTAGTGCACTCATTTTAGGATGTTGTTTTTGAGTTTCAGTGTTTTTTTTCTTCAGGTTGTCCTACACGCCAACCTATCGCCTGCCGCTGATGCTCCCCTCTTCATTTGTCACGGCGGAGTAATGCTTCTTCTTTTTTTTCTTTTTTTTTCTGGACAAGCCACGGTGGCATGGGGCCCTGGGGAGCCCCTGGTGCTGGAGGAAGTGGAGGTTGATCCCCCCATGCTGACGGAGATCCGTGTCAAAATCGTCTGCACTTCGCTCTGCCGGAGCGGCACCCACTGGGAATCCAAGGTTTCTATTATTCATTCAACCATTCAAAGAAAATTTCGGAAACCACTTCAGTAGTCAGTTCATGGCTTAAAACGCCCCGACCGTGTGATCATCCCGTTCATGGCCTAAAAGGCCCCAATACTGTCCTGCTATGAAGTAATGAAGACCCCTCCTGTGTACATAGGCAATTTGCCAAACCACATAAAACTGTGTATCACTCTGATTGCTTCCCGTGTTGGTGTTTTTTTTTTGTTCATAGCGATCATAGATCTCTGGTATAACAATAGGTAGATTTGAATGCTTGCATCATGGTTTCAAATTTTGGCCAAAATTATAAAATTTCATACAAAAATACAAAATTTTGGTAAAATATTTCAGATTAGGACAGGATCAAAACAAAAGGAGGGTCTTGGTTTGATGGTTATGGTTATGGGATGGTGAAAAATGAGAGAGAGAGAGAGAGAGAGAGAGAGAGAGAGAGAGAGAGAGAGAGAGAGAGAGAGAGAGAGAGAGTAGCCCTCTATGTGTTTTTCATTTTTTTTGTTGATCATTGCAATGCTATTCAACCATCCAATTTCGCCATCTATTCGGGCCATCTAGATGTGGCACATGATAACAGTTGTCCCTTTGCCTATAGTTGGAGTTGAGTGCGACTCACCTTTGTGGGTTGAGTACAACGGTCGATCATGATTAGGCGCCACATCCGAATGGCCTGATCCATGGAAGACTAAATAGCTTAAGTTGTCTATTTAGTGGATACAAAATTGATCCGTCACATCAAATTTGAATTCTTTTTTTTTTAATATTAAATTAGATTCATGAAACATTTTGAATAGAGGGTGTCTTCACCAAATGGTGATTTCATCGAACGGTTGCGGTTGATGTGGGCATCCACGCCAAATATGGGCGCCTTTACAGAATATGGGCGCTCTCGCCGAATGTGCATGCCGACTTGATTATCTTCAAAAAAAATTTATGTTGCCTCCCTCAAAATATTATCATCGTTTTTAAATTATAATTGCCATCCTTAAAAAATTCTCCCTCAAAATTTTGTCACGCTCTCGCCGAATGTGCGTGCCGACAGGCACGGGCATTACTAGTATATCTATATAACAAGGGACGGGGGTTTTGTGCTGACTAGGACAATAAAGGGACGGAGGTTTTGTGCTAACTAGAACAATATGGAACCCAAGGCTGACTAGGACAATATGGAATGCTGATTGGATAAAAAAAAAAAACAGAGATACCACTTGCACCCAGCCACCCAGTTTCTATCACTAATGGTTAGCGCAGCCGTTCTGCTCTCTCTCGCGCACATGATCATATCCGTTCGTGCGATCCTTTGCTCCCGCCGATCACGCTCTCCATAAAGCACACGCGATCACATCCGTTCGTGCGATCCTTTCCTCCCGCCGATCATGCTGCCCATGAAAGGAAATCATTCCCATTCCTTGATGGGTGCCCTCCCCTCCGTCCTCCCGATGATCACGCTTGCAACCATCATGAAAGGAAAGATCTGCATGCCCTCCTCTCCCGCTGATTGCGCTCACAGCATCATTATTCCCATTCGTTTTTGTCTAACGCATTACAAAAGATTTAAAAATATTTAAAAAGGCATTTGGATTTCGTCTCCCATCTTCTTCACCAGCTTGTGGGCAGCACATAAGGAGGGATTGCGAGTCGCCCTCCCTCCGATCTGCTCGAGTCGGGGTAGAAGCAGAACGAGGGGGGCTGCGACCTCTCCCTCCCCCTAGATCTCCTTCGGCAAGGTATAACCATCAAAAGAAGGGGCTGCTGTTGTAGGTGAATTTTTTCTTCTTATTTTCTTTATTTTTACTCTATTTTTTTAAATTTCTCCAAATCAGATCCTCTCTCCTCAGATCTAAAGAACTGAGTCTGACAACATCCCGTCTCTCCCCTCTTCTTCTCTGGCCTGCGATCAGCAAATTAGGGAAGGGGAGGGCTCGGTTCCGGCACCCTCTGCCCTCTTCTCCGGCCTGCGGGCTGCATAGGGGAGTTGCTGCATGCTGCCCCTCCTCCCGATCTCCTCTGGGTGGGGCCGAAGAAAAACGGGGAGTGGGTTGCAACCTCCGCTCCCCCCCCCCCCCCCCAATTTCTTCTATGTGCGAGCTCCCTTCTTTCCTTTCTTTTCATTCTCTTTTACTTTTACTTTTTATTTTTTGTTCAACAGATCTGAACTTACTTGGACCGGTGGATTGGAGGTAGAATTCATGTTGTTTGTCGATCTCACTACTATAGAGGTTGCGAAGCTAAGAGAGGTGGAGCGTCACCCTCAAATCTGAATTTCAGGTAAATCTCTATTTTCAGATAACCCACCAGTAGCTTTTTAATGAAAGATTGAATAGATGTAATATAAAAATAATGAACAAGAGCGAAGAAATGAGAGATGAAAATGAGAGCTAGAGACAAGTTCGACAAAGCGTACCTTTTTGGTTTTTCATCGGAATTTAGCGATTCCGGAGATGTTGCAATCCTCGAGTGGTCCTTCTTGACTTTGCTTTTAATCCCTGTTTTTTTTCCTTCTGCAGTTATTTCTACAGTCTCCATGCTCATCAATCCGAGGTGATATCTTCCTTCAAATGCGTTTTTTTTTTTTAATGTTTTATACATTTTACTTTTCTCATTACTTTTGTTTCCTTGGTTTTCCCATATGAAGTGAAAATTAGATGTTTTCTTGCAATTTCAATCAGTGGATCTTTCACCATCAGCGGAACCTTCACCACCAAGGCGTGGACCAATCCGAGGTGAGATTCCTTTAAATTCAATGCTTTTCATCCTGACCTCTGTCCCTTAGTTGTATTTTTTTTATAGAATAATGACATAATGTTGTTGATCCAATGTCCTAGGTATTTTTCTTTCAGAAAAATTCATTAATTTTTTTCGTGTGTTTGATTGTGTCAAGAATTTATGAATTTCCATTCCGAAAACTGAGGAACAACATTCTCTATGATGTTGCTGTAAAAAAAAAATAGAAAGAATTATTTTTTTTTCTAAAAACATAAGATCTTTTTTCTGAAATCCTTTGGAATATTCTCTTGGTTTTCTTTGTCTGCATGCAACTCAACCTGAAGGTTTCCCGATTTCGGCGGCTTGATTGACATGGCAGCGTGCAACTGGTGGCTGAAACCCACTAGCAACCTTAAAGTTGTTTACACCATCAGTTGCACGTTGCCACGTCAATCGGGCCATACTGAATCCGGAAAACCTTCGGGCATAAAAGCATTGCCACTGACATGCAAAGGGTCTCTCGGTGCACCGCCGAGAGACCCATCTCTTTTAGACTTTTTTATAAGAAAACCTTCGGGCTTAATAGCATTGCCACTGACATGCAAAATTCTTCTTATTTTTTCTCCCCCTATTTCTTCCAGTGCCGATATGCACGAGCATGCACTTTTGCATTTGTTTCTTTTAATTCAATTTCTAAAAACAGAGGATCTTTTTTCTGAAATCCTTTGGATCAGCAAATCCACTGGTTTAAATCAGCAAAGCTTCTTTCTAATTGACTGAGATAATATTCTCTTGGTTTTCTTTGTCTGCATGCAATTCAGCCTGAAGGTTTTGTCGATTTCGGCGGCCCGATTGACATCGCAGCGTGCAACTGGTGGTTGAAACTCACTAGCGATCTTAAAGTTGTTTACACCACCGGTTGCACGCTGCCACGTTAATCGGGCCGTACTGAATCGGGAAAACCTTCGGGCTCATGCGCCAACATGATCGATGACCGCCTGTTTCCATGGGTTCGGGCGGCGAACACTGCTGCTGCTGGTTCCAACCACATGGTTGGTTCGGCCCTAGGCCCCTAAGTTCATCGATTCACCCGTCTTCTTCTTCCAGCCGCTTATTAATTACGTAATTAATATTTTAATCTTAATTAGGGGGTCGGCTCATGCATGCTTGCGTGCGTGTGTTGGTGTTTTTATTTGTTTGGGCCCGATCCACGACCCCTCTAATTGACCTGGGGTTTGTTTAATTGGTTTCTTTTCCTTGGTGAAGAATAAAATCCTGGATCGAGCAAGCGAGACCACCATAACTGACACGCACACCCAACAACCCACCAAACCCCTTGATTTATCTGCTGATTTAAGGAGGGTACGCACGAATAACAGCTCGCCATGTGCCATGCACTCCTAGCTCCTACGCTCCTTATCAGTCTCCAACCCCCTTCTCGAGTCCGATTTTGTTCCAACCTCCTTAAAGAGGTTGGAGCATCCCGCTCTCTCACATTGGTCCATTCTAAGGATATGTTTGTCATTTCATACTGTTTATATGGTGAAATGACAAAAAGCCCTCGAGATGGACCAATGAGAGAGAGCGGGATGCTCCAACCTCTTTAAGGTGGTTGGAACAAAATCGTTCTCGCCCCCCCTAGTCTCCACAAGCCTTTTAATCTTCGAGATGATGGTCTTCTGTACTGCTTCTGTGTTGTCTCTCTCTCTTCATGGACACTCAAGGAGAGATGTGGGCCCCACCCAACTACCCATCTCTCTCTCTCTTCATGGACACTCAAGGAGAGATGTGGGCCCCACCCAACTACCCACCTACCAACCCAATTGGAAGAAGGGTCACGAAGGCCGACGACCGATTTCTGTCATTTTGTGTAAACTTTCTACTTTTTGGCGTGGGACGTGGATCGAACCGAGCGGAGATGATAGACCAAATCAGATCCCAAGTACTCTAAGGGCGAGATACGTCCATCACGTCTCCCCCACATCTCATCGCCGCGAAATTAAGCCACCTCCTACTCCTCGAGGGGCTTACCACTTCACACTAGCTACTTCCGACTTGGGTGGTGGGCCAATTATACTTATAGGTGCTGTCTTCCCATAAATGCCGAAGCGAAAATGGCATTTTACGATTGGTCCATATGGTGACCTGTGGGCTGTGGCTAGTCTCCAAACGAGCCATGAGCTATCTTTGGGCCTATGACGATGTAGGCCTTTGCTGGTTGGTCTTTTGATGGGCTACGAGTTGTCCTCGTGGGCTGTTGTGAGATGTGTCCTGTTCTGCTTCATGAAGGGCTACATACTTCGGACTTGTTTGTTGAGCTACTACCTGATGGGACGTGGGCCTGTGGACTCGCTAAAAGTCTTAGCAATTTTTGCACCCACAATACTCTCACCAAACAAAATTGATATTGTTGCTACAATGATTTCACTATTGCAGCTAGTCCTATCCTGAACCCGCCCTCGTTATATTTTATCCCATCCCATACTCGTCCCAAACCTACATCTAGTTTTGGGGGCAATTCCCAAACCCATCCCAATTAGCACTGGAAAGACCCGTGCCCAGCTCGCCTCGTTCCGTTTATGTTTTGCTGGTCGGGTCGGGTCGGCTTCATAAAACAACCTATACAAATTCATCATTAATTCGATAATGATTTAGAATTATATAAATATTATGACTATGCATGCTTTAGGAAAAATCATTCAATAAATACTTATTCATGAATAAATAGATAATCATTTACAATTAAAAAAATAAATGCTTTTACGAACTTAATATTGTGGACTTGTGTGGAGTTATTCATATAAGCTATATAGCTGGATCGAGCTGGGGCGGGTTTGAGTAAAATCCGAACCCAACCCGAACTCGATCGGGTTTTAAATTTAAATCTCAAACTCGCTCCAAACTTCTTTTTTAGCATCCCAAACTCATCCCAATAGGGTCAGGCCGGGTAACCCGGTAAATCCGGTTAATTAGGGGTGGACTTGGTCGGGTTTGGAGGTTTGACCGTGTTTGGACTAAGTTACATTGCGTTTGCCCAATTTGCCCGAGTTGCCCGAGGAACTTATAGAGGGTTTGCCCGTGTTTGGACCATGAAAGTTCATTGGGTTCCTCGGGTTGCTCTGGTTCATCTAGCTCGTCCACTAAAAAGTAAAGATACGTCCGATCTAAAATTTACACCGTTCAATATGGAGCTTCTTCTTACTTGAGCTTCCTCTCGACTAGCCAACACGCTAGTCCTCCCCTATATTTATGTGCCATGTGGTACTTTTTAACTAATTTTTTTTAATGAATGGTCAATCCACTCTACTTGAATCATGATTAAAAAAAACAAATCTTAAAACAACCTGATCAAACGCCGACAAATTTAACAGTAAACTGTGACGAACAAATACCTTTGCTATGATAAAATGCGAGAGAGAGAGGAATGATAAAATGCGGCGTGCGGTGTCGCACCGCAGCCGTCTGATGTACCCGCTGCATGTATCGCACGCACGCAACGGTGCATCAGATGGCTGCGGTGCGACACCGTACGCCGCATCTTAACACGCCCACATATATATATATATATATATATATATATATATATATATATATATATATATATATATATATATATATTGGGTCGGGATCGGATGACCCATCAAATTTTGACCCATCAATAACCCAGCACCCTTTGATGCACCTAGAGGTTTTAGAATGAGCTGATTTTTTGTACACATGTTGTCTATGGTATGTTGATCATCCTCACAAAAAATCAGACCATTCTAAAACCTCTAGGTGCGTCAAATGCGCTCTTCAAATCAATGATTTTTTACTGTTAAAAAACCGTTGATTTGAAGAGCGCATTTGACGCACCTAGAGGTTTTAGAATGGACTGATTTTTTGTGAGGATGATCAACATACCATAGACAACATGTCTACAAAAAATCAGCCCATTCTAAAACCTTTAGGTGCATCAAAGGGTGCTGGGTTATTTGCTAGGTCAAAATTTGCTGGGTCATTCGATCCTGACCCCCATATATATATATATATATATATATATATATATATATATATATATATATATATATATATATATATATATATATATATATATATATATATATATATATATATATATATATATATATATATATATATATATATATATATATATATATATATATATATATATATATATATATATATATATATATATATATATATATATATATATATATATATATGAGGGCTGTTACGTTGCGCTGGGAGCTACCAATGTGGGAAAGTGAGTTGCGGGTATTTTGAACCCCCAAGAAGTTTTGGAATTTGATGAAATTTGGTGAGGTCTAGGATAAGATGATCGTCCTCACCAATTTTCATCAAATTTCAAATCTTCTAGGGGGGTCAAATGGTCGAGGCAAAATCTGCAGATTTTAACGGTGACTGCGGACGGCAGAAATTGTTTCGACCATTTGACCCCCTTAGAAGTTTTGGAATTTGATGAAAATTGGTGAGGATGATCATCTTATCCTAGACAACAAGCTCACCAAATTTCATCAAATTCCAAAACTTCTTGGGGGTCAAAATACCCGCAACTCACTTTCCCCCCCGGCAGCTCAGCCTATGTAGTCAAAGTCGGTAGTCGGCCAAGGGTCGACTAGGACTAGTCGGCCAAAACTTATTCTAACCCTCCCCCCCTCCCTAAACATATATGATATATGAACTAGCATAAATGTCAATAAGTATATGATATTAGTCAGTTAATAACAATACATACCTTCACACTTCACAGCATGGGTATAAATACATAAGTAATAGTCTAACAGAACACAGTTGTATTAGCTTCATGCCCATGTCAAAAGACTCAGAACTAAGAATTCATCACAATATTTGTTTGATGATGTTTAATCAGAGAACAACCCCAATTTTGATTATAGGGTTATATGGATATCAACAAATAAACTAATTATTTGTCTATGTTTTTATCTGAGATTCTCAGGTGCTTAACAGATGATTACAGGGAAGAGCCATAGTTGTGAGTCTTGCGACTTAAGACTTTGAGCCAATGTAAAAAAATCTAAACAAAATTGCTTGTAAAGACTCTTTTAAAAAAAAAAATTTACTTGCAGAATGCTGCCTGGGGACTAGTCGGCAGTCGTTAGTTGGGGACTAGTCGGGTCTAGCCGGGGACTAGTCGGGATTCCGCCCAGCAATGACGGAATCGATATTAATCGGTCGGCAAAATGCCGCCCAGGGACTAGTCGCCGACTAGTCCCGACTTTGATAGCATAGCTCACAGCGCACTGTAACAGCCCTCTCTCTCTCCCTTTCAAGGGCAAAACACTCAATTTGAATCGGATCTGTTTAGTAAACAGGTCAAAAACCTAAACCTGACCCGCCTAATAAATGGGTTGACTTGACCCGATCCATTAACTAAATGGGGTTAACTCGTTTATGACTCGAACCCACTAACTTTGGGTTGGGTTCAGACAGTGGCGGACCCTCTGGATTTCGATGAACGATTTTGTTTCAGTGTAATTAGGGGTGGTTGGAACTATATTTTCCTCGTCGTTGGCCCATTTCAAGGGCATGCATGTCATTTCAATTTATTCATCATGGTGAAATGACCAAAAACCTTCGGAATAGGCCAATCGGAAGAAAGGAACAAAATCGTTCTCTGGACTTCGGAATATTTCTGCATAAGTATATAAAATGCTAAGTAGCCAACTCGTTTGCCAAATTCTTGTTGGCAACTTCATATGATCAACACGATCACAACTGTTTGTTGTATACAACCCCCATTGATGAATGCGACTAGTGATATGATGAACACCAATGAGTTTAAAATGTCACAAGTAATTTGTATCCAGCTATTGGGCTCAATATGCGATCATATGTGTTTCTGGTTGCATCAAGCATTATATGTGACATTTATCGATTGGGGCTTTGTGCAATGAACTGGTGTGATCGTGCCATGTGAAGTTGTTTACATAGCATTTTTCAAGAAACAAATAATATAAAAGTAGAAAATCAAATAATTTTTTGACATTTGTATCGTAAATAAGAATAAACAATATTGAATAATTTCTGTTTCAGTAGGATGATCAAACGTTATTTGTTCCTTATTTCACACCTCTCTTTCTACTTTATCCATCTCAATGTTCAAAAATTCCGTAGAGTAAGTCATTTGAAAATATCAATAATTCTAACAGTAGAATTTCAATACTTTTGGAAAAGTGAGATGCAACAATCGTGGCGTCTTTTCGCCATGATGATAGAACATGTGCTGAGATCAACCCAAACGTTGAAGTTGGATTCTAGATTAAGCATTACGTTAGGATCGTTTAGTACATACATAAAAATTCATACAATTTTAGAGAAAATAGGATATGATCTTAGTAGAGTTATAAAAAAGATGTATCACTAACACTATCAGGAGATGTCTCGAAACGGGTCGGATCTAGAAGGCGGGGCAATTATATAAAGCCGTTCAACAATACAAGGAGTATATTAGAGTGCAACTTTTCGATACACATATACTTACAATTTGTACACATTTTAAGCTGTTTAGTGTTGGCTTTCAGCTTCGCACTCTCGCTTTGAAAATGAACATGTATTTCGAAGCTACAATTGGAACTTTGTTACTTGATTTATACGTGAAATTTGGGAGCATCTGGGAGTCATTCCTCGTGTTTGAGGAATGAGAGAGAAACACAAACTAGAATGGAATGCCTTAATTTCGGGATACGGGAAGAGTGGACTTGGATTAGAAGCACTGAAATCTTTTGAGATGATGCTGTAGGACGATGTAAAGTCGACGTATATAACTTTTCTTGTAGTTCTTAACACAGTTGCACACATCGTACTATTAAAAAAGGGGATGAATTATTAGAATGACATGATTCACATGTTCAAGCTAGAGCCCTGGATTGATCATTATTTATGTATGATATCTATTATTGGCAAATTGATGGGTACCAACGAGTGTTTGGAATCCATCCGTTCGATGCAAATCTAACTAAACATAGTGTTAGTGAGGAACACGCTTAGTTTATGCCGGATGGATGGTAACCTGGTGCTTTGCTTTCATCTGATAACTTGACTACATACCCCAATTCTTCGAAGCTAACTGAAGTACTAAACCAACTAACAAAAGGACTAGGATCTGCCATCATCATAGGCTGTTGGAATAACATGTGAGCTTTCTCCCTGAATCAATTTGGGGGACTACCTACCAAGCAAGGGCAGCCCAACAGACAAAAGGACTTGGGCCCTCCAAATAATACTACTCCCAGACTCCAAGAGCAGCCTAATAGACAAAAAGAAGAAACTCACCTTCAAGAGGCACAAAAGTGCAGCATCCAGTCCATTAGCATTCATAAAAGCCCTCAGTCCTCTAAAAACATCCCAGAGCCACCACCAAGAGCCAGTGAAGTGCAGCAACCACTCCAAAATTACTCTATGCCTATAGCAGACAAAAAGAAGAAACTCATTCATGATCCTCAAAAGTGCAGCTTCCAGTCCACTAGCATTCACAAAAGCCCTCAGTTTTCCAAAAACCACTTCCCAGAGCCACTTCCTAAAGTCATTGAAATGCAGCAACCACTCCAAAATTACTCCATACCTATAGCCTCAAGTTTCAAAGCAAACACCAAAATATTCTTACAAAAAATCTGCAGGACCTCCATGGGTTTCTTCTAGATGATCTTGATATAGTCAAGAGACTTATAGCCTATTTGATTCTTCTATTTTTCTGCCTCCAAATGATTGAAATCGTTTCAAATTCGAGCCATCAGAAGATTGCATGAGTTATCTTGTGGGTCGATTAAAAACTTTATAATTCATCTCTTCTGCGGCCTTCAAATTTGCATCCGTGCGGCACAAGATTAACATGTTACTCGCTATCAGCATATTTGGTTGTATTGTTATCACTCGGATGAACTCCAATGCCTCGTTGGTGCCAACCAATTTGCCGAGAATTGATATCATACATGAATAATACTCAATCCAGGACTCGAACTTGAAATCATGAATCATACGATTCTAGTAATTCATCATCTCATTTAACAATCCGACATATGCATATGTGCTAAGAACGACGAGAAAAGTCATATTCATCGGCCTTACACCGTCCTGCACCATCATCTCAAACACTTGTAATGCTTTTGATCAATGCACACACTTGTCGTATCTCGAAATTAAGGCACACTTCGTCTTTCTCTCGTATCTCTTCAAACGCGAGAAATGTCTCTCGGATACTCCCAAATTTTGTATAAATATTAAGCACTGAAGTTCTAATTGCATAATCAAAATTTAAGTTTTTTTTCAAAACGGGACTGTATAGTTAAAAACCGACACTGAACAATTCACGACGCGTGCAAGTTGCAAATATATGCATTTATAAAAACTACACTCGAATGTAACTAATGCTATTGAACGGATTCAAACAATTGCCCTGCATCCTACATCCGATCTGTCTGAAGACATCTTTTGATAGCCTCATTGATTGCTTTTTTCCCTCCAAAAAGATTGTGTAATGTTTTCTCTGAAACTGTATAAAGTTTGAGGCACGGGCTAAAAGATTATAATGTCATACTGAATCTAAGACCCAACTGTAATGTTTGGGTTGATCTGAACTTATATCCTATTATAATAGCGAAAAGACGTCAAGATTATTGCATGTCTTCCTTCTCCAAAAGTTTTGATATCCTACTGTTATACATTGCGGTGGCGAGGGCAGATAGTGGGAGTCGTAAAAGACGAAACAAATGATGTATAATTATTTTACTAAAATAAAAATTATTCAAGAGTCACAACTACATAAATAATTTTAATTTCAGTAAGATGACCAGATATTATTTGGTTCGTCTTTCTTTACTTCAACTTTCTGCTCTCGCTACCGCAATGTCCAACAGTAGGATATCAAAACTTTTGGAGGAGGGAGACGTGCAACAATCTTTGCGTCTCTTTGCCATTATGATAGGATATGAGTTCAGATCAATCCAAACATTAGAGTTGGGTCCTAGATTCTGTATGACATTAAAATCTTTTAACCCGTGCCTCCAACTCCATACAGTTTTAGAAAAAACATGACACGATATTTTAGGGGTGCAAGAGTGCAGTCACTGATGCTATCATGAGATGTCTTGAGACAGATCGTATCTATGGCGCAGGACAATTGTTTGAAACTGTTCAATGGCAAAAATGTATTTGAGTTGAGTTTTTATACACGCATATATTTGCAACTTGCATACGTCGTCAATTGTTCAGTGTTGGCTTTCAGCTGTGCAGTTCTGCTTTGAAAAAGGACCTGAATTTTGATTCTGCAATTGGTACTTCACTGTTTGATATTTACTTAAAATTTGAGAGTACTCGGGAGCTATTTCTCGCGTTTAAAGATATATGGGAGAAAGACGAAGTGGCATGGAATGCCTTGATTTCGGGATACGGCAAGTGTGGGCATCGATCAAAAACATTGCAATCGTTGTAGATGATAGTGCAGTACGGTGTAAGATCGATGCATGTGATTTTTCTCGTCGTTCTTAGCACATGTGCATTTGTCAGACTGTTAAAAGAGGGGTTGAATTATTAGAATTATATGATTCATGATTTCAAGTTCGAGCTCTGGGTTGAGTATTATTCTTTTATGGTATCAATTCTCGGCAAATTGGTGGGCATCAACGAGGCATTGGAGTTCATCCGTGCGATGACAATATAGTCAAATATGGTGTTAGCGACGAACATGTTAATCTATTGCCGCACGGATGCAATTTTGAAGGCCGCAGAAGAGATGAATAATAAAGTTTTTAATCGACCCACATGATATCTCATGCAATATTCTGATGGCTCGAATTTGGGACGATTTAATCATTTAGAGGCAGAAAAATGGATGAATCAGATAGGCTATAAGTCTCTTGGCTATAACAAAATCATCTAAAGGAAGCTCATGGAGGTCCTGCAGATTTTTTGTAAGGAGGTTTTGAGGCTTGATTTGGAACTGGAGGCTATAGGCATGGAGTAATTTTGGAGTGGTTGCTGCACTGCAGTGGCTTTAGGAGGTGGCTCTGGGAGGTGGATTTTGGAGGACTGAAGGCTCTTGTGAATGCTAGTGGATTGGATGCTGCACTGTTGTGGCTCTGTAATGGGTTTCTTCCTTTTGTCTGCTATAGGCAACAAACAAGTCTAGTCTAGACCACAATCCACTCCCAATGGTGTCATAAACAAAGTCGGTCAAGCTAATTTGGCCCCTCTCAACCCGATTAAGACCCGCATGCGGTCTTGACTACGTATTGAATGGGTTGAAAGCTCTATAAATGCTCCCCCTCAGCAACATTGGAGTCCATAAGTACATAAGCAGCTGGGCTATGACCTCTTCTTCTTCTTCATCCCTCGTCACCGACTCTTTCCTCTTTTCTCTGATTTTGTTCGGCTGCTCCTATGGCACAGTCGATGGAGGAGCGGTCGAGCGACACCATGTCATCCAACCCACCGTCTGCTCCACACCAAGGGTGAAGCTTATCCATTCATTGTGATCTGATTATGATAGATTTGTTTGTATATTAGATTTTTTGTTTTTAGAAATCCATCTTTCGTGTTAGAAACTCATATATGGCTGCATTTGTTGTTCGTGTTAGAAACTCTTACTGAAACAATAATTATTCAAGAAGTTACAACTATGTAACTATATAATGAGTTTTTGTCACATTTACAACAAAAAAACATGATGGTGTCATGAGAAAATGTGAAGATGTCGGGTCGAGCTGAAACATAGGTTCAAGGGCGAAACACTCAATTCGAACCCGATCCGTTTAGTAAACAGGTCAAAAACCTAAACCTGACCCGCCTAATAAATGGGTTGACTTGACCCGATTTATTAACTAAATGGGGTTAACTCGTTTATGACTCGAACCCACTAACTTTGGGTTGGGTTCAGACAGTGGCGGACCGTCTGGATTTCAATGAACGATTTTGTTTTAGTGTAATTAGGGGTGGTTGGAACTATATTTTCCTCGTCGTTGGCCCATTTCAAGGGCATGCATGTCATTTCAATTTATTCATCATGGTGAAATGACCAAAAACCTTAGGAATAGGCCAATGGGAAGAAAGGAACAAAATCGTTCTCTGGACTTCGGAATATTTCTACATAAGCATATAAAATGCTAAGTAGCCAACTCGTTTGCTAAATTCTTGTTGGCAACTTCATATGATCAACACGATCACAACTGTTTGTTGTATACAACCCCCATTGATGAATGTGACTAGTGATGCTTGATATGATGAACACCAATGAGTTTAAAATGTCACAAGTAATTTGTATCCAGCTATTGGGCTCAATATGCGATCATATGTGTTTCTGGTTGCATCAAGCATATATGTGACATTTATCGATTGGGGCTTTGTGCAACGAACGGGTGTGATCGTGCCATGTGAAGTTGGTCACATAGCATTTTTGAAGAAATAAATAATATAAAAGAAGAAAATCAAATAATTTTTTGACATTTGTATCGTAAATAAGCATGAACAATATTGAATAATTTCTGTTTCAGTAGGATGATCAAACAATATTTGTTCCGTATTTCACACCTTTCTCTTTCTACTTTCTCCATCTCAATGTTCAAAAATTCCGTAGAATAAGTCATTTGAAAATATCAACAATTCTAATAGTAGAATTTCAAAACTTTTGGAAGAGTGAGAGATGCAACAATCGTGGCGTCTTTTCGCCATGATGATAGGACATGTGTTGAGATCAACCCAAACTTTGAAGTTGGATTCTAGATTAAGCATTACGTTAGGATCCTTTAGTACATTCATCAAAATTCATACAATTTTAGAGAAAACAGGATATGATCTTAGTAGAATTATAAAGAGATGTATCACTAACACTATCAGGAGATGTCTCGAGACGGGTCGGATCCAGGAGGCGAGCCAATTATTTAAAGCCGTTCAACGATACAAGGAGTACATTAAAGTGCAGCTTTTCGATACTACGCATATACTTACAATTTGTACACATTTTAAGCTGTTAAATGTTGGCTTTCAGCTTCCCACTCTCGTTTTGAAAATGAACATGTATTTCGGAGCTACAATTGGAACTTTGTTACTTAATTTATAATTGGGAGCATCTGGAAGTCATTCCTCGTGTTTGAGGAATGAGAGAGAAACACAAACTTGCATGGAATGCCTTAATTTCAGGATACAGGAAGAGTGGACTTGGATTAGAAGCATTGAAATCTTTTGAGATAATGCTGTAGGACGATGTAAAGTCGATGTATATAACTTTTCTTGTAGTTCTTAACACATTTGCATAAATCGTATTATTAAAAGAGGGGATGAATTATTAGAATGACATGATTCACCATAGTTGTCAAGACGCAGTGAGTCGCGCGCCTGGAAGCGATTCAGCCATATGCGCCTCAGGCGCATCCTTGTGAGGCGAGCACAACAAGGCGTGGCTCAGGCGCGCCTTTCAGCGCCTCATGAACCAGGCGCAGGGCGGACATGGCACGCGCCTTACTGTGTTTGGTTTTTTTTTTGGTTTTTTTTTTCAGTTTTTCTTTACCGGTTTGTTAAAGAAGCGCCTTTTGGAGATGCGAATGGCCATGCCAATCAAGATGATGTGGAGGGTTTATTTGATGATGATGATGAGTGATTGGGTGGTTTTATGATTTATGTCCTTTAATTTTTTTTTACGAGCGTGTCCTCTGTTTTCTAGTACTTGTACTTCTTGATCTATTTAAATGGTTTAACTGTTTAAGAATTAAGACAATGCTAACTTATCATGATTCATGGATGATTTTTTTACTAATTGGTTATGAGTTCACTTATCAATTATCACTTATGAGTAATATATCCCTTCATTTTATAAATATGATGTTGCCATGTTGCCTATAATAAATTGTTCATTTGATGACCACACTAGTTATGACTTGTGAGTTAGCGTATACCTTGTGGCTTGCATTGATTTAGTTGAATAATCGTCATATTTCTTTTTTTTTTCATAAAATATATCTTTTTTATGAATTTTAGAATTTTTTAACAATTATTATTAATTTTTAAATCAAATTATATATTTTTGCGCCTTACACACTAAGGCGTGCGCCTTATTTGCGCCTTGCGCCTTAGGCGCGCCTCATCGCCTTGACAACACTGTGATTCACGTGTTCAAGCTAGAGCCCTGGATTGATCATTATTTATATATGATATCTATTATTGGCAAATTGATCGGTACCAACGAGTGTTTGAAGTTCATCCGTTCGGTACGAATCTAACGAAACATTGTGTTAGTGAGGAGCACGCTCAGTTTGTGCCGGATGTATGGTAACCTGGTGCTTTGCTTTCATCTGATAACTTGACTACATACCCCTATTCTTTGAAGCTAATTGAAGTACTAAGCCAACTGACAAAAGGACTAGGATCTGTCATTATCATAGGCTGTTGGAATAACATTTGAGCTTTCTCCCTGAATCAATTTGGGGGACTACCTACCAAGCAAGAGCAGCCCAACAGATAAAAGGACTAGGATCTGTCATCACCATCGACTTGGGCCCTCTAAATAATACTATTACTTCCAGCCTCCAAGAGCAGCCCAACCTACAAAAGGAAGAAACCCACCTTCAAGAGCGACAAAAGTGCAGCATCTAGTCCAATAGCATTCACAGGAACCCTTAGTCCTCTAAAAACATCCCAGAGCCACCACCAAGTGTCAGTGAAGTGCAGCAACCACTCCAAAATTACTCCATGCCTATAGCAGACAAAAAGAAGAAACTAATTCAAGAGCCACAAAAGTGCAGCATCCAGTCCACTAGCATTCACAACAGCCCTTAGTTCTCCAAAAACCACCTCCCAGAACCACCTCCTAGAGCCACTGAAGTGCAGCAACCACTACAAAATTACTCCATGCCTATAGCCTCAAGCTCCAAAGCATGCCCCAAAACATTCTTATAAAAAATCTGCAGGACCTTCATGGGTCCACTCTAGATGATCTTGCTTTAGCCAAGAGGATTATAGCCTATTTGATTCTTCTATTTTTATGCCTCTAAATGATTGAAATCGTCCCAAATTCGAGCCATCAGAAGATTGCATGAGGTATCCTGTGGGTCGATTAAAAACTTTATGATTCATCTCTTCTACGGCCTTCAAATTTGCATCCGTGCGGCACAAGATTAACACGTTTCTCGCTAGCACCATATTTGGCTGTATTGGCATTGCTCGAATGAACTATAATGTCTCGTTGGTGCCCACCAATTTGCCGAGAATTGATACCATACATGAATAATGTTCAATCCAGGGCTCGAACTTAAAATCATGAATCATACGATTCCAATAATTCATCCTCTCATTTAACAGTCCGGAATATGCATATGTGCTAAGAATGACGAGAAAAGTCGCATGCATCAGCCTTACACCGTCCTGCACCATCATCTTAAACGCTTGCAGTGCTTTTGATCCATGCCCACACTTGCCGTATCCCGAAATTAAGGCATTACATGTCACTTCGTCTTTCTTCCATATCTCCTTAAACGCGAGAAATGTCTCTCGGGTACTCCCAAATGTTGCATAGATATTAAGCAGTGAAGTTCCAATTGTATAATCGAAATTTAAGTTATTTTTCAAAATGGGACTGTGCAGCTGAAAGCCGACACTGAACAATTAACGACGCGTGCAAGTTGCAAGTATATGCATGTATAAAAACTCCACTCGAATGTACCTCTCATGCTGTTTAACGGCTTCAAACAATTGCCCTGCATCCTACATCCGATCTGTCCCAAGACATTTTTTGATAGCCTCATTGACTGTTTTTTTGCCCCCTAAAAGATTTCATGTTTTCTCTGAAACTGTATGAAGTTGGAGGCACGGGCTAAAAGATTCTAATGTCATACTGCATCTAAGAACCAATTCTAATGTTTGGGTTGATCTGAACTCATATCGTATCATAATGGCAACGAGACGCTAAGATTGTTGCACGTCTCCCTCCTCCAAAAGTTTTGATATCCTACTGTTATACATTGCCGTGGCGAGGGCAGAGAGTGTGAGTCGTAAATGACGAAACAAATGATGTTTAGTCATTTTACTAATATAAAAATTATTCAAGAAGTCACAGCTACATAAATAATTTTTATTTCAGTAAGATGACCATATATTATTTGGTTCGTCTTTCTTTACTTCAACTCTCTGCTCTCGCCACCGCAATGTCCAACAGTAGGATATTAAAACTTTTGGAGGAGGGAGACGTGCAACAATCTTTGCGTCTCTTTGCCATTATGATAGGATTGGAGTTCAGATCAACCCAAACATTAGAGTTGGGTCCTAGATTCTGTATGAAATTAAAATTTTTTAACTCGTGCCTCCAACTCCATACAGTTTCAGAGAAAACATGACATGATATTTTATGGGTGCAAGAGTGCAGTCACTGATGCTATCATGAGATGTCTTGAGACAGATCGGATCTATGGCGCAGGATAATTGTTTGAAGCCATTCAACGGCATGAAAGATATATTTGAGTTGAGTTTTTATACACACATATACTTGCAACTTGCACACGTCGTCAATTGTTCAGTGTTGGCTTTCAGTTGTGCAGTCCTGCTTTGAAAATGAACCTGAATTTTGATTATGTAATTGGAACTTCACTGCTTGATATTTACCCAAAATTTGAGAGTACTCGGGAGCTATTTCTCGCGTTTAAATAGATATGAGAGAAAGACGAAGTGACATGGAATGCCTTGATTTCGGGATACGGCAAGTGTGGGCATGAATCAAAAACAATGCAAACGTTGTAGATGATGGTGCATGACGGTGTAAGATCGATGCATGTGATTTTTCTCGTCGGTCATAGCACATGTGCATTTGTCGGACTGTTAAAAGAGGGGTTGAATTATTGTAATTATATGATTCATGATTTCAAGTTCGAGCTCTGGGTTGAGTAATATTCATGTATGGTATCAATTCTCGGCAAATTGGTGGGCACCAAGGAGGCATTGGAATTCATCCGTGCGATTACAATATAGTCAAATATGGTGCTAGCGACGAACATGTTAATCTTGTGTCGCACGGATGCAATTTTGAAGGCCGCAGAAGAGATGAATAATAAGGTTTTTAATCGACCCACATGATATCTCATGCAATATTCTGATGGCTCGAATTTGGGACGATTTAATCATTTGCAGGCAGAAAAATGGATGAATCTGATAGGTTATAAGTCTCTTGGCTATAACAAGATCATCTAGAGGAGGCTCATGGAGGTCCTGCAGATTTTTTGTAAGGAGATTTTGAGGCTTGATTTGGAACTGGAGGCTATAGGCATGGAGTAATTTTGGAGTGGTTGCTGCACTTCAGTGGCTCTAGGAGGTGGCTCTGGGAGGTGGATTTTGGAGGACTGAATGCTCTTGTGAATGCTAGTGGGGGATGCTGCACTTTTGTGGCTCTTTAATGAGTTTCTTCCTTTTGTCTGCTATAGGCAACAAACAAGTCTAGTCTAGACCACAAGCCACTCCCGATGGGGTCATAAACAAAGTCGGTCAAGCTAATTTGGCCCCTCTCAACCCGATTAAGACCCGCATGCGGTCCTGACTACGTATTGAATGGGTTGAAAGCTCTATAAATGCTCCCCCTCAGCAACATTGGAGTCCATAAGCACATAAGCAGCAGAGCTATGGCCTCTTCTTCTTCTTCATCCCTCGTCACCGACTCTTTTCTCTTTTCTTTGATTCTGTTCGGCTGCTCCTATGGCACAGTCGATGGAGGAGCGGTCGAGCAACACCATGTCATCCAACCCACCGTCTGCTCCACACCAAGGGTGAAGCTTATCCATTCAATGTGATCTGATTATGATAGATTTGTTTGTATATTAGATTTTGTTTTTAGAAATCCATCTTTCGTGTTAGAAACTCATATATGGCTGCATTTGTTGTTCGTGTTAGAAACTCTTACTGAAACAATAATTATTCAAGAAGTTACAACTACGTAACCATATAATGAATTTTTGTCAGATTTACAACAAAAAAACATGATGGCGTCATGAGAAAATGTGAAGATGTCGGGTCGAGTTGAAACATAGGTTCATGGGCGAAACACTCAATTCGAACAAGATCCGTTTAGTAAATAGGTCAAAAACCTAAACCTGACCCGCCTAATAAATGGGTTGACTTGACCCGATTTATTAACTAAATGGGGTTAACTCGTTTATGACTCGAACCCGCTAACTTTGGGTTGGGTTCGGACAGTGGCGGACCGTCTGGATTTCAATGAACGATTTTGTTTTAGTGTAATTAGGGGTGGTTGGAACTATATTTTCCTCGTCGTTGGCCCATTTCAAGGGCATGCATGTCATTTCAATTTATTCATCATGGTGAAATGACCAAAAACCTTAGGAATAGGCCAATGGGAAGAAAGGAACAAAATCGTTCTCTGGACTTCGGAATATTTCTGCATAAGCATATAAAACGCTAAGTAGCCAACTCGTTTGCTAAATTCTTGTTGGCAACTTCATATGATCAACACGATCACAACTGTTTGTTGTATAGAACCCCCATTGATGAATGTGACTAGTGATGCTTGATATGGTGAACACCAATGAGTTTAAAATGTCACAAGTAATTTGTATCCAGCTATTGGGCTCAATATGCGATCATATGTGTTTCTGGTTGCATCAAGCATATATGTGACATTTATCGATTGGGGCTTTGTTCAACGAACGGGTGTGATCGTGCCATGTGAAGTTGGTCACATAGCATTTTTGAAGAAACAAATAATATAAAAGTAGAAAATCAAATAATTTTTTGACATTTGTATCGTAAATAAGCATGAACAATATTGAATAATTTCTGTTTCAGTAGGATGATCAAACAATATTTGTTCCGTATTTCACACCTTTCTCTTTCTACTTTCTCCATCTCAATGTTCAAAAATTCCGTAGAATAAGTCATTTGAAAATATCAACAATTCTAACAGTAGAATTTCAAAACTTTTGGAAGAGTGAGAGATGCAACAATCGTGGCGTCTTTTCGCCATGATGATAGGACATGTGCTGGGATCAACCCAAACTTTGAAGTTGGATTTTAGATTAAGCATTACGTTAGGATCCTTTAGTACATACATCAAAATTCATACAATTTTAGAGAAGACAGGATATGATCTTAGTAGAGTTATAAAGAGATGTATCACTAACACTATCAGGAGATGTCTCGAGACTGGTCGGATCCAGGAGGCGGGGCAATTATTTAAAGCCGTCAACGATACAAGGAGTACATTAGAGTGCAGCTTTTCGATACTACGCATATACTTACAATTTGTACACATTTTAAGCTGTTTAGTGTTGGCTTTCAGCTTCGCACCCTCGCTTTGAAAATGAACATGTATTTCAGAGCTACAATTGGAACTTTGTTACTTAATTTATACGTGAAATTTGGGAGCATCTGGGAGTCATTCCTCGTGTTTGAGGAATGAGAGAGAAACACAAACTTGCATGGAATGCCTTAATTTCGGGATACGGGAAGAGTGGACTTGGATTAGAAGCATTGAAATCTTTTGAGATGATGCTGTAGGACGATGTAAAGTCGACGTATATAACTTTTCTTGTAGTTCTTAACACATTTGCACACATCGTATTATTAAAAGAGGATGAATTATTAGGATGACATGATTCACCATAGTTGTCAAGGCGCAGTGAGGCGCGCGCCTCAAGGCGATTCAGCCATATGCGCCTCAGGCGCTTCCTGGTGAGGCGAGCACAACAAGACGTGGCTCAGGCGCGCCTTTCAGCGCCTCATGAACCAGGCGCAGGGCTGACAGGGCGTGCGCCTTACAGTGTTTGATTTTTTTTTCGGTTTTTTTTCAGTTTTTCTTTACCGGTTTGTTGAAGAAGTGCCTTTTGGAGATGCGAATGGCCATGCTAATCAAGATGATGTGGAGGGTTTATTTGATGATGATGATGAGTGATTGGGTGGTTTTATGATTTATGTCCTTTAATTTTTTTTTGCGAGCGTGTCCTCTGTTTTCTAGTACTTGTACTTCATGATCTATTTAAATGGTTTAATTGTTTAAGAATTAAGACAATGTTAACTTATCATGATTCATGGATGATTTTTTTACTAATTGGTTATGAGTTCACTTATCAATTATCACTAATGAGTAATGTATCCTTTCATTTTATAAATATGATGTTGGCATTTTGCCTATAATAAATTGTTCATTTGATGACCACACTAGTTATGACTTGTGAGTTAGCGTATACCTTGTGGCTTGCATTGATTTAGTTGAATAATCGTCATATTTCTTTTTTTTTCATAAAATATATCTTTTTTATGAATTTTAGAATTTTTTGACAATTATTATTAATTTTTAAATCAAATTATATATTTTTGCGCCTTACACACTAAGGTGTGCGCTTTATTTGCGCCTTGCGCCTCAGGCGCGCCTCATCGCCTTGACAACACTGTGATTCATGTGTTCAAGCTAGAGCCCTGGATTGATCATTATTTATGTATGATATCTATTATTGGCAAATTGATCGGTACCAACGAGTGTTTGAAGTTCATTCGTTCGATACGAATCTAACGAAACATAGTGTTAGTGAGGAGCACGCTCAGTTTGTGCCGGATGTATGGTAACCTGGTGCTTTGCTTTCATCTGATAACTTGACTACATACCCCTATTCTTCGAAGCTAATTGAAGTACTAAGCCAACTGACAAAAGGACTAGGATCTGTCATCATCAGAGGCTGTTGGAATAACATTTGAGCTTTCTCCTTGAATCAATTTGGGGGACTACCTACCAAGCAAGAGCAGCCCAACAGATAAAAGGACTAGGATCTGTCATCACCATCGACTTGGGCCCTCCAAATAATACTATTACTTCCAGCCTCCAAGAGCAGCCCAACCTACAAAAGGAAGAAACCCACCTTCAAGAGCGACAAAGTGTAGCATCTAGTCCAATAGCATTCACAGGAACCCTCAGTTCTCTAAAAACATCTCAGAGCCACCACCAAGTGTCAGTGATGTGCTGCAACCACTCCAAAATTACTCCATGTCTATAGCAGATAAAAAAAGAAACTCATTCAAGAGCCACAAAAGTGCAGCATCCAGTCCACTAGCATTCACAAGAGCCCTCATTTCTCCAAAAACCACCTCCCAGAGCCACCTCCTAGAGCCAATGAAGTGCGCAACCATTACAAAATTACTCCATGCCTATAGCCTCAAGCTCCAAAGTAAGCCCCAAAACATTCTTACAAAAAATCTGCAGGACCTCCATGGGCTCCCTCTAGATGATCTTGCTTTAGCCAAATTTTTCTATTTTTCTGCCTCTAAATGATTGAAATCGTCCCAAATTCGAGCCATCAGAAGATTGCATGAGGTATCCTGTGGGTCGATTAAAAACTTTATGATTCATCTCTTCTGCGGCCTTCAAATTTGCATCCGTGCGGCACAAGATTAACATGTTCCTCGCTAGCACTATATTTGGCTGTATTGGCATCGCTCGAATGAACTCCAATGTCTCGTTGGTGCCCACCAATTTGCCGAGAATTGATACCATACATGAATAATGTTCAATCCAGGGCTCGAACTTAAAATCATGAATCATACGATTCCAATAATTCATCCTCTCATTTAACAGTCCGACATATGCATATGTGCTAAGAACGACGAGAAAAGTCGCATGCATCAGCCTTACACCATCCTGCACCATCATCTCAAACGCTTGCAGTGTTTTGATCCATGCCCACACTTGCCGTATCCCGAAATTAAGGCATTACATGCCACTTCGTCTTTCTTCCATATCTCCTTAAATGCGAGAAATGTCAAACGGGATTGTGCAGCTGAAAGCCGACACTGAACAATTAACGACGCGTGCAAGTTGCAAGTATATGCATGTTTAAAAACTCCACTCGAATGTACTTCTC
The DNA here is from genome assembly GCA_947650365.1 of Chamaelirium japonicum. Lineage (NCBI taxonomy): Eukaryota > Viridiplantae > Streptophyta > Magnoliopsida > Liliales > Melanthiaceae > Chamaelirium > Chamaelirium japonicum. The sequence continues at coordinate 13,671,466 of OX393555.1, read as the reverse complement.
ATGCTGTTTAACGGCTTCAAACAATTGCGCTGCATCCTACATCCGATCTGTCTCAAGACATTTTTTGATAGCCTCATTGACTGTTTTTTTGCCCCCTAAAAGATTTTATGTTTTCTCTGAAACTGTATGAAGTTGGAGGCACGGGCTAAAATATTCTAATGTCATACTGAATCTAAGAACCAATTCTAATATTTGGGTTGATCTGAACTCATATCGTATCATAATGGCAACGAGACGCTAAAATTGTTGCACGTCTCCCTCCTCCAAAAGTTTTGATATCCTACTGTTATACATTGCGGTGGCGAGGGCAGAGAGTGAGAGTCGTAAATGACGAAACAAATGATGTTTAGTCATTTTACTAAAATAAAAATTATTCAAGAAGTCACAGCTACATAAATAATTTTTATTTCAGTAAGATGACCAGATATTATTTTGTTCGTCTTTCTTTACTTCAACTCTCTGCTCTGGCCACCGCAATGTCCAACAGTAGGATATCAAACCTTTTGGAGGAGGGAGACGTGCAACAATCTTTGCGTCTCTTTGCCATTATGATAGGATAGGAGTTCAGATCAACCCGAACATTAGAGTTGGGTCCTAGATTCTGTATGATATTAAAATCTTTTAACTCGTGTCTCCAACTCCATACAGTTTCAGAGAAAACATGACACGATATTTTAGGGGTGCAAGAGTGCAGTCACTGATGCTATCATGAGATATCTTGAGACAGATCGGATCTATGGCGCATGACAATTGTTTGAAGCCGTTCAACGGCATGAAAGGTATATTTGAGTTGAGTTTTTATAAACGCATATACTTGCACACGTCGTCAATTGTTCAGTGTTGGCTTTCAGCTGTGCAGTCCTGCTTTGAAAAAGAACCTGGATTTTGATTCTGCAATTGGAACTTCACTGCTTGATATTTATCCAAAATTTGAGAGTACTCGGGAGCTATTTCTCGCGTTTAAAGAGATATGGGAGAAAGACGAAGTGGCATGGAATGCCTTGATTTCGGGATACGGCAAGTGTGGGCATGGATCAAAAACATTGCAAACATTGTAGATGATGGTGCAGGACGGTGTAAGATCGATGCATGTGATTTTTCTCGTCGTTCTTAGCACATGTGAATTTGTCGGACTGTTAAAAGAGGGGTTGAATTATTAGAATTATATGATTCATGATTTCAAGTTCGAGCTCTGAGTTGAGTATTATTCATGTATGGTATCAATTCTCGGCAAATTGGTGGGCACCAACGAGGCATTGAAATTCATCCGTGCGATGTCAATATAGTCAAATATGGTGCTAGCGACGAACATGTTAATCTTGTGCCTCACGGATGCAATTTTGAAGGCCGCAGAAGAGATGAATAATAAGGTTTTTAATCGACCCACATGATATCTCATGCAATATTCTGATGGCTCGAATTTGGGACGATTTAATCATTTGCAGGTAGAAAAATGGATGAATCTGATAGGCTATAAGTCTCTTGGCTATAACAAGATCATCTAGAGGAGGTTCATGGAGGTCCTGCAGATTTTTTGTAAGGAGGTTTTGAGGCTTGATTTGGAACTGGAGGCTATAGGCATGGAGTAATTTTGGAGTGGTTGCTGCACTTCAGTGGCTCTAGGAGGTGGCTCTGGGAGGTGGATATTGGAGGACTGAAGGCTCTTGTGAATGCTAGTGGACTGGATGCTGTACTTTTGTGGCTCTTTAATGGGTTTCTTCCTTTTGTCTGCTATAGGCAACAAACAAGTCTAGTCTAGACCACAAGCCACTCCCGTGGGGTCATAAACAAAGTCGGTCAAGCTAATTTGGCCCCTCTCAACCCGATTAAGACCCGCATGCGGTCCTGACTACGTATTGAATGGGTTGAAAGCTCTATAAATGCTCCCCCTCAGCAACATTGGAGTCCATAAGCACATAAGCAGCAGAGCTATGGCCTCTTCTTCTTCATCCCTCGTCACCGACTCTTTCCTCTTTTCTCTGATTCTGTTCGGCTGCTCCTATGGCACAGTCGATGGAGGAGCGGTCGAGCGACACCATGTCATCCAACCCACCGTCTGCTCCACACCAAGGGTGAAGCTTATCCATTCATTGTGATCTGATTATGTTTTTTTTTTAGAAATCCATCTTTCGTGTTAGAAACTCATATATGGCTGCATTTGTTGTTCGTGTTAGAAACTCTTACTGAAACGATAATTATTCAAGAAGTTACAACTACGTAACCATATAATGAAGTTTTGTCACATTTACAACAAAAAAACATGATGGCGTCATGAGAAAATGTGAAGATGTCGGGTCAAGCTGAAACATAGGTTCAAGGGCGAAACACTTTATTCGAACCCGATCCGTTTAGTAAACAGGTCATAAACCTAAACCTGACCCGCCTAATAAATGGGTTGACTTGACCCGATTTATTAACTAAATGGGGTTAACTCGTTTATGACTCGAACCCGCTAACTTTGGGTTGGGTTCAGACAGTGGCGGACCGTCTGGATTTCAATGAACGATTTTGTTTTAGTGTAATTAGGGGTGGTTGGAACTATATTTTCCTCGCCGTTGGCCCATTTCAAGGGCATGCATGTCATTTCAATTTATTCATCATGGTGAAATGACCAAAAACCTTAGGAATAGGCCAATGGGAAGAAAGGAACAAAATCGTTATCTGGACTTCGGAATATTTCTGCATAAGCATATAAAATGCTAAGTAGCCAACTCGTTTGCTAAATTCTTGTTGGCAACTTCATATGATCAACACGATCACAACTGTTTGTTGCATACAACCCCCATTGATGAATGTGACTAATGATGCTTGATATGATGAACACCAATGAGTTTAAAATGTCACAAGTAATTTGTATCCAGCTATTGGGCTCAATATGCGATCATATGTGTTTCTGGTTGCATCAAGCATATATGTGACATTTATCGATTGGGGCTTTGTGCAACGAACGGGTGTGATCGTGCCATGTGAAGTTGGTCACATAGCATTTTTGAAGAAACAAATAATATAAAAGTAGAAAATCAAATAATTTTTTGACATTTGTATCGTAAATAAGCATGAACAATATTGAATAATTTTTGTTTCAGTAGGATGATCAAACAATATTTGTTCCGTATTTCACGCCTTTCTCTTTCTACTTTCTCCAACTCAATGTTCAAAAATTCCGTAGAATAAGTCATTTGAAAATATCAACAATTCTAACAGTAGAATTTCAAAACTTTCGGAAGAGTGAGAGATGCAACCATCGTGGCGTCTTTTCGCCATGATGATAGGACATGTGCTGAGATCAACCCAAACTTTGAAGTTGGATTCTAGATTAAGCATTACATTAGGATCCTTTAGTACATACATCAAAATTCATACAATTTTAGAGAAAACCGGATATGATCTTAGTAGAGTTATAAAGAGATGTATCACTAACACTATCAGGAGATGTCTCGAGACGGGTCGGATCCAGGAGGCGGGGCAATTATTTAAAGCCGTTCAGGGATACAAGGAATACATTAGAGTGCAGCTTTTCGATACTATGCATATACTTACAATTTGTACACATTTTAAGCTGTTAAGTGTTGGCTTTCAGCTTCACACTCTCGCTTTGAAAATGAATATGTATATCGGAGCTACAATTGGAACTTTGTTACTTAATTTATACGTGAAATTTGGGAGCATCTGGGAGTCATTCCTCGTGTTTGAGGAATGAGAGAGAAACACAAACTTGCATGGAATGCCTTAATTTCGGGATACGGGAAGAGTGGACTTGGATTAGAAGCATTGAAATCTTTTGAGATGATGCTGTAGGACGATGTAAAGTCGACGTATATACCATACTTCTCGCTTTGTTTTCATCTTTCACTTCATCAATCTCATCCATACACTTCCTAGAAATTATTGTTTATTTGCTGGAATTTCTTATGTGAAGCCATATACTAGTCTTGAGCCCATCAACACATGTAACCTTGACTACTTGCCTACTGTTAATTTTACTTTGTTATTGGCATGTTTCTATGGACTTATATGGCTATTATTGCTGCTGAATTTTGAGTTTCTTGATGTCTATTGAGTTACATTGAGTATTGATTTGCTTGCACCTAATTTTAGCATGATGTTCAGATTGGAATGTTGATTCATTTCAGCTTTTTGTCTTTTAATATGTGCCACAAAGATGAATGTAATTTCCTACATCCAAACTTGCCGTCTAACCACTTCACTTGGACTCTTTCCTTGTCTAGACAAACATTTGAGGGTGCTCCCATGTTGCGTGAGCTTCACCTATATAACGAACAAGTTAGGTCTCCCTAATCGCCAACTCTCCTTTAAGTTCCTTGGCATGCGTATCTCTTGTCAAGTTGCCTTGGTCAGGTTTTCGGTATCAATCTTAGAAGGTTGACTTTAGGTTGACATCCGGTCGAATTCCCCATAATTGGCCTCAACTAAATGGGATAAGACTGATGATGACATTTAACTGAAAAGCAAAGGTCCCTATATCTCTTCTTCGTTAATTTTCTCTTTTTTCCTCCTCATCTCCTTTCTTTTTTCTTAAGATAGTTCATTTCATCATGAGATTCAATCACCGCAATCATTTCAATGACCATCTTATAACCTTGCCTTAAGATGAATAATAGTTAGTAAGATTCCATAAGTTGGAGATAAGAGACCAACTAGATTTTCATTGTCAGATCATATAAAGGTTTCTTACAGTTAGGGGGACTTGATTTGTAGTTGGAAGAAGTATGTGTAGAACCCATTAGTATTGAACATGATCCAACAATTTGGAAGGAAAACCATCCAATAGAAAAGCCTAAATATGAGAATCTAACAGAAAAGTGAATAATAAAAGAAAGAACGCATTTACAAATGAAAAATATGTGGCACTTGAAAACCTTACAGTGTGCATTTACAAGGGCTCTTCATGGGAGAAGTTGGCTTGCACTAAAAATTGAATGTCTCGCTTCCTATACATGTAGAGACTTGCTGATAGCTCCAAATTTACCTAGCATTAGTAATGATTCCTACAAAGGGTGAAGTACAGTTCCACAAGCAATTTGGTGAGGTGCATCAAATGAATACAATATGTCAATCTTCAAAAGAATTCGAAAGGTTTCGAAGATGTTTGGATGTAAAATTTTCAATCTGAATTTTTGGTCCAATATGGCGGCTACTTTTTATGGGAGTGGTTTAAGTGCAAAAGCTTTCCCTGCTCTGACTTTGCTTTAGTTTTTTCCTTGACGACTATCCCCCTTCTTATCTCCATACAATAAAATGTTGGGATTTTAGATTTTCTTTGTATTGTTACTTTGTTAGTTCTTTGTTTTTCATGGTGTCGATTACTGTCTTTCAAAAACAATTGGTACTAGTTTTTTTGTCCTTCCCTCCACTTTTGTCATCCTACTCTTCAACCTTTGAAGTCAATATCAAATTTCACCAAGAAATTTCAATTTGAAAAATAAAAGGATAATACCAAATAGAATACCCCAGAATAATAAAGGAAACATATTCCAAGTACCATAGGTCAAAAAGAGTTACCTGCCTAGCTTAAAAGACTCACGCATATAGTTGCAAAAACCACACAAACTTCAATAATATGTGCAGTTATTCTCCAATTGATACTGCTTTCCCATCCTCCAAAAGTTCTATTTCTTGTCTTGAAAACAAAGAGCACATTAACAAATCACAAGCAGCCCTTGGCAACATATGATTGTGTAGCAACTTTATATAAATGGGTAAATGATCATAAGGATTATCTTTGCGAGCAATTTGAATAACAAGAACAAGGAAACCATAATATTTTACAAATTATACATTTTTTGCGAAAAAAATTGAGTTTAAGATGACATGCAACATTTTCTGTAACGTACTTGAAAGTATACATGTGATTAGCAGTCATCTGAAACAATGGTTTTTTACTCTTCAAGCTTTTCTCTGTAAGATGATCCGAACATTATAATGAACATGACCGAAGGCCTCCGCCAAACTTGGGTAAGTTTCCACGTCCAAGTGATGAGACCAACAAAAGAATATGAAAGAAACTGAGGCAGCTCCTTTTAACCACTATAAAGCTATGTCCAAAAATTATACTCAATGTCAATGCTGTTTTTGTGCATTGCCAGGAGACAATAGGTCGGTAAAGGACTTCAGTTCATCGGACGAATAAGGAGGTAATCTCTCCCAAACCAGCTTCATAATTTTCTTGACACTCCTATCCTTCTTAGCCTTTAAAAGACCCTTTAGTAGACCACGAATGGTGTCGATATTTGGAAACCAATTCCTTTCCATCCCATCCTTGCACAACCTGAATGCCAAATCAAATTCCCCTCCTTTACAGAGGTAGTGAACCATGGTCTGGTAAATCCTACTGTTAGGCTTGCATCCCCTCCTAGGCATTGCAAAAAATATCCTCTTCGCCATTTCAAATTCATTCAACATGCAGAACCCTTTAATGATGAGATTATATGTCAACTCATCCGGTTCTATTCCAGCAACATCCATCTTCCGTATCAAGCTGTTGGCTTGCCAAGCCCTCCTTCGGTTGATCAGAAACTGAATTCTCACATTGAAAGTGGCCAGATTAGGCGAAGACCCTTTAATCGCCATGAGATTCCACAACCCATCACCAACCTCTCGTCGGCCGCATTTATAGGCAGCAGAGATGAGCGTGGTAAACGTAATGACATCGGGCCTAAGCCCTGCCTTTTCCATCTCCACCATGACCAAGTAAGCAGAATCCAAACTACCCATTTCACACAAAACCTTGATAGCAATGTTATACGAGATCTCATCCAATCCAATCCCATACTGAGCCGGAACCTCGACAAAAAGTGCCCGCACCTCGTCGAACCTGCGGGCTTGGGATAAGACCTTGAGCATAGCGTTGAATGATTTGATCGTCCGGGGGCACCCACCGACATGCATCTGACGGAAGGTCTGGAGGGCATGATCAGGCATCCCAGCTCTCCCATAGAGCATTATGATCCGGACGATGAACCCCTCACGGAGACCCTGTGAAAGGGTCTTCTGGTGCTCGAGGAGACGCTCGACGAGGTCGAAGCGACGGGCACCAGCGAGGCGGGATACGGTGTCCTCAAACGCGAAGCAGTTCTCGACGACAAGGCGGTTGAGCGCATTCAATTGGAAGAGGCGGAAGAGCTTCTCGGGGTCCCTCTCCGACTTGATCTTGAAGAGGGTGGGCTCGCTGATGGGCTTGGGATCGGAAGGGGCAGCCGGGGAGGGTCGGGGACCGGATTCAGGTTTTGAGCTTGCGCTGTTCTTGGAGATGGCGGCGGCGGCGGCGCAGGCAGCGATGGTCGGGAAATTCTCGGGTGTGTGGCTCGAAGGGTTTGCAGAGGTGGCGAGGGATTTTGAAAGATTGGTCGCTATAAAGGTGGCGGCGACGGCATCGAATGCGTCGCAGATCCTGTGAACAGTGAGCAGAGAGAGCATTCTATAATCTTTTTTTACCGCATCTAATCACCGCATTCTTTTGTGCGCATCCAATTTGCACAAAGAAACTGAAGAATGAATCAAAATTTTCTTTTGAGAAACAGCTGATAAATTGAAGAACAGACTATTACTCCAATATTCTGATGAGAACAAAGCGCAAAAACTTAAATTAAACCCTAATTTTTCTCATCGAAGAGCAGAAACCCTATTTTTTTTCTCATCGTAGAGCAGAAACCCTAATTTTCCTAATGAGAACAGCAACCAGAAGGAGGAAGAACATGTTTAAGGGAAAAGGGAGGATCAGAGAGGGGAGAGGAGATGGAACTCAAGCTCTTGATCGGTCGACGGGAAGGAAAAGACTAGGGTTTTGAGAGAGATCAGTTTATGCTGGAACGATTTAGGGTTTCGGGGGGTTTAAGGGGGCCCGATGAGAGAGAACGAGAGAGAGAGGTAGAGCGAACGGTAGGGCGATGACAAGAGGCACCGGTGGGGCGACGAGTAGCAGAGACAAGAGGCACCGGTGGCGAGTGGATTTGGTCTGGTTCGGATTAGGTTTAGGCCTAGATCTAGAAGTCTAGGGTTTATCCCATGTCATTTAGATCTTAGATTTTAGGATTTTGATTACTTTTTAGGATTAGATTTAGGGTTTAGCTTTTAGGATTAGGTCTAGGGTTCATCCCATGGCATGTAAGATATTAGGTTTTAGGATTATGTTTAGGTTTTAGGTTTAGTTTAGAGGTGAGTGGCATGTAAATAAAAATTTGAAATATATGGTGGGGCATTTTCGTCCTTTATCCTTAGGCTTAAATGAAACTCATGTTTTGGACTCTTCACTAAGTCCCCCATTATTATCAGACTTAGCACAATACACTTTTTTGTCAACTACTTAATTTCCTCATTTGGTAATTTTTAGCTGATTTGAAGGGTGCAAAATGTAGTTTTCTAACTATAGGGGGTTTAAGTGTCTTGAGCTAAATTTGCGCGCGCGCGCGGGGGAGGGGGGGGGGGGGGGGCAAAGTGTAATTGAGAAGGGTGCATTTTCTCTCTCCTCAGCTTCCCATGTCGCAGAGGCTTATGCATGCATGAGCCCTGGTGCCCCGAGGGCCGAAAAGATAAGGTAAAAACATCCAGAGAATGATTGCTTGATTCTAATTAACTAACATCTCTTGGTTGTGTCATCTGCCTTATATATGCTTCTCTTCATTTGATTTCTTGGTGTATCTCTGTGTGGTTCTAGTGGTAGATATTGATGGGTTCTCTTGACCCTTGGATATCCACCCTCCTCACAAACCGGCTTGTGAGGGGAGGTCCAAGGTTGGTTTTTAAGCACAAGAATTCCAACCCCCTTATCAATAAGGGTCTAAATCCAACTTGTTTGTTGCCACGCCTACCACTACTTCCGATATTGGTATACACTACAACAAAAAAGACATTTCCTGACAGTTTTTAACTGTCAAAAAATCTATTACTTGACGTTTTTTATAAGGCCAAATTCCGTCAACTATGCCAGTGTCAAGAAAAGTTAAGAATAGTTGACAGTATTAGAACCGACAACTATTCATTATTACTTGACGGTTATTTATTTTTTTGTAGGAAAAAAAATCAAGAGATTCTCCATGAAACTGTCAAGTATAAGAAGTATAATTGACGGTGGTTCATAACAGTCAAGTATTCTTGTATAAAACCGTCAAGTAATATTGACATACTTGACGGTTACATAAAAAAACATCAACTATAGTGATAAATAAATTTGACGGTTCTTAATGAAACTGTCAAGTATTGTGAAGAAAACTTGATGGTTTTGTAGAATACCATCAATTATAAGTGATCTTTGTTGACAGTTTTTGTAATAGTTGACAATTTTTTTAAAAATAATATCCACCTATATTCCATAATTAATTGATGGCTCCTTGATACGCATTCATGTACAACAGCTTTGAAGTACGGGCATACTTCATAAAAAAAAAGTTTCATACAGAATATTGAAACTACTACATAGAACAATTGGTCAATTCAATAAAGATATTAATGTTTCATACAAACCACTCCAAACTACTACCTAGCTATAGCACGAACTTCTGAATTAATTATAGCAATTCATACAAGAACTTTTTATCTAGCTGTTTATTCATCTCTGAACCAACTTGACCCCAACCAATTCCTAAACCAGCACAAAGAACAAGACAAAGCCAATCTTTGATGAGACTTTGCATGAATGTAGTAATCTGTGGAAACCAAGATAACCCACATCTCCCATGCTAGCTCTTGTATCGATCACTTCCCTGCTGACTGCTGAGCCTCTTACACCAATACAGCACCTCCCAAAGCTCCCATCATTCAACCATTCTCTCAGTCCCCAGACCTGAAGAGGAAACCAATGGCTGCTTTGCTCTTCAATTCTTCTGCAAAACCCCATTTAAAGTCTAATATCAATGAGGATGGGAAACACAAAACTGTTCTATGATCTGACAAAGATGCATGAATGAAATTAAGAAACATTTGCTTACTAAATTACAAATACTGTAATAGAAATTCAGAATTCGTGAAGGCCAATGAGAGGATTATTGATGGTTCTAAGCTTAAAGATGAATTGATATAAGAATGAGAAGTAGAGTAGTAATAAACTGAAGCATAGATGTAGAAAGCTAAAGAAAATAGCAATTAAAACAAGACAATCACTAGAAGAGTCTTACATCTAGTGGGAACCAAGGCAACGTTCCATGGAACTAGAGTCATCTCACCAAGGCAATCACAGCAAAGGAGGCAGCAAAAAAGAGAGAAATTCTATGTTCTTTTAACTATGGAAATATTGTGGTCATAGGGCCTATTAATAATACAGGAAATCTCACCAATTTTAGCTACTAGTCCCTTGCCCATAAGTATTACTGCTGAAAAATAATAGGACTTCCTGACTCATATAGCGAGGTAGGACCCATTTAAAAACTTCTGTGACAAAATAAAGCTCATAAACCGACTTTTAAAAATGACATGAAAAGTTACTGCAAATATTAGAATAAAAATAAGAGCCAAAAACAATGCAAAATTTTTACTCGACTCTAAGTGGGCTTCCTAATTTCTTTCAAACTAGGGCCCATATCGACACATGTTCGCTCAAACTAAGACTCCAAGTTCATTGCAACTTGAAATTGGATTACTATATAATTTAGCAATACTATTAGAAATAGAAATTGGACCCGCAAACAGAATTACACTTGAATTAGATTCCTAAAGAGGGGGGACTTCCAAATAACCACAAAGGCGAGGGGTCATACGTCATGTATTGCCCTTGATGGTCTGTAGTCTTCTTCTTATGGCTTAAACAAATTGCATTAGAGGATTGGCATTCATTCGAGTAGAGTGTTAAGCTTCTTTAAACAAGGATTTGTGAAGAGTAAATACTGAAAAACAAAATGCCGATACATGTTGATAAGAATCCACATCTTTCTCAAAACACAATACAAAGCCGCAAGTTCCATAGACACAAGACTTCTAATTATACAAATGTCCTATAAAGAGATTTATATCATTCATATTACCTATTATGGTGATTGCAAACAATTGCAGCATGTAGCCTCTCTTCTACCCAAAAAAACTTACATCCACTTGTAATTTCCTTATGGATAAGATAGGATCATGATAACTTCAAAAGGCAGCGTAGAATAGTTCTTTGCGATATTTCAGTAGCAAAGTAAATTCCAGTTGCTCAATGATGGAAAAATCATTTATCGAATGCAGCGCAAAAATCTAACTGCTGTCGGGGTGAAAAGATATCAGCTCAGAGAACAATACCACCACTGCATATTTACCTGAAAGCTTTATTTAAGAAAACAATATAGTGAATTACTACATGGTTGTAACAGCAATGGGAAATGAAGAAGTAAATTATTTGCTCTAATAAGCATTGTGTCAGAATTGAGAAATTCTATGACTCCAAGCATTAGTTCTGTCTTATCTATCACATATATCTACTATTTAGAAGAACTACTCAATGGAATCTTGGTCTCTCAAGTCTCAGGTACTAAATATGGTAAATCTTTCTTTCTTAACTCGGATGGAAGGTTGACTTGGACTACTTTAGCACCATGTCAGGAAGTCCTTGTTATGATGGAAGGTTGACGGTATGTCATGGGACGGATTGGTAAAGGTTACATCAGAACAAATGCGTTATCCGATGAGAATGGGCATAAAGATCAATCAAAGTAAAGGATGTGTTTAATTTCTCATACCACAAGATAAAAATCACATAAATTATAGAGACCCAAGTTCTTAGGTACTGTAACCTTTAATTTCTCAATTCCAGTAGGATCAATATATTACTCCATATTTAGTACAATATCAGATCATCGGTGCATCTAGATAACAGCTAAGAAGGATATGTCATGCTGGGAGAGCTCCCGAAGACCATCGGATGGCTAGTTTTTTTATCATGCCCATGTTATAGATGGGTAATATATCAATAAGACACAAGGGACCTTTTAGCATGCCCACATTATTGATGGGTAATGTGTCAATAAGACTAAATGGTAACAGAAAATGGGGAGTGCCAACCATCAACATAAAAGTGTAACCATACCTCAGCAGTGAGTGTACTGTGTTTCTCTCCCAACAATTTCTACAAAAAATGTTCTCAAATTAGAGGTGTAAATCAGTAAGGAAGCTAATAAACAAAAAGATATTGTACGTACCTTACTAGTCTAAACATTCTTGGAGAGCATGAGCAAACTCAGACCGCACTTCATCAATTTCAGCTTGTGTGTAAGTTTTTTTACTGTTAAACTGCAAGATTGTATAAAAGATAAGTGAAAGAATTAAATTTACTAGTAAATTAATACATCTCATAATTTGATTCGATATACCTTTATTGTTAGTAGGAGGTCCCGATCATCGATAAGGTCTTTCATGAACTTCATTACATAATAGCCACATTCAACATGTGTGGGCTGTATTGGGCACTATATACAATCACTATTAAATGACAATTATTTTTTATAAATTACTTAATGTTAAGTTTGTACAATAATCGAAATTGCATACCTCCATATTTTTCCAAGTTGGGTTTTTATTTGTCCTTTTCATTATTTGAGCATGATATATTCTAAATCCACTATAAAAAACAATTTACGAATTATATATAATATATAATATCTATTCCAAATAAATGTGAAAAAATATAGATACTTACGTGTTTACAATCAATTTAATATCTTCATCCATAGTCTTCCCTCCCATAGAATCAAAGTAATAGACTGTGTCTGATGATGGATCGATAACAATCAACATCCAATGAAACCTAAAATTGTATATATTTGTCAGAATATGAGCTCAGTGTATTATTAGTTAAAAATAAACATCAATATAATTACCTTGGGTTAAACGGAATGAAAATAAGTTGATTAGGTTTCGAAACCATCAAACGCTTTGCAACCTCTTTCGATGCGCTATCATGAATCTTGTTGCCGTATGCAGCTGTAGATACGGCACTAGGATTAACAAATCCATACATATCTTGTGAATTTTTTCTTTTTATTAACTGATAGAGATGCCTAAAAAAATAAAAAAATACTATAAGATCATATGCAAAAAATATTTGAACTGTTCACAAAACAAATATTTTATTTCTTACCTTATGTAAAATATTATGCACATATTTGATATCTCTTTCATATCACAAAACTCTAAAATTGAATCCTTTAGAAGATAAGTAGTGATTTCCTCCCCAAAAATATCACTCTCTAATTCAACCTTGACGGAAGCACCATCAACCAAAAAATGTTTCACATACTTACTAAGATTACGGACAACATTTGGAGTATTTGATGTTAAAACTACCTATGAATGAAATTGAGTCAGATCAATATATTAAAAAATAATGAAGAAATTGATATAAAAAAAACATTGCACCTTATCATGGGTCGCTATAACGAGATGTTTGGGCCAAGCCACATGAGACCCAATTGCTTCTCTGACAGTAGTCATCTCACCGGGAACTGGTATTGGAAGAAGTGCACTCATGTTTATTCCAACATCAATAGCCACCCTTAAATTTGAGTCTCCCAAGGGATTGTTATGGATGGGCCCAAGGGAGTCTATAACTCTTCCATGGGCAACGATATTTTCTATTGAACCTATTGCCAATTTACATATTTCTTCCTATAACAAAGAATTATATAGAAATATATAAAAAAAATTGATGATGAATATATGATTAACAAAACAATACAACTTTTAATAGGAAATTAAAATCCTAAACCTTCATTTTATTTTTTTGATCCATGGGTGGCATCGAGGGAGTGTTTTTGATGACCCTTTTTTCCTTAAATTGTTTTTCCTGTAACAAAACAAGAAACAAATTAGGGAATACCAATATCAAAAAAATAAATTACAAATAATAAAAACATATACCTTTTTTTTTTTTTTGCAATCCATGGGAGGGGTAGTTTTTATGACCATCTCCTCATACAATTGTTTTTGCTGTAACAAATTAGGAAATAAATTAGGAAATATTAATATCGAAGCAGAATGAGTTTTTTTGGAAAAAATCTAGTAACCTTTTTTTTTTGATGACCCATGTTAATGTTTGAGCTACTAACATCAAACTGAGGTGTAGTAGGGGCAGCCATATGCTTCAAATAATGATTTTCACTTCTCAATTGTTTTAATTCTGCTTCCATCTCTTGCAATTTAGTGCTTTTTTTAGGGACATGAAAGTAATGTCGTGGTGTCACAAAACTATAGTGAGGATGTCATTAGGACCTATAGTGGATACGGTCCCATCCTGAGTTTGCTGCTGGTTTAGATCATCCTACAATATTGCAAATATGTAAATTATAATATAATTTCATTTAATCTTAAATCATTGGTTTAAGTAGGAGAGAAACTTACAATTTTACTCACTACCTCTAAGGTGGCCACATCATATCCACCGTCTTTTCTTTGATGGGCCATCTTCCAGAGAATGCTCCTATCAATATCCTCAGATATTCCACAACTACGTTTCTATAAGGCACAGATAGTAATAGGATAACTAATTTAAACAAACTTAGAATGCCTATCATTCTGTATAACTCTTATGAGAAGAATATTTGTGTATAAAAAGTCTGAAATATGTAAATAAAAAGTCTGAAATGAAAGTTTTACAAATAAATTCAAATAGTCAAAATAAACATTTAGAATTGGTCGAAATGATAATACTTTGCTAGCAACATGTGAATGCTTTACACGCTGCCAAATGGTTTGCTACGCTATAGTCACAACCATAGCCATAGTTGATGCTACATGCTCTTGAATCTCATCAAGCCATGTTGATTGAATGTGCCTGCACACCACACCCCATGTGCGTTGTTTTTTGTTCATAGCATCTAAATATTGATATTAGCAAATGAAGTGGAGTCGAGCCAAGAAAAACTTGTTGTCTAGGGACCATGCAAGTTACCCTCCATTGAAATTATTGATCATATCCTTCGAAAAGATCGATTGCACACTTCACTGCAGGATAGCTCACATGCCCCGAATACACAACCTAACCGATTGTTCAGCCTGACTATTATCAACAGGGACAAGCTTCTTTTTTGGCTGAGGTCGGGTGGTTCGCCATTGCTATTTGTTCACTATATATCCCATACTCCCAAGTTTGGCAAAGTTGGTATGGAAGATGAAATTCCATATCCTTGACATCAATGAAAATGAGTGGCCACCAATTCAGGTAGAAATAGCATTCTGGCTATGAAGGTTCCGTAGAAATCAAACTTTGTGCAACCATTTCCATAGAAATGCAAAGGAGACAATTCCTAAAACAAAAGGGAAATGCATATACAGCTTTTACTTTTACTTTTACTTTTGCTTCTTCACTATAATTAGGATTATTCGCATTGAGTGCTGCAAAGTTTATAAATTCTTCAACCCCATCTTCATATTCTCGTGATCTTCTACTTTTAGACATCCAAGATCTATTCATTTTGAATTGAATATAACTAAATTTCTACAAACACAAAAAGAAATTGTTAGAATATGCATATATTAAATATGATAAGACAAATAGTATACTATTTTAACAGTTTTGTCTACACTAGAAACAAATGAAAGTATACCAATATTATAATATATATTTAGAAAATATAATGGTAAGACCTTAATTGTTCGTGCATGTGCTATATTTAAATCTTATGTACTATATTTCTTTATCAAACTGAAAATTTTAATTATTTGTGCTTGAAGCTCAACCCTTTAATTGATGATGCAAAGACTCTCAAAGCTCAACCCTTTAATTGAGAATTGAGGATGCTACATTAACCATCATATTGTTGCATCATGCATACAGCTGCATGAACCCCGATCATGTGAGAAGTAAAATGTGTGTTGTACGCAGTCTGATTTTAATTTCTATAATATATAATGGATTTAAAGGGTCGAGTTTACAATATAGAGAAGAAAATCATTTTTTTAGGTAGTTCAATAGTTTGTGAACTTCATATGTCTGGCACGGTGGTGACTTAAGGATGTCAGAAATTTGGTACAGAAATCAATGATCACTCGGTGCAGTACGTCAATAATGTTTCACATATTGTTTATGTCAGAGAGAAATGTTCACTGTTTTAAAACTCGCCGACTCGACTCGAAACTCGGCCGAGTCGACTTGACTCGGCTGAGTTTCGATCCGACTCGGTCCAACACTCGGTTTGGCAACTACTCGGACCAAAACTCGAGTGACTCGGACCAAAACTCGAGTGACTCGGGCGAGTCACTCGAGTTTTTGGGGTGTGTGACTCGGTTCGAGTCTTGATCGTTGTATTTTTTGGGGTAAAATCGGGATCCGGTAGAATAATTTATGTTTTGTAATGACATGTTATTTGGTGATAAGCTTTAAGGTCATCAAAACTTGTTAGATATCCATTTTTAAATATATATATAATATTAAAATATATTATATAATGTCGAGTTTTTTGTATCGAGTTTTGTCGGGTTTTAGTGAGTCGACCAAATCCGGCGGAGATAACCACCAGACCGGAAAATGTCCAGTGAATTCGACGTCCCACCACCCGCCGGAAAAGGTTGATCAAATTCGGCGAGTGAGATCCACATACCCGGCCGGAAACGGTCGAGTAGATCGGCGAGCGCGTTGGTCAAGTAGATCGGCGAGCGGTGACGGAGGAGAGGGCGGCGCGTTGGGCGATGCAGATGAACTCCCGTCGCCATGGCCTCGGGTAGTGGCCGGAGAGGTCTGCGACTTGAGTGGATGGACGAAAAAGAGGACGACTTCGACGGACAAAGAAGAGAGATGACTTAAAAGTAATTATATTAGGTTTTTAATATTATATATAATATAAGCTTATTTTTAACACAAGTCGTAGATAGTGCAGGTGGTTAAGTTGATAGGGGTTTTGGTTTTAGACACGGGATCAAATACTCGCGCGCGCGGTACGGGGGGTGTTGGGGGCTGCTCAAATAGAGAGGTGGTTCCATTGACGGCCCAAAGAATCCTGCAGAACTGCAGGCGTGCATGCGGCCTTAGTTGCCACCAATGTGCCCATTGGCACCTTCTCCATCAGTGAATGTTGGCACCTCCGCAATGATGCCCATTGACACCTTCACAATGATACCTGTCGGCATCTCCGCAATAGTGCCTATCTGCACCTCTTCTAATGGTGTTTGTTGGTACCTCTGGATGGTGCCCGTTGGCAGCTCCTCCAATTGTGCCATAGGTACCTCCTTTAATGGTGGTCGTTGGCCCATTACACCTCCTTCAATGGTGTCTGTCAACAACTCTACAATGATGCCCGTAGAATATTAGCCCACGAACTTATTGGAGGATTAATTTTTTTCTCTTTCACCACCGAACTATCTGAAAATCTACCTTCACAAGGATTGTGATACTTTTAACCTGAATTTGGTTTTGCAGGATCTTATCTACAGGGGGATTTAAAAAAAAAAAAAAACTGAGTCAAATTGATCAAAGAATGAATCGCCAGTCCTATGTATTATTTTGTCCAGTTCAATGGAGGAGCATTTGGATATTTCGAATCATCCAATGAAAAAACCTTGCTAATGGACCCGGAGCCTCCTCCTTTCTCTCCCACATCCCAACATCCGGCCTCGGTGGTGCACGGCTTGGATCCCGACGGTGATCGTGAATTTCGCCCCTCCTATTTGGCGGCTGCGACTGCGACTGCCCACAAACCCTCTTCCTGGGAGGGGAGGTTTGATGCCTCATGCGTCGCGGATGTCCCCGTTGGTCGATGGCGTGGTGGTTTTGAACCCAGAGCGGCTGCAGGCGACTCAGGCGAAGTGGCGAATGGCCTTGGTGGGCAAGTTCTTAGGGTCTAAGCTTCAGCTCGATACCTTACGCTCGCAGGTGGCGCAGAGGTGGCCGTGTGCGGGTAGAGTCCAGGTGATGGATCTCCCCAATGGTTTCTTTAGTTTTCGGTTTGAACTCGAAGATCTGCTTGATGTGTGGGAAGGAATCCCATGGATTTTTGAGGGTCGGGTGCTCGCTCTCAAGCGCTGGTCTCCGTTTTTTCAACCTCTCCATGAGAGCATAGATCTGGCGTCGGTGTGGGTGTGGCTACCTGGTCTGTTGGTGGATTGTCATGATGAGCAATTGGTGAAGGAGATAGCGGCTGCTGCGGGGCGTCCAATTCGGGTTGATCTGAATTCTTTATCCGAAACCAGTGAGCTATATGTTCGTGTGTTTGTGTTGAAGTTGATCTAACGAAGAGCCTCCGCCCAGGGACCAACGTTGCAACGTCCGATTTGAAGGTGCGTTTTTACCAACCTTTTGTCTACGAAAATCTTCCACGGATTTGTTTTGGGTGTGGACGAGGTGGCCATCTACATAACCATTGTTCGTCGCGTCCACCTTTCGGTGGTGGCAGTGTTGAGGTGCCGTGGACGAGTGGCGAGAAGGCAGACTCTTCGGTGGAGTCTCCGGTTCAGGCACCATCAACGCCGGGGGTTGAGCCCGTGGCGCAGTCGACCTTTGGGCCTTGGATTGTTGTGCCGCGGAGTCAGGGGAGACGACCAGCAGTGCATGATCGTCAGGGCGGAGGAGGGGCAACAGCTCGGGTTCCTCAGGGTTTCAGCTCAGCAATGCGTCATACCCTAGTGGGGGATCCAGATCGAAGGGTGGAGGTTGATGCGAGGCGACTGATGTGGCGACGTAATGATGGCCCGTTGAAGCCACCGATGGAGTTGCACCAATCAAGTTCGAGGTTTCAGTCATTGGTGGGGCTGCCTGATGAGTTTCGCAAGGGAGTTCCAATGTATGATGACGTTGAGGACAAGACCCCACTTCGGGCGGCAGATGCATGCATGAAGGAAGCCAGTGGGGTGGGTGTCGTCTCTCGTGGAGGCCAAAGTGGGGTGGGCCCAGAATTGACTCCTTCTCGGGGTGTGAGTGAGACCTCGAATAAGTCGATGGGAGGCTCGGCGGACCCGAGTCATGGTAGGCCTGGTTCGCCTGGACTTTCAGCTAACTCGCGACCGTTCCATTCTCGTGGGTTTAGTGGGCCTAGTGGTGGTGCCCATGGTGGGGGGCCATGTGTTTTGCTTGGGGCGGACGATCCACCGGCGTCACCGGTTCAACCACCCGGGTTTGAATAGGTGGAAAGTTTAGGGGCTGGTGGTCAATGGCGCTTCACGAGGATGCCGTCGACCAAGTTAATCGACTGTTAGCTGCTATGGATGAGGTTCCGTTGGAGGAAGAGATGAGTGATGGCGAGTCTGCCGCCGGGGAGAGGCTTGAGGATGATGGCGGGGCGGGAGTGTCGGACATGGACCCAGGTGGGCAGTGCATCAGGCCCAAGGGCCGGTTTACGTGTAGGTTGGCATTGAAGGGTCATCTCCTGAAGAAACCAGGCAAGGGGGGTCGGCTCCCTGCCTCCTTGCTCTCTACCCTTCCTCACTGATGGTCTTTTGTGATTTTTTATGACCTA
Source organism: Chamaelirium japonicum (assembly GCA_947650365.1). Taxonomy (NCBI): domain Eukaryota; kingdom Viridiplantae; phylum Streptophyta; class Magnoliopsida; order Liliales; family Melanthiaceae; genus Chamaelirium; species Chamaelirium japonicum. The sequence continues at coordinate 13,652,102 of OX393555.1, read as the reverse complement.
GGGAGGGCGGAGGTTGGGGGTCTTACAGTTGGGAGAGTCTGCTATGGTCAGGCATTTTAGCTGGTTTGGTGGGCTGTTGGTTGTACTTGGGTCGATTCCTCCTACATTGGTGGTCTGTGATGACCGATATGTTTTGGGATCCTTGCTCGAGTAAGTTGGGAGGTTGGGTCCGCGTGCAGATTTTGTGGCTTGCGTTATGGGTTGTTGTGGTCACCTATGTAATACCTGGTCTTGTGTTTGGAGGCCTTTTGGTCATATGGTTATGACCACCTCTGATCTACAAAAAAAAAAAAAAAAAAAGAATCATCCAATGAGATAAGGCAATGAGAACATATTATCTGTTGACTGATTTAAGAAATCTTATTTAGGCCTAATGATTTGGTAACAATTATTATTTTTAAAGTTTGAACTAGGTCCTAATAAAAGAGAGTGGGGGGGAAGAGAGCCCAATAAGAACATGGTCCAAAGCCTAAACTGACCATCCAATCCAATCCAAACCGACTTTAATTGGATTGGATTGGATTCCAATCTTAGTTCGGTTTGGATCGGATTGAAAATCCTCAAAACCGACCAAGGTTGGATCGGTTTGGGTTTTGCCTAAATAGGTCGGTTTCGAACCGATGCACACCCCTAGTAAAGATTGTTTTCATGGGTTCTGATTTGGTCATTTTACACGAAAATAGGGAGAGATGGAGGAGCCCGTTGGAGTGCTCTTCCATTCCTAGCCTAGCTACGTGGTAGTTATAAGCTTTGAAGAATAGGGATGAATCATAGGAGCTTGTTGGAGATGCTCTTACACACTGATACCAAACAAAGAATGATAAATCATGATTTTTTTTTCACAAAGTTTTACGAAATCTATCTTTTTTTTCAGGATACCGAACGAACTACGTACACAAAAAAAAGACAAAATTTTCGGGGTTTGTACAGCTGTCCCGAAATACTCTGCAAATAATTTACAGAAATATCTCTATTTTTCAGGATTCTGATATGCATCCGAATTCGAAATTTAATTTCTTGATAGCAACTGAATATACATCTGTGAAATTAACATCTGACTACATTATTACATCACTGACTTATTACTGAATCAGCTCCAAGAACATGGCAGCACTCTGATGGAGGCCTGCATCAACGAGAGTCGTTTCGAGCTGTTCGTAACCGAAAACTTTTCTGGGGAAGTTGGATATCAGCCGATAACTTCCGATTCCTGGTAAGTCCAGGGAATCGATGTATTTGCATATCGAACGGATTGTGTCTGTGTTGAGGAAACTCTGCTCTTTTCGCATCCCATTTGGAAACCGAATCAGAATCTGTGAAATCATTTTCCTTCATATCAGAACCATTTTTTCTAGGTTAAATTACACTTTAACCGCCCCCCCCCCCCCCCCCCGCGCTGGAAATTTAGCACAAAATCACTTAACCCCTCTGAAGTTTTTTTTTTGGTTCCGAATCGGTCCCTATAGTTTTAAATGTTTAGCACAATACCACCTTTCCTCAACTACTAAACTCCCTCTTTTGGTAATTTCTGTGGGGGTTGTGATTTTGGGCTAAACTACTGGGGTCTATGGGTAATTTACCCATTTTTATAATTGCTGATGGATAATTTTAGATTACCTTGGTGATGGGTTGTGTTTTTCTTGAAGCAACGGCTACTTTTTGTAGGGTTCGGTTGGATGCTTCTCTCGCTTTCTCAATCGGTTGTTTTGGTGCGGGTATTCTTCGGAGCCTCTCGTTGTTTGCTCTCCGCTGCCTCTGAGCTGCCGCGGGAACCCCATCTTCGATGAGCACGTCTCGGATCATATCCTTTTCCTGTAAGTAATTAGTTTGAAGTATCATTGATGCTCTTCCTTGTTGTTTTGGTGGTGGTTAGTCTGAGTTACCTTGTCCATCTGTAGTGATGCTTGGTAAGCTGCATCTTGCTCCTCTCGGAGTTTCCGGTTTGCTCTTACCGTCTCTTCTTCTGCTGTTCTCGAGGCCCTGAAAGCCGAACCTTGTTCCTCGATCGTCCTCCGTAGAATCTCGACTAGTTCTTCAGGAGAAACTGGTCCTTCGACCTGAATGGTTTTTGGAAATGAACTTCTCTTTCGCAGTGGATTTTTCATACTTCAACCTTTGCAATCTTCCTTATTTACATACTAATCCCTATCAAATCTAGATTTTAACACTTCAAATCTACATATTACCTTACAAATCGACCTACAAAACTAGAGAATGTCCAATTTACCCTTGGTTTTATTACTTATACTGACCCATCATTGTTGAATCTGGACCTAACCCAAAACTAACTTGGAACTAACCTGAATTTAACTTGGACCTAACCTGAACTTTCTCACTTTGTAGAGGTATTTAGGGGATTTAGAAAAAAAAATTAAGGTTAAAATGAGAAATGTAAAACTGTTATCCAAAACGAATAACCAAATATTTCTTTACTTTGGATGTGAGCTAACTGCAGGGATCCATTTATAAGGTTAGGATAATTTGAGGGGTTTGTATGTAAATAATGAATATTGCAGGGGGCTGATCTGTAACAATCACAAGAAAATGTTGCTCTCTACCTGTCGTAGAACAGAAATACTATCATCAGAGGCTGGGGCTACAACTGCACAGAACGGGAAACTGGATGCTCTCAGCGCCGTAGCCATCAGTCGACCCTCTCCCATGCCGGCAACTGCCCCCCACGAGACGAAGTTTGTGTCGAGAAACTCTACCGCCAGCGCCGAGCAGAGCGTGTCGCGACAGAACGTAGCTGTGTCGGGGTGCTCAGGAGCATGGAGGAACATGAAGAGGAGCTTCGACTCGTCTCTCGCGATCTTCAGGGCTTCTGCGAACCGGCGCGCGTAGAAGAACGGATGGGAGCTCCCGAACTCTCGTTCGAACTCCGTCAGAAAGAACTATTCCTCCGGAATGAGCAGAAGCCCGCCTTCGGGCGGTTCGAGGGGCGGCGGATCTCCACGGCTTATCGCTCTCGAGATCCCTTCGGTTATGTTCAAAGGGAGCCTGACCATGCGGCGGACAAGGACATCGAACGGCATCCTCGGCCCCGCAACCGTGCTGTCGTTCCGATGCCATTCTTAATTAGATTGATGATGTTGTATGGAACCATGTTCAGGACTCTTTTATTCTCCATGTCTTTGTATGCTGGGCAAGGAATTCTTCCCATGCCAATTTCATTGAAGTAAGGAAACATAGGAAACAATGCAGGTTGCTTTATTCCTTCTCTTCAGATGTAAAGAAAGGTATCCCAAGTCCTTGAACAAGCCTGATGTGTGATTTGATGACAAAGAGGGGGTTGCATGAAAAAGATCAGAAATTTTTTTTTGGAGGAATCGAAATCCTACCTTTCCCCGCAGGTAGGTAAACATCTGCAAAGTTCAAAATGCTTTGCTTCATTGGATGTACATTCAGTTCATGGTTAACCTGATCATTACTGTAGCAAGTTTTTAGATTAAATAAAGGGGAAATCGGTGTTAGGTCCAAAAAACATAATGCGTATAACATTTAGTCCCATCTTAAGTTCCTATTTACATTAAGTCCACCGGTATGACCATTGCATAAAGTCTGATCCTCTATTTATTGTTTTGATTGCAAATGATCCGATCTTAACTGTTTTGGATAATTGTTTTTTTAAAAATATCATAAATACCCATAGTATCCTCCCATATTAAATAACGGTAGATGAAATATGATACGTTTTTTTATGGCAATAGTGGCACGGGTTGCTACAGTGAAATCACTATAGCCGCTATAGTGAAATCATTATAGATGCTATAATGAAATCACTGTAGTAATCCATAATTTCACTATAGCTGCTACACTGATTTTGCAGTAACTGCTACAGCGAAATCACTGTAGCAACCCGTGATTTAATCGTGGATGCTAAAAAGATATTTCTACAGTAAAACCATTGTAGCAAAGTACTCATTTTTATGCAAATAATACTCAATCGAATTGAGTATTATTTTATATAGTTGAGTACCATGTACGGGTTGCTACAGTAATTTCATTATAGCTGCTACAGTGAATTTCATTGTGCTGGCTAAAAAGGCTTCCCTATAGTGAATCACTATAACAAAGTACTCAATTTTATTCAAATAATACTCAATTTTATAGAGTATTATTGTAACTAAAATTGAGTACTATAGTGATTTTACTGTAGCAAAGTGTTTTTAACATTCACGAAAAAAATCACTATAGCAGCTACAATGATTTCACTGTAGCAAATATACTCAAATATATGTCAATAATACTCAATTGAAATGAATATTATTGTTACAAAATGAAGTACTATTGCAAAAGTAATTTTACTATAGCAATATAATTTTTAGCAGCCACAACGGAATCACTATAGTGCTACAGTGATTTCACTATAGTTGCTACAGGGAAATCATTATAGTGTTTTCACTGTAGATGCTACAGCGGAATCACTAAAGCGCTATAGTGATTTCACTGTAGTGGCTACAGTGAAATCACTGTAGCTGCTATAGTGGTCCCATACTAGGTCTCGAAAGTGTACGTTTCGTAGAGATCATGTGAACTTATATAGACAATGGTTCGTTGGTAAATTTGGCAACTTAACCAAGGCTATTTTAGTCTTATATTAACCAAAAGAGCTATTGCAACTAATCTACTGAAATATTAATCTGGGCTTAGAGAAAAAGGTTATTGGGACCTATCATAAAATGAAACCCTTAAAAAGGACTGTTTGCAGTTTGCCCCTTAAATAAAGGGGTTATTAACGTTAGCTGTTTTTGTTTTACGTTAAGCGTATGTAAAGTTTGCACTTAACGTTAAGCACCTATAGTTGGACTTTGGCTAACGCGAGCTCCTTCTCCCGCGCACATGTAATAACAAAATATTTTAAATAGAAAATTTACCCCTACAGAACTCTTGCGGCCCTCCCTGCATGGCATTAGACCTACCCGGTCAGCAATAAGGCGACCAGAATCTAAATCCGAGCTACCCGGACCACCTCGCGTGACCACATGGCTAGTTACAACCCTTCCACCACATGTATGGACTCCATAACCGGAGTTCGTCCCAGACCGCGGAGTCCGTCGACGCGGAATCGACAAACCTCTGCACAAACGGACAGTCTCCGATGGTTCTCCGCGTTCTCTCCGCATCGACGGCACGGGGGAGGTCGACCAGTGTCCGAGCATGGCGCGGGAGTAGTGCAAAAACGCCCCCAAACTAGGTTCTTTGTGAAAGAATGGGTGGCACTATTTATAAATTCAAATGCACCTTTGGATATTTACGTGATAAATTCAAATGTCATTTTACTATAGTTGGACTTTGGCTAACATGAGCTCCTTCTCCCACACACATGTAATACCAAAAAATTTTAAATGATAATTTTACCCCTACAGATCAAGCGTAACAATTGTAGCAAAAGAGTAACAATTGTTAAAGAGCAAAAATCTGTTAGCTTTGGCTAACACGTGCTCCTTCTATCACGCACATGCAATAACAAAAAGATTTAAATGACAAATTTAGCCCGACATATAAAGTGTAACAATCTTAGCGAGCAACCCGACATATAAAGTGTAACAATCTTAGCGAGCAACAATCCGTTAGCAAAAAGTAACAATTTGATATGGTAAAATGTCTTAAATGTCGATTGATTGTAGTGGTATTTATGTTCATTTGGTTACAATATGATTATCTTTGTCACAAAAAATGCATTTAACCATGCGAAACCAAGTCGATTCTATCTCTCACATAAAGCGTAACAATTAGGTAAAAAAGAGAAGCTGTTTGGTCGGTTGACATAATGAATCTTTTTTGATAAAAACGTACAGGAAAAAAAATCAATTGTTTTGTGGTTTTAAATCGACAATATGGAGTGATTTCAATTGATTTCCATGCAAAAAATGGTTCGTGTTAAGTTGATAGCAAGAAATATAAATTTTATAAAACTTTGGTTGGACGCTATTGCCCTTCTTTTCTATTTGGTTAGGCGGGATTTTGGGAGGGAACTATTGCAATACAAAACTTGCAGGAGGGCTTATTGCAAGTTGATACCTTTGACAGGGAGCTATCACTAACTCTTCCTTAAATAAAGAGCTGTTATGTTTGCAGATAGGGATACCTATGGGACTCCTTGTGATACATACAATGGATATATGGGATCTCTCTCTCTCCCCTTTGTTTAGTCTACTTCTATAGATCTTTTCCTTGATCTAATTACTAGTTATTAACCCATGCAACGAATGGATGGCAACGATGTTACTCGAGTTGCACAAGTAAAACACATGTCGAGTCTCAAAATTAAAGATGGTTTAGCAGTAAAGGATGACTATGATGTAGCTTGGGTCACGCACATGGTGTTAGGGGTGTGGGTGAAAAAAATGGTTAAGATATTTAGCCAGTCCATAGGCTCAAAGCCCATTAAAAAGTAGGATAACATAGGCCCACCTCTCCAAGCCCCACGAGGACAACTCATGGCCCACCAGCAGGCCAACAGAGGCTCACATTTTCAGAGGCCCACGAGGACAACTCGTAGCCCACCAGCGGAACAGTAAAGACTTGCATCTTTTAAGTTTCATGAGGCCAGCTCTTGGCCCGCTAGCAGGTTTGTGATGACCAAGATCCAATAGCCAATAACCAATAGACAAGACTCCTGAGGCTATGATGCCAAGATGAATGAGGTGAGGTGAAGTGTCAAAGGCTACGAGTTTTCACCACATCGTTTGGAGAGAAAGAGATCATGAGCTACTTATATAATTTTTCCTCCCAAATATAGACGACGCGTTTTAAAGCCGTGTGCTGCTACGAATTTCGTAAGAACTCTGTAATTAAGTATGCTCAGACAAGAGTAGTACGAGGATGGGTGACCCACCTGGGAAATCCTCGTGCAGGCATGGACAAAACGGATAATATCTTATATATTTGGGATGCATATTACAAGGTCAACAGGGGTCCACACTGCTAGAGGCCCACGAGGACATGGACCAGTCATAGGTCGACAAGTTGACCAATCCCATGTCATATCAGTCCGACGATTATGGAAGGCCAACACTCATAAATACACCTCAAGACAACAATAGAAGGACTTTTGACTCATTAACAACTTTTTCCCTAATTGGAGCACTCTCAGCTTCGTGTAGAGTAGCAGAGCTATGCATCTAGGCTGACGAGATCCTCCAACCTTCTACTTCTTTCTCACTTCTCTATACAAGTCCCCCCTTGGCCTGTTGAGGGGTAGCTTTACTCATTCAAATGATAGTTGATTAAACGATTGCGGCTTACCGTACGAAGACTTAAGCTACGACTGAACTTTGACAACAAATCCCTGTGTCTACTATCTCTTTACACTACTCTCAACCTATAACTCTCTATACTCTGTTGAGGATGTTGGCTTAAAACAAGTCCTCTATAATGTCCAAGGTTCATGTGTGGAGGATGGCGGAATACAGAGCTACAAAGGAACAAGATTGGACTAAGACAGGTGTGGGAAAAAATTTTGTGCCGTCTTGATAAGAGACTTCGCCCCACAATTTTTTATTGAATTAGATAGTTTGTATGTTGTAGATATTAGAAACTCAAAAAAGATAGAGATGACACAAGGGGTTGTTGTCAAAGTTTGGTCTTACGACCTACGTCTCCGGGCGAGAGGTGCCACCTAGTCTGCACTATAATGTGTACGAAATGGGAGGGGGGGAGAGCGTTCTCTCGGCAGGTCGAGAGAAGCTTCTTACAATGTGATTGCATGGAGCAACTAGAAGAAATTAAGAAGAAGAGAATAGAGCTCTGGTTCTGGCTCTGGAATCCCCTCTTCCTCTGATCGAATGATCAACCCCACTTTCTTTATGCCAAATGGGTCCTTTTTAGGGCTGACAATTTTGGACCCGACACGGTAGACCCGACACGACCCGACACGAAGTTAGCGGGTCTGGGTCAGAGCTAAACGGGTTCGGGTCGTAAATGGGTTGACACGATAGACCCGTTTAATAAACGGGTTGGGTCCGGGTTTAGGGTCTGGACACGGTAGACTCGGGAAGACCCGTTTAGTATTCAACGGGTCGTGTCGAGTCGGGTCGGGTCGGGTCTACCCACAATCCGATACTATAATATATAATACCAGCAGGTCTTTCGGGTCAGGTCGGGTCGAGTCGGATTGGGTCGGATCGGGTCAACTGAATAGTCCAGGTGATAAACGGCTCTTATCGGGTCTACCCGTTTATTGGCGGGTCGGGTACGGGTTTAGGATCTAGACACGATTAGTTAAACGGGTCGGGTCCGGGTCTGGGGTTTTTGGACACGAACCCGACTAGACACGACACGAACACGACACGACCCGACCCATTGCCACCCCTAGTCCTTTTATAGCTGAGGTAAGTGCTGATATGGCAGTAATGACATGTCTGTGCTGAGGTGACGCTGATCCTGAGCCTTCTTGTTGGGCCCCTTATTGGACCGTTGTCCGGGCCCAATAACGGGGGCTTGATTTGTGGGCCCTGCTTAGTAGGTCCATGGGCCTGGGCATGCCCAGCCGGGACATTGCGCAGGCCCATATCGGTCTAGTCTGGTCTGATATAATTTTTGCACCCATAGTTACCCCCTCCCAATCGAGGTAGGGTTTTGTGGATCGCTTGGATCTTCTGGTGCAATAAAGCTCCGGCTACTTGGTGTGACTCGAGTTTGGGCAATTCCCGATGCTGCGGGGTTGGTAGGCTCGAGCTAGCAAAGGTGTTAGTTCAGTCACGGGTCGAGGTGGTAGACTTCCCGGACTTAGTTTTTTCTGCTGAGTTCTTGCCCTGGTTTGGTGCGCCACACTTCGGGATGCGCATTCCAGACTTAGCTTTTCAACTGAATTCTGGTCAGTCTTTGGTGTGCCACGCTTCGAGATGTGCATTCCAGACTTAGATTTCGGGTGAAATCTAGCTGGTCTTCGGTGTGCCATACTTCGGGATACCCATTCCAAACTTAGCTTTTCGGGCAAATTCTGGCCGTTCTTCGGTGCGCCACGCTTCAAGATGCGTATTTTAGACTTAGCTTTTCGGGCAAATTATGGTCAATCTTCGATGCGCCACGCTTCGGGATGCACGTTCCAGACTTAATTTTTTGACTGAATTCTGGCCGATCTTTGGTGCGCCACACTTCAGGATGCGTGTTCCAGACTTAGTTTTTCAGTTGAATTATGATCGGTCTTCGGTGCACCACGCTTCGGGATGCGTGTTCCAGACTTAGTTTTTTGAGAGAATTCTAGCTGGTCTTCAATACATCATGCTTTGAAGTGTGTGTTCCAGACTGAGCTTTTCAGGCAAATTTTGGCTGATTTTTGGTGTGCTATGCTTTGGGATGCGCGTTCTAGACTTAACTTTTTGGGTGAATTCTGGCTAGTCTTTGGTGTGCCACGCTTCAGGGTGCACGTTTCAGACTTAGATTTTCGGGCAAATTCTGGCCAGTCTTCGGTGCGCCATGCTTCAAGATGTACAGTCCAGACTTAGTTTTTTAGCTGAATTCTGGTCGGTCTTCGGTGTGTCATGCTTCGAGATGCGTATTCCAGACTTAGTTTTTCGAGCGAATTGTAGCCGGTCTTCGGTGAGCCACGCTTCGGGGTACACGTTCCAAACTTAGCTTTTCGGGCGAATTCTAGCATGTACGTCTTTAGTGCGCCACGCTTCAGAGTGCGCGTTCTAGACTTAGCTTTTTCAGGAGAATTCTGGCCGGTCTTCGGTGCGCCATGCTTCAGGATGTGCTTTCTAGATTTATCTTTTCAGGTAAATTATGGCCTGCCTTCGGTGCCCCACGCTTCGGGATGCGCATTCCAGACTTAGCTTTTCGAGCGAATCCTGGATGGTCTTTGGTGCGCCACGCTTTGGGATGCACGTTCTAGACTTAGTTTATTCGGCTGAATTCTACCCTGCTTCGGTGCATCTGAAGTTAGGGTTTCCTCCATTCGTTCTAGTTGTCGCCCTTCCACGAGGGTACGCTTCCTAGCTCCCTCTAGCCGTAACCTCCGTGCATGTACGCTTCCTCCTTCTTTCAATTCTTTCTTGCCATTACGAGGGTAATGGTGGAGTGGGAAGATCAGGTCGTCCGACCCTCCATCGCCGAGGAACGTCGGGTAAGAAAGCACGCGGATGCATGGAAGGGTCGAACCGTCCAACCCCCTGTCGCCGAGAAACGTCGAGTGAGATAGCACGCGGATGGGAGGGTCAAACCATCCGACCCCCCTCCCCCCCTGGGTTGTCGTCACCAGTTGGAGGAGCACGAGGGGGAGAGGGTGGATCTCCCTCTCTTCTTCCGTTGCGCGGGTAACCGCAGCGGAAGAAGAGACTGAGTGGTTGAGGGAGGAGATGTCGACCCCGATTCTACATATCTAATCCCGAGTCCACAAAATTGTTGATATGAAGGATCTCTCGAGTCCACGAAATCGCTGATCTTTATTCATCGATTAGGTCAAGGGTTTCTCCCCATTGCCGTCATCGAAATCTGAGAGGGGGGAGAGGGGAAGCATCCCTTTCTCTCTATGTTGGCTGATTGGAGAGAAGAGGAGGGACCGTGAGCTTTCTCCTACTTCATATTGCTATACATCGGGACCGAAGTCAAGGGGAGGTTGCTCGTCGAGAAGTGGTTGCCAATTGATGGATGGCTAATCTTGTGCATGAAGGCCCCTTCGCGAGATCTCGGGGCCGGTCGATCTTGGAGGTGCGGGGTCAGTTTTGGAGCGCTGTTCCCATAGGCTTGAGGGATCGGTTTCAAGGGCATGCCGATCGATTTCAGGGATGAGTTGCCAATTGCAACTTTTGTTGCCAACTCCACGTGATGGGGAGTGCTGGCAAGTCCTCATTGCTGGGAGCATTTTTGTGGGGGCTAAAGGATGAGCCCTAGGCGGATGCCACGTAAAGTTGGCAACCCAAAAGTTGGCAAGCTAGTTGGCTACATAGCATTTGGGTCGCGTGTTGGCGTCGGCCGTTGTGCGCGAAGGAGCACCCACGGGGGGGGGGGGGTCGGTTCATCCGACCCCTATCCCTGTTCCAACCCATTGTCTCCAGGAGCGTGCGTGCGTGGCAAGAGGCGTGAGTCCTTCTTGCATGCACGGTGTTTGGCCTGCTGTGAGTTGGGTGTGTAGTGAACTAGGTTGAGAGCTTGAGCATGACCATTATTGCCGTGCAACTTCTCTGATGCTGGTCTTCGGAGGGAAAAGTCTCAAAAGCTTTCGACATAACTTTCGGCACCAAAAAATCAATCAAAGTGGACATAAAACATCGTACACCTTGACATGTAATATTTTTGATGCCTGTCTTCGGAGAAAAAGGCCTCGAAAACTTTCGACAGCCGTAATTTTTCATATGTGAGTCGGATCAATGCGTATAAGGAGCCGTTGCGTCGATGCCAAAAAAACCGATCAAAATGGACATGAAGTATGGTACACCTTGATGTGTGACTTTTCCGATATTCATCCTCATAAGAAGGTGACTTTAAAGAGTGTGTCGACCACGTTTTCAGCTCGTGTCTCTAAGACGCATCGACTCTCGATAATTCACCCATCACTGTTCGACAACCAACTGCACCTAGATACTATGTTCACTAGGGACAGCAGTCGGGCCCTAGTGATGTTGTGGTGATTACCGCAGGCCCACCCCTAAATGAGAGGGAGGATTTTTTTTTCTTGTGAAGTTTGTACAACTAGCTCAATAGGTTTGGATGAGTGCTATTCAACCAACCCAATGGAAGGTAGTTCTTTGTCTTTGAATGATCCTTGTGTCTGGATGCCACTTGAATCGGATTGACGGATAAGTAGTGGTATGTCGATCTTAATCTACTTGGAGTGGTTCCATGTATTGAAATTGTATAACCATGTCCCTTGTTTGCAAATGCGATTCTCTGATTGAGCTTGAGTGTGATTTGGCAGATCTGCATAGTCGCCTTTAATTGGTGAATATCGTAGTCTGACGATATTCATCAGGCATCGAGTGCATGCGTGGACATGTGCAACCCCCGGCCAATGATCGATCGATCAGTCGCTACTAGTCGATGACGGTTCAGGAGATTGACTATTCTCTTGGCATCTCTCACAAAATATTAAACTTTGGTCGATCGATCGTTACCGGAAGTTCGATTGCTGCCGGTTAATCGATTGCTTACCAACTGTCCATTTCTTTGAATGCCACGATGCGAAGGTAGTGCGCGCTGATAAGGTTGGACCGACCACCCTCTGTCCAGTTTGGAACCGTTAGCTGTCGAGAGAGGGTAATGATCGGTAGCAATCAGATGTTTGGACCCGAGTGACAAGGCTAAGCTTGGATTTTTGATCGAATGGTGATCCATCGGTCTAGGACTTTATCGTTGCATGCTAAGATAGTAAGGTTGGACTTTTGCTCGAGTACCAAGACATCAGCGGTGGCATCTCAAATTTTATCTTTAAGTACCAAGGATGCATCATTGGACTTGCTGCATGCCGAGGCGACGACGGATGTCTCGGACTTTGTCTTTAACTACCAATGCTATCTCCCTGGACTTGGTGCATGCCGAGGCGGTGAAACCTACCTCGGATCGACTTTGTCTTTGAGTGCCAAGGCTGTCTCCTTGGACTTGGTGTATGTTGAGGCAGCGATGCCTTCCTCGGACTTTGTCTTCGAGTGCCAAGGCTGTCTTCTTAGACTTGGTGTATGCCGAGGTAGCGACGCCTTCCTCGGACTTTCTCTTCGAGTGCTAAGGCTGTATCTTGGACTTGGTGCATGCCAAGTTAGTGGCGCTTGCCTCGAACTTTGTCTTCGAGTGCTAAGGGCAAGGCCTTGGGTTTGTCGAATGCTGAGGTGACGATCGCCTTGAACTCTGTCTTCGAGTGGCAAGGGCAAGGCCTTGGGCTTGTAGAGCACCAAGGCATTAGTCGTCTCGAACTTTGTCTTCGAGTGCCAAGGGCAGGGTCTTGGGCTTGTAGAGTGCTGAGGCGTTGGTCGCCTTGGACTTTTTCTTCGATTGCCAAGGGTAGAGCCTTAGACTTATAGAGTGCCGAGGCATTGGTCACCTTAGAATTTGTCTTTGAGTGCCAAGGGCAAGGCTTCAGGCTTATTCTCATCGTCTCATATGAGTATAGTTTACAACTTAGACTTTCTCAATCGGCACACATGGTCTTCATTACCTTCTATCACGAACCCCTCAAGCTGCTGCATATAGATAAGCTCTTTCAACTCGCAATGCAAGAACGTTGTCTTCACATCTAGTTGCACACAATACCACCATAGCCAATAAAAGGATGATAGAGGTGTGCTTCACCAAAAGTGAAAACACCTCATTGTAGTAAACACTTTCTTTCTGTAAGTAGCCCTTAGCTATCAATTGCGCCCTGTACCGAATATCTCCTGGAGTATCCCATTTCTTCTTGTAAACCCACTTGCAGCTGATCACTTTCTATCCTTTAGGTCTCGCAACAAGCTCCCAAGTCTGATTCTTGTGAAGAGACTCAATCTTATCATCCATGGCCATTCCCTACTCAACATAATCTCTATCCTGAACTGCCTCACAAAAAGTGGTTGGCTCGTTACCATCAACAAGGGTTAGTGATAAGCAACTAACTCCTCATACCCATATCTAAGGGTGGCAATGGGTAGTGTCGTGTCGGGTTCGTGTCGTGTCTAGTTTCATGACGTGTCCAAAACCCCTAGAATCGGACCAGACCCGTTTAACTAATTGTGTCTAGATCCTAAACCCGTACCCGACCCGCTAATAAACGGGTAGACCCGATAAGACCCGTTTACCACCCGGGTCTATTCAGTTGACCCGATCCGACCCAATTCGACTCGACCCGACCTGACCCGAAAGACCCGCTGGTATTATATATTATAGTATCAGATTGTGGGTAGACCCGACCCGACCCGACATGACCCGTTGAATACTAAACGGGTCTTCCCAGGTCTATCGTATCCAGACCCTAAACCCGGACCCGACCCGTTTATTAAACGGCTCTATCATGTCGACCCTTTTACGACTCGAACCCGTTTAGCCCTGACCCAGACCCGCTAACTTCGTGTCGGGTCTGCCGTGTCGGGTCCGAAATTGCCAGCCCTACCCATATCTAATTGGAGCTCTGATAGTCTGCTTCTTCCTGTCGGGTGCCACAGACTACTGCACTAGAACCTGAACTGCCTCCTCTAGAGTAGTCATCTCTGTTGGAGTAGTTTGTTTTACATCTGTAGAAACTTTAGGAGCCTGTAGCTCCACCTGCAACTGATCACCGTGATTTTTGCCCTCAAGATCGATCTCTAACCCCAACCTGCTGGAAGTCTGCAGTTGAGTCTCGTCGAATGTCACATCTCTGCTAGTAATAAAGTTATACTATTCTGGGCACCAAATCCTGTACCCCTTAACTCCGGAAGCATACCCCAAGAATTTGCCCTCATTCTCCCCTTGAGGTTTCGTTCTCCCTTTGATCTATATATATATATATATATATATATATATATATATATATATATATATATATATATATATATATATATATATATATATATATATATATATATATATATATATATATATATATATATATATATATATATATATATATATATATATATATATATATATATATATATATATATATATATAGAGAGAGAGAGAGAGAGAGAGAGAGAGAGAGAGAGAATTCTATGGCATCCAATTCCTCTCTTGTCTTGTCGATCTTGCGAGGTCTCCACGGGTTTTCGGTCGCCAAGAAGAACCGGAGTTGAAGGCTTCCACCCGGTGATCATCGGATCGCATCGCTCACCATCACTTCCTCCATCGCGATCGGGATCTCGCGAGAGAAATATTCGTCTACATCAATTCTATTGCGGATCCTCATCACCTGGCAAACTATGGGCGGAGGTACATTTTGATCCACCGCTTCCATATAAAGTCTCTATGTTCATCGTTTTCAAAGCTAATGGTTCTCAATATAAAGATGTACGCATGTTGTCGTGTACAATATTTCTTACACGACCAGCTCCGGCGGCGGTTCGGCGAGATCTCAAGTCTAGGGTTCATCCCATGGCCTATAGATCTCAAGGGTAGGGATAGGGTTAGGTTTAGTTCGGCGGCGGCGATGGCATTCGATGGTTCGGTTCGGTGGTTAGGGTTAGGTTCGGTTCGACGACGAGCAACGAAGATGGCGTTCGATGGCTTGGTGGCGCCGAGCAGCTCCAGCGGCGACGGTAGTTCACAGATTCGATGTCATACCAAAAAAAATTTAAAATGTTGTGGAGGATGATTTCTCTCACAACATTTCAAAGTCCTTATGCTTAAAAGCATCTCTTTATCTCCTTTGAAAGGAGTTTTCACCAACTCCCCCATTAAAAATCGGGACCTACCCACCTCTCTCTCTCTCTCTCTCTCTCTCTCTCTCTCTCTCTCTCTCTCTCTCTCTCTCTCTCTTCCCTACAACATATTTGAGTTTCGATCCTTGGTCTTCCGGCGCACTTACAGGTGAGGCACTGACTATGGTTGTCCCATCCAAAAAATTGTAGAACAATACTTGTCGACTACGTACCCATGTGTAGGTAGGGGCCGTAGGGCCTGTGTGTCGTAAAGCACGCCTTCACACAGTGCTGATAACTTAGGTGGTGTTTGGCATCATTTTTGAACAATCTATTTTCATTCCAAATTCCATGATTTAAAAATAACGGCTAGTAATTGTTCTGGTGGAATAAAGGACTTGGGAACTAAAAAATATCACTCTGGCTGTTTCCATACCAACCGGAATGCTGAACCATCAAATTGTATTAGAAATAGTAATTAACGATAATAACCTCTTCTGGAAGAGGATTAAGGGGAACAACTGTTCCTCATACCAAACACCCCCTTAGTGGCTCAGTACCTCCATGTTACGTGGTCAAATCCTTGCAGCTTTTATCTAGTTCAAAGGGAAGACATGCTACTCAGCCCGAAGGTTTTCCCTCGGCCCGATTGACGTGGCAGCCCACAAGTGGTGGTTGAATCTCACTAGTGAGATTTAAATCTCTCACACCACTAGTCTTATGCTGTTATGTCAATCGGGCTGAGCGGATTCGGGAAAACCTCCGGGCTTGATAGCAAATGCTAGGTAGCCAACTAGTTTGCCAACTTTACGTGGCATCACCATAGGATTCACCCCATAGCCTATTGAAAAATACTTGCAGTAAATAGGCCTTGTCAACTCTCCACATCATGTTGAGTAGGCAACCAAAAGTTTTTGAAAAATCCATCTTATCGAAAGGGGGGTTGCCATGGACCACTTCCTTACATTGAGTAAAAATAAAAATTACAAGAATGACCAATAAAAGAAAATGATTATAGCAGATTATCTAAATTTTTTTGAAGATGGTCTGAGATCGACGCCGCCCATAGCTTGATGGTATCCTTTGTGCGTCATAAAATCCTCGAGGCGGAGCTGAATTTCTTCTTCAATAGTACTTTTCTATTTATTTTGAGCTAAAATTTTCAACAAATAGCAATCAAAAGGTTGTCCCACATCTTTCTCATCTCTTTAGGGATTTACCTTTTTCTCCACAAAGGTTGGAGGGCTGATGGGAGATGCCCAACTTCCTCATGAAGTAGTTCCATATATCCCTAGAAATGTTACATTGAAGCAGTAGATGGTTAGCATCTTCATCAGCCCCATTGCAGAGTGGACAAGCGACTTCTTGGATAGCCTTGTGATTTCTTCGCTTTAGATTCATCTTAGCTATCGAGTATCTTATTTTTAAGGCCAAACATAGAAAAATCATTGTCTTCATGAGAGTCCAAGTGCGCCAGAGATATTGGAAAGCTAGACAACAACTTTCATCATCATTGATTAGCTTGTAAAAGGAGTTCATCATGAACTTACCCAAAGTGGTTGCTGCACCAAACTATGAATTCTGCTGCACTCGACATGGAGAAGTGGGATAATATATGAACAAGGTAATCCAATTTATGGTGGAGGTGGTCATGAATCGGAGACAAGAAAGTCGGGTTCCAAATAGCATGGCTTCCACATAGAGAAACTTGGAACCTGATCGATGCCGACTTATGCCATGCTCGATCATAAGACTCAAGGAAAATGGTGCAGCACTGAGTATCTCTAAACCAAGTGACTTCCTACAATTTGATGTGTCTACCATTCCCCAATATGACTTTGCTCCCGGTTTGAAGGCAACTTTCACTTTTATAACTCCTCTTCCAAAGGGAGACGGTTTTTTTTGGTGATCCTGCTTCTGATTTGCACTAGGGAGAATTTTCTTAAGCATCACCACTTAATGATCTCGCGCCATTTGTAGTAGTTGTTTTGTTGTTGCCACCACCATTTTCCTAGGAGTGCCAGATTGAAGTCCCTAATCAAGTTGGCCACACACAGCCTTCCTATGGACTTCCGTTTGAAAACATCATCCCAACGCATGAGGTGATATCAGGACGTCTCATTTGCTCCTCGCCACAAGAATCACCTTCTGGTCTTATGTATCTTCTTAATCACATAGGATAACAGATAGTAGTAGGCTATCAAATGGGTGGGAATGGAGGTGAGAATCGAGTTCAATAAGATCAATCTCCCTCCAATCGATAGGTATCAACTCATTAATTGGAAAAAATAAGTATTTCATTGGAAGAAAATCATACTTACAGTTCATGAGTTGCACCATCTTCTGACCCCGGCTACTACCAAACCCGATGTAAAAGAGTGAGCTCTTGTTGAAGTTAATCGCAAGCCTAATGCGTATAAAATGATCTTCAGCATATTGATCGAGTTAGGAAATGCCAGCTTCACAAAATAACATGGTATCAACAGCAAAATAGAGATTAGTGACTCCCCAATATATATAGCACTACTCGAGTTAAAATATCCTTTAGTTGTGTCACGCCCCAGAAATATGAAGACCGATCCCTGGGGTGTGAAATGAGAAAATGAAGAGGGTTTTGGGTCTGGTAAATTAATTACACCAATTTGGGATCTCACAGGGCTTCTACGCTCTCTAATATGAAAAACAAGAAGGAGGGAGAAACAAGAGGGGAATCTTTTAAATTTGATTTTTCAAAAAATATTTTTATTAAAAAGCAAAGAAAGAGAAATTATCAACAGAGATAAAATATTATCTAGTCAAGCTCAACCTTCAAAAGTCCTATCCTTTCAGTATGAGTGACCTGTCGGTGCCACTACATACTGACAGGAGTCTATCTGAGGGAGCACGAGGCTCAAGCCTCCTACGGCTAGCCAAGTGGTCTCATCCACGTCCTAACACTCAGGTGCAACAGTCTAGGGTTCCTATCTACAAGGTTAATCAATTTAGTCAGTTATATATACTTATATTTTCATCATGATCTATCCTAGGCTTGGGGCCTTAAGGAGAGGCCTACCCAAAAGAATTCAGCTGGAACCATTACAACTACGACCATAGAATACTAACTAACTAATAAGAACTCTTATTACAATATCTGAAGAGAAAAGACTACAAGATTAACGTACTAAGCAGAAAGGTAACACTGCAACTCTAACTCCGCCTCTGGAATCCTACTGCTACGCCTGAGCCTCCGGACCTGCAACTGAGCCTACTCGTGGGAAAGAGTAGCCCCCAATAGGAAATTGGGAGATTAGCCAAATTAATGGCTAGTGACATCCTAATAGTCTATAATAATATGAGACGACCATTCGTAATAAATTAAGATGAGATCTATCAGTTCTAGTAGAATCAAAGTTTGCAGAATGATACCTAAACCTATCAGTAGTCTATATTCACATGCAATTCCTACTATCACTAGGTTATCTAACATGAAGTCCATTCAAAGTTCTACAGCATTAAAGAACAAATTAAATAAGACGTTCATCTAAAGTCACGAGATTATCATATGAACAGTCATACAATTCTAAATTCATATACAGATAAAACACACACAATCAGAATGTGAACCCCGGATATTTTGTTCATCCTACCCCTGGTCGGGCATTACTATAGGGCCTTTTATTTCGATGTAGAGGGCCAACTCTCTCGCCGTGGAACCACCAACACCATGCACAAATCACCCAGATGATCATAAGGGGTTTCCCGTCTTTCACGGTGGAGCTCTATCGCCCAACTTGCTTTACTATGGGGACTTCAACTCCCCGGGACAGGGTTGCTAGGCCAATCCCTACTCGAGGGCACCACCTATTGGCTTTACCAACACCCTTGCCCGTGACCCCTAACCTACTTAACTTCGGCTGTACGCGCAGGGTGGTTCACGGCCCTTGCGCGCACGGGGTCCCTACCTTCTAACCAGGTAGATTCACATATAACATCTTTCAATACATACAATGAAGCTACAAAAGGTATATTTAATGATTATCAATTTCCAACAATTTACCCCTGGTCCCGTACTGCTCTCACAACCCATGCGACATAATAAATCAATAAAGTAAAACACTTATCCCGATGACCCGTGTGCTAGGGTTGCCATACTCCTCTCAGGAGGATGGCTCCGATAATTACTAATTATTCAATTTATTGTTTAATTTAAGGGAATCCTAATTACGGTGTCCATACAATCAAAAGCTAGCAATCACTATTATTATTTTATTAATATTTTAAGCATGCGTCGCCGGACTTGCGACTCCGCATGCAAGGCAGGGTCCACTTGACCACATGCGACGATGCCCGGCGGGTCCCGCATGCAGTGTCCTGGACACCTACCCTTAGTCATTCTCATTTCCCACTATTAAAGACGACGCAAGGGTAGTAGATGTCACCTGGTTGTCGATTACACATGACTCCTGCTAGCTGCCTCTGATCCGTCTCCGCTGGATCACCACGATCAAGGTCTGATAATAACCACAGCTCCGCATCACAACTCTATCGATTAAAACAAAAGAATCTACGATAAGGGTTCTATGCCAAGGATAGTCGGTCGCCCTCGATAGGGGACCAATATTGAGTCGACAGCACGCAAATCTGTGCGACTGAAGAACTCGAACCTAAACAATACTAGGCCAATCAAGTAAACAGAAGCTAAACCTACTCATCGAATCAGGCTCGAAGAACTCTTTTCGATGGTTCCAGTTTCGCTGGAATCCGACTTCGGTCGAATGGTTTCGGGTCAAACCATGTAGAACCGGTGAAACCGATCGCATGGTTGGTTCACTAGGGTAGAAGAGGTTCTAGGGTTATATTCTAGGTTTAATAGGTAGGACTCAAAGTTCTGAGCACAATGCCGCTGGTTTCGTCTGAATCCGAGTTCGGACGATGAAACGACGGTCAAACCACGGTACCACGATAAGATTCGGTCCAAGGATAAAACAGGGGATTAAATAGTACAATTACTATGCTAAACTATGACCAACAGGTAGTATTTTCCGAGCCGGTCGAAATGGCGCTGGTTTCATCCAATTCCGAGTTCGGACGGAGAAATGGCAGTCGAACCAAAATTCACTGGTTCACGGGTCTGGTTCGAGTGAACCGGACCGGTTCACTAAGTGGGTCGGTTCTAGTCTGCTGGTCGGGTCGGGTCTGCAGTGGTTAGGTCGGGTCGGGTTCAGGGCTAAACGGATCGGGTTCAGGGTTAAATAATAACCTGCAGGAAATTACTATTTTACCCCCCCCCCCCACTTCATCTTCTCCACGAGACCGATCGCGAATCCAGCGGTGCTGGTTCTTGCGCGCCGGCGGCCGACGGGAGGGGCGGCCTAGAGCGCTGGCGAGCGCTCGGCCGGCCTCTCCCGCACCACCCCCACGGAGGAGGCGCGGTGGGAGGCGGCCGGAGCGGCCGTCGGACTCCGAAGGGCTCGGACAGAGGGGGGGCTCGCATGGGGTTTGGAGGTCGGTGGTCGCCGGGGAGGGGCTCGGTTGCGGCGGCAAGCACTGCCCGTGCGGGCCGCGGCAAGAGAGGAGGAAGGGGGTCGCGGGTTGGGTCACGGAGGAGGATGGGAGGAGGAGGGTGGCTGACCTGGGCGTCTCGGCGTGCTCGCCGGTGCTCCGGCGAGGGGCGGGTCGGTGCTCCATCTCCCTCGATCTCTCCTCCTTCTCTGTCTCTGTCTCGCTCTGTCTCTCTCTGCATCCCGTTCTCTCTTTCTCTCTCTCTCTCTCTCTCTCTCTCTCTCTCTCTCTTTCTCTCCCGTTCTCTCTCTCTCTACTACGTCCTTCTCTCTCTCTCCCGTTCTCTCTCTATTTCTCTCACGTTCTCTCACGTTCCTCTCTCTATATATAGAGGGGGAGGCTATTATGGATATGGGTTGGGGATAGGGTCGGTTAAGGGGAAGGGATAAAGGAAGAAAGATTGGGATAAGCGCTAAAAGATTGATATGGATTTATCATCCCGAAATCTTACCCGATAATTACCATCCAAATTTTGGATTTTAAATCACTGGGGAGGGAGGTCAGGAGAGCTTAAGTTATGCTAGGATACCAAGAGGCAGGCTCTAGGGATGGTCGGGCTCGGTCCCGAGCCCTGAACCGGGCTCGGTTGGAATCCGGGTGCGATTCGTCCCTCAACCGGGCTGAAAAGAATAATAAGTCGTAACTATCAAACTGGAAGTCGGAATTGGGCCTGAGAGGATTCTTTGGAAAGGTCTCGTCAACGCGAACACGTCAGCTTTTGGTACATAATTTTCTAACTTCTAGATCTCCTGAAAAGAAGGAAAGACTCCAAAACTCAAAATAGTAATAACTATTCACCCGGGTGTCGGATCGACCCTAACTTAGGCTCATTGGAAGGCTCTCTCAGAGCCTCATCTAACGTATCTTGTTTTGTTACGATCCGATCACCCGATCTCTTGTAAGAAACAAAACAGCTACAACTATCGACCAATTATCGTTTTTCTAGGGTTTACCTGCCGGGCTGCCGAAACTGCTTGCGCATACACATGATCGTTGCACGGAACGCACCATCGTGACATGCTCGAAGTTACGGAGAATGTGAACGTAAAACATCTCATAGGTTTACGTTCCATTTATTGGGAAAAAGCCCAAAGAAAAAGTCTGGCTGTAAAAAGACGAAACTAGCCATGGAGGATTTCTATTATTCTCAAATCTAACACCACAGGTGTTACAACCTACACACCTTAAAAAAAATTTCGTCCCGAAAATTCAACTACAAAAGCCATATACGAGTCCACTCATCTCTACTACCAAAACAAGAACATTATAGTAATGAAAAGTTAACTATAACGAGCACGAAGATCCTCACTAACACTGCCAACAAGAAAGCCAAGTCACTACACCAAATCTTACTAAAAGAAAATCCTCTACTACTCACAATTCTACTCTCTCTACTAACCTAAACATTATACGAGTCGACTCTCGTAATTATTAGAATAGAAATGAACCACCAAATTCTCGCATCGATCGCGAATACGAGTTTTGGTTTCCATTTCCCATTCTAAGCACTACAGATTAGACCTAAATCATGAGTTCTGATCATTAACCCTGCCTTGATAAGGGGCATCATATCCCCCTTATTAGTACCGCCGAGGGGTGTCCTCCTCGGTAGGGTAACTACCAAAACTCATAGATTCAGAAACTTAGAATACACTCAATTGTCAGTGCCGATATAAAAGGTATATCAATGTATATGAGTGCCCATACACCCATATATAATTTATACTTTTGGTATCGACTCTACAATCATAGCAATGTATACTACACATATGCGCCCATACACATATGCTTAAGTACACATTCCAGAATGATTTGACAAAAGAGATGTCTCAACTAGTACGCCTAACGTGTATTTAATACTAAACTAAAATTCTATAAGATTCCTATGAGACTAACACCTACACTAATCAAACTACCAATACTGCTCAAGGGACTAATGAACAAATGCCCGAAAAATCTATTTCTTAAGTGGGTCCAAACTAGATAGCTACCCTCTGACAATAGATAGTCATCTCATTGGCTCACTCCAAGACGAGGGGATCGATCCTAAACCAAACTATTATGAGTTGGCTGAAGAAACTACCTACTAGAAAACTAATGGCCAACTAATATCGACTGAGTAGATCGATACCAAGTACTAAATTCTACCCTAAACTAAACATCGAGATAGCTAGACGGAAACCTCGCAACCATACAAAAATAAGAATAAAGGACCCGAGACAATTAGAGACAACTTAGAAAAATGACAACTGAGGGAACTAGCACAATCTTAACATTCTGAGAACTAAAGGCAATCACTCAAAAGAAACTGAAGCAAACGAAAGTTACTAGAATCAAATAATAATTAGAAACAAAGTGAGGTGAATCAGCAGAATAATTATCATTCTTAAGATTCCAACTGATAAGGTATTCCCAAATTTTATAAACATAGGCAGTCCTCTTGACATCGTCGCTAACATCTTTCTAGTACTCAAATATCTCAATTCGATCTTAACGTCACTGTCATCTAGTCAGTGCGCTCTCTCCCGCGAGTTCCAATAAGAACTGCGAAACCAACCGCCAAAGCCTCCGAAGAGTCAGTGTATAGCCACAGTATATCCTCTACCGGACAATCATCATCCACCGCCAAAGTTCCCTAGGAACAGTGCGTACTCTTTCGCAAGAGTCACTATCAAGGTATCCCGTAATCTACAAACCATGGGAAAATCAAACGACCACCTAAGATTTCTATCTCCTGGTGTACTCATTGAAACCATTATCCCCACGAGTCATCATCATTACTCAAAGGATCTATATAAAAAAAACACACAAGCTCTACACCAAACTAATTATAAACCACGATACATCAGAGAGATCTAACAAGTAAACTAATCTAATTATTACATCTATATCGAGATAATGGACAATCCTAAATACACCAACTAGGTCTTTAGTACCAATGGTCAATAAGCATCAAGGAATCCTAAAACACCGACTAAGTCTCTAGTACTAAGGGTCAACGAAGATCAAGGGATCCTAAACACCGACTATGTCTCTAATACTAAGGGTCAACAAAGATCAAGGAATCATAAAACACCGACTAAGTTTCTAGCACTTAGGGTCAATGAAAAATAACAAAACCAACAAAAAGAGTAACCTCACAACCATGCCAGATAAACCATCAAGGATATACATCCTTCCATACATATTCAAATACATCAATTCCAAAACCAATCAACCAAATTACTAACTAGAGTTGAATATCTAGTCCTTGGTCAGCTCCTTACCACTAGAAAGTTCAAGAGAATCCATATTAGAAGACTCCCAATCTATACTCCGATATAGACTCAAATACTATGCTTCTGCCTAGAGATCAAGAAATACCACCCTTGGTTAAGATGTTCCAAGTGGCTCCTTCTTAAGAATTATCACCCGAGTTGCAATGACTAACTCTAAACCTAAACATTACAGCACATCAGAGTTCAAATACAATCATGCTCATACGACATATAGATTGATTCACGATTCTCGATCAATCAAAAACTCAATCATAGACAGTTCTTAGTTACAGATCAATTCCTCAAACAAAACCAGTTCTCCAAGTATTATTAACACTAGGTCCTTATCCTCAGAAATAATCGCTATACCACCACTAGCTACTACGAGAATTCTATCGACTCACTATCTATACAATCTCTAGAAAACATTCTAACACCACTAGAGTCTGAACTTTCTGAAGAAAGAACAGCAAGACATGAACCACATCCTAACAATACCCCTAGGAACATATCCCTAAGCTCTGATACCAGCTGTCACGCCCCAGAAATCTGAAGACCGATCCCTGGGTTGTGAAATGAGAAAATGAAGAGGGTTTTGGGTCTGGTAAATTAATTACACCAATTTGGGTTCTCACAGGGCTTCTACGCTCTCTAATATGAAAAACAAGAAGGAGGGAGAAACAAGAGGGGAATCTTTTAAATTTGATTTTTCAAAAAATATTTTTATTAAAAAGCAAAGAAAGAGAAATTATCAACAGAGAGAAAATATTATCTAGTCAAGCTCAACCTTCAAAAGTCCTATCCTTTCAGTATGAGTGACCTGTCGGTGCCACTACATACTGACAGGAGTCTATCTGAGGGAGCACGAGGCTCAAGCCTCCTACGGCTAGCCAAGTGGTCTCATCCACGTCCTAACACTCAGGTGCAACAGTCTAGGGTTCCTATCTACAAGGTTAATCAATTTAGTCAGTTATATATACTTATATTTTCATCATGATCTATCCTAGGCTTGGGGCCTTAAGGAGAGGTCTACCCAAAAGAATTCAGCTGGAACCATTGCAACTACGACCATAGAATACTAACTAACTAATAAGAACTCTTATTACAATATCTGAAGAGAAAAGACTACAAGATTAACGTACTAAGCAGAAAGGTAACACTGCAACTCTAACTCTGCCTCTGGAATCCTACTGCTACTCCTGAGCCTCCGGACCTGCAATTGAGCCTACTCGTGGGAAAGAGTAGCCCCCAATAGGAAATTGGGAGATTAGCCAAATTAATGGCTAGTGACATCCTAATAGTCTATAATAATATGAGACGACCATTCGTAATAAATTAAGATGAGATCTATCAGTTCTAGTAGAATCAAAGTTTACAGAATGATACCTAAACCTATCAGTAGTCTATATTCACATGCAATTCCTACTGTCACTAGGTTATCTAACATGAAGTCCATTCAAAGTTCTACAGCATTAAAGAACAAATTAAATAAGACGTTCATCTAAAGTCACGAGATTATCATGTGAACAGTCATACAATTCTAAATTCATATACAGATAAAACACACACTATCAGAATGTGAACCCCGGATATTTTGTTCATCCTACCCCTGGTCGGGCATTACTATAGGGCCTTTTATTTCGATGTAGAGGGCCAACTCTCTCGCCGTGCATCCACCAACACCATGCACAAATCACCCAGATGATCATAAGGGGTTTCCCGTCTTTCACGGTGGAGCTCTACCGCCCAACTTGCTTTACTATGGGGACTTCAACTCCCCGGGACAGGGTTACTAGGCCAATCCCTACTCGAGGGCACCACCTATTGGCTTTACCAACACCCTTGCCCGTGACCCCTAACCTACTTAACTTCGGCTGTACGCGCAGGGTGGTTCACGGCCCTTGCGCGCACGGGGTCCCTACCTTCTAACCAGGTAGATTCACATATAATATCTTTCAATACATACAATGAAGCTACAAAAGGTATATTTAATGCTTATCAATTTCCAACAATTTACCCCTGGTCCCGTACTGCTCTCGCAACCCATGCGACATAATAAATCAATAAAGTAAAACACTCATCCCGATGACCCGTGTGCTAGGGTTGCCATACTCCTCTCAGGAGGATGGCTCCGATAATTACTAATTATTCAATTTATTGTTTAATTTAAGGGAATCCTAATTACGGTGTCCATACAATCAAAAGCTAGCAATCACTATTATTATTTTATTAATATTTTAAGCATGTGTCGCCGGACTCGCGACTCCGCATGCAAGGCGGGGTCCACTTGACCACATGCGACGATGCCCGGCGGGGCCCGCATGTAGTGTCCTGGACACCTACCCTTAGTCATTCTTATTTCCCACTATTAAAGACCACGCAAGGGTAGTAGATGTCACCTGGTTGTCGATTACACATGACTCCTGCTAGCTGCCTCTGATCCGTCTCCGCTGGATCACCACGATCAAGGTCTGATAATAACCACAGCTCCGCATCACAACTCTATCGATTAAAACAAAAGAATCTACGATAAGGGTTCTATGCCAAGGATAGTCGGTCGCCCTCGATAGGGGACCAATATTGAGTCGACAGCACGCAAATCTATGCGACTGAAGAACTCGAACCTAAACAATACTAGGCCAATCAAGTAAATAGAAGCTAAACCTACTCATCGAATCGGGCTCGAAGAACTCTTTTCGATGGTTCCAGTTTCACTGGAATCCGACTTCGGTCGAATGGTTTCGGGTCAAACCACGTAGAACCGATGAAACCGATCGCATGGTTGGTTCACTAGGGTAGAAGAGGTTCTAGGGTTATATTCTAGGTTTAATAGGTAGGACTCAAAGTTATGAGCACAATGCCGCTGGTTTCGTCCGAATCCGAGTTCGGACGATGAAACGACGATCAAACCACGGTAGCACAATAAGATTCGGTCCAAGGATAAAACAGGGGATTAAATAGTACAATTACTATGCTAAACTATGACCAACAGGTAGTATTTTCCGAGCCGGTCGAAATGGCGCTGGTTTCATCCAATTCCGAGTTCGGACGGAGAAATGGCAGTCGAACCAAAATTCACTGGTTCACGGGTCTGGTTCGAGTGAACCAGACCGGTTCACTAAGTGGGTCGGTTCTAGTCTGCTGGTCGGGTCGGGTCTGCAGTGGTTAGGTCGGGTCGGGTTCAGGGCTAAACGGATCGGGTTCAGGGTTAAATAATAACCTGCAGGAAATTACTATTTTACCCCCCCCCCCACTTCATCTTCTCCACGAGACCGATCGCGAGTCCAGCGGTGCTGGTTCTTGCGCGCCGGCGGCCGACGGTAGGGGCGGCCTGGAGCGCCGGCGAGCGCTCGGCCGGCCTCTCCCGCACCACCCCCACGGAGGAGGCGTGGTGGGAGGCGGCCGGACCGGCCGTCGGACTCCCAAAGGCTAGTGACATCCTAATAGTCTATAATAATATGAGACGACCATTCGTAATAAATTAAGATGAGATCTATCAGTTCTAGTAGAATCAAAGTTTGCAGAATGATACCTAAACCTATCAGTAGTCTATATTCACATGCAATTCCTACTGTCACTAGGTTATCTAACATGAAGTCCATTCAAAGTTCTACAGCATTAAAGAACAAATTAAATAAGACGTTCATCTAAAGTCACGAGATTATCATGTGAACAGTCATACAATTCTAAATTCATATACAGATAAAACACACACTATCAGAATGTGAACCCCGGATATTTTGTTCATCCTGCCCCCGGTCGGGCATTACTATAGGGCCTTTTATTTCGATGTAGAGGGCCAACTCTCTCGCCGTGCATCCACCAACACCATGCACAAATCACCCAGATGATCATAAGGGGTTTCCCGTCTTTCACGGTGGAGCTCTACCGCCCAACTTGTTTTACTATGGGAACTTCAACTCCCCGGGACAGGGTTGCTAGGCCAATCCCTACTCGAGGGCACCACCTATTGGCTTTACCACAACCCTTGCCCGTGACCCCTAACCTACTTAACTTCGGCTGTACGCGCAGGGTGGTTCACGGCCCTTGCGCGCACGGGGTCCCTACCTTCTAACCAGGTAGATTCACATATAACATCTTTCAATACATACAATGACGCTACAAAAGGTATATTTAATGCTTATCAATTTCCAACAATTTATCCCTGGTCCCGTACTGCTCTCGCAACCCATGCGACATAATAAATCAATAAAGTAAAACACTCATCCCGATGACCCGTGTGCTAGGGTTGCCATACTCCTCTCAGGAGGATGGCTCCGATAATTACTAATTATTCAATTTATTGTTTAATTTAAGGGAATCCTAATTACGGTGTCCATACAATCAAAAGCTAGCAATCACTATTATTATTTTATTAATATTTTAAGCATGCGTCGCCGGACTCGCGACTCCGCATGCAAGGCGGGGTCCACTTGACCACATGCGACGATGCCCGGCGGGTCCCGCATGCAGTGTCCTGGACACCTACCCTTAGTCATTCTCATTTCCCACTATTAAAGACCACGCAAGGGTAGTAGATGTCACCTGGTTGTCGATTACACATGACTCCTGCTAGCTGCCTCTGATCCGTCTCCGCTGGATCACCACGATCAAGGTCTGATAATAACCACAGCTCCGCATCACAACTCTATCGATTAAAACAAAAGAATCTACGATAAGGGTTCTATGCCAAGGATAGTCGGTCGCCCTCGATAGGGGACCAATATTGAGTCGACAGCACGCAAATCTGTGCGACTGAAGAACTCGAACCTAAACAATACTAGGCCAATCAAGTAAACAGAAGCTAAACCTACTCATCGAATCGGGCTCGAAGAACTCTTTCCGTTGGTTCCAGTTTTGCTGGAATCCGACTTCGGTCGAATGGTTTTGGGTCAAACCACGTAGAACCGGTGAAACCGATCGCATGGTTGGTTCACTAGGGTAGAAGAGGTTCTAGGGTTATAGTCTAGGTTTAATAGGTAGGAATCAAAGTTCTGAGCACAATGCCGCTGGTTTCGTCCGAATCCGAGTTCGGACGATGAAACGACGGTCAAACCACGGTACCACGATAAGATTCGGTCCAAGGATAAAACAGGGGATTAAATAGTACAATTACTATGCTAAACTATGACCAACAGGTAGTATTTTCTGAGCCGGTCGAAATGGCACTGGTTTCGTCCAATTCCGAGTTCGGACAGAGAAATGGCAGTCGAACCAAAATTCACTGGTTCGCGGGTCTGGTTCGAGTGAACCAGACCGGTTCACTAAGTGGGTCGGTTCTAGTCTGCTGGTCGGGTCGGGTCTGCAGTGGTTAGGTCGGGTCGGGTTTAGGGCTAAACGGATCGGGTTCAGGGTTAAATAATAACCTGCAGGAAATTACTATTTTACCCCCCCCACTTCATCTTCTCCACGAGACCGATCGCGAGTCCAGCGGTGCTGGTTCTTGCGCACCGGCGGCCGACGGGAGGGGCGGCCTGGAGCGCCGGCGAGCGCTCGGCCGGCCTCTCCCGCACCACCCCCACGGAGGAGGCGCGGTGGGAGGCGGCCGGAGCGGCCGTCGGACTCCCAAGGGCTCGGACGGAGGGGGGGGCTCGCATGGGGTTTGGAGGTCGGTGGTCACCGGGGAGGGGCTCGGTTGCGGCGGCAAGCACTGCCCGTGCGGGCCGCGGCAAGAGAGGAGGAAGGGGGTCGCGGGTTGGGTCACGGAGGAGGATGGGAGGAGGAGGGTGGCTGACCTGGGCGTCTCGGCGTGCTAGCCGGTGCTCCGGCGAGGGGCGGGTCGGTGCTCCATCTCCCTCGATCTCTCCTCCTTCTCCGTCTCCGTCTCGCTCTGTCTCTCTCTGCATCCCGTTCTCTCTCTCTCTCTCTCTCTCTCTCTCTCTCTCTCTCTCTCCCGTTCTCTCTCTCTCTC
Source organism: Chamaelirium japonicum (assembly GCA_947650365.1). Taxonomy (NCBI): domain Eukaryota; kingdom Viridiplantae; phylum Streptophyta; class Magnoliopsida; order Liliales; family Melanthiaceae; genus Chamaelirium; species Chamaelirium japonicum. Next base: position 13,622,148 of record OX393555.1, on the reverse strand, counting down.
TACTACATCCTTCTCTCTCTCTCTCCCGTTCTCTCTCTATTTCTCTCACGTTCTCTCACGTTCTCTCACGTTCCTCTCTCTATATATAGAGGGGGAGGCTATTATGGATATGGGTTGGGGATAGGGTCGGTTAAGGGGAAGGGATAAAGGAAGAAAGATTGGGATAAGGGCTAAAAGATTGATATGGATTTATCATCCCGAAATCTTACCCGATAATTACCATCCAAATTTTGGATTTTAAATCACTGGGGAGGGAGGTCAGGAGAGCTTAAGTTATGCTAGGATACCAAGAGGCAGGCTCTAGGGATGGTTGGGCTCGGTCCCGAGCCCTGAACCGGGCTCAGTTGGAATCCGGGTGCGATTTATCCATCAACCGGGCTGAAAAGAATAATAAGTCGTAACTATCAAACCGGAAGTCGGAATTGGGCCTGAGAGGATTGGTTGGAAAGGTCTCGTCAACGCAAACGCGTTAGCGCTTGGTACATAATTTTCTAACTTCTAGATCTCCCGAAAAGAAGGAAAGACTCCAAAACTCAAAATAGTAATAACTATTCACCCGGGTGTCGGATCGACCCTAACTTAGGCTCATTGGAAGGCTCTTTCAGAGCCTCATCTAACGTATCTTGTTTTGTTACGATCCGATCAACCGATCTCTTGTAGGAAACAAAACAGGTACAACTATCGACTAATTATCGTTTTTCTAGGGTTTACCTGCCGGGCTGCCGAAACTGCCTGCGCATACACATGATCGTTGCACGGAACGCACCATCGTGACATGCTCGAAGTTACGGAGAATGTGAACATAAAACATCTCATAGGTTTACGTTCCATTTATTGGGAAAAAGCCCAAAGAAAAAGTCTGGCTGTAAAAAGACGAAACTAGCTATGGAGGATTTCTATTATTCTCAAATCTAACACCACAGGTGTTACAAGTTGGTTGGCTAATGAATCACACTCTAGCAGATGTGGGGAGAATTTTGGCCGTCGTACGTAACCCCCGTCCAACAGTCGATTGAAGGGTTGAATTTTCGAGGTGTGAAACTGTGGGATCGATGCCTAGTCGTCGTATGCTTAGCCGTCACACAGACACAATAGTAATAAAGAGACACAATGAAGGATAGAGAGAGAGAGAGAAAGAGAGAGAGGGTTGACATAGGATGTGGTAACTAAGTTCGGCCGAAGCCTACGTCTCTGTGCGGTAAGACGCAACCTTTGAATCCACTATCTCTGTGTAAAGTAAAACTATTCTCGACAGGCCGAGGAGTGCTTATACAAGTAGACAGAGTGTGGAGTAGGCTCTGGAAGTCTGAAGACGTATCAGACGATTCTAGGAGCTCGGGAAAACAGAAAGTGGAATTGGGAATAATGGAATTGGATATGGATTCTTTATAGGGTTGGCTATATATAGAGGTTTGAGAATATTCAGAGAATATTTTCTAGAATATCAGGAGTTTAGGCAATTATCCGGGGGATTTATCAGACCCCGGATGGCATGCTTGGTCCCCAGGTAGGGCTGCGAGTCCCACTGTCGTTTTCGTGGGCCCCAAGTATGGCTACGAGTCCCAGTGTTGTCTTCGTAGGCCCTAAGCAGGGCTGCGGGTCTCACTGTCGTCTTCATAGGTCCCAGACAGGACTGCGAGTCCCATATCGGGCGTTTTGCTAAATTTTGCACCCATAGCAGACGGTGCATCATCGTGCGGCTATGATACGTGCCGGGCATGTAGGGCTCATGATCAGGGCCAACTAACTAGAAGAGATTTGAATTCTTTTTTATTTTATTTTTGGATGTCTTGGCCCCCACTCCTCTTCACAATCCCTACATGCCGCCTCACCGTGTGCTAGTTTTACCTGCACATGGGGTAGCCGACAACTATTGTTCAAAAACAATATTGAAAATGTTATATAGCTCAAAATGTTTAACCACGATGGTCAAGCAAAGGGATGCTGTGATTGGATGTCACGTTATTCTTGTTAACCATTCAAATTGAACACCATTACCAGATCAGAATAATATACTCACTCAACATCCGTCCTTACGCAGCATTTCAACAGGAACTTACCCGCACATGGAGGGAGAGACGTCAACAGGTGCGGCAGGGCCATGCTCAAGAAATGATCCCGGAGCAGGTCCATCTCAGATACCATATGACAACACCGGAAATGCTCCAAAAGGCCAACCTTATGGAATAAAAATAGCATAGTGGGATGACTGACAGCTCAGCAAAACTTGTCTCCTTATGCCATGTATTTCACGGTTGACAATAAAATACACAACATATAAGATGGAGCCAATGTATTTTTTTACAAAAAAAAAAGAGAATTGGTTCGAACTTACATGCCGTTTATTTTATGATAAAACCAAAACCAGCCCAGATCTCTCTCTCTCTCTCTCTCTCTCTCTCTCTCTCTCTCTCACTTCTCTTCTCGTTTTGTGCTGATGTACAATACAATGAGGACATGGTCACATGACCTTAGTTCTCTTTGGTGCGTGAGGCCTATTAAGGAGGCTTTTTCCAATAGCCCCCAACTCACACTTATTACTTGAAATAGACTCGTCACTTTTTGCATTACTTTTCTATCCCTCGACATGTACCAAATGTCACTTCCGAACAGTTGTTGTATTTTTGTGACCATTTTACCCTTAAAGACTAAACAAAATAAATAAAAAGTATTTTCATCTTCTTTGTTTGAATTTTTTCTCGTTTCAACTGCCTCTCGTCGCCGGAGATCGTTTGGATGGTGTCATTTTTTGTTCACGACATCCTTACATAGCATAATGTATTTAGTGAGTCCTTGCCGTCAAGCCGGTGGCGAGCGGACCATGGCCGGTGGCGTTGGTAGGCAGTAAGAAATGAGAGCCGGAGTCGAGTTCGGCTTCTTCATTGCTCATCGGAATTTAGTGATTTTGGAGGCATTGCGATCCTCGGGTGATCCTCTATAAGATCATCTAAATACGTGGATAAAATGAAGTAAGTACCTCCAGTAATTTTAAATGGAAGATTCACTACAAGAAATAGCTTCTTTACCGACGGACCTTTTAAGTACCGTCGGTAATAATGTTCTTTTTACCGACGGTTACAATAATTTCCGTCGGTATTATAACTTCGATTTTTTTAATATTTTTTGCACATTTATTACCGACGGTTATATATAATCCGTCGGTACAATGTTTTATACCGACGTCAATATATTTTCTGTCGGTACAATTAGTTTATACCGACGAACAAATAACGTCCGTCGGTAATATGTTACGACGAAACTCAGGGTAAAAACCGAGCCTCTGGAAAAAAATGGAACCCTGAGTTTCGTCGTGACATTTACCGACGGAAGTTATTTTTCCGTCGGTATATGCCGAAGGACATTAAATCTCCGTCGGTAAAAAGATCACGACGAAACTCAGGGTAAAAACCGAGCCTCTGGAAAAAATGGAACCCTGAGTTTCGTCGTGACATTATACCGACGGACCTTATTTTTCCGTCGGTATAAAGCCATTATACCGACGGACCTTATTTTTCCGTCGGTATATACCGACGGACATTAAATATCCGTCGGTAAAAAGGTCACGACGAAACTCAGGATAAAAACCGAGTCTCTGGAAAAAATGGAACCCTGTGTTTCGTCGTCGATTTTTACCGACGGATATTTTTATGCCGTCGGTAAAAAGGTTATTATTACCGACGGAAGTTAAAATGTCCGTCGGTAAAAACCCTGTGTTATATCACATTCAGCGATCCCCCCTTCTGTTCTGTTTCGATCTAAACCCCTCCCCGCCTCTCTCTCTCTCTCTCTCAATCTCCCCCCCTCCCCGGCCTCCCCCCCCTCCCCGGCCTCCCTCCCCCCCTCCGGCCGGCCACCCCTCCCCTCTCGTGCGCGCCGGCGAGCTCCGCCTCCTCCTCCTCCTGTGGACTCTGGTGAGCTTCTCTCGTGCGCGCCGGCGAGCTCCTCCTCCTCCTCCTCCTGTGGACTCCGGTGAGCTCCTCCTCCTCCTCCTCCTCCCTCTCCCCCCTAGTTAATAGGCAGAGTTAGGTTGGTTCTAGTTGCGGTTTCATGTGGGTTTCCTCCTACAACTTGTATACAAAGTTGGGTTTATTTATAGGAGGTTCTAGGAAGAACCTAGCTAAGATATGATTGAAGGGTTTCTAAGGTGAAAATTTAATTTTGTGTTTCTTTCTCGAGCGTTGTCCGAATTTCATCTATTTATAATTTATCTATCTATATCATTCTTATAATGCTAAGGTCGTTGGTGCCATGTGGCAGACTCCCCATGACATCCCTCCCCCCCCTTCTCTTCAATTTATTTGTAGTTAATTAAACATGTTCCTCTATCTCACTCATCCTTCAATATATTTGTATTAAACATGTTCCTCTCTCTCTCTCTCCATTAATTACACGATAGTGAGAAGGAATTCGTATTAGTCCCAGTAGTCTCTTATAAGTAGTAAGACATGAACTTGATTATGTCACTTGGCACAGACGAAATTACAGTCATCCGAAGGAATGTGCAATTTGGAGTATGTGAGTGTGATTCACTTGTCACAGTGTGATTCACTTGTTAAAGAGAGAGAGATAGTACAAATGATTTTCCAAATTAATATAAAATGATTATTAAATACCTTTGAATGGATATTTATCATCTTTATATTAGGGTTTGAATAAGATTTATGATGGATAATCATTTTCACACACAGGAGAAGGATTCTAGCTCTTCAAAAGATGTCCACATGTCACAACACGGGAATTAATGAGGGCTTCATTTAAGTATTATACTATTAGATATTGTGACATGTACATACGTATGCAACCTAGTTTCGTGAGCCCCCGTGGGATCGGGGCAGCATACGAATCTTGATGCACAACTGTGATGTTAGAATGACGGCGGTCCACATGCACAGTGCACGTACATATCCTATGGCGCTCGCGGCTTGGATACTGCGCGCACTTTACATACACGCCATGTATGCGTAGCATTATGAATGTCCTGTAGAAGTTTCGGTTTCGGTTCCGTGTTCCATACCCGAATCTATTTATCTCAAAAATATTTTAGCTCAAAAATTTAGCTCAAAAAATTTAGCTCAAAAATATAAAGATTTATCCCATCCATTAGGGATGTGGATGGCCTGTAGAAGTTTCGGTTCTGTGTTCCATACCCAGGAACCGAAACTGAATTTGTGCGGAGTCTTATAACATTGTTTGAAATTACTTCAGGTGTTGTATAGCCAGACACTACAAGAAAGAGGGTCTTTACCGACGGATATTTTTATCACCGTCGGTAATAATACACTTTTTACCGACGGTGACTATAATATCCGTCGGTATTATAACTTTAATTTTTTAATTTTTTTTTGCACATTTATTACCGACGGTCAAATAGATTTCGTCGGTATAAATATTTATACCGACGGTACATATATGTCCCGTCGGTAATATACTTTATACCGACGGCTACATAAATACCGTCGGTAAAATGTCACGACGAAACTCAGGGTAAAAACCGAGCCTCTGGAGAAAAATGTGACCCTGAGTTCCGTCGGAGAGTTTTACCGACGGACTTTATATCGCCGTCGGTATAACTAATTATACCGACGGAAATTTTATTGCCGTCGGCACGATACCGACGGTAAATAAATATCCGTCGGTAAAATTGTCCCGACGAAACTCAGGGTAAAAACCGAGCCTCTGGAAAAATGGAACCCTGAGTTTCGTCGGTGATTTTTACCGACGGAACTTATTTTTCCGTCGGTATATGCCGACGGACAATATATCTCCGTCGGTAAAAATATCACGACGAAACTCAGGGTAAAACCAAGCCTCTGGAAAAAAATGGAGCCTGAGTTTCGTCGTCGCTTTGTACCGACGGAGAATAGGTTTCCGTCGGTATAAAGGTTATTTTTACCGACGGAGGTAAAGATGTCCGTCGGTAAAAAACCTGTCTCAAATTAAATCCAGCGATCCCCCCCCCTTCTGTTCTGTTTCAATCTAACCTCCCCGCCTCTCTCTCTCTCTCTCTCTCTCTCTCTCAATCTCCCCCCCTCCCCGGCCTCCCTCCCCCCCTCCCCGGCCTCCCTCGTCCCCTCCCCGGCCTCCCCCCCCTCCCCGGCCTCCCTCCCCCCCTCCCCGGCCTCCCTCGCGTCGCGTCCCTCCGGCCGACCGATCGACCGACGGCAAGCTTCGGCGGCAAGCTCCTCCTCCTCCTCGTGGGCTCCGGCCGGTGAGATCCTCCTCCTCCTCCTCCCCCCGGTGAGCTCCTCCTCCTCCCATGGCATGTAGATCTTAACTGATTTTTGACTATTCACAGTTATCTCTCTTTCCAGATAAAATTGGATTCTCATGGCAGAAGCTTTTATTTTTTTCCAGTATATTGCTTGCCGAACTTCCAGTATATTTTCTAAGGAGTTAGGCCTAAATACCATATTTTTATTATTGGGTATGTCTAATTGTGATTAGTTTGTGGGATATGTCCAAACACCAAATAGTTGTGAGTCAAAACCATCCTTTTTTGGTACAAACATTCTATTCGGCTTTTTCTTTCAAATTTTATCATGGTTTTGGATCGGGCTACCCCAAGTCTGGCTGAAGCGGATAAGTCCTCCGTATGATATATTGTTAATGTTGAAAATTTTGGAAGGCTTAAATCGATTTTCATTTCACTTGTTGTCCTATGAAAGAAGCAATGCATTTGCTGAAGGGAGAATTAAACAATTCGATGATCTAAGGGTGGTAGTTTAATTTCTACTGTTCCACAGTCTGAGTTCACAAACAGGCTCTCCACAAAAACACTTTTTGGGATCAGGTTGTATCCAAACAGGCTCTTTATCTTTTTTAGGAATTCTGGGCTTCCAGAATCCTGGAAACGGAGCGTATCCAAACATAAGTCCCCCTAAAATTTTTCCCTAGAAGAAGTAGAAGAGGGTTTTAAATTTTTCCCTTAAAACTCAAAATGAAAAAAAAAAAACGTGGACGGCAGGATTCGAACCTGCGCGGGCAAGCCCACATGATTTCTAGTCATGCCCGATAACCACTCCGGCACGTCCACCAGTTATATTGAAAGAGAGTCTTTTAATTATATGACGAAATGAACGACACGACGACATGTGCGTCACAACCATCCGGTGGGGTGCGCCCGATATGTGAATCGCCACACGTGTAATGAAGTGAGCGATCGGGACCAAGAACAATTCAAATATTCGAGAAAGAGTCGCGTAGTTAACGTTTCCTGAATTAGTCGCGATTAAAACATGATCGACTTATAGTTCCTATAAAGCATGCAAACTACTACACTATTAGCAAGAAGTCGTGAAGTAATCACTACTTAACTACTTCACTATTGGGCAATTAGTGCCCTAAGTATAGTCCATCTTTTCCTACTATTCTTGGTAATATTTGGGGTTCTTTTAGAATGACCTGGAGAATCGCGATCAATTCTCTCATTCTAATTTTCCATGGGATTCTTAGGTCTTATCCATTGATATAGAATTGCGAGTATTATTACTGTCTTGCAAAGTTTATCCTTGAGTTTTAAAGGCCTGTAGAAGTTTCGGTTCCGTGTTCCATACCCGGGAACCGAAACCGAATTTGTGCGGAGTCTTATAGCATTGTTTGAAATTACTTCAGGTGTTGTATAGCCAGATAGACGAAGATGTCTTCGATCGATAAGAGTTGGATGCGTAATTCGAATCGCATGAGCCAAGAGTACAGAGAAGGAGTCAGGAAATTTCTGGATTTTGCATTTGAGCATCTTGCACCGCTTGATGGAAAAATTGTGTGTCCCTGTATAGACTGCGGAAGGGTGATTAGGAAGGTTCGAGAGGAATGTAAGGTTGATCTGGTAATGCGTGGCATTGCCATTACCTATACCCGTTGGTTCTCGCACGGTAAGGAGCTAGATGCAGTCCCCATGGCAGCTCACGGTGAAACTTCAAACACAGTGATCGCTGATGATAATATTAATACAGACGATGACGATGACATGCAGGGTATGATACATGATTTGCAAGGTGGAATAGGCACGGAAACACCGTCAGGTGATCAGCCCAATATCGAAGCGGACAAGTTCTACAGATTGCTTAAAGATGCCGAACAACCTCTATACCCGGGGTGTGAGAAGTTTTCAAAACTCTCTTTCACTGTAAAGCTTCTTCATTTGAAGTGCCTCAATGGTTGGAGTAATAAGTCATTTAATATGTTGGTAGAGTTGCTGAAAGAGGCTTTTCCTATGGGTGAGACAGTACCGAAATCATTCTACGAGGCGAAGAAGACAATTAAAGATCTCGGTCTGGGTTATGAGAAAATTGATGCATGCGTGAACGATTGTATGTTGTACCGGAAAGAGTACGAACATGCGCGGTTATGCCACATATGCGGAGCAACGAGATATAAAGAGACGGATGCCGAGTCTAGTACCAGTCGAAGGAAGAAAAATGTATCTGCAAAGGTTCTCCTATACTTCCCGCTCAGGGACAGGCTTCAGAGGTTGTTTATGTCATCGAAGACTGCTGAGCACATAAGGTGGCATGCACGAGAACGTACAGATGACGGGATTATGAGACATCCGGCCGACTCTCTGACGTGGAAAGATTTTGATCATACATATCCTGAATTCGCATGTGAAGTTCGCAACGTCAGGTTAGGGCTTGCTAGCGATGGCTTCAATCCCTTTGGGAATATGAGTGTGTCGTACAGCATTTGGCCAGTTGTCCTAGTTCCATACAATTTGCCTCCCTGGATGTGCTTAAAAAAGCCATACACAATGCTCTCCTTGCTCATTCCCGGACCCAGGTCGCCTGGTAATGATATTGACGTTTACTTGCAGCCGTTGATTGAGGAGTTGAAGAGTTATGGGAAGTTGGGGCCGATACGTATGATGCCTCGTTGCGCCAGAATTTTCGGATGCATGCGGCACTTCTATGGACCATCAACGATTTTCCTGTATATGCCAACTTATCCGGGTGGAGTACTAAAGGAAAATTGGCGTGCCCTACATGCAATAAGGAGATAGATTCATTACGGTTGAAGAACGGAGGTAAGTTCTGTTATATGGGCCATCGAAGATTCCTTGTTGACGGCCATAAGTGGAGGCAGAACAAAAGAGCTTTCAACGGCAAGAAGGAACTTGCAAAGGCCCCGGAGCAGCTTTCGGGGGTAGAAGTCTTGTGCGAATTGGATCAGCTTGATGCCACGGCACTTGGAAAAGGTAAAAAGAAGAGAACGCATGAAGATTCTACGCATGAGCATAACTGGAAGAAGAAGAGTATTTTCTTTAAACTACCGTACTAGAGCAGCCTACTCTTGCGGCATAACTTGGATGTCATGCATATCGAGAAAAATGTGTGTGACAACATTATAGGAACACTGCTGAATCTCGACGGTAAGACGAAGGATAATCTTAAATCTCGTCTCGATTTTAAGGAGTTGGGCATCCGAAAATCACTTCATCCCCAAGAGATTGGAGATAAGTATGTGTTGCCAGTTGCATGCTACACCATGAGCTCACAGCAAAAGGCAGCCTTATGTGCATTCCTACGGTCTGTGAAAACGCCAGACGGTTATTCTTCGAATATCGCACGATGCGTGCAAGAGAACGGCCGGAAGTTGTCTGGATTAAAGAGCCACGATTGTCATGTTCTTATGCAACGATTGTTATCTCTTGCTATACGTGGGAATTTAACCGAAGAGGTGTCCGGTCCGTTAATTGAGCTGAGCACTTTTTTCAGACAGTTGTGCTCGAAGGTACTTAGAGTGGACCAACTTGAACAGATGGAGAGGGATATTGCGCTCACATTGTGCAAGTTAGAGATGATATTTCCACCTTCCTTCTTTGATGTCATGGTGCATTTGACTGTTCACTTGGCAAATGAGGCCAAACTCGGCGGCCCAGTTCATTACCGGTGGATGTATTTTATCGAGAGGTAATCGTCTCGTCTCATTCGCACAATGTATTTGATCGTTCTTGATATATTCATCCAAATATTTTTTTCTCAAATTAGGTACTTGCGAACATTGAAATCATATGTTCGTAATAAAAGTCGTCCGGAAGGATCAATTGCTGAAGGATACCTAGCAGAAGAATGTCTAACATTCTGCTCAAGATACCTACATGGTATAGACACGCGATTCAATCAACTTGAGCGGAACTATGACGGTGGTCCAATAGACTTCGATGGGGGTCTGTCTATATTTGCCGAAATGGGTAGACCTGTAGGAGGAGGCAAAACCCGTCGATTGTCTGTAGATGAGATTCAACAGGCACATATGTATGTGTTGCGCCAATGTGATGAAGTGTGGCCATTCATTGAGTAAGCATTTTATGATCATTTACTCATTCTTTCAGTCCATTCATTAAGTATATGTGCTAATTATAATCTAATTCATAACCGGTAAAACAGGAAGCATAAAGCCATCATTAATAATCGGGGTACTCGAAATGCTCCCCAAATTCATGATCGTGAATTCCCATCGTGGTTCGAGAAACACGTAAGTATTCACATCATTACTGAATTTCATTGACATCCATTACCGAACAATAATTATGTGTTCATATCATGAATGTCGTGTGGTTATTATAGGCACAGGAGCTGCACGACAACCACGATCCGCTGATGAATGAGGATCTCTGGCGCTTATCTTGTAGTCCTTTGCAAGACACAATATCGTACGATGGTTATATCGTGAACGGTTATAGATTTCGGACGAAAGATAGTGAAAAATCACGAAGAACCCAAAATAGTGGGGTTGTCGTCAACGGTGAGCAAGAAGAATTAGAAAATATCGACTTCTACGGCGTCCTCAACGAGATTCTCGAGATTAAATTCCTTGGGCAAAATCGGATCGTATTATTCAAATGCGATTGGTATGATGTTAATAATCGCGGGACTGGTTATAATGTCGACAAATACGGTTTTATCAGCATCAACACTGCCAAGAGATTGAATACCCAATATGAAGATCCATTCATTCTTGCCTCTCAAGCGCAACAGATATTTTATGCACCGGATAATACCTCTCTAGGTTGGCAAATTGTAGTCAGGTCACCACCCAGAGATTTTTACGACATGGGAGACAAGGATGCGGGGGTCGTCGATGATGATTTGGATGCATACCAGAATGATGAGATAATCATTGTCGACGCAGTGCACGACGAAAATAAAGATGTCGACAATATAAACTGGACAGCGAATGCAGATCAAATAATAGAAGAGGGAAGCGATGAGAGTGACAGAGATGAGACAGAAATTGACTAGACCGTATGTAAATCAAATTGTTTCATATTTAAATCAAATTGTTTCATATATAAATCATATTGTTTCATATGTATATCATATTGTTTTATATGTAAAACAATAAGTTAGCGTGTTTCGGATATGAAATAGGTTTGGATTCGATCCTATCATCATCGGATCGGCATCCGATAATACGAACTTGGAATTACTCCATATTTCGGACTTGCGAGCGGGTTCTAATTGGATATTTGACCAATTTACGCTCCGATTCACTGATTTAGAGTCTAAGTGTTGGAAAATCATAAGTTAGCGTGTTTCGGATATGAAATAGGTTTGGATTCGATCCGATCATCATCGGATCGGCATCTGATAATTCAAAGTTGGATTTATTCCGTATTTCGGACTTGCGAGCTGGTTCTAATTGGATATTTGACCAATTTACGCTCCGATTCACCGATTTAGAGTCTAAGTGTTGGAAAATCATAAGTTAGCGTGTTTCGGATATGAAATAGGTTTGGATTCGATCCGATCGTCATCGGATCGGCATCCGATAATTCGAAGTTGGATTTATTCCGTATTTCGGACTTGCGAGCGGGTTCTAATTGGATATTTGACCAATTTACGCTCCGATTCACCGATTTAGAGTCTAAGTGTTGGAAAATCATAAGTTAGCGTGTTTCGGATATGAAATAGGTTTGGATTCGATCTGATCGTCATCGGATCGGCATCCGCTAATTCGAAGTTAGAATTATTCCGTATTTCGGACTTGCGAGCGGGTTCTAATTGGATATTTGACCAATTTACGTTCCGATTCACCGATTTAGAGTCTAAGTGTTGGAAAATCATAAGTTAGCGTGTTTCGGATATGAAATAGGTTTGGATTCGATCGGATCATCATCGGATCGGCATCCGATAATTCGAACTTGGAATTATTCCGTATTCTGGACCTGCGAGCGGGTTCTAATTTGATATTTGACCAATTTACACTCCGATTCACCGATTTAGAGTCTAAGTGTTGGAAAATCATAAGTTAGCGTGTTTCGGATATGAAATAGGTTTGGATTCGATCCGATCGTCATCGGATCGGCATCCGATAATTCGAAGTTAGAATTATTCCGTATTTCGGACTTGCGAGCGGGTTCTAATTGGATATTTGACCAATTTACGATCCGATTCACCGATTTAGAGTCTAAGTGTTTCATATTGTTTCATATTGTTTCATATTGCGAGCGGGTTCATATTGTTTCATATTGTTTCATATGTAAATCATACTGTTTCATATGTAAATAAAACTGTTCCATATTGTTTCATATGTAAATCTTACTGTTTCATATGTAAATTAAATTGTTTCAGATGGCATCACGGTTATATGTTCGTAGAGGCAGAGGCAGGGGTGCTCGGAGCGCTCCGGCTGCCACCCCAGGGTCCAAGGCTGAGCCGTCCGGATCTGGTAGTGCTGTTCCTCTCTCTACACCAGCTCCTGCTGTGGTCGCAGCCTCCGGAGCTTCGAGCAGTGCTCAGCACTCGGCTACAGCGTCTACGCCCACAGGTAATGTTTAGATCTAAAGTTTTATACATGTTGTAAATACTTCTTCAGTACTGATGTATATTTTATTTGCAGGGTCGACCAGGCACGTAGGCGACCGGGGCGTGACGACGGCCCGGTGCTTGTCGGCCTTACGCGAGCCGCTGCCCTTACAGTGAAGCGGCAGGACCTTTGTGGGCGAGCACGCTTCTGACGCCGCCACGTGGGTCGGCATGATAGTACGGGAGGAGAGGAATACCCCGATTGTGGGGTTAAGGGGGTGGAAGAATATTGATGCATCCTATAAGGAGAGGATGTATCAGCAGTTTTTGGTACGTTAGTTTCATTAAAGTATTTTAGAATAATATCGTACTTCTTTATAATTTGATTTGATAAAATGACTTGTTTCTAAATTGATTTTACAGGAGAAATTTAAATGGGAGAACATGGAAACCGACACCCATCGGGAGGACTTGTTGAAGACGATGGGTGAGCGGTACAGGGATTACCGTCACGAGCTCTACCAGCTCTACGGTTACTTGGTCGGCCAGCCGGCTGAGGAGGTACAGGCTGCGGCCGGGACGAGAGATGCGCCACCGCTACACATTCTACAGTTTTTGGTCGCTCACTGGGCCACCCCTAGCTTTCAGGTATAATTATAATTTTGTTGATTCGTACTTGTTTTAATGTTATACTAAAAATTTATATTGATGTTTTAAAATTTAATCGATTGACACAGGCAAAATCTGCTATAGGCAAGCAGAATAGAAGTGCCTCGACGACACCTGCTCCAGTGAAGGGGAGGACCTCCATGCCCCAGCTTGCCCAGCAGCTGGTAAATGATACAAACATTGTTATTATTTAAAGTTCTATACATATTATATTAACTCATCTATTTATTTTATATGTCCAACAGACACAGTCCTTGGGCCACGAGCCTAATAGGATTGACCTTTTTGAGGCCTCTAGGAGGCGGCGTATCGATGGGGCATTTCTGGACGACAGGGTTGCCTCACAAGTGGTAAGTAATTAAATTACTGTTAATATATTCTTATACATATGCCATAAAATATCATTGAATATCATTGGTTGTTTTTATATAGGAGAGGATGCGACTTCTGGTGACCCCGTCGGGCGAGGCCGGCTCCTCCTCCAGCTCAGTATCTGTACGGGCCTTGGAGTGACGCCCTCCTCCTACTTTGGACGAGAGGGTATGCGCTCGAGGGCACGGGACACCCAGACCGGTGCTATCACTCAGCTGCAGTCTGCGCTAGACGCGGAGCGAGAGCAGAGGCAGGCCCTCGAGCAGAGGATGGAGGCGGAGCGAGAGCAGAGGCAGGCCCTCGAGCAGAGGGTTGAGGCGGAGAAGAAGGCCCTCGATGAGGAAAGAGAAGCTCGCAGGGAACTGGAGCGTAAATTTAATGAATTCATAAGCCGGTCTAGCGGTGGCTCATCCTCATGATCAGGTACTTACTAATCTTTATAATATTAGCAAAAAATATGAATCTTACTAATTTGAGTTTAGATCATATTATCACACTTATGATTTTCCAACACTTAGACTCTAAATCGGTAAATCGGATTGTAAATGGTCTCTCTCTCTCTCTCATGGTAATGATGTAGCCTCTGTTTTTCTTTTAAATTATAGAATTTTGTTTTTTAATCATGCTAGGTGTGTGCCTCGTTGGAAGAGGGATATCTCCCTCATGTGACATTTGTAGTGGACACAACAATATGCCACCCAACGGAGTTCGATTTCTATCTCTGCAGTTATGCTGGCATATAGGTAAACTTTGACTGAAGCTTTGTAAATGCAAATTATTTTAAATTCACTCATGCAATTGGTACTTTTTACGATTATACGAAGAGAATTAATTATAAGGATTATACCAATTGCATGAGTGAAGGGGTGTAATTGTAAGGATTTTCAAACTAGAGGGGGACATTTTTAAAACTAATCAAAGTCAAACGTAAGATATTATATTGGGGAAAATTACAAAAACCTATTTCATATCCGAAACACGCTAAGTTATCGGATGCCGATCCGATGACGATCGGATCGAATCCAAACCTATTTCATATCCGAAACACGCTAAGTTATGATTTTCCAACACTTAGACTCTAAATCTGTGAATCGGAACGTAAATTGGTCAAATATCCAATTAGAACCCGCTCGCAAGTCCGAAATACGAAATAATTCCAAGTTGGAATTATCGGATGTCGATCCGATGACGATCGGATCGAATCCAAACCTATTTCATATCCGAAACACGCTAAGTTATGATTTTCCAACACTTAGACTCTAAATCGGTGAAGCGGAGCGTAAATTGGTCAAATATCCAATTAGAACCCGCTCGCAAGTCCGAAATACGGAATAATTCCAAGTTGGAATTATCGGATGCCGATCCGATGACGATCGGATCGAATCCAAACCTATTTCATATCCGAAACACGCTAACTTATGATTTTCCAACACTTAGACTATAAATCGGTGAATCGGAGCGTAAATTGGTCAAATATCCAATTAGAACCCGCTCGCAAGTCCGAAATACGGAATTATTCCAAGTTCTAATTATCGGATGCCGATCCGATGACGATCGGATCGAATCCAAACCTATTTCATATCCGAAACACGCTAACTTATGATTTTCCAACACTTAGACTCTAAATCGGTGAATCGGAGCGTAAATTGGTCAAATATCCAACTAGAACCCGCTCGCAAGTCCGAAATACGGAATAATTCCAACTTCGAATTACTGGATGCCGATCCGATGACGATCGGATCGAATCCAAACCTATTTCATATCCGAAACACGCTAACTTATGATTTTCCAACACTTAGACTCTAAATCGGTGAATCGGATCGTAAATTGGTCAAATATCCAATTAGAACCCGCTCGCAAGTCCGAAATACGGAATAATTCCAAGTTCTAATTATCGGATGCCGATCCGATGACGATCGGATCGAATCCAAACCTATTTCATATCCGAAACACGCTAACTTATGATTTTCCAACACTTAGACTCTAAATCGGTGAATTGGAGCGTAAATTGGTCAAATATCCAATTAGAACCCGCTCGCAAGTCCGAAATACGGAATAATTCCAAGTTGGAATTATCGGATGCCGATCCGATGACGATCGGATCGAATCCAAACCTATTTCATATCCGAAACACGCTAACTTATGATTTTCCAACACTTAGACTCTAAATCGGTGAATCAGAGCGTAAATTGGTCAAATATCCAATTAGAACCCGCTCGCAAGTCCGAAATACGGAATAATTCCAAGTTCGAATTATCGGATGACGATCGGATCGAATCCAAACCTATTTCATATCCGAAACACGCTAAGTTATGATTTTCCAACACTTAGACTCTAAATCGGTGAAGCGGAGTGTAAATTGGTCAAATATCCAATTAGAACCCGCTCGCAAGTCCGAAATACGGAATAATTCCAAGTTCGAATTATCGGATACCGATCCGATGACGAACGGATCGAATCCAAACCTATTTCATATCCGAAACACGCTAACTTATGATTTTCCAACACTTAGACTCTAAATCGGTGAATCGGAGCGTAAATTTGTCAAATATCCAATTAGAACCCGCTCGCAAGTCCGAAATACGGAATAATTCCAAGTTCTAATTATCGGATTTCGATCCGATGACGATCGGATCGAATCCAAACCTATTTCATATCCGAAACACGCTAAGTTATGATTTTCCAACACTTAGACTCTAAATCGGTGAATCGGAACGTAAATTGGTCAAATATCCAATTAGAACCCGCTCGCAAGTCCGAAATATGGAATAATTCCAAGTTCTAATTATCGGATTTCGATCCGATGACGATCGGATCGAATCCAAACCTATTTCATATCCGAAACACGCTAAGTTATGATTTTCCAACACTTAGACTCTAAATCGGTGAAGCGGAGCGTAAATTGGTCAAATATCCAATTAGAACCCGCTCGCAAGTCCGAAATACGGAATAATTCCAAGTTCGAATTATCGGATGACGATCCGATGACGATCGGATCGAATCCAAACCTATTTCATATCCGAAACACGCTAACTTATGATTTTCCAACACTTAAACTCTAAATCGATGAATCGGAGTGTAAATTGGTCAAATATCCAATTAGAACCCGCTCGCAAGTCCGAAATACGAAATAATTCCAAGTTCTAATTATCGGATTTCGATCCGATATCGATCGGATCGAATCCAAACCTATTTCATATCCGAAACACGCTAAGTTATGATTTTCCAACACTTAGACTCTAAATCGGTGAAGCGGAGCGTAAATTGGTCAAATATCCAATTAGAACCCGCTCGCAAGTCCGAAATACGGAATAATTCCAAGTTCGAATTATCGGATGACGATCGGATCGAATCCAAACCTATTTCATATCCGAAACACGCTAAGTTATGATTTTCCAACACTTAGACTCTAAATCGGTGAAGCGGAGCGTAAATTGGTCAAATATCCAATTAGAACCCGCTCGCAAGTCCGAAATACGGAATAATTCCAAGTTCGAATTATCGGATGCCGATCCGATGACGATCGGATCGAATCCAATCCTATTTCATATCCGAAACACGCTAACTTATGATTTTCCAACACTTAGACTCTAAATCGGTGAATCGGAGCGTAAATTGGTCAAGTATCCAATTAGAACCCGCTCGCAAGTCCGAAATACGGAATAATTCCATGTTCTAATTATCGAATTTCGATCCGATGACGATCGGATCGAATCCAAACCTATTTCATATCCGAAACACGCTAAGTTATGATTTTCCAACACTTAGACTCTAAATCGGTGAATCGGAACGTAAATTGGTCAAATATCCAATTAGAACCCGCTCGCAAGTCCGAAATACGGAATAATTCCAAGTTCTAATTATCGGATTTCGATCCGATGACGATCGGATCGAATCCAAACCTATTTCATATCCGAAACACGCTAAGTTATGATTTTCCAACACTTAGACTCTAAATCGGTGAAGCGGGGCGTAAATTGGTCAAATATCCAATTAGAACCCGCTCGCAAGTCCGAAATACGGAATAATTCCAAGTTCGAATTATCGGATGACGATCCGATGACGATCGGATCGAATCCAAACCTATTTCATATCCGAAACACGCTAACTTATGATTTTCCAACACTTAGACTCTAAATCGGTGAATCGGAGCGTAAATTGGTCAAATATCCAATTAGAACCCGCTCGCAAGTCCGAAATACGGAATAATTCCAAGTTCGAATTATCGGATGCCGATCCGATGACGATAGGATCGAATCCAAACCTATTTCATATCCGAAACACGCTAACTTATGATTTTCCAACACTTAGACTCTAAATCGGTGAATCGGAGCGTAAATTGGTCAAATATCCAATTAGAACCCGCTCGCAAGTCCGAAATACGGAATAATTCCAACTTCGAATTACCGGATGCCGATCCGATGACGATCGGATCGAATCCAAATCTATTTCATATCCGAAACACGCTAACTTATGATTTTCCAACACTTAGACTCTAAATCGTTGAATCGGAGCGTAAATTGGTCAAATATCAAATTAGAACCCGCTCGCATGTCCGAACTACGGAATAATTCCAAGTTCGAATTATCGGATGTCGATCCGATGATGATCCGATCGAATCCAAACCTATTTCATATCCGAAACACGCTAACTTATGATTTTCCAACACTTAGACTCTAAATCGGTGAATCGGAGCGTAAATTGGTCAAATATCCAATTAGAACCCGCTCGCAAGTCCGAAATACGGAATAATTCCAAGTTTGAATTATCGAATGCCGATCCGATGATGATCCGATCGAATCCAAACCTATTTCATATCCGAAACACGCTAACTTATGATTTTCCAACACTTAGACTCTAAATCGGTGAATCGAAACGTAAATTGGTCAAATATCCAATTAGAACCCGCTCGCAAGTTCGAAATACAGAATAATTCCAACTTCGAATTACCGGATGCCGATCCGATGACGATCGGATCGAATCCAAACCTATTTCATATCTGAAACACGCTAACTTATGATTTTCCAACACTTAGACTCTAAATCGGTGAATCGGAGCGTAAATTGGTCAAATATCCAATTAGAACCCGCTCGCAAGTCCAAAATACGGAATAATTCCAAGTTCGAATTATCGGATGCCGATCCGATGACGATCGGATTGAATCCAAACCTATTTTATATCCGAAACACGCTAACTTATGATTTTCCAACACTTAGACTCTAAATCGGTGAATCGGAGCATAAATTAGTCAAATATCCAATTAGAACCCGCTCGCAAGTCCGAAATACGGAATAATTCCAACTTTGAATTACCGGATGCCGATCCGATGACGATCGGATCGAATCCAAACCTATTTCATATCCGAAACACGCTAACTTATGATTTTCCAACACTTAGACTCTAAATCGGTGAATCGGAGCGTAAATTGGTCAAATATCCAATTAGAACCCGCTCGCAAGTCCGCAATACGGAATAATTCCAAGTTCGAATTATCGGATGCCGATCTGATGATGATCCGATCGAATCCAAACCTATTTCATATCCGAAACACGCTAACTTATGATTTTCCAACACTTAGACTCTAAATCGGTGAATCGGAACGTAAATTGGTCAAATATCCAATTAGAACCCGCTCGCAAGTCCGAAATACGAAATAATTCCAAGTTCGAATTATCGGATGCCGATCCGATGACGATCGGATCGAATCCAAACCTATTTTATATCCGAAACACGCTAACTTATGATTTTCCAACACTTAGACTCTAAATCGGTGAATCGGAGCGTAAATTGGTCAAATATCCAATTAGAACCCGCTCGCAAGTCCGAAATACGGAATAAATCCAACTTCGAATTATCGGATGCCGATCCGATGACGATCGGATCGAATCCAAACCTATTTCATATCCGAAACACGCTAACTTATGATTTTCCAACACTTAGACTCTAAATCGGTGAATCGGAGCGTAAATTGGTCAAATATCCAATTAGAACCCGCTCGCAAGTCCGAAATACGGAATAATTCCAAGTTCGAATTATTGAATGCCGATCCGATGACGATCCGATCGAATCCAAACCTAGCTATTTCATATCCGAAACACGCTAAGTTATGATTTTTCAACACTTAGACTCTAAATCGGTGAATCGGAGCGTAAATTGGTCAAATATCCAATTAGAACCCGCTCGCAAGTCCGAAATACGGAATAATTCCAAGTTCGAATTATCGGATGCCGATAATTCTACGATCGGATCGAATCCAAACCTATTTCAAAACCGAAACACGCTAACTTATCATTTTTTAACGCTTAGACTCAGTTATAGATATAAACCATTTTTTTAACAAATACATGTTAATTGCAGGAGCAGGGCGGCGTCAGGGGATCGATGAGAGCACCAGCGTTGGTGGTGGGCGGGCGTGGTTGAGATAGGGCGGCGTCAGGGGATCGATGAGAGCACCGGCGTTGGTGGCGGGCGGGGGTGGTTGAGATAGGACATGTATCATCTCTCAGTTCTGGATTGTGTAAATATTATTTTGTAATATATGGTTATTTTTTGTTCTTTCTATAATTGTCGGCCGGGAACTGTGGTAATATTTGATAATTTGCTGTAATTTTTTTATCAATTTAGGTAATATTTTAAAATTTGCGGTAATATTTTATAAATTGTGGTAATATTTGATAAATTGTGGTAATATATTGTGGTATTGAATCACAGGAATTAAATAACATTATTTAGGTAAATTTATTAAAAAATAAAACATACTTATTACCGACGGAAATTAATTATTCCGTCGGTAATAATATTTTTATTTTTTTTAAATTATTAATAATGTGCCGACGGCATATAATATCCGTCGGTAATATATATATTATTACCGAAGGGTAATATATATATGCGTCGGTAATATATATAGTATTACCGACGGTTATATAAATTTTGTCGGTAATATATATATTATTACCGACGGGTAATATATATATGTGTCGGTAATATATATAGTATTACCGACAGTATAGACTATACCCGTCGGTAAAATGGTTATATATTACCGATGTATTCTTATGTTTCGTCGGTAATACTATATTATATTAGTTTTTAATTGATTAAATATTACTGACGGCTTTAATATTACCGTCGGTATTAATTATTATTACCGACGGTAATATTTGGTCCGTCATATTGTTTTCCCCGACGCCTTCTTTCCCGACAGCCAGCGACGGAAATATCTTCCGTCGCTATAGAACATTACCGACGGAATTTTAATATTACCGACGGATATTGTCCGTCGGTAATAACTGTTTTTTTTGTAGTGAGATAGACGAAGATGTCTTCGATCGATAAGAGTTGGATGCGTAATTCAATTCGCATGAGCCAAGAGTACAGACAAGGAGTCAGGAAATTTCTGGATTTTGCATTTGAGCGTCTTGCACCGCTTGATGGAAAAATTGTGTGTCCCTGTATAGACTGCGGAAGGGTGACTAGGAAGGTTCGAGAGGAATGTGAGGTTGATCTGGTAATGCGTGGCATTGACATTAGCTATACCCGTTGGTTCTCGCACGGTGAGGAGCTAGATGCAGTCCCCATGGCAGCTCACGGTGAAACTTCAAACACAGTAATCGCTGATGATAATATTAATACAGACGATGACGATGACATGCAGGATATGATACATGATTTGCAAGGTGGAATAGGCACGGAAACACCGTCAGGTGATCAGCCCAATATCAAAGCGGACAAGTTCTACAGATTGCTTAAAGATGCCGAACAACCTCTATACCCGGGGTGTGAGAAGTTTTCAAAACTCTCTTTCACTGTAAAGCTTCTTCATTTGAAGTGCCTCAATGGTTGGAGTAATAAGTCATTTAATATATTGGTAGAGTTGCTGAAAGAGGCTTTTCCTATGGGTGAGACAGTACCGAAATCATTCTACGAGGCAAAGAAGACAATTAAAGATCTCGGTCTGGGTTATGAGAAAATTGATGCATGCGTGAACGATTGTATGTTGTACCGGAAAGAGTACGAACATGCACGGTCATGCCACATATGCGGAGCAACGAGATATAAAGAGACGGATGCCGAGTCTAGTACCAGTCGAAGGAAGAAAAATGTATCTACAAAGGTTCTCCTATACTTCCCGCTTAGGGACAGGCTTCAGATGTTGTTTATGTCATCGAAGACTGCTGAGCACATGAGGTGGCATACACGAGAACATACAGATGATGGGATTATGAGACATCCGGCCGACTCTCTGACGTGGAAAGATTTTGATCATACCTATCCTGAATTCGCATGTGAAGTTCGCAACGTCAGGTTAGGGCTTGCTAGCGATGGCTTCAATCCCTTTGGGAATATGAGTGTGTCGTACAACATTTGGCCAGTTGTTCTAGTTCCATACAATTTGCCTCCCTGGATGTGCTTAAAAAAGCCATACACAATGCTCTCCTTGCTCATTCCCGGACCCAGGTCGCCTGGTAATGATATTGACGTTTACTTGCAGCCGTTAATTGAGGAGTTGAACGAGTTATGGGAAGTTAGGGCCAATACGTATGATGCCTCGTTGCGCCAGAATTTTCGGATGCATACGGCACTTCTATGGACCATCAACGATTTTCCTGCATATGCCAACTTATCCGGGTGGAGTACTAAAGGAAAATTGGCGTGCCCTACATGCAATAAGGAGACATATTCATTACGGTTGAAGAATGGAGGCAAGTTCTGTTATATGGGCCATCAAAGATTCCTTGTTGACGGCCATAAGTGGAGGCAGAACAAAAGAGCTTTCAACGGCAAGAAGGAACTTGCAAAGGCCCCGGAGCAGCTTTCGGGGGTAGAAGTCTTGTGCGAATTGGATCAGCTTGATGCCGTGGCACTTGGGAAAGGTAAAAAGAAGAGAACACATGAAGATTCTACGCGTGAGCATAACTGGAAGAAGAAGAGTATTTTCTTTAAACTACCGTACTGGAGCAGCCTACTCTTGCGGTATAACTTGGATGTCATGCATATCGAGAAAAATGTGTGTGACAACATTATAGGAACACTGCTGAATCTCGACGGTAAGGCGAAGGATAATCTTAAATCTCGTCTCGATCTTAAGGAGTTGGACATCCGAAAATCACTTCATCCCAAAGAGATTGGGGATAAGTATGTGTTGCCAGTTGCATGCTACACCATGAGCTCACAGCAAAAGGCAGCCTTATGTGCATTCCTACGGTCTGTGAAAACGCCAGACGGTTATTCTTCGAATATCGCACGATGCGTGCAAGAGAACGGCCGGAAGTTGTCTGGATTAAAAAGTCATGATTGTCATGTTCTTATGCAGCGATTGTTATCTCTTGCTATACGTGGGAATTTAACCGAACAGGTGTCCGGTCCGTTAATTGAGCTCAGCACTTTTTTCAGACACTTGTGCTCGAAGGTACTTAGAGTGGACCAACGTGAACAGATGGAGAGGGATATTGCGCTCACATTGTGCAAGCTAGAGATGATATTTCCACCTTCCTTCTTTGATGTCATGGTGCATTTGACCGTTCACTTGGCAAATGAGGCCAAACTCGGTGG
This sequence comes from Chamaelirium japonicum, assembly GCA_947650365.1. NCBI lineage: Eukaryota > Viridiplantae > Streptophyta > Magnoliopsida > Liliales > Melanthiaceae > Chamaelirium > Chamaelirium japonicum. Next base: position 13,598,809 of record OX393555.1, on the reverse strand, counting down.
CCCAGTTCATTACCGCTGGATGTATTTTATCGAGAGGTAATCTTCTTGTCTCATTCGCACAATGTTTTTTATCGTTCTTGATATATTCATCCAAATATTTTTTTCTCAAATTAGGTACTTGCGAACATTGAAATCATATGTTCGTAATAAAAGTCGTCCGGAGGGATCAATTGCTGAAGGATACCTAGCAGAAGAATGTCTAACATTCTGCTCAAGATACCTACATGGTATAGACACGCGATTCAATCAACTTGAGCGGAACTATGACGGTGGTCCAATAGACTTTGATGGGGGTCTGTCTATATTTGCCGAAATGGGTAGACCTGTAGGAGGAGGCAAAACCCGTCAATTGTCTGTAGATGAGATTCAACAGGCACATATGTATGTGTTGCGCCAATGTGATAAAGTGTGGCCATTTATTGAGTAAGCATTTTACGATCATTTACTCATTCTTTCAGTCCATTCATTAAGTATATGTGCTAATTATAATCTAATTCATAACCTGTAAAATAGGAAGCATAAAGCCATCATTAATAATCGGGGTACTCGAAATGCTCCCCAAATTCATGATCGTGAATTCCCATCGTGGTTCGAGAAACACGTAAGTATTCATATCATTACTGAATTTCATTGACATCCATTACTGAACAATAATTATGTATTCATATCATGAATGTCATGTGGTTATTATAGGCACAAGAGCTACACGACAACTACAATCCGTTGATGAATGAGGATCTCTGGCGCTTATCTTGTAGTCCTTTGCAGGACGCAATATCGTACGATGGTTATATCGTGAACGGTTATAGATTTCGGACGAAAGATAGTGAAAAATCTCGAAGAACCCAAAATAGTGGGGTTATCGTCAACGGTGAGCAAGAAGAATTAGAAAATATCGACTTCTACGGCGTCCTCAACGAGATTCTCGGGATTAAATTCCTTGGCCAAAATCGGATCGTATTATTCAAATGCGATTGGTATGATGTTAATAATCGCGGGACTGGTTATAATGTCGACAAATACGGTTTTATCAGCATCAACACTGGCAAGAGATTGAATACCCAATATGAAGATCCATTCATTCTTGCATCTCAAGCGTAACAGATATTTTATGCACCGGATAATACCTCTCCAGGTTGGCAAATTATAGTCAGGTCACCACCCAGAGATTTTTATGACATGGGAGACAAGGATGCGGGGGTCGTCGATGATGATTTGGATGCATACCAGAATGATGAGATAATCATTGTCGATGCAGTGCATGACGAAAATGAAGATGTCGACAATATAAACTGGACAGCGAATGCAGATCAAATGATAGAAGAGGGATACGATGAGAGTGACAGAGATGAGACAGAAAATGACTAGACCGTATGTAAATCAAATTGTTTCATATTTAAATCAAATTGTTTCATATATAAATCATATTGTTTCATATGTATATCATATTAATTTATACTATTTCATATGTAAATCATACCGTTTCATATGTAAATCAAACTGTTTCATATTGTTTCATAAATCATACTGTTTCATATGTAAATCAATCTGTTTCATATTGTTTTATATGTAATCTTACTGTTTCATATGTAAATTAAATTGTTTCAGATGGCATCACGGTCATATGTTCGTAGAGGCAGGGGTGGGGTAGCTCGGAGCGCTCCGGCTGCCACTCCAGGGTCCGAGGCTGAGCCGTCCGGATCTGGTAGTGCTGTTCCTCTCTCCACACCAGCTCCTGATGTGGTCGCAGCCTCCGGAGCTTCGAGCAGTGCTCAGCACTCGGCTACAGCGTCTACGCCCACAGGTAATGTTTAGATCTAAAGTTTTATACATGTTGCAAATACTTCTTCAGTACTGATGTATATTTTATTTGCAAGGTCGAGGATCACCAGGCACGTAGGCGATCGGGGCGTGACGACGGCCCGACGCTTGTCGACCTTACGCGAGCCGCTTTCTCTACAGTGGAGCGGCAGGACCTTTGTGGGCGAGCACGCTTTTGACGCCGCCACGTGGGTCGGTATTATAGTACGAGAGGAGAGAAATGCCCCGATTGTGCGGTTAAGGGGGTGGAAGAACATTGATGCATCCTATAAGGAGAGGATGTATCGGCAGTTTTTGGTACGTTAGTTTCATTAAAGCATTTTAGAATAATATTGTACTTCTTTATAATTTGATTTGATAAAATGACTTATTTCTAAATTGATTTTACAGGAGAAATTTAAATGGGAGAACATGGAAACCGACACCCATCGGGAGGACTTGTGGAAGATGATAGGTGAGCGGTACAGGGATTACCGTCACGAGCTCTACCAGCTCTACAGTTACTTGGTCGGCCAGCCGGCTGAGGAGGTACAGGCTGCGGCCGGGACGAGAGACGCGCCACCGCTACACGTTCTACAGTTTTTGGTCGCTCACTGGGCCACCCCTCACTTTCAGGTATAATTATAATTTTGTTGATTCGTACTTGTTTTAATATTATACTAAAAATTTGTATTGATGTTTCAAAATTTAATCGATTGACACAGGCGAAATCTGCTATAGGCAAGCAGAATAGAAGTGCCTCGACGACACCTGCTCCAGTGAAGGGGAGGACCTCCATGCCCCAGCTTGCCCAGCAGCTGGTAAATGATACAAACATTATTATTATTTAAAGCTCTATACATGTTATATTAACTCATCTATTTATTTTATATGTCCAACAGACACAGTCCTTGGGCCACGAGCCTAATAGGATTGACCTTTTTGAGGCCTCTAGGAGGCGGCGTATCGATGGGGCATTTCTGGACGACAGGGTCAGGGTTGCCTCGCAAGTGGTAAGTAATTAAATTACTGTTAATATATTCTTATACATATGCCATAAAATATCATTGAATATCATTGGTTGTTTTTATATAGGAGAGGATGCGACTTCTGGTGACCCCGTCGGGTGAGGCCGGCTCCTCCTCCAGCTCAGTATCTGTCGACTCAGCGATGGATACTGTGCTGAGACCTGCCACGCACGGCCGTGTCCTCTGTACGGGCCTTGGAGTCACGCCCTCCTCCTACTTTGGACGAGAGGGTATGCGCTCGAGGGCACGGGACACCCAGACCGGTGCTATCACTCAGCTGCAGTCTGCGCTAGACGCGGAGCGAGAGCAGAGGCAGGTCCTCGAGCAGAGGATTGAGGCAGAGCGAAAGCAGAGGCAAGCCCTCGAGCAGAGGGTTGAGGCAAAGAAGAAGGCCCTCGATGAAGAAAGAGAAGCTCGCAGGGAACTGGAGCGTAAATTTTATGAATTCATAAGCCGGTCTAGTGGTGGCTCATCCTCATGATCAGGTACTTACTAATATTTATAATATTAGCAAAAAATATGAATCTTACTAATTTGAGTTTAGATCATATTATCACACTTATGATTTTCCAACACTTAGACTCTAAATCGGTGAATCGGATCGTAAATTGTTCAAATATCCAATTAGAACCCGCTCGCAAGTTCGAAATATGAAATAATTCCAAGTTTGAATTAACGGATGCCGATCCGATGACGATCCGATCGAATCCAAACCTATTTCAAATCCGAAACACGCTAACTTATGATTTTCCAACACTTAGACTCTAAATCGGTGAATCGGATCGTAAATTATTCAAATATCCAATTAGAACCCGCTTGCAAGTCCGAAATACGGAATAATTCTAACTTTGAATTATCGGATGCCGATCCGATGACGATCCGATCGAATCCAAACCTATTTCAAATCCGAAACACTCTAACTTATGATTTTCCAACACTTAGACTCTAAATCGGTGAATCGGATCGTAAATTGTTCAAATATCCGATTAGAACCCGCTCGCAAGTCCGAAATACGGAATAATTCCAACTTGGAATTATCGGATGCCGATCCGATGACGATCCGATCGAATCCAAACTTATTTCATATCCGAAACACGCTAACTTATGATTTTCCAACACTTAGACTCTAAATCGGTGAATCGGATCGTAAATTGTTCAAATATCCGATTAGAACCCGCTCGCAAGTCCGAAATACGGAATAATTCCAACTTGGAATTATCGGATGCCGATCCGATGACGATCCGATCGAATCCAAACCTATTTCATATCCGAAACACGCTACCTTATGATTTTTCAACACTTCGACTCTAAATCGGTGAATCGGAGCGTAAATTGGTCAAATATCCAATTAGAACCCGCTCGCAAGTCCGAAATACGGAATAATTCCAACTTCGAATTATCGGATGCCGATCCGATGACGATCCGATCGAATCCAAACCTATTTCATATCCGAAACACGCTAACTTATGATTTTCCAACACTTAGACTCTAAATCGGTGAATCGGAGCGTAAATTGGTCAAATATCCAATTAGAACCCGCTCGCAAGTCCGAAATACGGAATAATTCCAAGTTCGAATTATCGGATGCCGATCCGATGACGATCCGATCGAATCCAAACCTATTTCATATCCAAAACACGCTAACTTATGATTTTCCAACACTTAGACTCTAAATCGGTGAATCGGATGGTAAATTGTTCAAATATCCAATTAGAACCCGCTCGCAAGTCCAAAATACGGAATAATTCCAACTTGGAATTATCAGATGCCGATCCAATGACGATCCGATCGAATTAATCCAAACCTATTTCATATCCGAAACACGCTAACTTATGATTTTCCAACACTTAGACTCTAAATCGGTGAATCAGATCGTAAATTGTTCAAATATCCGATTAGAACCCGCTCGCAAGTCCGAAATACGGAATAATTCCAACTTGGAATTATCGGATGCCGATCCGATAATGATCCGATCGAATCCAAACCTATTTTATATTCGAAACACGCTAGCTAACTTATGATTTTCCAATACTTAGACTCTAAATCGGTGAATCGGAGCGTAAATTGGTCAAATATCCGATTAGAACCCACTCGCAAGTCCTAAATACGGAATATTTCCAACTTCGAATTATCGGATGCCGATCCGATGATGATCCGATCGAATCCAAACCTATTTCAAATCCGAAACACGCTAACTTATGATTTCCCAACACTTAGACTCTAAATCGGTGAATCGGATCGTAAATTGGTCAAATATCCAATTAGAACCCGCTCGCAAGTCCGAAATACGGAATAATTCCAAGTTCGAATTATCGGATGCCGATCCGATTACGATCCGATCGAATCCAAACCTATTTCAAATCCGAAACACGCTAACTTATGATTTTCCAACACTTAGCTCTAAATCGGAGAATCGGATTGTAAATTGGTCAAATATCCAATTAGAACCCGCTCACAAGTCTGAAATACGAAATAATTCCAACTTGGAATTATCGGATGCCGATCGGATGACGATCTGATCGAATCCAAACCTATTTCATATCCGAAACACGCTAACTTATGATTTTCCAACACTTAGACTCTAAATCGGTGAATCAGATCGTAAATTGTTCAAATATCCAATTAGAACCCGCTCGCAAGTCCGAAATACGAAATAATTCCAACTTCGAATTATCGGATGCCGATCCGATGATGATCCAATCGAATCCAAACCTATTTCAAATCCGAAACACGCTAACTTATGATTTTCCAACACTTAGACTCTAAATCGGTGAATCGGATCGTAAATTGTTCAAATATCCGATTAGAACCCGCTCGCAAGTCCGAAATACAGAATAATTCCAACTTAAAATTATCGGATGCCGATCCGATGATGATCCGATCGAATCCAAACCTATTTCATATCCGAAACACGCTAACTTATGATTTTCCAACACTTAGACTCTAAATCGGTGAATCGGATATTAAATTGTTCAAATATCCGATTAGAACCCGCTCGCAAGTCCGAAATACGGAATAATTCCAACTTGGAATTATCGGATGCCGATCCGATGACGATCCGATCGAATCCAAACCAATTTCATATCCGAAACACGCTAACTTACGATTTTTCAACACTTCGACTCTAAATCGGTGAATCGGAGCGTAAATTGGTCAAATATCCAATTAGAACCCGCTCGCAAGTCCAAAATACGGAATAATTCCAACTTCGAATTATCGGATGCCGATCCGATGACGATCCGATCGAATCCAAACCTATTTCATATCCGGAACACGCTAACTTATGATTTTCCAACACTTAGACTCTAAATCGGTGAATCGGAGCGTAAATTGGTCAAATATCCAATTAGAACCTGCTCGCAAGTCCGAAATACGGAATAATTCCAAGTTCGAATTATCGAATGCCGATCCGATGACGATCCGATCGAATCCAAACCTATTTCATATCCGAAACACGCTAACTTATGATTTTTCAACACTTAGACTCTAAATCGGTGAATCGGATCATAAATTGTTCAAATATCCAATTAGAACCCGCTCGCAAGTCCGAAATACGGAATAATTCCAACTTGGAATTATCGGATGCCGATCCGATGACGATCCGATCGAATTAATCCAAACCTATTTCATATCCGAAACACGCTAACTTATGATTTTCCAATACTTAGACTCTAAATCGGTGAATCGGATCGTAAATTATTCAAATATCCGATTAGAACCCGCTCGCAAGTTCGAAATACGGAATAATTCCAGCTTGGAATTATCGGATGCCGATCCGATGATGATCCGATCGAATCCAAACCTATTTCATATTCGAAACACGCTAGCTAACTTATGATTTTCCAATACTTAGACTCTAAATCGGTGAATCGGAGCGTAAATTGGTCAAATATCCGATTAGAACCCGCTCGCAAGTCTGAAATACGGAATATTTCCAACTTCGAATTATCGAATGCCGATCCGATGACGATCTGATCGAATCCAAACCTATTTCAAATCCGAAACACGCTAACTTATGATTTTCCAACACTTAGACTCTAAATCGGTGAATCGGATCGTAAATTGGTCAAATATCCAATTAGAACCCGCTCGCAAGTCCGAAATACGAAATAATTCCAAGTTCGAATTATCGGATGCCGATCCGATGACGATCCGATCGAATCCAAACCTATTTCAAATCCGAAACACGCTAACTTATGATTTTCCAACACTTAGCTCTAAATCGGTGAATCGGATTGTAAATTGGTCAAATATCCAATTAGAACCCGCTCACAAGTCCGAAATACGGAATAATTTCAACTTGGAATTATCGGATGCCGATCCGATGACGATCCGATCGAATCCAAACCTATTTCATATCCGAAACACGCTAACTTATGATTTTCCAACACTTAGACTCTAAATCGGTGAATCGGATCGTAAATTATTCAAATATCCAATTAGAACCCGCTTGCAAGTCCGAAATACGGAATAATTCCAACTTTGAATTATCGGATGCCGATCCGATGACGATCCGATCGAATCCAAACCCATTTCAAATCCGAAACACGCTAACTTATGATTTTCCAACACTTAGACTCTAAATCGGTGAATCAGATCGTAAATTGTTAAAATATCCGATTAGAACCCGCTCGCAAGTCCGAAATACGGAATAATTCCAACTTGGAATTATCGGATGCCGATCCGATGACGATCCGATCGAATCCAAACCTATTTCATATCCGAAACACGCTAACTTATGATTTTCCAACACTTAGACTCTAAATCGGTGAATCGGATCGTAAATTGTTCAAATATCCGATTAGAACCCGCTCGCAAGTCCGAAATACGAAATAATTCCAACTTAGAATTATCGGATGCGGATCCGATGACGATCCGATCGAATCCAAACCTTTTCATATCCGAAACACGCTAACTTATGATTTTTCAACACTTCGACTCTAAATCGGTGAATCGGAGCGTAAATTGGTCAAATATCCAATTAGAACCCACTCGCAAGTCCGAAATACGGAATAATTCATTCCAACTTCGAATTTTCGGATGCCGATCCGATGACGATCCGATCGAATCCAAACCTATTTCATATCCGAAACACGCTAACTTATGATTTTCCAACACTTAGACTCTAAATCGGTGAATAGGAGCGTAAATTGGTCAAATATCCAATTAGAACCCGCTCGCAAGTCCGAAATACGGAATAATTCCAAGTTCGAATTATCGGATGCCGATCCGATGACGATCCGATCGAATCCAAACCTATTTCATATCCGAAACACGCTAACTTATGATTTTCCAACACTTAGACTCTAAATCGGTGAATCGGATCGTAAATTATTCAAATATCCAATTATAACCCGCTCGCAAGTCCGAAATACGGAATAATTCCAACTTGGAATTATCGGATGCCGATCCGATGACGATCCGATCGAATTAATCCAAACCTATTTCATATCCGAAACACGGTAACTTATGATTTTCCAACACTTAAACTCTAAATCGGTGAATCGGATCGTAAATTGTTTAAATATCCGATTAGAACCCGCTCGCAAGTCCGAAATATGGAATAATTCCAACTTGGAATTATCGGATGCCGATCCGATGACGATCCGATCGAATCCAAACCTATTTCATATTCGAAACACGCTAGCTAACTTATGATTTTCCAATACTTAGACTCTAAATCGGTGAATCGGAGCGTAAATTGGTCAAATATCCGATTAGAACCCACTCGCAAGTCCGAAATACAGAATATTTCCAACTTCGAATTATCGGATGCCGATTCGATGACGATCCGATCGAATCCAAACCTATTTCAAATCCGAAACACGCTAACTTATGATTTTCCAACACTTAGACTCTAAATCGGTGAATCGGATCGTAAATTGGTCAAATATCCAATTAGAACCCGCTCACAAGTCCGAAATACGAAATAATTCCAAGTTCGAATTATCGGAAGCCGATCCAATGACGATCCGATCGAATTCAAACCTATTTCAAATCCAAAACACGCTAACTTATGATTTTCCAACACTTAGCTCTAAATCGGTGAATCGGATTGTAAATTGGTCAAATATCCAATTAGAACCCGCTCGCAAGTCTGAAATACGGAATAATTCCAAGTTCGAATTATCGGATGCCGATCCGATGACGATCCGATCGAATCCAAACCTATTTCATATCCGAAACACGCTAACTTATGATTTTCCAACACTTAGACTCTATATCGGTGAATCGGATCGTAAATTGTTCAAATATCCAATTAGAACCCGCTCGCAAGTCTGAAATACGGAATAATTCCAACTTGGAATTATCGGATACCGATCCGATGACGATCCGATCGAATTAATCCAAACCTATTTCATATCCGAAACACGCTAACTTATGATTTTCCAACACTTAGACTCTAAATCGGTGAATCGGATCATAAATTGTTCAAATATCCGATTAGAACCCGCTCGCAAGTCCGAAATACGGAATAATTCCAACTTGGAATTATTGGATGCCGATCCGATGACGATCCGATCGAATCCAAACCTATTTCATATCCGAAACACGCTAACTTATGATTTTCCAACACTTAGACTCTAAATCGGTGAATCGGATCGTAAATTGTTCAAATATCCGATTAGAACCCGCTCGCAAGTCCAAAATACGGAATAATTCCAACTTGGAATTATCGGATGCCGATCCGATGACGATCCGATCGAATCCAAACCTATTTCATATCCGAAACACGCTAACTTATGATTTTTCAACACTTCGACTCTAAATCGGTGAATCGGAGCGTAAATTGGTCAAATATCCAATTAGAACTCGCTCGCAAGTCCGAAATACGGAATAATTCCAACTTTGAATTATCGGATGCCGATCCGATGATGATCCGATCGAATCCAAACCTATTTCATATCCGAAACACGCTAACTTATGATTTTCCAACACTTTGACTCTAAATCGGTGAATCGGAGCGTAAATTAGTCAAATATCCAATTAGAACACGCTCGCAAGTCCGAAATACGGAATAATTTCAACTTGGAATTATCGGATGCCGATCCGATGACGATTCGATCGAATCCAAACCTATTTCATATCCGAAACATGCTAACTTATGATTTTTCAACACTTAGACTCTAAATCGGTGAATCGGAGCGTAAATTGGTCAAATATCCAATTAGAACTCGCTCGCAAGTCCGTAATACGAAATAATTCCAACTTCGAATTATCAGATGCCGATCGATCCAATCCAAACCTATTTCAAAGCCGAAACACGCTAACTTATGATTTTTTAACGCTTAGAATCAATTATAGATATAAACCATTTTTTTAACAAATACATGTTAATTGCAGGAGTAGGGCGGCGTCAGGGGATCGATGAGAGCACCAGCGTTGGTGGCGGGTCGCATGGGGTGGTTGAGATAGGGCATGTATCATTTCTCAGTTTTGGATTGTGTAAATATTATTTTGTAATATGTGGTTATTTTTTGTTCTTGTCGGGTATTAATTGTTATAATTGTCGGGTATTGTGGTAATATTTGATAATTTGCTGTAATATTTTGTCAATTTAGGTAATATTTGATAATTTACGGTAATATTTTATAAATTATGATAATATTTGATAAATTGTGGTAATATATTGTGGTATTGTTGTAAATCACAGGAATTAAATAACATTATTTAGGTAAATTTATTAAAAAAAAAACATACTTATTACCGACGGAAACTAATTATTCCGTCGGTAATAACGTTTTTATTTTTTTTTAATTATTAATAATTTGCCGACGGAATGTAATTGTCGTCGGTAATATATATTTTATTACCGACGGTAAATATATAGTTGTCGGTAATAATATATTTATTACCGACGGTATATACTGTAACCGTCGGTAAAAGGCTTATATATTACCGACGGTCTTTTATATATCGTCGGTAATAATATATTATATTAATTTTTAATTGTTTAAATATTACCGACGGCTTTAATATTACCGTCGGTATTAATTATTATTACCGACGATAATATTTGGTCCGTCGTATTGTTTTCCCGACAACTTCTTTCCCGACAGCCAGCGACGGAAATTTCTTCCGTCGCTATAAAATATTACCGACGGAAATGTAATATTACCGACGGATATTTTCCATCGGTAATAACTGTTTTTTTTGTAGTGATTGAATGGATATAATGTAAAAACATTGAAAGAAATGTAAGAAATGAAAATGAAAATGAGAGTCGGAGGCAAATTCGGCATGGCTGACACCCCATTGGCCACCATGCATCCACCGCCATCGCCGCTGGTCACCACCCTTGCTGGCCCATTTGCCATCTCGAGTGGTGGCCGATGGGGCGGTGGCGGCGGATAACCAGTGGTCGGTGGCCGCCGACGACAGTGGCGGGTGGTGGCCGACTGGGTAACATCATCGGCAAGAGGTGTCCGCCGGTGGGCGATGGCGACGGGCACATTAGTGAAGATGCACCAGAGCATCAATAAAGATGCGATGACGCATAAATACAAATGCACAAGTGCATTAGTGAAGATGCGTCGGCGCATCGATGAAGATACTCCTGTGCATTAGTGAAGATGCGGCGGTGCATTCTACTGCGGCCCGCAGTGAAATGCTCTGGCACATTCTACTGCGTCGCACAGTGAAATGCGTCAACGCATTCTACTGCGGCCCGCAGTGATATTCTCCGACGCATTCTACTGTGGCTTGCAGTGAAATATATCAACGCATTCTATTACAGCCCGAAGTGAAATGCGATGTCGCATTCTACCACATCTCGTAGTGAAATGCTCCGGCGCATTCTACTGCGGCCCACAGTGAAATGCTCCGACACGTTCTACTGCAGGAACAAAGTAAAATGAAAGATAAGAAATAAGAGTTGGAGGCAAGTTCGGCATTGTGCATGTTATTCGTTTCTCATCGGGATTCAATGATTTCGGAGGCATTGCGATCCTCGGGTGATCGATCCTCTACGAGACCGTCCAGAGTTGAGCATAAAATGAAGTCTACACTATCAGTAGCTTTTAATGAAAGCTTGGATGGATGTAATGTAAAAATAGTAAGCAAGAGGGAAGAAATGAGATTTGGAGGCAAGTTCAGCATGGCACAGCGACAATAGATGGTGGTGGCGTTCCCATAGGGTTCATCTCATGGCCCAATTGTAGCCATTGAAATGCACTGGTGCTTATAATACGCCGACGCATCAGTGAAATGCATCGGTACACATGATGCGTCGTTGTATCAGTAAAATGTGCTGGCACACAGGCACATCAGGGAAATGATCCGAAGTATTTCATTGATGTGCCGACCCATATGTGCACCAGAGCATTTCACTAATATGCCGATACATTATACTGCAGCAACGCAATAAAATACGTCGGCATATTCTACGACATGCTGCACTGAAATGGGAGATGGAAATGAGCTAGAGCCAGAGGCAAGTTCAGCATGGCCGACGCCCCATGCATCGGCCACCACCCACCCGCCATCGTCGTTGGCCACCACTCTCGCTGCTCCATCGGCCACCGCAGGTGGTGATCGACGGGGCGGCGGCGGTAGACAACCGTGGTCGGTGGGGATGGTGGCCGACGACGACGGAGCGGACAACCGGTGGTCGGTGGGGGTGGTGATCGTGGTCATTGAAATGGGATGCATCACGTGTCTTTTTCTAAAACGTTAACGATCAAAAGGGGAGACAGATCATCAGTGAAGCAGAGTCAAATCCCTTTAAAACTGAGAGTGAAGTCATTTATAAGCCTCGGGGGTACTTTAGTCCCAAAAAAATGATAAAAAATAAAAAATAAAAAGAGCAAATGGGTCTATTTTTAGCAAGGTGACAGAGTTGGGGGCCATTCCGAAAAAAACCTCTCTATTAAGCGTCTCCCAAATCACAGTGCTGCGTGCAGTTGTCATGGCCTCCATTCCCTCCCACTTCGGCTTGCTGCTCTTCTCCTGTCTTCTCATCTACTCATCACATGCCAGTGGAGCAGAGCGGCGCCGCCTCCACACGATGAGCGCCGCCTCGGCTCAAGCGGCCGCCACCGACTGCCCATCCATCTCGTCCGCTGGTCTGATCCCAATCACGCAATCATTAGTCCGATCATTCACCAACGTATCGCGTAGTAGTAGAGACCATGATCGGTGCATGTCTTTTTGCAGCAGCCGGCGGCGATAGTTTGCAAGTCTTCCACCGCCACGGCCAGTGCTCGCCGCTCGGCCACCAAGCGAATCCGAACCACGTGGAAATCCTCCGGCGGGACCGGTCCCGCGTCGACTCGCTACACGGCCGGGTCTCCGGTGCTACCCAGCAAGGCAAACCAGCCGGATTGACCATCCCAGACAGGCTCGGTGCGTCGTTCGACACGATGGAATACGTCGTCACCGTTGGGTTCGGAACCCCAGCAAGGAACTTCACCGTAATCTTCGACACCGGCAGCGACCTCTCATGGATCCAGTGCGAGCCCTGCGACCTCGAGTGCTACCAACAGAACGAACCCCTCTTCGACCCCTCCCAGTCGTCCACTTACGCCAACGTGTCATGTAGCTCCGCCGACTGCCCCTTGGTCGGCGACTACTGCGGCGGCTCCGCCTGCGTCTACTCCTTCCAGTACGGTGACAACTCCTCCACCTCCGGCTACTTCGCGTTGACACCCTCACCCTGACGCCGTCCGGTGTGCTGCAAGATTTCAAGTTCGGGTGCGGCGTGATGAACCGCGGCAACTTCGGCGCTGGCGCCGGAGTACTGGGCCTCGGCCGGGGCAGGGTGTCGCTGGCATCGCAAGCGTCCGATAAATACGGCGGCGGCTTCTCCTACTGCCTGCCCCCGTCCGTAAACTCAACCGGCTATCTAAGCTTTGGGACCGGCTGGCGATCCAACAATGTGAAGTTCACGCCGTTGCTGACGGAGCCGGTGGCGCCGCACCTATACTTCGTTGAACTAGTAGGAATGAGTGTGGGGGGTGTGAATCTATCTATACCGCCGGCAGTCTTCGCCGACAGAGGGACCATCATCGACTCCGGAACGGTCATATCCCGCCTGCCGCCGTCCGCCTACTCCGTGCTTCGCGAGGAGTTCCAGCGGCAGATGACGGGCCACCCATCGGCGCCGCCGTTTGACTTGTTGGACACTTGCTACAACCTCACCGGGGTTAGCTCGGTGTATGTGCCGACGGTGACGCTGCACTTCGGCGGCGGGGTCTCGATCGATGTCGACCAGTCGGGGATATTGTTGGTCGTGAGCGTCTCGCAGGCGTGCCTCGCGTTCGCCGGCAACACCAACGGCAGCGCCATTTCGGTCGTCGGGAACATGCAGCAGCTGGGGTTCGATGTGGTCTACGATTTGGGGAGGGGATTGATAGGATTTGCCCCCGGAGGCTGCAGCTGATGAATTGAATCACGAATGCTCTTATAACATGATAGCCGTGTTTTATTTTTGCTAGAGAAAACGTAATATATTAGGTCAAGAACATTACTTGGTGGAGGAGGGGGAGGTGGCCGGAGCATGGATGGAAGAGGCTAGGGAGGGTTAGAAGGTCATTTTCTTCATTAAACTATGGTGCGGTGGGTCCCACAGTTAACTTAGGTAACCGTCGGGTTACCCGTATGGTTGCCTCTCCTATACGATCTACGGTCAAGATGTCACACTGAGCACCCGGAGCCAAAAAGCGCCCAAGGTAAAAGAAATTTCCATGGTAATCGATAAAAAATTTGCTCCAGCAAGAGAACGCTCCAGATACTCAGTGATATATGTATCTGGATTGTTCCCTAATGTACAAGGAGAACGGAGCAGCCTGATAGTGAGTAAAAGGGATGGGTGACATGCACATGTCTTGGTTGGGTGATCAGACGACCTACTCTTTGGTCTTTGGTGAACGCTCCAGATGCATCACTGAGGATCTAGAGCAACAGTTAGCTGGAGAAATTTTTTTTGGGGGATTTACGAATTAGTACTTTTCAAAAGATCATTTTTAGCTAAAGGATAGACAAAACAATGATTTTGTACCATGTCCCTCCCGAAAAAAAGATGCATTTAGAACAAGTTCCGTTGTTGACTTGTCCCCTTTTTAAATGACAAAACTATCATTAATACTAAAATCACTAGTGTTACTCTTTACTGCAGCAAAGAGTAACAATCTGCAATTGTTATTATTTGCTACAATACGTGAAATCACAGTAGCATATTTTTATCAATATCGAAAAAAACATTGCTACAATGAAATCACATAGCAAATTGTTAGTCAATTAGGTAATAGAGAGTAACAATTGTTATAATGATTTCACTGTAGAAAAGTTATTTTTTAACGAGATTTCTCAAAAAAAAATTTGCTACACGTACTGAAATCACTATAGCACATTGTAACTCTTTTTACTGAATTGTTACTCTTACTCTTCGAGTGATTCCTTGTAGCACTGTATGTACGAGTAAAACGGGCATTTTTTAAACAGAGGGATCTACAGCTGAAGCATATTTTTTGTCCGTCTGTATCATTAAATCGATAACTTGTTTAGAACCTTAGGCACATTACCCCAAAAAAATTCCACTGTAGCCAATGCAGTGAAGTGTTATCGGTTTTTTTTTTTTATGGACCCCACACCCCTTTCCATTAGGGATGGCAATGTGTCGGACCCTATCTCTGCCCATATATTCCCAATACACATCCTAGTATGACAGGGTCGATACGCAACCAATACTCATTCAGGTACGTATATGAGGGTCCATAGCCATGTGGGTTTCGGGTTTTCAGATATGAATTACATGTAATTTTGTCTTATTTTTCTCCATAACATATGCAGTTAATTGTTTGAGGAAAAAATCAAGGGGGATTTAGTAAGAGGACCCTGACAAGAGGTCAGTTTAACGGGAAGGACAGCAACAAGATAGTGTTGTATCAGGTCCCTCCCAAAAAGTTGCAGCTAGAGCAAGTCCCACATGTGAGTTTTGTCCCTTTTTAATGACCAAACTACCCCTTTGTGCATGCCCCTACGTCATTGTCGTTACATGTTTCCAACTGCATATTTGCTACTGTGATTTTACTGTAGCCAAATTTTTTTGGGACACAATTTTACAAAAAAATAAATTGCTACAATAATTTCACTGTAACAAAAAATAGCAATCTGCTCAATTTGTTACTCTGCAAAGATCGTTACTCTTCTGCTTCAGCGATTTCACTGTAGCATTTTTTCTTCCCCAACAATATTTTTTTAAAAAAAAAATTTACTACAGTGATTTTAATGTAGCAAAAGAGTAACAATTTGCACATTTTGTTACTCAATATGTGCAAATTGTTACTCTTTTGCTACAGTGATTTCACTGTAGCAAAAAATTATTTCTTGACAAGATTTTACAAAAAAAAAAATGCTACAGTGATTTCACTATAGCAAAAGAGTAACAATTGTTGAAGATTGTTACTCTTTTTGGTACAGTGTTTTTGTTAGGCTCAAATAAATGCCCACATGTACAATTGCATATAGGGGACTTGATCACATGTACAGCTGACTGTAAGAGTAAAAGAGACAATTTTTTATCGAGAGGACCTAACACTAATTAACCATGTTGACTGGCTTTATCACTAAAATCAATTTTTTAAAGGTATTACCCTGAAAATCAATGTATTACATTAATATTTTTAAACGTTCTTATGGTTTGTTATTGTGTTAATTTTAACCTGGAATGAGATATGGTAGAATTTGGGTAGGGATATTACTATATGAGTGGTTATAATTGATGCAGGCGCCGATAAAGTGCACTACAATCTTAAACCCTTTTAGGGTCCCTTTGGTCAATAACTAGATTTAGTGATCAATATAGCGACGTATAGCTCAAAAGGACAGCAAATATAAGTTATCTCGTGCAGGACTAAAAGTCTACGCAATCAACATAAAGCAGATTTCAGATTGAACAATAAAGAACGCAATATTATCACAAAACTAATTTCAGCAATTAATAGATTCAATCGCAGCAATAAATATGGAAATTTAACGATAGGTTTGCATCAGATTTTTCACTAAAAATAGGTTAGATATGCTTGCTAGGGTTACCGACAGACTATAGCTAGCAAAACTAATGAATAGGCATATGTTAGGGCTTCAACTAGCGATGAAAGGGAAGATGACGGCTGCGATGCGGAGCGGAGGCAATGGAAACAAATGAAAATGATGCGGATGCGATGGGAAATAAAGTAAAAGATAGATATTGCCTGGGGTTTTCCGCCGTGGGTCGATTGCGAGGATGCGCCGATGATCCCGCACACGGAGCAAGGCCGGACGTCGGGAGAAGCCGGAAACTTCGGAAGAATAACACCGAGGCCTTCACGAGGCGAAGTCACGGATGTGGCGAGGGTCGGGGACACGAGTCTCTCCCGGAAGCTCTCACGTAGAGGCACGAATTTCAGCAATGATCAAAACTCTGAATTCTTCTTCTTTCTTCATCTTTTTGTAGATTTAGAGTTTCTGTTTTGATGGCCAAGATCAAAGGGGAATAAGGGTTGGATGGTGGGGATGCAAGGGCTAAGAAAGGCAAGGAAAAGGGAGAAAAACAAAGGAAAGAAGAGAGATCGAGAGAAGAGATGGAACGGAAGGGGGTCGGGGTGGCCTCGGGATCCGCACGTACAAGGGGCGGACGGGTGGGTTCACGGGAAAAAGAGAAGGGAGGGGGGGCGGCATCTCAATGTGAAGCCCTGTTGGGCTTAAGATAAGCCCATTTAACTCCTAATTGAAGCCTATATGTTGCCAAATCATCTAATTTAAGTTATTTTGCCATCTAACCGTCGGTTTCGAGATATAATCTCGTCCGTCGGTACCCCGCAAACACACACACCCAGATTTTTATTAATAACATGCAGAAACTCACCCGAGAAGACCCAGATTCAATCCGAAAAGCCCTCGGATGAGATCATGGACATCCCCCATGAATTGGGCAATAACATAAATAATACTAAGTTCTGAAATTAGGCCAAAAATATGGAAAATGGCCAAAACAGAAATAAACGACTAACAAGTCCTATATGGCTAATGTCCTCCAAGCATAAAAAAAAAAACGACAGTAACTAAGGTCTCTGGCGATGATCTGAAGATGCGGCGATGATCTGATGATGCTGATCATGTTGCATCAACTCCCCCGGACTATAGAGAACTCGACTCCGTCGAGTGGACGTCCAACTGTTGTACGAGGTCGGGCCGCTGTGCTCGCAACTGTCGCTCATCCACCTAGGTACAGTCTGAAAGTAGCCTGCCTACCCACCGAACAAGGAACCGTCGGAAAACACCACGACGGGTAGCAAGCTCTCTGACGTCAACGATCTCCTGTATCTGCTCTGTCTCGTCTCGCTGTGCATCAGAAAAAGGAATCTGTGGCGCTGACGGTGTATTTGGCCGGTCTCCGTGAAAAGAAAACAACTCTGAGATGTTGAAGATCGGTGATGTCGGCATATCATCTGGCAAATCCAGCAGGTAAGCATTGGGTCCTAATGCTCGGAGAACGCGAAAGGGCCCAAACTTCCTCTGGCTCAGCTTCCCATAAGATCCTGTGGAAAACCGCTCTCTGCGAAAGTAAACGAGGACCCAATCCCCTGGCTGAAAGGTGCTCTCTCGCCTGTGTAAATCTGCGCTGGCCTTATACCTGGCATTACTTTCCCTCAGTTTCTTAAGCGACTCTCGCTGTACGGTCTTGATGTGTTCAAGGAATTCATCAGCATCAGCACTTGCAGGACCTGTAGGCGGTAAGGCAGTTCTATCCAGAAAATGGGGAATAACATGGCCATAGACGATTTCAAAAGGGGTTTTACCTACTGAGCGATTAGTTGAACGATTATATGTGAATTCAGCTTGTGGTAAAACTACATCCCACTGTTTTGGTCTTTCACCAGCTAGACATCGAAGCATATCCCCTAGGCTACGGTTGACAACTTCCGTTTGTCCATCAGTTTGAGGGTGATACGCGCTACTGTATTGAAGTTTAGTTCCTAGCTTTGACCAAAGAGTACGCCAAAAGTGGCTTAAAAATCTAGTATCCCTATCGGATGTGAATGACCGTGGAATGCCATGTAGACGAACAACTTTCCTAAAGAATAACTCAGCTACATGAGATGCATCAGATGTTTTCCTACATGGTATGAAATGTGTCATTTTAGAAAATCGGTCTACAACCACAAATATTGAATCGACGTGCCGAAGTGTTCGAGGTAGACCTACAATGAAATCCATGGTGATATCCTCCCAAGGACGAGCAGGGATTGGTAGAGGAATGTAACGACCTGTATTCTGCTTCCTGCCTTTGAACATTTGACAGGTTCGACATCGTTGCACAAACCTGACGACTTCTTTCCTTAAGTGAGGCCAAAAGTAGCGTCGCTCCACTGACTCAATTGTTTTGGTTTGGCCAAAGTGACCACCCAAATTACTTCCGTGCAATTCATGGATTAACGTATCTCTAAAAGATTCATTCGGATTTTCCTCAGAGATGGTCCCCTCATGGGTGTTCTGAACAAGACTCTTGCAAAGGGAACACTCAGGGATGCACATACGGGTTCCACGGAACAAGAATCCCTCTTGGACGATATAGGAGGCCGTGGGATCAGTGCCTGTTTCCTGACAGGATCCCCAGATGGGACCGAAGTACGGATCAGTCGTGTACATTGACTTCAGTGCATCAAAAAAAAACAACGACGGGCTGTAAAGTGACTAGCATCAGGCCTCGTCGACTCAAAGCGTCAGCAGCTTTATTCAGGACTCCAACCTTATATCGGAGGTTGAACGTGTACTCTTGCAAGAAATTAGACCACTTAGCATGACGTTGGTTCAAACTACGCTGAGACTTCAGATAGCGAAGCGCTTCGTGGTCAGAATTGAGCACAAATTCTCGTTGGATCAAGAATGCCTCCAGTGCTTGAGGGCTTGAACAACCGCGTAAAACTCAATGTCGTATGTCGAGTAATTCAAACGCGTGACATTCAACTTCTCGCTGAAGAATGTGACGGGACGTCTTTCTTGAATAAGGACTGCTCCTATCCCGACGTGAGAGGCATCATAGTCAATCTCAAAGACCTTTTCAAAGTTCGGGAGTGCCAAAACTAGAGCACTCATCATTTTGATCTTGATGAGATCGAAACTCACTTCAACTTCAGGGGTCCAAAGGAAACCACCCTTCTTTATACAGTTCGTGAGAGGTGCAATGACGGAACTAAAGTTCTTAATGAATCTGCGATAAAAGGATGTTAGATCATGGAACCATCGCACATCACTAACGTTCTTTGGAATGGGCCATGACTTTGTAATACCCGGTGCGTTTGATTTCAGGGCAGCCCGGTTTTATTTATTTTCATTATTATTGTTGCTAAATTGATTGATTGTTTTTAGTATTTATGATCGTCATTGGTGTTTACTGGAGCATGAGTTGGACCGGGCAGTGGGCCCCGGGTCCGGGTCGCTAGGCGACGCTGGAGGCATGGCATGATTGTCTTGATAATTTAAATTAACTAGAATAAAAGGCTTTTAGGCGAGTCTGTCGGACTCGTGAAGTTTGCGCACCGGCCCGTCTCGGTGCGATGCGAGCCCGGGGTGCGAGCCTTGCTTGATCTGCGAGCAAAACTTGTTTAGTAGAGAAAAAAAAAAAATTAAAAACCCAAACCCCATCTCAACCCAACCCAACCCAACCGAAACCCCACCTTACCCTATTCAAATCTGTACTTTTCTTTTTTTTTTTAAAACCAACCCTTTTAACCAACCCTTTCAACCACCCCATCTCAACCCAACCCAAGCCCAGCAACCCACCTCTCTCAAACTCGATCCCATCTCTCTCCCTCTCTAAAACCTGATCCTATCTCTCTCCCTCTCTAAACCGATCTCTCTCTCCCATCTCACCTCTCAGCCACCCGATCTCTCTCTCTAACCCGATCCCTCTCTTCCCCCCTCTATCACTCATCCGAACCCTCTCTATCCCGCTGCCCCAACAACCCCGATCCCTTCCCAAAATACCCACGATTTTCTCCCCTCATCTCTATCCCGCCGACCTCATCCCTTTTCCCCCGATCCCAATCCCCGCAGCCCCCTCTTTCCTATAAATCAAAGCCCTAAACCGATCCGACCCCCCTCATCCCTCTCCGATCGATCTCCCTCGTCATCTTCCCGATCTCTCTCGTTTTCTCTCTCCTGCGGTGGGGCTCTACTCGCACGGCGCCGGAGAGCAACCGGCCGGAGGAGTCGCAGCCGGAGCCAACGACTCCCCATCGAGTCAGGTCAGCACTCCCATCTTCCCCTTTTTTGTCTTTTCTTTTTCCTGTTATTCTGTTGAGATCAACCACGACCAAAACCGTGGTTGTTGTTCCCCTTCGACACGGCCATGGCCGTTGGAATTGTAGCCGGCAACCGTGCAGCTGGCGAGGCCCGATGCAGCCAGGCCAGGCCCCACGGACCACCCAATACCCAGGTTCTACCCCCCTTTCACCTTGCCGTCGGGGTTACCGACGGCTTGCTATCGGCAGCCTGACAGGTTGTAGCCCCCAACCAGCCACCATCGACACCGTCCCTCCCTTTGCTATGGCAATTGAATGACTTGTGCCCACTGACCGAACCTACCCAGCCGACCTTTGGCTTAGTACAACCCATGACCGCCAGTATTGGTCGAGTACCCGAAACCGAAAACCTAGGGTAGAATTGTTATTTTCTTTTTGGTGGTGTTGTTGGCAATCGGCCCGATGGCGGATTCGCCAAGCCAAACCAGGTCACACCCGAACAACCCTCGTACCCATCCGGTCATTCCCAGATTCGACCCATCGAGACTGGTTGTTTACCCCCGATCCGAGTTTAGACTCGGTAAGGCCCATGAGTCCGTCGGTAAAATATTTTTCTAAACCCAAAACCCTAGCCCAAGGACGTCTCGGGCGAAAGACGGACCGAGTTCCGACTTGGCTTTCTCACCCTTGTAGGGACCCACCGACTTAGACTTTAATATATGCTCGTGTGATTGAATTACCAGTTCGTGACCGGGATGATCCAACCGCAGGCGGAGCTAAGACCAGTGACAGGAGTTCGTGCACGTCGACCAGGTGACACAGCACGCTTTCTTTAATAATTAATAACGTCAATATAGAAATTAAGGGTAGGTGTCCATAACGCTGCATGCGGGTCCCGCCGGACGTCGTCGCATGTGGTCGAGTGGACCCCGCCTTGCATGCGGAGTCGCGAGTCCGGCGACGCATGCATAAAAAGTTAATAATTTGATAATAAATTTTCTATTGTTTGCATGGACACCATAGATAGGTATTTCCCTTAATTGGAATAAATAAATAATAAAAGAATTATCGGGACCCACCCTCCTGAGGGAGCGTGGTAACCCTAGTAAAGGGATTTTGGGCGAGAGTGCTTTATGATATTTAATTTTGATGTTGGGTTGTGAGTGGGTGCGAATCCTGGTGTAATCCATCGAAAATGATTTAAACATTGTTTAGTTCATTCAATGCAATGTGTTTTGTTAATCTACCTGGTTAGAGGGTAGGGACCCCGTGCGCGCAAGGGTCGTGAACCACCTTGCGCGTACAACCGAAGTTAAGTAGGTTAGGGGTCACGGGCAAGGGTTGTGGTAAAGCCAATAGGAGGTGCCCTCGAGTAGAGATTGGCCTAGCAACCCTGTCCCGGGGAGTTGAAGTCCCCATAGTAAAGCAAATTGGGCGGTAGAGCTCCACCGTGAAAGACGGGAAACCCCTTATGATCATCTGGGTGAATTGTGCATGGAGTTGGTGGATGCACGGCGAGAGAGTTGGCCCTCTACATCGAAATAAAAGGCCCGATAGTAATGCCCGACCTGGGGCAGGTTGAACAAAATATCCGGGGTTCATGTATGAGTGTGTAATTGTCTGATTATAAATTTTGAATTGTATGACTGTTCACACGATGACCTAGTGACAGTAGGATTTGCATGTGAATGTAGAAATTGCATGGACACATAGGATGTGATTGAGAACATAGCTTGACAATTAGGTTAATCAGTAATTTGTCTTAAAATTTGAGCGTTGTTAGTTATTAAAATTGTTAGCTTGTCACTAGCCATTTATTTGGCTAATCTTCCAAATGTATTTTTGGGGGCTACTCATTCCCACGAGTAGACTCTTCTGCAGGAGTTGAGGCATCGGAGCAGCAGTAGGAGTCCAGGAACGAGTTTAGAGTTGCAGTTTTTTCCTTTTAATTCTAGTATGTCGTTTTATCAGTAGTCTCTTTCTTGCGATGTAATCGAGTGGATTGGAATAAGACTTCTATTATTAGGCACCTAGTGTGATAAGTGGTAATGTGCCAGCTGAATTTCTTTGGGTAGGCCTCTCCTCAAGGCCCAAAGCCTAGGTTAGATCACCACAAAAATATAAGACGAATAATTGACCTAATTTGACAAGCCCAGTAGATAGGACCTCCAGACAGATGCACCGAGTGTTCGGGAGCGAGTGAGATACTCGGCTCGCCGTCGGAGGCTTGAGCCTCGTGCTCCTTTAGAGGATATTCTTTCAGTATGTTGTGACACCGTTGGGTCGCATGTACTGAAAGGATATCCCTTTTAAAGGTCGAGCCTGAGCTTTTGTTTCTTCCCCTTCTTTCATTTGCTTGTGTGTGAGCGTAGAAAGAGCCCAGTGTGAATCCTAAATTTGCATAGTTAAATAACCATACCCAGAACCCTTTTTCCTTTTCTCACCTTACACCCCAGAAATCGGTCTTTAGATTTCTGGGGCGTGACAGACTTGATGGCTTCGACCTTCTCTGGATCGACCCGTATCCTTTCGGAGCACACGATGTAGCTTAGAAAGGTCAAGCTGTCTGTCAGAAAAGTGCACTTCTTCAGATGGATGTACAGCTTGTCTTTCCTAAGCGTTTTCAGGACTTCTCGCAAGTGCTCGACATGTTGTTCAGATGTCGTACTATAGATAAGGATGTCATCAAAGTATACGACAACGAACTTCCCTATGAATGGTCTGAGCACCTGATTCATAAACCTCATAAAGGTACTTGGTGCATTCGATAGACCAAATGGCATTACTAGCCCTTCATACAGTCCTTCCCGGGTTTTAAAGGCAGTCTTCCATTCATCGCCGGGTCGTACGCGGATCTGATGATAACCGCTACGAAGATCAATTTTTGAAAAGATTTTCGTGCCATGTAGCATGTCAAGCATATCATCCAATCGGGGAATCGAAAATCTATACTTGATCGTTATTCGATTGATGACACGATAATCTATGCATATTCTCCATGTCCCATCCTTCTTGGGAGTTAGAAGTGCAGGTACTGTGCATGGACTCATGCTCTCTTGGATTAGTCCCTTTTGCAGTAACTCGGTAACCTGTCGACGCGTCTCCTCGTATTTAGACGGACTCATTCGGTAGTGAGGAAGGTGAGGTAGCGTCGCTCCTGGGACTAGGTCAATGCAATATTGAATATTAGTTCCTCTGGGATGAGATCATTGAACTATTCAAGTAGGACTCGAATCTCATTAGGAATGTTAGGGCCCTCTGTGGCTTCTTTTGCTACTAGGAAAAAGATGGAGTGAGATTCTCTAAGCTCGTCCTCAAAGCAAGCTTGTGTCAGCAATGTTGGTACGGCTTTCGGTCTTTCTTTTGGTAATTTCGGGGTGACGGGTGGGGGTGTCGGTTTACTAGAAATTGGTTTCAGGGGTTCCCTCTGAGGCACTAAGGTGATATTATAGTCATCTTTGCAGAAGGAGTAAGCGTTCTTCTCCCCATCATGTGTTGTCTTTCTGTCGTACTGCCACGGGCAGCCCAACAGAATGTGACAAATACCCAAGGGCGCCACGTCACACCAAACAGCTTCCTTATACATCTTGCCAATGGTGTATTCGACTAGGCATCGCTCTTTAATAGCGACATCTGATCCTTTCTTAAACCAAGACAGGTTGTATGGCTTGATCAGCTTCTCTGTCTTGAGCCCTAACTTGTCAACCATGATCTGGGCGACCAAGTTCTCGGTACTACCACTGTCTATGATGAGGATGCAATGCCTCCCCTTTGAGGTACAAGTGGTGTGGAAGATGTTCCTTCTAAGCCATCGATCTGGTTTAGGAGCTTTCGGGGTCGATAAAACACGGTGCATGACTAGTGCATACGTTGCCTCGTCAGCTTCAGCGACGACATCATGTGTTTCGTCATCCTCCTGATATTCGGCATCTCTAGGGTCATCATCATGCCCTTCTTCAGCCATGTTGTTTAGGGTTTCCTCAGTTGGCTCTTCACTTTCTATCAGATGGGTCTGATGTCTCCTTTTTAGGTATTCGGCGATGAGATGTCCTACTTCCCTATACTCGAAGCATTTGTAAGTCGCTCCGGGTGGTCGACTTCCTATCGCACCTTGCTCACGACTTGATTGTTCAACCTGACCAGGGGGTTGATTGGTTCTTGATGGAGTTATAGTCGGAGTGGGAACAGGTGGGGTGACTCTAGTAGGAGGGGCTCCTCTTCCAGCTGAAGGAGCACCTGGGGCCACTCTAGGGGCAACTTCTCTTCTAAAGGCTCGTTGTTGAATCTTCTCAGCCTTGAGGGCTTGTCTAGATGCTTCCATCATAGTGAGGATGGTCTGCATTGCTAGCACGTCCTGAATTTGATAGTGCAATCCCGAGACGTAGCGTGCAGCCTTCTGTTCATCGTCTTCCGGGATGGCGTTACGAATGGTCAGGATGTCAAACTCTTCAGTGTACTCCTGTACGCTTCGATTGCCTTGTTTCAGGCTAAGCAGCCTCTGGTACAGAGAGGTACGGTAGTCAGGAGGAAGGTACTTCAGTCGCATCTTGTCACGCATTTTGGCCCACGTTGCGACCTTTTGCTTCCCTTTCCTAAGGCGACTTGTTTGCAACTCTCGCCACCAAACCAAAGCGGCTCCTTTCAGTTTAGTTGCCACGAGTTTGACTTTTCGATCGTCAGAGAGATCTTTCCATTCAAAGAAGTGCTCGACGCTTTCTATTCAGTCAAGGAATGCGTCAGCATCATGACTTCCCCTAAAGTCATCGATGTCAACTCGGACTCCGTAACCTTGGGATCTCTCAAGGGCTCACACAAGCACTACACCAAAATCAGGATTTAGTAACACAGCCAACTGTTATAAATATGTTTAGTAACACAAAAAAACCGTTAGGAATATGGCGTTATAGATATTTGTAACACTTTTTGTAACAACCGTTACTAATTGACCGTTACAATTTGTCTGTTTTGGTGTAGTGAAGGCGCTCTTCCATGCCGTGCTGATCACGCGCATGCTGCTCTCTAGGGTTTCTGGGACGACCGAACTGAACGTACTCTCGTTCGAAGTCTACGTCGGACTCGTCCAACTCAGCTTCAGACTCAGGGGGCGAATCAAGATAGTCAGCTCAATTTTGCTCTTTCGGTTGGTATCGGTTGTGATTCTAAGGTAAGGCTTGATTCTGGTTCTGAGGTGGGTTTGGGATCGGATTTCGATTTACGCCCTGGTTTCGATCTTGCTCTTCGACCCTATGACCCTCGGCATATGGATTGGTTTCTGCCCCTCCCGGGTCCTCTTCGACCGGTCGGGTATTAGGGTTGACGCCTCTATCTTGTAACAGTAATCCCAGCCTATCGGTGATCTCTTGCAACAAGGTTGCATGTCGATCCAACGTATTTTGGGTCGCTTCTTGCCAAGCACCACGAGGTTGTGGTCCTCGAGGAAAACATCCCCGATTCCGGGCATCCCGGTGCAGATGGGTACGATCAGCCATGGGTTACGAGATATGCAGAGGTTTCACACAATGCAATCCTAACACTAGATGCAAATTCAAGCACGCAACATTATGCCCTATGCAAAATCAGTAAATAAGAAGATGAGGGTTTGCTGAAATTCAGCACTCAAAAGAAACCCGAACAGGTTCTTTCGAGCTCTGATACCAACTTGATGCAGGTGCCGATAAGGTGCACTACAATCTTAAACCCTTTTAGGGTTCCCTTTGGTCAATAACTAGATTTAGTGATCAATATAGCGACGTATAGCTCAAAAGGACAACAAATATAAGTTATCTCGCGCAGGACTAAAAGTCTACGCAATCAACATAAAGCAGATTTCAGATTGAACAATAAAGAACGCAATATTATCACAAAACTAATTTCAGCAATTAATAGATTCAATCGCAGTAATAGATATAGAAATTTAACAATAGGTTTGCATCAGATTTTTCACTAAAAATAGGTTAGATATGCTTGCTAGGGTCACCGACAGACTATAGATAGCAAAACTAATGAATAGGCATATGTTAGGGCTTCAACTAGCGATGAAAGGGAAGATGATGGCTGCGATGCAGAGCGGAGGCAATGGAAACAAATAAAAACGATACTGATGCGATGGGAAATAAAGTAAAAGATAGATACTGCCTGGGATTTTTCGTCGTGGGTCGATTGCGAGGATGCGCCGATGATCCCGCACACGGAACAAGGCTGGATGTCGGGAGAAGCCGAAACCTTCGGAAGAACAACACCGAGGCCTTCACGAGGCAAAGTCGCGGATGCGGCGAGGGTCGGGGACACGAGTCTCTCCCGGAAGCTCTCACGTAGAGGCACGAATTTCAGCAATGATCAAAACTCTGAATTCTTCTTCTTTCTTTATCTTTTTGTAGAGTTAGGGTTTCTGTTTTGATGGCCAAGATCAAAGGGGAATAAGGGTTGCATGATGGAGATGCAAGGGCTAAGAAAGGCAAGGAAAAGGGAGGAAAACAAGGGAAAGAAGAGAGAGAGAAGAGAGGGAACGGAAGGGGGTCGGGGTGGCCTCGGGATCCGCACGGACAAGGGGCGGACGGGTGGATTCACGGGAAAAAGAGAAGGGGGGGCATCTCAATGTGAAGCCCTGTTGGGCTTAAGATAAGCTCATTTAACTCCTAATTGAAGCTCATATGTTGCCACGTCATCTAATTTGAGTTATTTTGCCATCTAACCGTCGGCTTCGAGAAATAATCTCGTCCGTTGGTACCCCGCAAACACACGCACCCAGATTTTTATTAATAACATGCAGAAACTCACCCGAGAAGACCCGGATTCAATCCGAAAAACCATCGGATAAAATCATGGACATCCCCCATGAATTGGGCAAGAACATAAATAATACTAAGTGCTGAAATTAGGCCAAAAACATAGAAAATGGCCAAAAACTGAAATAAACGACTAACAAGTCTCATACGGCTAATGTCCTCCAAGCATAAAAATAAAAACGACAGTAACTAAGGTCTCTGGCGATGATCTGATGATGCTGATCATGCTGCATCAATAATTTAGGCATATTGCAACAATTTGGAATTCAAGTATATTATCTGATATACAAAAGTTAGAGGGGAAATTGGGTATAGGGTCTTGGTTATGGGTATTGGGATGCCCATTGCAATACCCAAAAGTTGATCGGGTAAAGTTTTTATACCCATACCCTACCCAAATCTTGTTTTGGTTACAAAATTTATACTCATAACCTAAGTTTCGGGTCGGGTTCGAGTTGGACTTTTTGGTTTTTCGAACTCCACTGCCACCCATACCTTCGTTGCCATATATCCCTTGCACCCCGAACTAAGGGCGTGTTTGGTTCCCAATTTTCAAGCCCATTTTCTGGCATCTTTATCCATTACCTTCCTTACTGTGCCAACACCTGCGTTTGGTTTCCGGTTTTTTGGCGGGCTTTGCCACCCCCCCCCTCGTGTCCCATTCCGCCATACGCGCCCACACTCCACCCCCCAAACCATCCAGTACAAAACAGCGAACTAAACATAGGAATAGGAGTCTCATTCTCATGTTTGTCGTTCTCATGCATTCCCAAGTTTGTCAAACTGGGAACCAAACACGCCCTATGCGCTAGGCTGTGATCGTTGAATATCATTTTTTCAGTGGAAAATATTATTTAACCAAAATGTTTTACAGGCTTCTGTTGGACAGAATGATGTGTATCCATCATAGGCCGGACAGGTGGAACCATGTGACACATGAAGAATCCCAACCATCCATGATAGAGATGGTGAAGTGCGGCATCCGGAGATGGAAGGCCCTCTGATAGGTGGCTGCATTTGGCCCCCAGCCGTCGTCCCACGGATGGTTAGGATTCGTCATATCCGGCCATAATCAGATGGGCAAAAGTGGAGCCCTCAATCACTGTGAATTAGAGACAGCAATGCATGTGGCGTGGACCGAAGAAATCAATGGCTAGGATGAACGTTGATGCCGTGTGACTCAGCACGACTTGACCCAAGGGCCCGTGGGCTGGGCTCAGGCTGTGAACTGGAGCTTACAGCCCGATCGGAAAGTCGGCTCGACGAACATGATATCATATCCATAAATATTTACTCTATAGAGAAAGCGGGCATGGGGCCAGGGCTCGCTCGCAGGCCACTCAACCCCCCCCCCCCCCCCCCCCCCCCCGGCGGTGAATCGCACTCCCCTCCGGTGCTAGTCTCACTTTCCACTTAGTTAATCGCAGTCGCCTCCTCCGGCAGCCCCCGTCCCCGATCGTGAATCGCACTCGCAGCCTCCAGTCCCCCTTCCCCTCCGTCAGGGCAGCACGACAGTGAATCACAGTCGCCCCCCTCCGTCTCCGGTCCATCGTCCCCTTTGTCAAGCTACCCCAACAGGTGAATTGCAACTCGTCCCCTTCGGTTCCGGTCCCCTTTCCCTCCGTCAGGCCACCCAACCTGTGAATCACACTCATCCCCACCGATAAGCACCATCGACGATGAGGTCGAGGGTGCCTGCTGGAGGGGACGGAGGAGATGAGGAGATGAGGAGTTGGGGGGGGGGGGGGGGGGGTGCTGCCGGATCCGGAGGGAGCGAGTGTTATTCACCATCGAAGTGGACTAACGAAGGGGAAGGAGGAGATGAGGAGTTGGGGGGGCTGCCGGTGTTGGATGGGGGACCGAAGCCGGAGGGGAAAGAGATTGCGAGACCTGCTCAAAAATCAGATAAAAAAAAATACACCTTACCTTAGATGGACAGTTTAATCATTTGAATCGGATGGTTAGGAGTAGACCGTCTAATTTCAATTAGGTTGTGAACTCATACCCTGTATCCTCTAAATATAATGTGAGTTTTATTTTTGTTATACATAATATGAAACTATATATGAGCAGAGTTTATTTCAAGTTGGTCTGCTCCGATGGCTCTAGCCCATCAGACCTGACCAGACCCAAACGCCTGCGGCTCAGTACATCCGGTCCGGACCAGAGATTGGATCCTTGACCAGAGGTTCGCCCGGCCTGACGAGTCTGAGAAAGCTGCACTCTCCAATGACCGCCGGGTACTAGTTCGACCCGGCCTGATTTACATCCCTAAGTTACTAGAAAGATTCACCAACAAGGAATGCTGGACATGGGCCAATTGTTTGGTGAATAAGTAGAGATGGCAATGGGTTTTCCGTCATTTCAGTTTTTAGGGAAGAAGGATATGAAATCTACTGAAGTCCTATGCCAAAAGTGATTCCCTATTCCTAGGAAAGCCTCTTTTTTTCTAAACTAGGGAGCCAAATATGCAGAAGCTTTTGGAGAAGCTCTTACCCGCAAAGCAATTTGGGTCTACCATCCGTGGAGTCAACAAGTCTAGACCAGAGGCCATGGATGATGGGGTCCTAAACTAAGTCGGTCAAGCTTAGTTGGCCCTACCTACTTGACTCGGATTATACCATCTTTGAGGCCCTAACCCTTTATTGAACAAGCATAAAATCCTACAAAATACCCACCTCATCATTGGTAGGGGCAGGGATGCAAATTAGTAAGATTTTGTGGCCTTCCAAAGAATTTAGGCAAGGCAAGAAATATCTAGATTCCAACTCCCATCCTCTTTGCATGTCATCGGAGATTTCAATATGTGAATGCAGCCACGTGTGAATCTCACTCAGTCTAGATTTTGGTGGGTTAAGTCATATGCTAGATGCAACTAGTGAATCGCATCAACCCATGGATGCAAGCACCCTGACGGGTGAAGCTCACTTGGTCCCAATTTTAAGGGGGTCTCATATGCTTGTATCTACGGCTTGGTACGGTGCTCTCGTAAGTGTGAGTGCATCGGACGGTCCTGTGACGAGGTTGCACCACATCAGCATGTATCCCGGATCCACTGAATATTTTCTCTCCACTTAGAGCAAAATGTCTTCGGACATTATCAGAGCTTTAGGTTCTGAACGGTGACTTCAACATCACTGGATTTTGCTTCAAAAAGAAGCGGAGACACGAGAAGCTTTAGGGCAATGGAGGAATTCGCTCCATTCGCTTTTTTTTTTTTTGGGAAATCAAGGGGGTTCTATCAACAGCGCCCCAAGCCAAGATAAAATACAATTGCAGATGTGATAAGCTTGGTTATCTGGGAAAGAGGAAGACTCTTCTTAAATGAGAGAAGCACTTATACATCCTTAGAAACAAGCTAGGTCAAAAATAAAATCTAAAGTATTTCAGTCAGCGAAATCCAAATCCTGAGTCAGGGAATGAGCCGCAATCAAATGAGCAACATCATTCGCCTCAAAAAAAGCATGACCAGGCTGAACAAAGAAGAATAGATTTATGATCCTCCTTCATTCCACAATATCATTACGGACACGCCATGGCGGGCGGGATAAAATATGCATCCAACAGAAGGGTAATCACTGTGAGATTATCTTTCTCCACGATCACATTGTTAGCATTTGTTTCAAGAAGAAAGTTGATCCCCTCTAACATTGCTAACGCCTCTTATTCAAGAGGGGAGCAACGGTACAAAACTCGGCCCCTATTATAGATATGTATGTCAAATTCATCTATGATGATAAGTCCATAGGCCGCCTTATCAAGCCAGATAGCTGCATCATCGTTAAGTTTCAAGACACACTGAGGGAGCCTAGCCCAAGGTGAATCTCGAGATCTGTCCTCCAGTCTATGGGTTGAAGTAGCGTCCTTTATAGTATCAGTGAAAAGGGAGGAAGCTTGAGAAATGATGCTTGTATGACTTGGGTGGATATTATCAAAGATTGCATTTTCTTGTCTTCCAAATGAACTACAATAGATAAAGAAATAATCCAACCAAATTGATACTCTGCTATCCTGAATTGATACTCCAAAATTATAGCTGCTACAGTGATTCTGCGCTAGAGTATCAATTCGGTGCTACAGTGAAATTACTGTAACAACTGAATTGATAATATGCTAACCCGAACTGATACTCCATAACTATAGTTGCTATAGTGATTCTGGAGTATCAATTCGATCGGTTACTGCAATAAAATCACTATAGGTGCTACGGTGAAATCAATGTAGCAACCAAATTGATACTCTACAGCCCGAATTGATACTGCAGAATCACGGTAGCAGCTACAATGATTTTAATGTATCGGTTCAGACAGTAGAGTATGATCAATTCGATTGCTACAGTATCATCGTTGCTAGCATAGTAAAATCACTGCTATAGTGGAATCATTGTAGCAACTATAGTGCTTTGAATCTATTATTGGGGATTTCACTATACATCACATGTCTTTTTTTTTGCAATTCAAAACCCAACCTGTCCGTCACTCTCGCCTACTCTCTAGCCAGACACTGGGTACCAATCCCAACGGGTTGCCCAGAGCCAGTAGGTCTGAATAGAGCGGTGGGGAGAACAGTGGACTAAGTGATACCAATTCTCATTGATGATTTTCAGAATCCTTACCGAGAATCTCTTTAAAGAGCGGGGGAAAGCTGCCAAAAGGAGTCAAAAAATAGAAGTCAATATTATAATGTAAAGCATAGGAAGCTGATAGTCCACCGCCTGGTTGCAATCTCTTAATTCTCACATGATTTAGCTCGTAACTTGCGAACAACGGTGTTGGATGAGATATAGTCTAGGGCATGTAAAAACTTGGTTGATTAATAAATGATTGATATTTTACTTTATGATGTGTATCTTTGTATGTGTTCTGTGTACATGACCTAAAGGAGCCATGACTACATAGTAGTCCATCTAAGTGGGAGACTCAGTGAATTGGTCTTATAAGACTAAATCATTCGCAGCTCTAATTAGGGTTGATCGTCCTATCAGGTTAAGCTGTTGTAATGACAGAGCATGGATTTCTCCACCATGGTCATTGCCAGGTACAGTGTCTGTGACCGAACGGAACCAACACGGTGCACAAATCAGTGAGCAAACACGGGTTCACATAGCCATGTTTCAGATTATGGTAATCGATCATAAACCCTTTAGGAACCTGTTGGAATTGGATCCGCTTATCAGAGTCGCAGCGGAAGCAAAAGAAAGATCCGAAGATCATACGGTGTATGTTTCATTACAATTTCGCTATAAAACAATCTACATGCATATCTATGATCTTAGTATATGTGCGGACACCCTAGAGGCATACTACGATCTACGGAAGACATGCATGCATCTAGTTAGATGTTTAGATTCATCATACCTTATGGATCTATGATCCGGAGATGACAGAACGATGAAGAACCATACTTGAATCGTAAGGGAAACTATCGGATAGCACCTTGTCATTTGCGAATTGAAGAATCCTCGAAATCCCGTCTCTGAGTGCAAGGATTACGAGCCGACGGAGGAATCCGTTGCGAAGACGATGGCGAGCCGCGAGGTTTCCTCCTTCTCTTTCTATCTTCTTCCTTCTCCTTCCTTCCTCTTTCTTCTCCCTTCTTCTTCCTCTCTTTTCCTTGGCTGAAACCATAAAGGAGGAGGCTTGGGAGGGGGTTCGGATTTTTGGAGGAGAGGGAGCCTTAAGGCCGGCCCCTCCCTCTCCCTATTCTCTTATAGGGCCGGTCTCCCATGGCTTCAAGGAAGCTAGGGCTGGCCCTAGATAGATAAGGATAGAGGGGGGGCGGCTTTTAGGGATTTCCAATTTCTATCGTGAAGCCTGGACGAAAACGCCCTTTACGAAAAGTGAAAAACTGAAAGAGAGACTGAGTGAGGTGCGCTACTCGGAATCAAGTTCCGTCAGCGCCTGTGAGCTCCTGGAATTATTCTGCTCATTCTAAGATCCATATTCAATGTGTTCTGAGCCATATTTCAGTATTTACCAAAATACCCCTACGGCCCGTAACATATATGAATTAGGTTTTTTGGCTCCGGGCTTGCGCTCCATCGCGCTAATTCGCATCCAACATATCCAACTAGGTCGGGGAACAATTCCTATATGCAACGACAGGGTGGAACCTTTAGGGTTCGAGATCTCTAGCTCCAACTGGATCCCTGATTAACTGTTCCGGTGACACACCGAAAGTTTCGTTAATCAGCCCTAATCCGATTAACCCGTGTAGCCACCTAGAGTGCGACGCGAGTTGAACTCTAGTGATCCTAAACTTATGTTTGTAACACCTGTGGTGTTAGATTTGAGAATAATAGAAATCCTCCATGGCTAGTTTTGTCTTTTTACAGCCAGAGTTTTTCTTTGGGCTTTTTCCCAATAAATGGATCGTAAACCTATGAGATGTTTTACGTTCACATTCTCCGTAACTTTGAGCATGTCACGATGGTGCGTTCCGTGCAACGATCAGGTGTATGCGTAGCCAGTTTCGGCAGCCCGGCAGGTAAACCCTAGAAAAACGATAATTGGTCAATAGTTGTAGCCGTTTTGTTTTCCACAAGAGATCGGGTGATCGGATCATAACAAAACAAGATACGTTAGATGAGGCTCTGAGAGAGCATTCCAATGAGCCTGAGTTAGGGTCGATCCGACACCCGGGTGAATAGTTATTGCTATTTTGAGTTTTGGAGTCTTTCCTTCTTTTTGGGAGATCCAGAGGTCAGAAAATTATGTACCAAGCGCTAACGCATTCGCGTTGACGAGAAATTTCCAACGAATCCTCTCGGGCCCTATTCCGACTTCTGGTTTGATAGTTACAGGTGATTATTCTTTTCAGCCCGGTTGATGGACGAATCGCATCCGGATTCCAACCGAGCCCGGTTCAGGGCTCGGGACCGAGCCCGGCCAGCCCTGGAGCCTGCCACCCGGTCTCCTAGCATAACTTAAGCTCTCCTGACCTCCCTCCCCAGTGATTTAAAATCTGAAATTCGGATGAGAATGATTGGGCAAGATTTGGGGATGATAAACCCATATCTTCCATACCATTATCCCCTCCCCCTTATTAGGAAGCCTTAACCAACCCTATCCCCCGTCCCTTTTTATCACAGCCTCCCCTTTATCTATAAATAGAGAGAGAATGAGAGGAGAGAGAGAGAGAGAGAGAGAGAGAGAGAGAGAGAGAACGGGAGAAATAGAGAGAAAGAGAACGAGAGGAAGAGAGAGAACGTGAGAGAACGTGAGAAAAAGAGAGAGAGAGAGAGAGAGAGAGAGAGAGAGAGAGATAGAGAGAACGGGAGAGAGAGAGAGAGAGAGAGCGAGGCAGAGAGAGGGAAGGAGTAGAGATCGAGGGAGAGGGAGCAGCCGACCCACCCCTCGCCGGAGCCCCGACGAGCACGCCGAGACCCCCAGGTCAGCCCCCTCCTCCTCTCATCCCCTCCGCGACCCAACCCCGCGACCCCCGGCCCTTCCTCCTCCATTGCCGCGGCCCACATGGACAGTGACCGCCGCCGCACCGAGCCCCTCCCGACGTTCCCCGGCGCACCACCACCGGCCGTAGATCAACCCCGCGCGACCCCCCCCCCCCCCCGCCGTCCAAGCTTTTGGGGCTCCGACGAGGGCTCCGGCCGCCTCCCACCGCGCCTCCTCTGTGGGGGTGGTGCGGGAGAGGCCGGCCGAGCGCTCGCCGGCGCTCCAGGCCTCCCCTCCCGTCGGCCGCCGGCGCGCAGGAAACCCCCCCGGCTGGACATCTCGTGGAGAAGAAGGAGTTGGGGGGGGTAGAACAGTAATTTTCCAGGTTATAATTAAACCCCAGACCCGACCTATTAAACCCTGAACCCGACCCGACTTTGCATTGCACCCCAGACCCGACCCGTTTAGCCCTGAACCCGACCCAGCAGACTTGACCCGAGCCACACAGTGAACCGGTCTGGTTCACCCGAACCAGACCCATGAACCAGTCGATTTTGGTTCGACTGCCATTTCTCCGTCCGAACTCGGAATTGGACGAAACTAGCGCCATTTTGACCGGATCGGAAAATACTACCTGTTGGCCATAGTTTATCATAGTAATTGTGCTATTTAATCCCCTGTTTTATCCTTAGACCAAATCTTATCGCGGTACCGTGGTTTGACCACCGTTTCATCGTCCGAACTCGGATTCGGACAAAACCAGCGGCATTGTGCTCAGAATATTGAGTCCCACCTATTAAACCCAGAATATAACCCTAGAACCTCTTCTACCCTAGTGAACCAACCATGCGATCTGTTTTACCGGTTATACGTGGTTTGACCCGAAACCATTCGACCGAAGTCGGATTCCAGCGAAACTGGAACCATCGAAAAGGGTTCTTCGAGCCCGATTCGATGAGTAGGTTTAGCTTCTGTTTACTTGATTGACTTAGTATGGTTTAGGATCGAGTTCTTCAGTCGCAAGGTTTTGCGTACTGTTGACTCAATGTTGGTCCCCTATCGAGGGTGCCCGATTATCCTTGGCATAAAACCCTTATCGTAGATTCTTTTGTTTTTATCGATAGAGTTGTGATACGGAGCTGTGGTTATTATCAGACATTGATCGTGGTGATCCAGCGGAGACGGATCAGAAGCATATAGCAAGCCGGAGTCGTGTGCGATCGACAACCAGGTGACATCTACTACCCTTGCGTGGTCTTTAATAGTGGGAAATGAGAATGACTAAGGGTAGGTGTCCATGACACTGCATGTGGGCCCCACCGGGCATCGTCGCATGTGGTCAAATGGACCCCGCCTTGCATGCGGAGTCGCGAGTCCGGCGACGCATGCTTTAAAATATTAATATAATAATAATAATAATGATTGCTTTTGATTGTATGGATACCGTAATTAGGATTCCCTTAAATTAAATAATAAATTGAATAACTAATAATTATCGGGGCCCACCCTCTTGAGAGGAGTATGGCAACCCTAGCACACGGGTCACTGGGATGAGTGTCTTACTTTACTGATTTATTATTGTCATATGGGTTGCGAGAGCAGTACGAGACCAGGGGTAAATTGTTGGAAATTGTTAAGCATTAAATATACCTTTTGTAGCTTCAGTATATATGTTGAAAGATGTTATGTGTGAATCTACCTGGTTAGAGGGTAGGGACCCCGTGCGCGCAAGGGCCGTGAACCACCCTGCGCATACAGCCGAAGTTAAGTAGGTTAGGGGTCACGGGCAAGGGTTGTGGTAAAGCCAATAGGAGGTGCCCTCGAGTAGGGATTGGCCTAGCAACCCTGTCCCGGGGAGTTGAAGTCCCCATAGTAAAGCAAGTTGGGCGGTAGAGCTCCACCGTGAAAGACGGGAAACCCCTTATGATCATCTGGGTGATTTGTGCATGGTGTTGGTGGATGCACGGCGAGAGAGTTGGCCCTCTACATCGAAATAAAAGGCCCTATAGTAATGCCCGACCGGGGGCAGGATGAACAAAATATCCGGGGTTCACATTTTGATAGTGTGTGTTTTATCTATATATGAATTTAGAATTGTGTGGCTGTTATATGATGACTTCGTGACTTTATATGAACGTCTTATTTAATTTGTTCTTTAATGCTGTAGAACATTGAATGGACTTTATGTTAGATAACCTAGTGACAGTAGGAATTGCATGTGAATATAGACTACTGATAGGTTTAGGTATCATTCTACAAACTTTGATCATACTAGAACTGCTAGATTATATCTTAATTTATTACTTTTGGTCGTCTCATATTATTATAGACTATTTGGATGTCACTAGTCATTAATTTGGCTAATCTCCCAATTTCCTATTGGGGGCTACTCTTTCCCACGAGTAGGCTCAGTTGCAGGTCCGGAGGCTCAGGAGTAGCAGTAGGATTCCAGAGGCGGAGTTAGAGTTGCAGTGTTACCTTTCAGCTTAGTACGTCAATCTTGTAATCTTTTCTCTTCAGACATTGTAATTTTATTAGAATAAGAGTTTTTATTAGTTAGTTAGTATTCTATGGTTGTAGTTGCAATGGTTCCAGCTGAATTCTTTTGGGTAGGTCTTTCCTCAAGGCCCCAAGCCTAGGATAGATTATGATGAAAATATAAGTGCATATAAATGACTAAATTGATTAACCCTGTAGATAGGAACTCTAGACTGGTGCACCTGAGTGTTAGGGAGTGGATGAGACTACTTGGCTAGCCGTAGAAGGCTTGAGCCTCGTGCTCCCTCAGATAGACTCCTGTCAGTATGTAGTAGCACCGACAGGTCACTCATATTGAGAGGATATGACTTTTGAAGGTTGAGCTTGACTAGATAATATCTTCTCTCTGTTGATAATTTCTCTTTCTTTGCTTTTTTAATAAAAATGTTTTTCGAAAAATCAAATTTAAAAGATTCCCCTCTTGTTTCTCCCTCCTTCTTGTTTTTCATATTAGAGAGCGTAGAAGCCCTATGAGAACCCAAATTGGTGTAATTAATTGACCAAACCCAAATCCCATCTTTTTCTCACCTCACACCCCAGGGATCAGTCTTCAGATTTCTGGGGCGTGACAGCTGGTATCAGAGCTTAGGGATATGTTCCTAGGGGTTTTGTTAGGATGTGGTTCGTGTCTTACGATTCTTTCTTCGAAAAGTTTAGACTCTAGTGGTGTTAGAATGTTTTCTAGAGATTGTATAGATATTGAGTCGATAGAATTCTCGTAGTAGCTAGTACCGTGGTATAGCGATTATTTCTAAGGATAAGGACCTAGGGTTAATCATACTTGGAGAACTGGTTTTGTTTGAGGAATTGATCTGTAACTAAGAACTATCTATGATTGAGTTTTTGATTGATCGAGAATCGTGAATCAATCTATATGTCGTATGAGTATG
Source organism: Chamaelirium japonicum (assembly GCA_947650365.1). NCBI lineage: Eukaryota > Viridiplantae > Streptophyta > Magnoliopsida > Liliales > Melanthiaceae > Chamaelirium > Chamaelirium japonicum. The sequence continues at coordinate 13,560,153 of OX393555.1, read as the reverse complement.
ATTATATTTGAACTTTGATGTGCTATAATGTTTAGGTTTAGAGTTAGTCGTTACCACTCGGGTGATAGTTCTTAGGAAGGAGCCACGTGGAACATCTTAACCAAGGGTGGTATTTCTTGATCTCTAGACAGAAGTATAGTGTTTGAGTGTATATCAGAGTATAGGTTGGGAGTCTTCTAATATGGATTCTCTTGAACTTTCTAGTGGTACGGAGCCGACCAAGGACTAGATATTCAACTCTAGTTAGTAATTTGGTTGATTGGTTTTGGAATTGATGTATTTGAATATGTCTGGAAGGATGTATATCCTTGATGGTTTATCTGGCATGGTTGTGAGGTTACTCTTTTTGTTGGTTTTGTTATTTTTCGTTGACCCTAAGCGCTAGAAACCTAGTCGGTGTTTTATGATTCCTTGATCTTTGTTGACCCTTAGTATTAGAGACCTAGTAGGTGTTTAGGATCCCTTGATCTTCGTTGACCCTTAGTACTAGAGAGTTAGTTGGTGTTTTAGGATTCCTTGATTCTTATTGACCATTGGTACTAGAGACCTAGTTAGTGTTTTTAGGATTATCCATTATCTCGATATAGGTGTAATAATTAAATTAGTTTTCTTGTTAGATCTCTCTAGTGTATCGTGGGTTATAATTAGCTTGGTGTAGAGCTTGTGTGTTTTTTTTTAATGGATCCTATGAGTAATAATAATGACTCGTGGGGATAGTGGTTTCAATAAGTACACCAGGAGATAGAAATCTTAGGTGGTCGTTTGAATTTCCCTTGGTTAGTAGATTACGGGATACCTTGATAGTGACTCTTGCGAAAGAGTACGCACTGTTCCTATGGAACTTTGGCGGTGGTGATGATTGTCCGGTAGAGGATATACTGTGGCTACGCACTGACTCTTCGAAGGCTTTGGCGGTTGGTTTCACAGTTCTTATTGGGACTCGCGGGAGAGAGCGCACTGACTAGATGACAGTGACGTTAAGATGGAATTGAGATAATTGAGTACTAAAAAGATGTTAGTAACGATGTCAAGAGGACTGCCTATGTTTATAAAATTTGGGAATATCTTATCAGTTGGAATCTTAAGAATGATCATTATTCTGCTGATTCACCCAGCTTTGTTTCTAATTATTATTCGATTTTAGTAACTTTCGTTTGCTTCAGTTTCTTTTGAGTGATTGCCTTTAGTTCTCAGAATGTTAAGATTGTGCTAGTTCCCTCAGTTGTCCTTTTTCTAAATTGTCTCTATTTGTCTCGGGTCCTTTATTCTTATTTTTGTATGGTTACGAGGTTTTCGTCTAACTATCTCGATGATTAGTTTAGGGTAGAATTTAGTACTTGGTATCGATCTGCTCAGTCGATATTAGTGGGCCATTAGTTTTCTAGTAGGTAGTTTCTTCAGCCAACTCATAATAGTTTTGGTTTAGGATCGATCCCCTCGTCTTGTAGTGAGCCAATGAGATGACTATCTATTGTCAGAGTGTAGCTATCTAGTTTGGGTCCACTTGAGAAATAGATTTTTCGGGCATTTGTTCTTTAGTTCCTTGAGCAGTATTGGTAGTTCGGTTAGTGTAAGTGTTAGTCTCATAGGAATCTTATAGGATTTTAGTTTAGTATTAGATACACGTTAGGCGTACTAGTAGAGACATCTCTTTTGTCAAATCATTCTGGAATGTGCACTTAAGCATATGTGTATGGGCGCATATGTGTAGTATACATTGCTATGATTGTAGAGTCGATACCAAAAGTATAAATTATATATGGGTGTATGGGTACTCATATACATTGATATACCTTTTATATCGGCACTGATAATTGAGTGCATTTTTAGTTTCTGAATCTATGAGTTTTGGTATTTACCCTACCAAGGAGGACACCCCTTGGCGGTACTAATAAGGGGGATATGATGCCCCTTATCAAGGCAGGGTTAATGATCAGAACTCATGATTTTGGTCTAATCCGTAATGCTTAGAATGGGAAATGGAAACCAAAACTCGTATTCGCGATCGATGCGAGAATTTGGAGGTTCATTTCTATCCCAATAATTACGAGACTCGATTAGTATAATATTTAGAGTAGTAGAGAGAGTAGGATTGTGAGTAGTAGAGGGTCAGGGTTTTCTTTTAGTAAGATTTTGTGTAGTGACTTGGCTTTTTTGTTGGCAGTGTTAGTGAGGATCTTCGTACTCGTTATAGTTAACTTTTCATTGTTATATTGTTCTTGTTTTGGCAGTAGAGATGAGTGGACTCGTATATATGGTTTTTATAGTTGAATTTTCGGGACGAAAATTTTTTTAAGGTGTGTAGGTTGTAACACCTGTGGTGTTAGATTTGAGAATAATAGAAATCCTCCATGGCTAGTTTCGTCTTTTTACAGCCAGACTTTTTCTTTGGGCTTTTTCCCAATAAATAGATCGTAAACCTATGAGATGTTTTACGTTCATATTCTCCGTAACTTCGAGCATGTCACAATGGTGCGTTCCGTGCAACGATCAGGTATATGCGCAGCCAGTTTCGGCAGCCCGGCAGGTAAACCCTAGAAAAACGATAATTGGTCAATAGTTGTAGTCGTTTTGTTTTCCACAAGAGATCGGGTGATCGGATCATAACAAAGCAAGATACGTTAGATGAGGCTCTGAGAGAGCCTTCCAATGAGCTTGAGTTAGGGTCGATCCGACACCCGGGTGAATAGTTATTGCTATTTTGAGTTTTGGAGTCTTTCTTTCTTTTCAGGAGATCCAGAGGTTAGAAAATTATGTACCAAGCGCTAACGCGTTTACGTTGACGAGACCTTTCCAACGAATCCTCTCGGGCCCTATTCCGACTTTCGGTTAGATAGTTACAGGTGATTATTCTTTTCAGTCCGGTTGATGGACGAATCACATCCGGATTCCAACCGAGCCCGGTTCAGGGCTCGGGACCGAGCCCGACCAGCCCTGGAGCCTGCCTCCCGGTCTCCTAGCATAACTTAAGCTCTCCTGACCTCCCTCCCCAGTGATTTAAAATCCGAAATTCGGATGAGAATGATTGGGCAAGATTTGGGGATGATAAACCCATATCTTCCATACCATTATCCCCTCCCCCTTATTAGGAAGCCTTAACCAACCCTATCCCCCGTCCCTTCTTATCACAGCCTCCCCCTTTATCTATAAATAGAGAGAACGAGAGGAGAGAGAGAGAGAGAACAAGAGAAATAGAGAGAGAGAGAGAGAACGAGAGGAAGAGAGAGAGAACGTGAGAAAGAGAGAGAGAGAGAGAGAGAGAGAGAGAGAGAGAGAGAGAACGGGAGAGAGAGAGCGAGAGCGAGGCAGAGAGAGGGAAGGAGTAGAGATCGAGGGAGATGGAGCAGCCGACCCGCCCCTCGCCGGAGCCCCGACGAGCACGCCGAGACCCCCAGGTCAGCCCCCTCCTCCTCTCATCCCCTCCGCGACCCAACCCCGCGACCCCCGGCCCTTCCTCCTCCCTTGGCGCGGCCCACACGGGCAGTGACCGCTGCCGCACCGAGCCCCTCCCGATGTTCCCCGGCGCACCACCACCGGCCGTAGATCAACCCCGCGCGACCCCCCCCCCCCCCCCCCCCCGGCCGCCTTTCAAGCTTTTGGGGCTCCGACGAGGGCTCCGGCCGCCTCCCACCGCGCCTCCTCTGTAGGGGTGGTGCGGGAGAGGCCGGCCGAGCGCTCGCCGGCGCTCCAGGCCGCCCCTCCCGTCGGCCGCCGGCGCGTAGGAAACCCCCCCGGCTGGACATCTCGTGGAGAAGGAGTTGGGGGGGGGTAGAACAGTAATTTTCCAGGTTATAATTAAACCCCAGACCCGACCTATTAAACCCTGAACCTGACCCGACTTTGCATTGCACCCCAGACCCGACCCGTTTAGCCCTGAACCCGACCCAGCAGACTTGACCCGAGTCACACAGTGAACCGGTCTGGTTCACCCGAACCAGACCCATGAACCAGTCGATTTTGGTTCGACTGCCATTTCTCTGTCCGAACTCGGAATTAGACGAAACTAGCGTCATTTCGACCGGCTCAGAAAATACTACCTGTTGGCCATAGTTTATTATAGTAATTGTGCTGTTTAATCCCCTGTTTTATCCTTGGACCAAATCTTATCGTAGTACCGTGGTTTGACCGCCATTTCATCGTCCGAACTCGGATTCGGACGAAACCAGCGGCATTGTGCTCAGAATATTGAGTCCCACCTATTAAACCCAGAATATAACCCTAGAACCTCTTCTACCCTAGTGAACCAACCATGCGATCTGTTTTACCGGTTATACGTGGTTTGACCCGAAACCATTCGACCGAAGTCGGATTCCAGCGAAACTGGAACCATCGGAAAGGGTTCTTCGAGCCCGATTCGATGAGTAGGTTTAGCTTCTGTTTACTTGATTGACTTAGTATGGTTTAGGATCGAGTTCTTCAGTCGCACGGATTTGCGTACTGTCGACTCAATGTTGGTCCCCTATCGAGGGTGCCCGATTATCCTTGGCATAGAACCCTTATCGTAGATTCTTTTATTTTTATCAATAGAGTTGTGATACGAAGCTGTGGTTATTATCAGACATTGATCATAGTGATCCAGCAGAGATGGATCAGAAGCAAATAGCAAGCCGGAGTCGTGTGCGATCGACAACCAGGTGACATCTACTACCCTTGCGTGGTCTTTAATAGTGGGAAATGAGAATGACTAAGGGTAGGTGTCCATGACACTGCATGTGGACCCCGCCGGGCATCGTCGCATGTGGTCAAATGGACCCCGCCTTGCATGCGGAGTCGCGAGTCCGGCGACGCATGCTTTAAAATATTAATATAATAATAATAATAATAATTGCTTTTGATTGTATGGACACCGTAATTAGGATTCCCTTAAATTAAATAATAAATTGAATAGCTAATAATTATCGGGGCCCACCCTCTTGAGAGGAGTATGACAACCCTAGCACACGGGTCACTGGGATGAGTGTCTTACTTTACTGATTTATTTTTGTCATATGGGTTGCGAGAGCAGTACGAGACCAGGGGTAAATTGTTGGAAATTGTTAAGCATTAAATATACCTTTTGTAGCTTCAGTATATATGTTGAAAGATGTTATGTGTGAATCTACCTGGTTAGAGGGTAGGGACCTCGTGTGCGCAAGGGCCGTGAACCACCCTGCGCGTACAGCCGAAGTTAAGTAGGTTAGGGGTCACGGGCAAGGGTTGTGGTAAAGCCAATAGGAGGTGCCCTCGAGTAGGGATTGGCCTAGCAACCCTGTCCCGGGGAGTTGAAGTCCCCATAGTAAAGCAAGTTGGGCGGTAGAGCTCCACCGTGAAAGACGGGAAACCCCTTATGATCATCTGGGTGATTTGTGCATGGTGTTGGTGGATGCACGGCGAGAGAGTTGGCCCTCTACATCGAAATAAAAGGCCCTATAGTAATGCCCGACCGGGGGCAGGATGAACAAAATATCTAGGGTTCACATTTTGATAGTGTGTGTTTTATCTATATATGAATTTAGAATTGTGTGGATGTTATATGATGACTTCGTGACTTTATCTGAAAGTCTTATTTAATTTGTTCTTTAATGCTGTAGAACATTGAATGGACTTTATGTTAGATAACCTAGTGACAGTAGGAATTGCATGTGAATATAGACTACTGATAGGTTTAGGTATCATTCTACAAACTTTGATCATACTAGAACTGCTAGATTATATCTTAATTTATTACTTTTGGTCGTCTCATATTATTATAGACTATTAGGATGTCACTAGCCATTAATTTGGCTAATCTCCCAATTTCCTATTGGGGGCTACTCTTTCCCACGAGTAGGCTCAGTTGCAGGTCCGGAGGCTCAGGAGTAGCAGTAGGATTCCAGAGGCGGAGTTAGAGTTGCAGTGTTACCTTTCAGCTTAGTACGTCAATCTTGTAATCTTTTCTCTTCAGACATTGTAATTGTATTGGAATAAGAGTTTTTATTAGTTAGTTAGTATTCTATGGTTGTAGTTACAATGGTTCCAGCTGAATTCTTTTGGGTAGGCCTTTCCTCAAGGCCCCAAGCCTAGGATAGATTATGATGAAAATATAAGTGCATATAAATGACTAAATTGATTAACCCTGTAGATAGGAACTCTATACTGGTGCACCTGAGTGTTAGGGAGTGGATGAGACTACTTGGCTAGCCGTAGAAGGCTTGAGCCTCGTGCTCCCTCAGATAGACTCCTGTCAGTATGTAGTGGCACCGACAGGTCACTCATATTGAGAGGATATGATTTTTGAAGGTTGAGCTTGACTAGATAATATCTTCTCTCTGTTGATAATTTCTCTTTCTTTGTTTTTTTAATAAAAATATTTTTCTAAAAATCAAATTTAAAAAATTCCCCTCTTTTTTCTCCCTTCTTCTTGTTTTTTATATTAGAGAGCGTAGAAGCCCTGTGAGAACCCAAATTGGTGTAATTAATTGACCAAACCCAAATCCCATCTTTTTCTCACCTCACACCCCAGGGATCGGTCTTCAGATTTCTGGGGCGTGACAATGTTACTCCCTCGTAACCCTGTTCTTTACTATACTCCGATAATCCATAGTCCCTCCTATTACTGGTGCCATGATACGACTCGGGCGGTGGGGAGCACCGTTAGATCCCGATCGATCATCTGACTAGGGTTTGATGACTTGTCATCTATAACACCACACACCTTCCGGTGCTATGCCTAGCATCCGAACCATCGTCAGTCATACTGACAACCACCAGGCCTGGGTTAACTGTGTGGACAGATTGACTCATCAAAACGCACCCATCCAACACTAGACGTCGGATAACTTGTAGGGATTACATGTCACTCAAGCGCCAGTCGGGTAACCCAACGTACCGTGGTATTGGACTATGGAAGGTCCACACACGTTGGCACATCAAAGCACCACACAACTGGTTGGCCCAGTGTATATGGTCCCTCAGGGTTAAGGACAGATTATCTATAGTAGTAAGACGGTTTCTGCACCAGTGTCTAAATCACTGAACTGTGCACCATCTTGGTTCCTGTTCAACACGATCATCGTGCTTGGTCAGGTGAATGGGAATCCCACGTTCCCATGGTGGAGACTTCACCACATCCTCTACCTGCCAACAGCTTGTTCTCGGTGAAGCGACCGGCATCACCTAAGCTGTGAACCAGTTCTAGGTCTACACAGAACTGGTCCATTGGGTCTCCCAAGCATGGATCCACCAAGCGCCTTAGTGGCCTACTGTGTTCCCTAGGGTCCTTTTAATATATGAGTATTATCATATACCATAGTAGTATTCTAACTAAATCAATAACCAAAGTCATTTTTATTAATGTTAATACAGAAAATCCACGCTAAGGACACACGAGCTACAACAATCTCCCACTTGGCCTAGCGGGGAACAACAGTCTTAACTCCCATGGCATCCACGTGCTTCTTAAAAGCCTTGGTCGGTAACGCCTTTGTGAAAGGGTCCGCCATGTTATCTGCAGACGCCACCTGAGTCACTACAACCTCCCCTCGCTTCTGCAAGTCCCGGATAATATAGTATTTCCGCTTGATATGATTGCTCTTCTGGTGATATCTTGGCTCCTTGGATTGTGCTACCGCTCCATTATTATCACAGTAAAGGACAATAGGATCTTAAGCTCCCGGTACGCATCCAAAGTCCATGAGGAACTTCTTGAGTCATACCGCCTCCTTAGCTGCTTCGCACGTCGCAACGTACTCAGCCTCTGTCGTCGAATCCACGATGCATCCCTGCTTCACACTCCTCCAACTGACAGCTCCTCCTCCTAATGCAAACGCAAAGTCAGAATCCGTATATCCAATCGGCATCAGTTCCTGTGAAGAGTAAACTAACTCATAATCTCTCGTCCTACAGAGATACTTGAGTATACTTTTCACAGCAGTCCAGTGCCCTGGACCCGGATTTGACTGATACCTGTTTATCATGCCTACTACATAGCATATATCTGGTCTCGTGCACTGCATAGCATAAATCAGACTCCCTACAGCCGAAGCATAAGGTATCTTCTGCATCTCTGCCCTCTCCTCAGGAGTCTTAGGACCCTGATCCTTGGACAACTTCATTCCATGTCTGAATGGAACCAGTCCCTTCTTGGAGTTGTGCATACTGAATCTGACCAAGATAGTATCTATGTAGGCCGACTGTGACAGCGAGAGAATCTTGTTCTATCGATCTTGAGTTACCTTGATCCCTAGAACATAACTCGCTTTACCCAGGTCTTTCATATCAAATTGAGAGGATAACCACACCTTCACTCTAGACAATGTTCCAACATCGTTTCCGATGAGCAGGATATCGTCTACGTAAAGCACTAGAAAAACTACTGCAGTCTTATCGCTCCTTTTATAAACACATGGTTCATCCATGTTCTACTCAAATCCATAAGACTGGATAGCCTGATCAAAACGCATGTTTCAACTTCTGGATGCTTGCTTTAGTCCATAAATGGACCTTTGCAACTTGCACACCAGACTTTCCTGACCTTTTGCGATAAAGCCTGAGGCTGAGACATGTAGATGTCTTCTTCCAAATCCCCGTTGAGGAATGCGGTCTTGACGTCCATTTGCCAGATCTCCCAATCATAATGGGCTGCAATGGACAAGAGGATCCGGATAGACTTAAGCATAGCTACTGGCGAAAAGGTTTCATCATAGTCGATCCCTTCTCACTGGGTATAACCCTTAGCGACTAGTCTAGCTTTGTAAGTCTCAACGGTACCATCCGGACCTCTTTTCCTTTTGTACACCCACTTACACCCAACAGGTTTAATGTTGTGAGGTGGTGTTACAAGTGTCCAGATCGAATTTTGGGACATCGATGTCAGTTCTGCCTCCATGGCATCCTGCCATACTGCATGGTCAGAGGATATCATCGCTTCGTCATAGTTCAGAGGATCATCCTCCTGAAACTCTGGATCTACCATAAAGGCTTCTCCAATGTATCTATCAGGAGCACTTGTGGTCCTCCCACTGCGACGTGCCTGTGGTGGTTCCATAGGAGTCGATTCTACAGTATCGTTTATCTTAGTGGTATCGGTTTCCACTACGTTTTCTGTCTGCGTACTCCCATCAGTACCGAGCAATTCTTCAAGAACTACTTTACTGGTGGGCTTATGGTCTATTAAATAATCCTGCTCCAGGAATACGACATTCGTCTATAGCGCGGGAAAAAGCACGGGTCGTCTTTATTGCGCAAAACCAGATTACAAGTGTGGCCGGGACCCGGGTGGCTCGGGTGTAGCGAGTCCGGGTTGCGGCGAGTTTTGATCAGGGGATTGTGGGAAAGATCTTCTGGAGGATCCCTTTGATCCGCGTCTCCACGTGGTGTTCGTGCGAGAACTCTGAAGGGGCTACCCAGGATAGGGATCTTTACAGGGTGAGGGTTTTGGAGAGGCTAAGGAATGTCCACCGTTGCTTTGTCCCTTTCGTGCTTCGCGCTTTCTCGGCTAGGGGGTTTTCCGGTTTTGTTCCTCGGTATTCGTGTCTTCCTCGCTCCTTGCTTGACCTCGGCGTCCTTGATCGTCGGTTCGCGGCGTCTATCGTGCTTTTGGCGTCGACTTTGGCTTCGGCTTTTTGGCTTTGGCTTGGCTCTGGCTTTTGCTTTGCTTCGGCGCTTGCGCTTGGACGTAGCCGGGAGAGACTTGTGATGCTTTCGTTCTTCCGGACTTCGCGTCATATCGGCTAGAACGTGCGGTGCTTTTGCTCGTGGCCGGCGTAGTCGCTTGGCTTTGGCACTTGCGTTGCTTTGGCGCGGGCTTTACTGGGGCTTTGCCTTGGCTTCTTGCGAAGGCTTTAGCTTTAGCGTCAACTCGATCTTCTTCTTCGAACGACTTCTCTGGTGCTTCGACGGTTTGCGTGTCGGCTGGACTTCTCTTCTTCTTCGGGCATCTTTGGTGTGATCGGGATCGAAGAAGGCTTTCGAAGATGGTGGGGGTAGCACCAATCTCCGTGAGACGGTTGTAGCGTTGGCTTTTGCTGATGAAGACGGCGGGGGTAGCGACGGTCTCCGTGCGACGGTTGTAACGTCGGCTTTTGCTGATGAAGACGACGGGGGTAGCGACGCTTCAAGCGGTCTGCTCCAGGCTTTCTTCTTTGTGGATGGCGCAGGCGTTTGTTGAAGACGACGGGGTGATGACGCTTCGTTTCTCTCCTCCGGGCTTTGGAGCTTGATCCGGATCGAGGGTTTGTTGGAGCCGACGGGGTAGTGCCGCTCCGAGCTTCTTCTCCGGCCTTTGCTTCTGGCGTCTTCGGAGTCGAAGGGTCTTCTTCTCTGAGCTTTCTTCTTCGTGCACAGAGTCGAAGTCTTGGTCTTCGTGTGCAAGGGTCTTCACGTCGATGAGAACTTTCGGTAAGCCGATCCCTCGGGACAGGCTTGACCGTGCCTCGTGAAGCCTTGGGTCGATGAAGAAGCGTGCACAGAGTCGATGTCTTGATCTTTATGTGCAAGGGTCTTCACGTCGATGAGAGCTTTCGGTAAGCCGATCCCTTGGGACAGGCTTGACCGTGCCTCGTGAAGCCTTGGGTCGATGAAGAAGCATCTCCTCTTCTGCAGAGCTCCCGCGCTTCGTCTTCAGTCTTCAACCATCGGCCCTTTGAATCTTCCCCCACCCCCTCTATTTATAGGCAAAGGGGAGGGGAGAGAGATATGGGAACTTTTAATTTTAAATCCCTTTTGTATCTCTCTCATAATTGCCCGGTATTTATTCATCCATTGATGAGGGGAATAACACTTATTTGTCTTCCTTTTCTGGCGAGGCAATTATGGCTGGATTTCGCATACGAAATCGATGGTGATCGGGCGCTTCTTCTTGTGCGTCGGATCGAGGGATTGGTACAGATCCGCATGTGTGCAGACGTCATACGCAACCTCCCCCCGTGCATGGCGGTAGCTCTTTCCTTTTCTTTCTTCTCTTTCCTTTTCTTTTCTTTCCTTTTCTTTTCTTTCTTTTCTTTTCTTTCCTTTTCTTTTCTTTCCTTTCTTTTCTTTTTCCTTGCAAGGCCGGCCGGTCCCCCCCCCCATGGGGTTCGGGTCCTAGTAGGGCCGGCCCCATGGGGTTCGGACCCTAGTAGGGGCCGACCCCCCTTTAAACGTGGGGTCCGCCTCCTTTGTGCTGGGTGCGAATCGAGTCCGGGTCCGCACTAGTGCGTGCAAGTCGGGTCCGCGCGTCGGGTTTGCATCCACGTCGGCACACGTAAGTCGGGTCCGAGTCCGACGAAATTCGTGTGTCTACAAATGCCCCCTCAAGGACGAGTGCGTCGGTGAGAGCGTGTAGGGTTTGGACACGTAGGAATCGTAGAGCGCTTGTCCTTGATTCCTTTTGTGGGCAGGATTGCAGTCTATTTAAGGACCCCTACCCCCTTCATCCGCTATTGTGCTCTTTTTTGTGAAGGTTCTGCCGGCTTCTGGAGACCGCTGTTGGAAGAGAGCTGCCTGGGGTTGCACGCGACTTGCTCCGTCTTTCCGGTGTCGCCTCTTTCATCGGCGACGATGGTGCGCGATTTGGCGGTCGTTGAGAAGGCAGGCTCGAAGCGACGATGCGGCGAGGACCGAGGCGGGGAGGATGGAGGAGCGCGGCTGAGGTGCGGGTTGCCTTCGCCGCTTCTCTCTCCCTCCTTCTTCTTCTTCTTCCCTTTTTCTTTTCTTTTCTTTTCCTTTCTTTACTTTTTCCTTTTCTTTTTCCTCTTTTTTTTCTTTTTCTTTCTTTCTTTCTCTTTTTTTTTTCTCCTTCTCCGTTGGTCCCGGGCTGCGTGGGCAGCAGCGGCAGCAGCGCCGGCGCGGGGCGCGGCGGGGCTGCGCGTGGCCAGCACGGGGCCGGAGGCGGCGCGGGCGGCGCGATGCTGCGCACGGACGGAGGCGGCGCGGGGCCGGAGGTCGCGGCGGCCGGGTCGGGGTGCGCGCCGACGGGGCTGCGGTGCGGCGTCGTGCAGGCGGCGGCCGGGTCGGGCTCGGCCCCGAACGGGTCGGAGAAGGTGGGCGCGGCGGCCGGTTGTATCGGCGACGGGGTCGGGCCCGGCCCCGATCGGAACGGAGGAGGGGGGCGCTGTGGTCCCCCCCCCCCTTTCTTTGGCTGTCGGGCGCTGATTGGGGGAGAGGGGCCCGCGGCCCCCACTTGCTGACACTTTTTTTTTTTGGCACGCACTTGTCTTGACTTGCCTCCCTTCATGGTCCTCCAGGGCTCTCGTCTTCGAGAGCTTGACTTCTCCGGGGTGGATAACCGAGGACTTCTCCAATGGGAAGAGGTGCCTTCGCTTTCCCCACACTCGTGTGCACCGTTATCGCAACTTGAGGCGGGAAGACCTTCTGTCGTTGCTCCGTGTCTTTGTCCACGAGCGCATCACGAAAGATGGAGTCGCGGATGCGACTTATGGGATGCCGAAATTGAGCGAGAAGATCTATACTGACGAAGGGATTTCCATGAAGCTTCTCCAGCCGAGTTTGAGTATTCCGTTCCACCATTGTGATGAAGACTTCGTGCCTACGCCGGTTGTTGCCTCGAAGATCTGTGCCCGACTGACGCGATGGGGTCCCAATTCTTGGCCTCGGGGAGACGTCCAATATCTTTGCGGCTTTCGCGAATGGATGGGCGAGCTATACGAGGTCTTTGGCGCGGAACCCGAGATGAACTTATTAGCCAAGTTTCTGGCTCCGGCTCGTCGAGAGTACAGCCGTCCTGAGGGGATGTACCGCGCACTTTGTGAGCTCTGGTGTCCGGACACCAACACTTTCCTCACTGGAGCGGGGGAGATAGGAATTTTGCTTCGCGATGTCCACATCGTTTCCGGGTGCCCCGAAGTACGGAATTACTATCAGGAGGAGGTGCCAGCCTTGAAGGATCTGTTGGACAGCTGCTATGCTCCGAGTTCTTGCCTTCTTTTGTTCAAGGCATATGCTATCATTGCGGCGCGGGATCAGTCAGATCGAGTGGGTCCTTCTTCTTGGGTCGACTTTTGGTTCAGAGGCGAGTATAGGTCTCCGGCGCCTTCGGCTCACCCCATGTGGAAGGTCGCTCAGATGCAGAGACCTCCGCTTCGCTCCTTCGTGAGACCTATCAACTCTTTGGCTCGAGAGAAGCATTCAATGGAGGGGAAGCAGTGTCCCTGGGAAATCCTTGGCTTGAGTCGTGACAGCGAGGAGCGGCGAGCGGTTTACCGAGCTGCCGGGCTGGTCATCTTCCTCTGTCGGTTCGTGCTTCCGTGCTCTGGTGAGGTTATCCGTCCGGGGACCTTCCTTGCAGCTTCCAGGATGGAGAGGGGCGAGCTTTTCAATCTAGCCCCGGCCATATTATGCGCCTTGTACCGGACTCTCAGTGGGACTTACTGGGACTTATCCGGCTCGGATAAGGCCAAGGAGGAGCTTGGCCGGTCGGCTGCGTTCGGACCCTTGCACTACTTGTACGGCTGGATAGCTCTGCATTTTCCAAAGGGGATTTTCGCCAGACGCGGGCATCCAGCTGAATTACCGTTCCTGCCCGGGATAGGGGGATTTTAAATGCCTTTATCAGCTGGGAGCGTCCGAGAGAGTGTGCTCGCACCCTTTTAAGGAAGATGGGCAACGCCGACTTTGAATTTCTGGCGGAGCATTTGGTACTGCCTTTGGAGAGGTTGACTGTTTTCGACAACGAGGAGCTCCCGGACCACCTATACTGGAACATGGTCAGTTGCCGCCCTGGCTACTAGGTTTGGCGAAAGGGGGACGTGGTAGAGGTGGAGCAGTACTCCCCTCACCGCTTCGCCCGCCAACAGGGATTTCGACAGGAAGTTCCTGGCATGCCTCAGCAGTTGCAGGGGCGCTTCAGTCCGCAGGAGGGTTACCGCCTCTGGGCTTCTCTCTACGCTCGGTCGACTAGCAGCAGCTTCTTTCCTGGGACCAAATCCGGGTTTCGGGACACTGCCACTCTGGAGTACTGCAAGTGGATTAAAGGGCGAGTTTCCCCTTTGCTTGCGAGTTTCCCGGTCGACGTCTTGGCGAGCAGCGGGTTCAGGAATTTTTGCTTCAATTATTCTGCGGGGGTGGAGGACCGCCGCCTCCGACTGGGGCTTCAAAGAGCGCAGAGGAGCTGTAGTCGTCTTTCCAGTGCTCGTCGTGTCCCTTCTTCCATTCCGGCGTTGGACACCGAGCTTACTAGTGCCCCTGGGGCATCTTGTTTCCCGAAGGCCGAAATTAAGGGTGTCCCTCCCAAAAGAAGAAAAGTTTGCATTCCTCGCGGGATGGTCCCAAGGGTCCCTTGTCTGGTGGAGGATGCCGAGGAGCCTGGACTTCTGAAAGATAAAGTGATTCCTCCGTCTAGGGCTGCTTCATCTGACCACATAGGTATGGAGTTTTCTTTATTTCATTTGCCCTCTATGTTCAGGAAGTTTCATCACGCTGAGCATCGTATCTTCCTTTTGACCAGATTCCGTTATAGTGGTAGAGCGTGGAGCGAGCTCTCCGAAGGCGCCTCTCGGGCACTCGTCCACCGTCGCTGCGCAAGGGGTGCCTGGGGTATGCGGGCTAGATATCCCTCCGGACGATCTGGATCTCCTCGGACTTTGTGGGGAGAACTTTCCTAGTGGCGACATCGACCTGGACGACATCAACGTTGACGCTTTGTCTTTCCACGAGGAGGCTGAGGTTTCGAGCGTCGACAAGCGGCACTCCCCAGTGGCTGTACCCTCGTGCCCATTGGGGGAGACGGTTGTTGCAGCGGTAGCGGTGGTTTCTCCGGTTCTGCCACCCTCGTTGGCGCGAGCGGCTCCTGTCGCGGCTGCAGTGGGAGGGAAGGTCTTGCCTACCTACTCCGAGGCACCTCGCCCGGATTTAAGGCCGAGGGGCAGAGTCTCAGAGTTCCTTCTTGCGAGCTGCCGGCAGTATATCAAGTCGACGTTGGAGCCTTTCCAAAATGCCGGCTTTGGCGCTCTCCAGGACTGGTGGTCGACGGACGGTGCAGAGTTTTGCGCAAGCCTGGAGGAGTTCAAAGTTGACAGCTCTTCTTTCGTCGCTCAGATGACCTTGCTTATGACCGATGGCGAGGTTTACCGATCCCGGCGAGCTTTGCTAGAGGGGAGCTCCCCTTCTGAGTTGGAGGCTGCTGAGGCGAGTCTAAGTCAGTCAGAGCTCCAACTTGCGGAGGCGACTTCCAGCCTGTCGAAGGCTCAGAGGAAGATAGATTATGTGCGTGCCTCGCTTCGAAAGGCGGAGTCTTATCTGGAGCGAGCCGAGGCCACGGAGAGTGCTTTGAAGGCAAGTTGCTCGAAGCAGCAGTCGGACTTGGCGACTCGTCGTGAGCTTCTGGCCACTCGCCCCGTGGAACTTCAACGAGTGGAGGCGACTAGAGAGGAGTTACTACGCCGTCTTCGAGCTATAGACATCTTCTTCTAGTTGTTCCTTGTTTTATTGTAACTTTCTTTTCGGGACTTATGCCATGTATCGCCTTTTCTTCATTATATAATAATATCGCCTCGTTTTGCCACATCTTTTGCATGGACCATTGTTGACTTTTTCTTTTGGTTGGACTAAACCTGAAGTAACTTCTCAGGCTGCCTACGTACCCCCCTAAGGGGGATCAAGTCGAACGTAGTTCATTTTTTTTTTTTTTTGGGGCAAGGGGTGTGGCCTTGCTTTAGGCATAGTACCTTTTGAGGTACTTGCCATTGATAGGGCCGAGTGTCAGCCCTTCTGGCGTGGTGAGGAGGTAGGCGCCGTTGGAGTAGACTTCCTTGACGGAATGCGGGCCATCCCACTTGGCATCAAATTTCTTCCCTCCTCGATGCGAGAGAATGATGGGGCGTTTGACTGCCAGCACCAGTTCCCCTATCTGGAATGATCGAGGACGGACCTTCTTGTTGAAAGCGCGAGAGAGCCTGGCCTAATAATACTCCAGACGCTGTTGAGCTTCGAGGCGTCTTTCGTCCAGTGCTTCCAATTCTGCCAGACGGAGCTGGGCGTTGTCGTCGCTGGTGAGGCCTTCCTGGATTGCTATCCTGAGCGACGGGATCTGGAGCTCGAGCGAAAGAACAGCTTCCACACCATAGACGAGGGAATACGGTGTTGCTTGTGTCGGTGTATGGAAGGACGTCCGGTAAGCCCATAGTGCTTCACCCATGTGTTCGTGCCAATCTTTCTTTGTCTTCGAAACGGTTTTCTCCAGCAGCTTGCACAGAGTCTTGTTGAAGGCTTCTGCCAGACCGTTGGCCGGAGCGTTGTACATCATCGAACAATTCTGCTTAATATTGTACAATGCGCAGAACTGGCTGACGGCAGCATTCTTGAACTGCTTCCCTTTATCTGTTACGATGTAGCGGGGGACTTCGTAGCGGAAGATGATGTCATTCTGGATAAAGCTGATGACGGAGTGCTTTGTAACTTCCCGCAAAGGTGTTGCTTCAGCCCACTTGGAGTAGTCCGTTGCCGCCAAGATGTAGAGATGTTGCTTGGATGACTTGGGCAGAGGACCGACGATATCGAGACCCCATCCATCGAAGGGGCAAGACGCGATTGTTGGGTGTAAAGGCTCCGGAGGTTGACGGATGTAGTCCCCATGCATCTGGCAAGCTTGACATCTTCTCGCGTACTCCAAGCTGTCCTTGATCATGGTAGGCCAGTAGTATCCCATCCTCCTGACGCGGAAGTGAAGTTTCGGACCGGACTGGTGTGATCCGCAGATTCCAACGTGTACTTCTTCGAGCGCGGCTTCTGCTTCTTCTTTCGCGAGGCACCTCAGAAGTGTGCCATTGTAGCTTCGTCGGTATAGCTCGCCGTTGAAGTGGTAGAACCTTAGAGACCTTCGGCGGATGTCACCTTTGCGCTTCGGATCTTCGGGGAGTTTATCATGAACGAGATAATCTACAAACGGCTACCTCCAGTCTTGTTCTTTAATCTCGAGGACATGCACCGTGTTGGTTTGAACTGGTACTTCGAGCGGACCTTCTTCTTCGGTGATCACGAATCTCCTGTAGACGGGGACGACGAGCGGACGTTCATCTGGAAACGGGAGTGTAGCCGCCAGATTTGCGAGTGCGTCGGCCTGCTGGTTATGGTTTCAGGAAACGTGCTGAATGGAAGCAGCTTTGAGTTTGCCGAGGAGCTCCACAGCCCGTGCATGCAACGGCACCAGGTCTTCTTTGTTGACTTCGTATGCCCTCAGGACTTGCTGGATCATGAGTTGGGAGTCTCCAAAGATCTCTAGTCCTTGAAGCTTCATTTCGTCGGCCAGCTCGAGACCGATGAGCATGGCTTGATATTCTGTCACGTTGTTGGAACATGATTCTGACAGTAGGAATGAGAAGGGGAGTATTTCATTGTCCGGAGTGACGAAGATGACTCCGGCTCCCGCTATATCTTGCCTAGTTGCACCGTCGAAGAATATTTTCCATGATGGGGCGACGTCGACGGAGAACACTTCTTCATCTGGAAGATCTCCTGATAATTCCCATTCCGTCGGGAGAGGGTATTCTGCAAGGAAATCCGCGAGGGCCTGCCCTTTAACCGCTTTCTGTGGCACGAAGGTGATGTCGAATTCAAGTAGCAGCAGGGCCCACTTGGCCAGACGTCCGGAAAGCACTGGTCTCGACATGATGTACTTGAGGGGGTCGGCCTTCGAGGCGAGTCTGATGGTGTGAGCCAGCATATAGTGTCGCAGCTTTTTTGTGGTGAAGATGAGCGCTAAGCAAACCTTCTCGATTGGGGAGTAATTCAGCTCTGTGCCGACGAGAGTACGACTCAAGTAGTAGCAGGCTGTCTCCATGCCAAGTTCATTGTTCTGAGCCAGGAGTGCCCCCAAGGATTGCTCCTGGGCGGCAATGTAGAGGATGAGCGGCCTTCCTTGAACTGCTGCTGATAGAACCGGTGGCTTCAGTAGGTATGCTTTGATGTTTTGGAGTGCTTCTTGGCAAGCTTTATCCCATTTGAACGGCGCTCCTTTCTTCATGAGGCGACTAAAGGGGTGGTACTTTCCGGCCAGGTTGGCAATGAATCTTCGGATATACGCCAAGTGCCCTTGGAGGCCTCTGAGGTCTCGCACTGTCTTTGGTGCGGGCATATTGACGATAGCATCAATTTTGGATTGATCTATCTCGATGCCACGATGTCGGACGACGAAGCCGAGGAACTTGCCTGAGGAGACTCCGAACGCGCACTTGAGTGGATTCATGCGGAGTTGGTACCTTCGAAGCCGTTTGAAGATTAGCTCGAGATCTTGTAGATGTGCCGACTTCTTCTTGGATTTCACCATGAGGTCGTCGACATAACACTCCACGTTTTGATGAAGAATGTCATCGAAGATTTTCTGCATAGTTCGCTGGTAGGTGGCTCCCGCGTTCTTCAAGCCGAACGGCATTACCTTATAGCAGTTGATTCCTTTCGGGGTGCGGAATGCCGTGAGCTCCTCGTCTTTGGGTGCCATCCAAATCTGATTGTAGCCCGATAATCCGTCCATGAAAGTTAGCACCTCGTGACCTGTCGTTGCATCCACCATTAGCTCCGTGATCGGCAAGGGGAAGTCGTCCTTTGGACATGCGTTGTTCAAGTCTCTGAAGTCCACGCATACTCGGATTTGGCCATTCTTCTTTTTTACTGGGACGACACTAGAGATCCATGTCAGGTACTTGACCTCTCGAATGAAGCCGGCTTCGATCAACTTGTTGACTTCGCCTTCTATTTGGGGTACCAGTTCTGGTCGGTAGCGTCTTTGCCCTTGCTTGATGGCGCTGGCTCCATTTTTGACGCTGAGCTGGTGCACTGCGATTTTGGGATCGAGGCCTGGTATCTCCTTGTAGGACCATGCAAAGACGTCTCTGTATTCTTTAAGCAGTTTGATGTATGCGGCTTCCTCCTCAGGGGTCAGGAGTGTGCTGACGAATGTAGGCCGAGGCTCCGTCTTTGTGCCCAAGTTGACTTCCTTCAAGTCATCAACGGTGGACTGCCCCCCTTCTTCGAGGACTGGCGGGGCGTCGGGCAACTCGTCGTCTGAAGTAGAAGTATCACCGTTGTCGAGATCCATAATGGAGATATGATGGACGGCCGCCATGGGTGGGTGGGTGGATGTTGAGACGAAGTCCTCGATTAGCATTTCCAGACGATCGAACACTGACTTCTTCTTTGAGTGCTTAACTGGCCTGAGCCTTTCAAACATGGATGTACGCTTTAGATTCGACTGGTTTCTACCACCTCTGATTTGCTTCTGGAGCAAAGCTTGGCATCAAGCTCCTCGCCGTCTTCTTTTGCTGTCGGGACGGCTTGCGTAGGAAGAGCGTGCATCGAAAATTGTCGATCCTTCAGCTGCTTCGTCTACCATCTTCGCCCCGATGTAGTTGGAGGTGAAGGTCTTCTTCGCCACGGTTCTGATGACTAACGGAGCTTGACTGGAGCCGATGCCTCGGCGGTTCAGGAGAATTTGTTCTCCGCTTTGAAATAGCCGAGCTTGAGTTCTCGTCATCCCATGTGGAGTTGCTGCTGGTGGAAGTGTGCCCATGACGCTTTCTCTGTCGTAACCAGCTTTGAACAGCAACTTAGAATCATTTTGCCCCCAACTTCCTTTCGGCTTGAATCCGAGTTGATTTGGGTTGACTGATTCGATAGGTCCGCTCGGGTTCAGAGCTTGCATCAGACTGGGTAATGGCAATGTCATTTCTTGAAGGGTGACGACATTGGCCTATGATAACGACGGGGCCAGCTTCCTTGTCGGAGTAGAAGGCGATCGCTCGGATTTGCGGAGCCACTGAGGCACGAGACGCAGGACTGGCGTCGCTTGGGCGGGCAACGGGGTATGTTGCACGGCTCTTGACTCGGGGCTGATGCGCATCCTTTGTCTAAATTTCGGCGTTCCTTGGGCCTTGAGTCTTGCCTCGTCAGAAGGTGGCGCCGGATTTGCGGGAAGAGGAGTCTTATCCTGCTTCACTTCTTCAATCTTCTAGGCTCGAGGGGCTTTAGCTGGAAGAACTTCTGCGACTAGGCCCTTTGCTTGGTAGAACTTAGCGTCGGCCAAATATGCCTCGGCCTCGTTGAATGGCTTGTCGTCCGCAACTATGCACATCTCCACGCCTTCTTCGTAGTACTTGAGGCACTGGTGCCAGGTGGATACCACGATGCCATTCTCGTGCAGCCATGGTCTTCCCAACAGGAGACGGTATGATGTCTGGCAATCGATGATGTGGAAGAGGACCGTTGTGTCCAGCGGGCCGATCGACAGCTTCAGGCGGATGATTCCGATAGTGGACTGTCCGCCCTGGTTGAAGCCTTGAATGACCAACTGACTTGGCGAGAGCTGGTCGTCGGTGATGCCGAGTTGCCGCATCGTCTGGATAGGCATGATATTGACGGCAGAGCCACAGTCCAACAGGATTCGGTTCACTGGCTTCTCTTTGATGTATCCCGAGACGTAGACCGGCCGGTTGTGCAGTCGCGTTCCGAGTTGCAAGTCCCCATCTGAAAAGGTTATCGTTGCATCACACGAGGCTATAGCTTTGCGCTTCTGGTCGTCCTTCCTCTTCCTTTTGTAGCTATCTGGATCGACTAAGGCTGCAGTCATATCCAGGCGAGCCTTCTTCGGGAGATGCAAAGCTTCTACGAGAGGCATGTGCAGGATTGCTTCGTCGTGAGAGGCGGTGCCCCTTTCGTTGGAGTCGTCTCCCTCATCGGTAGAGTCGCCTTCTTCAGAAGTTTCGCTTTCGTTCTTTCCTTCCGATGCCTCATGAACTTCGACCATGCAACAAGATACCTTGACGTGTTGGTCCACTGGGAGGAAGTGATCCGGGAAGAACTCCTGCAGGGTTGTCGGCTCTGGAAGGCTCTGCTGAAGGAGATCGTCTTGACTTGCTGGCGGGACTTTGAACGCCTTCCTCCCTGGAGTCTTGGTTTTCTTCTTGTAGGTCTTCCGCTTGGTGAACCTCCTCATCACGCGGTCTTGCTTGAGCTTCTTTTCTTGCCATGGCTTCCGTCGCCGTGGTAGCATGACCCATGCTTCTTCGTCGGTGGATTCTCCTCCGCTAAGATGATGATTGGCCGCAGCAACTGGTTCCCTCGAAGGCACTTGTTCTTCTGGAGGCTCTACTGGCTCGTCTTCCGATCCCTAGCCGGTAGGCTTGATTTCTTCAGCTGAAACCGATGGAGGCTTTGAATAGATAACATAATAGTCGAACTTCCCCGAAGGCTGGCCCAGCAGACCGACTTCCGGATCTCCTTGCTCGTATCTCCTTTGGAGCGCTTGTTGGGATGCAGCATTGCTTGGAAGAGGTGCTGGCGTGAGCGATGGTTGCCCCCAGGGCAGCGGCGTTTCTTCCTCGGAGAACGCAGGAGTACGTTGACGTCGCTTCGAGACTTTCGGCTGAGAAGTTGACTTAGCGGTTAGCGCTTGACGGTTGATGCGCAATTTGGGTATGCTTCGCCGAGCAGCAACGAGTACTGGCGAGAAGGAGCCGAAGGTGATGGACGTCATGTTGGCCGTAGCAACCTCTCTGGAGTCGATCTCTATCTTCCCTTGCTTTGCGAGCGCCATGATTCTTTCCTTGAAGACGAAGCATCTTTCGATGGGATGACTTACCACCCGGTGGTATTTGCAAAAGAGAGGGTCGTCGACGCGATGCATCTGCTCGGGCCTCTTCGAAGGAGGGAGCTCTATCATCTTCTCTTATAGCAGTTGGTCGAACATGGAGGAGACTTCCGAGTCTGGGAAGGGGTACTATTTGGCTTCGAGCTCCTCGAGAGTCATCCTTTGTCTTGGCGGCGGAGGCGGTGGTATGGCGACTCCCTTCTTCTGATCCGGCTTGCCACCGATCTTGAGCGGTTTGGAGGTTGAAGCGACGTCCGCAACATTGACTTGTTTCGGTTTCGGTGCCGGTGGCTTGTCCTTCTTCTCTATCTTCAAGAAGTCTTTGTTCTTCGAGTCCCTGCGGCTTGCTAGGCTGAGTTCCATATCGTGAGCCCGAGTCGCGAGTTCTTCGAAAGACCGAGGCTTGATACCTTTGAGGATGTAGAGCAGGCCCCAGTGCATGCCTTGGGTGCACATCTCGATGGCCGAGTCTTCAGACAAGCGGTCTCGTGAATTCAGCACGAGGTTCCTCCATCTGTCGATGTAGTCGATCACCGGCTCGTCCTTCCTTTGCTTAACTGCAGTAAGCTCGGTCATGCTGACGGTTCATCTGGTGCTGTAGAAGCGATTGAGGAACTCCCTCTCTATCTGATCCCAGCTGTCGATGGTCCCTGGAGGAAGATCAACGTACCAGTCGAACGCGTTGCCTTTGAGGGTGCGAACGAATTGCTTCACCATCTCGTCGCCATATGTGCCGGCATTATTACAGGTCTTGATGAAGTGGGCGACGTGCTGTCTTGGATTTCCCTTTCCGTCGAAGTGCTGGAACTTTGGTGGCTGGAATCCGACTGGGAAGCGTAGCTGCTGGATCCTCGCAGTGTAGGGCTTCGAGTATGCCGTCGTGATTGGAGGAAGGCCACTGCCGTGAGAACGCATCATATCGGCTATCAACGCTTGTACCTGCTGAGCATTCATCGTTGCTGTTGCCGGAGGTTGTGTGGCCACCGAGGCTGGCGCTGGGGAGACGACTTCCACTGGGACGGGAGCCGAGGAGAGCGCTAGAGTAACTGCTTGAGTCATCGGAACAACCTCTGCAGAGCGGGGGTTGAAGACGGAGCTGGGGCGGCTACTGGAGAAGCGACGGGTTGGCCGACTGCTGAAGCATCCTTTGTACTTAGCTTTTGGAGCAGAGTGTTGATGTGACGGTCCTTCTCCTCCATCAGCCGAGTAATTTGCGCCATATGCTCGTTCATCTGCATGACTTGGAGCTGAAGAGCGGACGGAGGATGGTGACGGAGAATGTCTCGGTGTTGCATATTCGCATCCTCGTCGTCATCATCGGAGACGTAGTTACGCCGACTTGCTTCTGGCTGATGATTGATGTTTGCCCCCTGCAGAGGAGGTGCAACTTCCGCTGGAGAACCCGAATGGGCTCGAGGCTGGGGCTGGTCCTCCCCAAACTTCTGGACATGGACTCCAGGATCGAGGCTCGTTTCTTCATGCATCAGGGCCTCGTCGGCGCTTTGGTGAGCATATTCGGCAGTAGCTTCTGGCACAAAGACGTCCGCAAGAGTCCGAGTACGCCGAGTGTAGACGCGCACCATCGGGGGAGGATCACCCTCCGGATTTACTGGATCACCTTGTCGGAGTAGAGGAGACTCGGCGATTGGTGAGAGGCTTGGAGCAAACGCATCGTTGTTTGTTCCGGCCATTGCAAACTTCAAGCAGCTTCTTCAGCCGTACGGATGAAAGGAGAAGAGGTCCCACCGGGCGTGCCAGAAATCTGTAGCGCGGGAAAAAGCACGGGTCGTCTTTATTGCGCAAAACCAGATTACAAGTGTGGCCGGGACCCGGGTGGCTCGGGTGTAGCGAGTCCAGGTTGCGGCGAGTTTTGATCAGGGGATTATGGGAAAGATCTTCTGGAGGATCCCTTTGATCCGCGTCTCCACGTGGTGTTCGTGCGAGAGCTCTGAAGGGGCTGCCCAGGACAGGGATCTTTGCAGGGTGAGGGTGTCACGCCCCAGAAATCTGAAGACCGATCCCTGGGGTGTGAGGTGAGAAAAAGAAGAGGGTTTTGAGTCTGGTTACTTAACTATACCAAGTTGGGTTCTCACAGGGCTTCTTCTACGCTCTCTAATATGAAAAACAAGGAGGAGGGAGAAACAAGAGGGGGATCTTTTAAATTTGATTTTTCGAAAAACATTTTTATTAAAAAGCAAAGAAGAGAAATATCAATAGAGATAAGACATTATCTAATCAGCTTGACCTTCAAAAGTCCTATCCTTTCAGTATGTGTGACCTGTCGGTGCCACTACATACTGATAGGAGTCTATCTGAGGGAGCATGAGGCTCAAGCCTCCTACGGCTAGCCAAGTAGTCTCATCCACTCCCTAACACTCAGGTGCACCAGTCTAGAGTTCCTATCTCCAGGGTTAATCAATTTAGTCATTTATATGCACTTATATTTTCATCATGATCTGTCCTAGGCTTGGGGCCTTGAGGAGAGGCCTACCCAAAAGAATTCAGCTGGAACCATTGCAACTACAACCATAGAATACTAACTAACCGATAAAAACACTTATTCTAATACAATTACAATGTTTGAAGAGAAAAGACTACAAGATTGACGTACTAAGCCGAAAGGTAACACTGCTACTCTAACTCCACCTCTTGACTCCTACTGCTACTCCTGAGCCTCTGGACCTGCAACTGAGCCTACTCGTGGGAAAGAGTAGCCCCCAATAGGAAATTGGGAGATTAGCCAAATTAATGGCTAGTGACATCCTAATAGTCTTTAATAATATGAGACAACTAATCTTAATAAATTAAGATAAGATCAATCAGTTCTAGTAGGATCAATGTTTGCAGAATGATACCTAAACCTATCAGTAGTCTATATTCACATGCAATTCCTACTGTCACTAGTTTATCTAACATGAAGTCCATTCAATGTTCTACAGCATTAAAGAACAAATTAAATAAGACGTTCAGATAAAGTCACGAAGTCATCATGTAAACAGTCACTCAATTCTAAATTCATATATAGATAAAACACACACTATCAAAATGTGAACCCCGGATATTTTGTTCATCCTGCCCCCGATCGGGCATTACTATAGGGCCTTTTATTTCGATGTAGAGGGCCAACTCTCTCGCTGTGCATCCACCAACACCATGCACTAGTCACCCAGATGATCATAAGGGGTTTCCCGTCTTTCACGGTGGAGCTCTACCGCCCAACTTGCTTTACTATGGGGACTTCAACTCCCCGGGACAGGGTTGCTAGACCAATCCCTACTCGAGGGCACCTCCTATTGGCTTTACCACAACCCTTGCCCGTGACCCCTAACCTACTTAACTTCGGCTGTACGCGCAGGGTGGTTCACGGCCCTTGCGCGCACGGGGTCCCTACCCTGTAACCAGGTAGATTCTCATATAACATTTTTCAACATACAAACTGAAGTTACCAAAAGTTTATTTAATGATTAACCATTTTCAACAATTTACCCCTGGTCCCGTACTCCTCTCGCAACCCATGCGACATAATAAATAAATAAGGTAAAACACTCATCCCGGTGACCCGTGTGCTAGGGTTGCCATACTCCTCTCTGGAGGGTGGGCTCCGATAATTATTAGTTATTCAATTTATTATTTAATTTAAGGGAATCCTAATTACGGTGTCCATACAATCAAAAGCAATCATTATTAATATTATTTTAATATTTTAAAGCATGCGTCGCCGGACTCGCGACTCCGCATGCAAGGCGGGATCCATTTGACCACATGCGACGATGCCCGGCGGGGCCCACATGCAGTGTCATGGACACCTACCCTTAGTCATTCTCATTTCCCACTATTAAAGACCACGCAAGGGTAGTAGATGTCACCTGGTTGTCGATCGCACACGACTCCGGCTTGCTATTTGCTTCTGATCCATCTCCGCTGGATCACCACGATCACAGTCTGATAACATGCACAGCTCTATATCACAATGCTATCGATTAAAACATAAGAGTCAACGACGAGGGTTCTATGCCAAGGATAGTCGGGCACCCTCGATCGGGGACCAACATTGAGTCGACAGCACGCAAATCCGTGCGACTGAAGAAGTCAAACCTAAACAATACTAGTTCAAACAAGTAATTAGAATCTAAACCTACTCATCGATTCGGGCTCGAAGAACCCTTTCCGATGGTTCGAGTTTCGCTGGAATCCGACTTCGGTCGAATGGTTTCGGGTCAAATCATGTAGAACCGATGAAACCGATCGCATGGTTAGTTCACTAGGGTAGAAGGGGTTCTAGGGTTATCTTCTAGGTTTAAAAGGTAGGGCTCAATATTCTGAGCACAATGCCGCTAGTTTCGTCCGAATCCGAGTTCGGACGATGAAACGGCGATCAAACCACGGTACCGCGATAATATCAGATCAAAGGATAAAACAGGATATTAAATAGTATAATTACCATTCTAAACTTTGACCAATAGGTAGGAATTTCCGAGCCGGTCGAAATGGCGCTAGTTTCGTCCAATTCCGAGTTCGGACGGAGAAATGGCAGTCGAACCAAAATTGACTGGTTCACGGGTCTGGTTCAGGTGAACCAGACCGGATCACCATATGGGTTGGGGCGGTCTGCGAGGTTGGGTCGGGTCTGCAAGGGTTAGGTCCGGTTCAGGGTTAAACGGGTCGGGTTCAGGGTTAAACGGGTCGGGTCTGGGGTTAATTTAATAACCTGGAAGTTACTATTTTACCCCCCCCCCCCACTCCTTCTTCTCCACGAGACCGAAACCAGCCGGGCTGGTTCTTGCGCGCCGGCGGCCGACGGGAGGGGCGGCCTGGAGCGCCGGCGAGCGCTCGGCCGGCCTCTCCCGCACAACCCCCACAGAGGAGGCGCGGTGGGAGGCGACCGGAGCGGCCGTTGGAGCCCGAGAGCTCGGCCAGAGGAGGGCTTCACGAGGGGGTTGCATGCGGCCGGTGGTGGTGCGCCGGGGATCGTCGGGAGGGGCTCGGTGTGGCGGCGGTGTCCGCACGTGCGGGCCGCGGCAAGGGAGGAGGAAGAGCCGGGGGTCGGGGGGTTGGGTCGCGGAGGGGATAAGAGGAGGAGGGGGGCTGACCTGCGGGTGTCTCGGCGTGCTCGCCGGGGCTCCGGTGAGGGGTGGGTCGGCTGCTCCATCACCCTCGATCTCTTCGATCTCCTTCTCTCTCTGTCTCCCGTTCTCTCTCTTCTTCTCTCGTTCTCTCTCTATATTTCTCCCGTTCTCTCTCTCTCTCTCTCCTCTCGTTCTCTCTCTATTTCTCTCCCTCTCTCTCGGTATATAATCACGGGAAAAAGATAAGGCTAGCTGTTGTGATAAGGGTTGGTTAAGGCTAAGGGATAAAGGAAAGAAAGATAGGGATCGATATATCATCCCAATCCTGCCCGATAATTCCCATCCGAATTTTGGATTTAAATAACCAGGGAGGGAGGTCAAGAGAGCCTAAATTATGCTAGGAGACCGGGAGGCAGGCTCTAGGGCTGGTCGGGCTCGGTCCCGAGCCCTGAACCGGGCTCGGTTGGAATCTGGCTGCGATTCGCCCACTAACCGAGCTAAAAAGAATAATCAGTCGTAACTATCAAACCGGAAGTCAGAATAGGGCCCGAGAGGATTCGTTGGAAAGGTCTCGTCAACGCAAACGCGTTAGCGCTTGGTACATAATTTTTTGACCTCTGGATCTCCAGAAAAGAAGGAAAGACTCCAAAACTCAAAATAGCAATAACTATTCACTCGGGTGTCGGATCGACCCTAACTTAGGCTCATTGGAAGGCTCTCTCAGAGCCTCATCTAACGTATCTTGTTTCGTTACAATCCAATCACCCGATCTATTATGGAAAACAAAACGGCTACAACTATCGACCAATTATCGTTTTTCTAGGGTTTACCTGCCGGGCTGCCGAAACTGGCTGCGCATACACCTGATCGTTGCATGGAACGTACCATCGTGACATGCTCGAAGTTACGGAGAATGTGAACGTAAAACATCTCATAGGTTTATGATCCATTTATTGGGAAAAAGCCCAAAGAAAAAGTCTGGCTGTAAAAAGACGAAACTAGCCATGGAGGATTTCTATTATTCTCAAATCTAACACCACATGTGTTACAGAGGGTTTTGGAGAGGTTAAGGAATGTCCACCGTTGCTTTGTCCCTTCCGTGCTTCGTAATTTCTCGACTAGGGGGTTTTCCGGCTTCGTTCCTCGGTCTTCGTGTCTTCCTCGCTCCTTGCTTGACCTCGGCGTCCTTGATCGTCGGTTCGCGGCGTCGATCGTGCTTTTGGCGTCGGCTTTGGCTTGGCTCCGGCGTGGCTCTGGCTTTTGCTTTGCTTCGGTGCTTGCGCTTGGACGTAGCCGGGAGAGACTTGCGATGCTTTCGTTCTTCCAGACTTCGCGTCGTATCGGCTAGAACGTGCGGTGCTTTTGCTCGTGGCCGGCGTAGTCGCTTGGCTTTGGCACTTGTGTTGCTTTGGCACGGGCTTTACTGGGGCTTTGCTTTGGCTTCTTGCGAAGGCTTTAGCTTTAGCGTCAACTCGATCTTCTTCTTCGAATGACTTCTCCGGTGCTTCGACGGTTTGCGTGTCGGCTGGACTTCTCTTCTTCTCCGGGCTTCTTTGGCGTGATCGGGGTCGAAGAAGGCTTTCGAAGATGGTGGGGGTAGTACCAATCTCCGTGCGACGGTTGTAGCATCGGCTTTTGCTGATGAAGACGGCGGGGGTAGCGACGGTCTCCGTGCGACGGTTGTAACGTCGGCTTTTGTTGATGAAGACGACGGGGGTAGCGACGCTTCAAGCGGTCTGCTCCAGGCTTTCTTCTTCGTGGATGGCGCAGGCATTTGTTGAAGATGACGGGGTGATGATGCTTCGTTTCTCTCCTCCGGGCTTTGGAGCTTGATTGGGATCGAGGGTTTGTTGGAGCCGACGGGGTAGTGCCGCTCCGAGCTTCTTCTCCGGCCTTTGCTTCTGGCGTCTTCGGAGTCGAAGGGTCTTCTTCTCCGAGCTTTCTTCTTCGTGCACGGAGTCGAAGTCTTGGTCTTCGTGTGCAAGGGTCTTCACGTCGATGAGAACTTTCGGTAAGCTGATCCCTCGGGACAGGCTTGATCGTGCCTCGTGAAGCCTTGGGTCGATGAAGAAGCGTGCACAGAGTCGATGTCTTGATCATCGTGTCCAAGGGTCTTCACGTCGATGAGAGCTTTCGGTAAGCCGATCCCTTGGGACAGGCTTGACCGTGCCTCGTGAAGCCT
Source organism: Chamaelirium japonicum (assembly GCA_947650365.1). NCBI lineage: Eukaryota > Viridiplantae > Streptophyta > Magnoliopsida > Liliales > Melanthiaceae > Chamaelirium > Chamaelirium japonicum. The sequence continues at coordinate 13,531,373 of OX393555.1, read as the reverse complement.
TGGGTCGATGAAGAAGCGTCTCCTCTTCTACAGAGCTCCCGCGCTTCGTCTTCAGTCTTCAACCATCGGCCCTTTGAATCTTCCCCCACCCCCTCTATTTATAGGCAAAGGGGAGGGGAGAGAGATATGGGAACTTTTAATTTTAAATCCCTTTTATATCTCTCTCATAATTGCCCGGTATTTATTCATCCATTGATGAGGGGAATAACACTTATTTGTCTTCCTTTTCTGGCGAGGCAATTATGGCTGGATTTCGCACACGAAATCGATGGTGATCGGGCGCTTCTTCTTGTGCGTCGGATCGAGGGATCGGTGCAGATCCGCGTGTGTGCAGACGTCATACGCAACCTCCCCCCGCGCATGGCGGTAGCTCTTTCCTTTTCTTTCTTCTCTTTCCTTTTCTTTTCTTTCCTTTTCTTTTCTTTCTTTTCTTTTCTTTCCTTTTCTTTTCTTTCCTTTCTTTTCTTTTTCCTTGCAAGGCCGACCGGTCCCCCCCCATGGGGTTCGGGTCCTAGTAGGGCCGGCCCCCATGGGGTTCGGGTCCTAGTAGGGCCGGCCCCATGGGGTTCGGACCCTAGTAGGGGCCGACCCCCCTTTAAACGTGGGGTCCGCCTTCTTTGTGCTGGGTGCGAATCAGGTCCGGGTCCGCACTGGTGCATGCAAGTCGGGTCCGCGCGTCGGGTTTGCATCCGCGTCGGCACACATAAGTCGGGTCCGAGTCCGACGAAATTCGTGTGTCTACATCGTCGAGACGATAACCTTTCTATCCTCAGGATCATAAAATAAACAACCCTTTGTCCCTTTTGGATACCCAACGAACAGACATACCTTAGTTTTTTACTCCATCTTATCTCGCTTGTCCTTCCGCACATGTGCTGGACAACCCTAAATCCTAAAGTGTTGTAGGCTTGGCTTTCACTTCAACCACAGCTCCCAAGGAGTTAGGGATACTGACTTTGATGGAACAAAGTTCAAAGTATATGCTACCGTCTCTAGGGCATATCCCCAAAAACTAGGTGATAATGTGGTATAACTTATCATAGTCCGAACCATGTCTAACAAAGTTCGGTTTCTCCTCTCAGATACACCGTTTTGTTGCGGTGTCCCTGGTGCAGTCAACTGGGATACGATCCCATGCTCACGCAGGTACCCAATAAATTTATTCGATAGGTATTCGCCTCCTCGATCCGATCGAAGAGACTTGATACTTTTACCCGTCTGCTTTTCTGCTTCAGCTCTGAACTCTTTGAACTTATCAAAGGATTCAGACTTTCGCCGCATTAGGTATATGTATCCAAACCTCGAGTGATCATCCGTGAAGGTGATGAAATACTCGAAGCCTCCTATGGCACGGACACTTATGGGCTCACATACATCAGTGTGTACCAACTCTAAAACCTCCTTAGATCTGCTACCTTTGGCTCGTAAAGATCTTTTAGTCATCTTGCCTTCCAGGCAAGACTCACACGTCAGTAAGCTTTCTGAAATATCTGGACTTAAGAGTCCTACCTTAACTAACCTGTGAATCCTGTCTGAGGCTATGTGTCCAAGCCTTAGATGCCAAAGGAGTGTTGGATTATCTGAGAGATTTTTCCTTTTAGATGAATTAATCATACATGCTTCAGTTATGTTATCCTGCTTATGATTGGAGTTAATTATATAAAGATCATTCTATATATTTTCCTTACAAATAAAAGAACCATTCAATTTAATTGACACACCAGAAGCATCAAATAAAACTGAAAAACCTTCATTATTCAATAAGGAAACAGAAATTAAGTTTCGTCTCAAGGACGGTACATAAAGTATGTCTCTAAGTAATAAACTTCTTCCATCAAGAAACTGCAAGACGACATCTCCAACTGCTTCAGCCTCTGCCACGGCCTCAGTTTCCATGCTTAGGATCATCTCCCCATCACCCAGTTTTCTTGAATCCTTGAACCCCTGCAAATTATTGCAAGCATGGTTAGTGGAATCAGAATCCACAATCCATGAAACTAGCGAACAACTGGATGCTACAAGGGATTCCACTATGTGGATTTGAGATATACCTGTCTCAGCCTTCTTGGGAGCCACACGACAGTCGCCCTTCCAATGCCTCTTCTTACCGTATCGGAAATATTTTCCTTTGGGCTTCGCCGGACCATTCTGCTTAGGAACCTGCAACTGCACCTGGCCCATCTTCACAGGCTTCTTAGACTTTCTTTTCTGAAACTTGCCTTTAGCTTTCAGAGAAGAATTTTGCTCTATGTTCAGGGATTGGGCTTCTGCCTTCATCCCATCCTCTACCGCCAGGAGCGCCGCTAGGAGCTCTGCGTTAGACATCTCCAACCGGTTAATATTAAAGTTGGTAACGAAGCCCTCAAACGCTCCTGACAGAGACGCGAGGAAAATATCGGTCTGGATCTCTGCATCCAAGATGACATCAAAGGAACCAAGCTCGTTCACATAGCCAAACAATTTCAGTATATGATCCCGAACTAAAGTCCCCTCTGCCATCATCGTGGACACCAATTTCTTGATGGTCAGGTAACGAGTTACCTGACTACGACCCTCGAACATTTCCTGAGGTAGAGCATCATGTCTGAAGCAAAGGCCATGTCTTCGACTTGCTTCTGAAGGACGGTCTGCAAGGATGCCACTATGTAGCACTTGCACATCTCATCAGCATCTAGCCAGTATTTTCATTCCTTCAACTGGGCCTCAGTTGCACCTGGTCCCGGCATGGCCGGTTGAGGGGTACTTAGGGCAATTGTGTGTTTGCCAACCCTTAGGACGAGCATCAAGTTACGCTTCCAGTCCTCATAGTTTGGACCCGTAAGTTTGTTATCATTAAGTATGGAGGCAAGGGGGTCGAGCTTGGTCATGATTTCTGTAAATAATGGTTTAGAGCAATAGTTAGGGTCTACTACAATCTATTTTATGGAATTTAGAAATAGATAATATTTACTCCAGCCGCTATGTCTTCTCTACCTCAAGTGGAGACATCCAGGAATCTAAATTCCTTGGGCTCGAGCACTGAGACTATCAGCCTTGAATTGGAGACAGCATCTCGGTGAGAGCATGCAACCGCTTCTGCCAACGGGGTTTTTACGACTCAATCTTTATAAGAATTACCCAGGGCAAACTGAAAGACCTCTCAGTCTCCTTTTGGCCAGCTTTATGTGACCTGCGTGCGCAGCAATGATGGCTTTACACAAACTTGCAGATGCTTCCCATAAATCGAGGTGGTGTCGGCAGGGGGGTTCATAGGCTCCCGCGGTGCAGGAAAAAATCGTCACCCACTGCCACCAGCATCCTCCATGTCCCGAAGGAAACCACTAGGCGAACCAGCATGGAAGGAAACACAGCTCTCACCCGGTGGGAATATAGAACTGCGTACCTCCCACCCAGACCCTTAGCCGGTTGATTGTGGAGGCCAGAGGCTCCCCTTTGGAGGGAACCTCTTACACATCCCTTCTTTATGAGGTTTTATGCATATCTAGAAAGGTCACGACCTCCTAGACTTAGACCCTGGTCTACCGTGCTCCCACTAGGATTACAAACCCTCCCGCAAAGCATTAGTATCCTCGGAAAATATCATAGTCCCTACCTTGAATACTCAGCTTTCGCCTTTCTTGCAAGGATCACATTACATAGATTCCAAGGATCCCGATACTTTACTAGTTTGCCCATAATCCTAATATTTGGAGCCTAGCCTAAGGTCAATGTGGAAAGGACTCCCACTACGATGACGCCTCGTTCACAATTTGATGCCTGATGTCATAGTAGACCTCATCTTATTACAGGTTTCGATGCTGGCCAAATAGGGACATCCGACAACCTCCGCCGGACCTCAACCTAATGGTGGCATAACTAAATCGTGATGAGTTCATACTACCATCAAACGTCATCTAGAAACAGGTATCACACAGTGAAATCCTAACCTAACTTGGTCGCTAGGACCACGTGGGGAAAGGGCATCCTACTAGGGTTCTCATACTTCTTATGGAGACATTAGTTAATTATCTCTAAACAAATCTAACACTGCGTCTATCTCGATGCACAGTACTTGGCTACGTGAACTACCACGAGGGCGGTTACCACCTTTCCCTTTAGCTAGCCACCGAATTCGCATGTGTTAGAACCATATAGAGACACCGATGAATCCATAAGTTTAGTACTAACCCTAAGCCTGATCTAGAGACTAACTCACAAGTAAGATAGATAATCACATTATCATCGGGGTTCTCTAAACACTAAGTAAAGAGAAACAACAGAAAAACATCCAAACTGAATCAAGTCCAGGATCCAACCCCTGAACCTGAATAGCACAGCCAAGATATCCTGCTCTTTCATTCTGCACGATCTCTGACGACGATCCCCATCATCGCCAACGTGCACGCTTTCGTCGGATCTTTGCACGCCATGGTACCGCTTGCCCGAACCATGAATATAGCATCATCTCCTTCTTCCTGTGACCGAAAAACTAACACGCTCCGAGCAAGTGCTCGTTCGTGTACAATTTCGCTAGAAAGAAAAGAAAACAATCCTAGAAACATGGTCAGGGAACCGAGGATGGTCAACCCCCACCCTCGCCCATCTAGAGCCTTAAAATCCACAAGCACAATAATAATCAATGTAAAATTAAATCCGAGGTCCGACCCCCGGAAGCATGCAATCACAGATTACTATTCAGCGTGGCACCTGTAAAAACACGATACATAGCACAATCCATATGCATGATCTACGCCGAACCCCGACGAAAACATATGCCAACATATATTCACATGATGTTTTCACGAATTCATATATGAAACACACACCAAAGCGTGCTCTGATACCAATTGTTGGAATTGGATCCACTTATCAGAGTCGCAGCGAAAGCAAAAGAAAGATCCGAAGATCATACTGTGTATATTTCATTACAATTTCGCTATAAAACAATCTACATGCAAATCTATGATCTTAGCATATGTGCGGACACCCTAGAGGCATACTACGATCTACGGAAGACATACATGCATCTAGTTAGATGTTTAGATTCATCATATATTATGGATCTATGATCTGGAGATGTCAAAACGATGAAGAACCGCACTTGAATCGCAAGGAAAACTGTCATATAGCACCTTGTCCTTTGCGAATTGAAGAATCCTCGAAATCCCATCTCTGAGTGTAAGGATTACGAGCCGACGGAGGAATCCGTTGCGAAGACGATGGCGAGCCACGAGGTTTCCTCCTTCTCTTTCTCTCTTCTTCCTTCTCCTTCCTTCCTCTTTCTTCTCCCTTCTTCTTCCTCTCTTTTCCTTGGCCGAAACCACAAAGGAGGAGGCTTGGGTGGGGGTTCGGATTTTTGGAGGAGAGGGAGCCTTAAGGCCGGCCCCTCCCTCTCCCTATTCTCTTATAGGGCCGGTCTCCCATGGCTTCAAGGAAGCTAGGGCCGGCCCTATATAGATAAGGATAGAGGGGGGGCGGTTTTTAGGGATTTCCAATGTCTATCGTGAAGCCTGGACGAAAACGCCCTTCACGGAAAGTGGAAAACTGAAAGAGAGACTGAGTGAGGTGCGCTACTCGGAATCAAGTTTCGTCAGCGCCTGTGAGCTTCTGGAATTATTCCACTCATTCTAAGATCCATATTCAATATGTTCTGAGCCATATTTTAGTATTTACCAAAATACCCCTACGGCCCATAACACTTGTGAATTAGGTTCTTTGGCTCCGGGCTTGTGCTCCATCGTGCTACTTCGCATCCAACGTATCCAACTAGGTTGGAGAACAATTCCTATACGCAACGACAGGGTGGAACCTTCAGGGTTCGGGATCTCTAGCTCCAACCGGATCCCTGATTAACTGTTCCGGTGACACACCGAAAGTTCTGTTAATCAGCCCTAATCCGATTAACCCGCGTAGCCACCCAGAGTGCGACATGAGTTGAACTCTAGTGATCCTAAACTTATGTTACTCCCTCGTAACCCTGTTCTCTACTATACTCCGATAATCCATAGTCCCTCCTATTACTGGTGCCATGATACGACTCGGGCGGTGGGGAGCACCGTTAGATCCTGATCGATTATCTGACTAGGGTTTGATGACTTGTCATCTATAATACCACACACCTTCCGGTGCTATGTCTAGCATCTAGAATATCGTCAGTCATACTGACAACCACCATGCCTGTGTTAACTGTGTGGACAGATTGACTCATCAAAATGTACCCATCCAACACTGGACGTCGGATAACCTGTAGGGATTATATGTTACTCAAGCGCCAACCGGGTAACCCAACGTACCATGGTATTGGACTATGGAAGGTCCGCACATGTTGGCACATCAAAGCACCACACAACTGGTTGGCCCAGTGTACATGGTCCCTCAGGGTTAAGGATAGATTATCTATAGTAGTAAGACAGTTTCTGCACCAGTGTCTGAATCACTGAACTGTGCACCATGTTGGTTCCTGTTCAACACGATCATCGTGCTTGGTTAGGTGAATGGGAATCCCACGTTCCCGTGGTGGAGACTTCACCACATCCTCTACCTGCCAACGGCTTGTTCTCGGTGAAGCGACCGGCATCACCTAAGTTGTGAACTAGTTCTAGGTCTACACAGAACTGGTCCACTGGGTCTCCCAAGCATGGATCCACCATGCACCTCAGTGGCCTACTGTGTTCCCTAGGGTCCTTTTAATATATGAGTATTATCATATACCAGAGTAGTATTCTAATTAAAGCAATAATCAAAGTCATCTTTATTAATATTAATACAGAAAATCCACGCTAAGGACACACGAGCTACAATAGAACCATGACTGGTGGACTAACCAGTTTCGGGTAACTTTGGTTTACCAACGTGTGAAGGATCTAACCACGACTCAATACCACGGTACGTTGAGTTAGCTGGTTGGTGTTGCATCGGTATGCCACTCCTACATGCCATCCATATCTCTACTGGGAGGTGGGTTCCTTGGTGTGAGATACACCGCACTAAACCCAAGCCTGGTAGTCAATAGTTGAGCTATTGACCAGATCCGTTTGCTTGGCCAAAGCAACCGGTGGTGCAATATGATAGTCAACCTAGAAGGAACCTAGTTAGATGGTCACTTAAGTCTTACAGTGTTCTCCACCGCTCGAGTTGACACATGGCACTAAGTGGAGGGATATTGTATTACCAATACTAAGCGGAGAGCAGGGGTATGCTAGAGAGTGTAATAAGTCTAGGAGGATTGGAGTGTAAGAAGCCTGTATTGCACTCTGGGTGGCCATACAGGTTAACTAAGACCCAGAGGATTGACGGAGACACTTGCGTGGTGTGTTAATTGGGCCTGGTTGGACGCCATAAACCATAGTCCCTGAAGGTTCCACCTTATATACAATCATGTCAGACTTTTACTTTCTCCTAGTCTCACTACATAATTAGAGTTGAAGAAAATACACCCTAACCACCCTGCATTCCATAAAGTGCATCGCACAAGAGCATGGAAGGTGCGCAGGGCTGAGTGCGTTCACTAAGGGGCAACCCCAAAGTAGTGTAGAGATGCACGACGTTGCCTTTAGATCGCATAGGATTAGTTCTGTGTGTATGAGTCGCACTAGAATGCGGGATGATCACTTAGTGACTTTTACTTAGAGACACCCCATGTTTTACTGAGGTCACCCTAGTAAATAGTAAAATCACTATCCATCGACCCACGGTGTGATGACCTAGTGTGGATAAGTGCCCTAATTGTTAGGATGTATTATTGCACACGAAAAACGGACCATGCACGCTCCCGCATTAGGTGATCAACTACTAATTGCATGAGGGGCATTTTGGTCCAACCAAAATATCCCGCATGCCCTAATAGGCCAGCCATCCTATTAGGTTTGTGCATGGTGCCGTCATCCCTCTAATAAAGGGATGAGGAATATTTGAATAGTCAAATATCCCTCCCTTTTGATTTTAGGGATGGGATAAGACAGGGAATCTCGGATGGTTACAAGGAAGAAATCGGAACAGAGAGAGAGAGAGAGAGCAGTTAGGGAGAAAGGGGGATCGGTAAAAAATAAGGGGGGCACAGTTCCCGAGGTCCCTCCTCACGGTTTTCCTGAGAAAATCCATCCCCCTTCAAATATTTTTTTGGTAAAATATCCTCGTTTTTTTGTCAGTCAGAAAGCTTCTCTGGTTCTCTCTCTGTGAGTCTCTTGGGAAAACGGAGAAAAATCCCTTTCTCTCTCTCTCACTCACTCACTTACCTCTTCATCTCTTGAGAGTTTGTGAGATTTATAATATGAGAGGGCTAGCACTCTGAGACACTCAGAGATCTGAGTGCTAGGATTTGGCCTGATTGCGAGACAAGGTGAACTTGAAGAGAACCAGCTAGTGGATACTTTCTTCTTCTTCAACCATGTAGATTGACATCGCGGTGTCAATCTTGCACGAAGGTATAACACATCTGAGCCCCTATATCTATCATCATGCATGCATACTGAATGTCATGTTAGATTCAGTAGAAGACTGTAGGGGGTTCGATTCGTTTTTCGTTTCATCTATAGCGTACATATTTGATTCGGATGAAAAGTTTAAGATAGATCGCACAACGAATTGATCTTCTGGATCGAATCCAACTTCCGCTGCGCCTCCGATTCCATACCAACGTACAAACAGCTGGGATAGTCTCATACAATCCATAATCGTGTTATGGATCGACCAGGGAGGAGGAGTGTCCTTCTCCAACAGGAGTGTGATGACAAAAAGATTGTCGCCTTCCACGATCACGTTGTCAACGTTTAGCTGTAAGCAAAGTTTTATTCCTTCCAAGATGGCACAAGATTCTGCTTCAATGGGTGAGCCGCCAGGAAGTACTTTACCCGCACAACAAATCGGAATCCCGCTTTCATTATGACTAAGTCACCCAAACGCAGAGTGAGCCATTCCTACAAAAGCATCGATGTTGAGTTTCAAGGTACCTTCCCGGGGCTGTTGCCAAAAGTAAGGTGTACTAGTATCATCTGCTCTTATATCATCAACCGATATTGCCGAGAGGAGTATTAGGTTCCGGGCTACCGAAGTAGTCCTTTTAGAGGAAGGTGCAGCTCCTAAAAAATGGTATTGTTTCTTTCGTTCCAAATAGCCCAAAGGAGGTAAGCTGCAAGATGCAAACAGTCCCTGGCCTATCGTGAAAGCCATAATTCCATATGAAGTTGACTTGGGATTCCAGGGATACCGCGTGATTCCCGGAGGTAGGGGTGGGACTTGGGTGGGTTGAAGGGTCTGCCCATGCCTAACCCGACCTACACACACCTCAATCCGTTTTGCCCGTGGAACCCAGGGAAGCTCAACCAGTGCTTGCCCATGTCAGGTTGCTTGGGTTGCCCGGCTTTCTCGAGTTGCCCAATTTGCCAAAAAAGGATGGATTGGTCAGATTGGACGGGTTTAATTTGATCACAATAAATAGAAATACTTGATCTCTTAAAACAAAAACGAGAAAAAATAAAAAAATTGTTCTATTAACCAACAATTGCCACCACTACAAAAAATAAAATCAGTCAACACCATTCTCTCTCTCTCTCTCTCTCTCTCTCTCTCTCTCTCTCTAAGTCTCTAAAACATCTTATGGATCAACAACATCAACCCTATAAGCATGTATGCCACTGTACTTGTCTACACGGGTTCCTCAGATTAGGAAAGATGATGCCCAAGTCCGTCCAAATTGAAATCGGGTTGATTTTTTTTTTTTTTGTCCAAATCCGTTCAAAATTTTAACTAAGTTTGTCCATATTTGTCCATTGTTCGGGTTTGACGGGTCGGGTTCGGGTCAAACCCGCCCAAGTCCCACCATTCCACTTTGTGTTCCCAAAAGCTTATCCCATGCAAGTAGGAGTGTTCATCGGTTCGGGTTGACCCGCCAAACCAAACCGAACCGGTCTATTTGATTCGGTTTGGATCGGATATTTTTGACCGTTCGGTTTGATTTAGCTCCAAAAAAAAAAATCTGCTATGGTCGGTTCGGTTCTGAGTTGTGAGTTTTTTAACCCGAACCAATGGTACTATACCCTCAGTAGTTACTACTGTATAGTGTACAATCTCACTAATATTGTACATCACATGGTGGTGACCCCAATTACCACCATTCGGTGCATTCAACATTTTTAAGTGTTCAACAGTGTGATGAAACTGAAAAGGGAAGGGTATTGCTATTTGCACCCACATAATTACTAGTACCCCCAAATCCCAACTTATGAAATACCTCAAAGTTAAAAATGAAGGTTGTTACTAGTAATTCTATAGGGGCAAATAGCAGTATCCAAAGTTAAAGGCTTAAAAATGAAATCTGAACCAACTTAGCGGCTCAACCATTCACGCCTCACGATGTGGTTACGATCAGCGATTTGATTTGGTTCGGTTTTATTTTCTAGAGAACCGATCAACTTCGGTTCAGCTCCACATTTATCAAAAAACCGAACCAATCCGAACCATCAGCACCCTGCATGCAAGTATTTCTTCTCCAACACACGGCCAGCCACCATTCCACTTTGTCCTTCAGAAATCTCCAGGCAAGATTATATAAAAAGTTTTGTACAGCTGTGTTCGGTGCCACGTCAGGTTGGAAGCAAAAAGGTGGACAACTGGTTGGCTGAAAAAAATAGTTTTAATCCATCAGCTGCAGCCTCCGGGGCCAAACCCAATCAATCCCCTCCCTGAATCGTAGACCACATCGAACCCCAGCTGCTGCATGCTCCCGACAATCGAAAACGAGCTCGTGTCGTTGTTCCCCGCGAACGCAAGGCACGCCTGCGAGTCGCTGCCCCTGTACAGCGTCCCCGACGGGTCGACATCGAGCGAGACCCCGCCGCCGAAATGCAGCGCCACCGCCGGCACAGTTACCGATCCCACCCCGGTGACGTTGTAGCAGGTGTCCAGCAGAGAAAACGGTGGGGCCGATGGGTAGCCCGACATCTGCCGCCGGAATTCCTCACGAAGAGCGGAGTACACGGACGGTGGCAGGCGGGAGATGACCGTGCCGGAGTCCATGATGGTCCCGGCATCGAAGACCGCCGGCGGCAGAGTTAGATTCACTCCCCCGACGCTCATTGCTACTAGTTCAAGGAAGTAGAAGGATGGCGACGCCGGCCTAGTCAGCAACGGCGTGAACTTCAGCTTGTTGGGTCGCCGACCGGCCCCAAAGCTCAGATAGCCGGTAGAGTCTGCGGACGGCGGCAGGCAGTAGGAGAAGCCGCCGCCGTATTTTCGGGACGCCTGTGACGCCAGCGACACCCTGCCGCGGCCGAGGCCCATTAGCCCCGCGACGCCGCCAAACAACCCGTGGTTCATCACGCCGCAACCGAACATGAAATCTTTCAGCACGCTAGAGGGCGTCAGGGTGAGGTCATCCCGCGCGAAGACGCCGGAGGTGGAGTCGTTGTCGGCGTACTTGACGGAGTAGACGCAGGCGGAGCCGGCGCAGGAGTCGCCGCCGGCCGAGTGGCAATCGGCGGAGCTGCATGACACGTTGGCGTAGGTCAACGATTGGGAGGGGTCGAAGAGGGTCTCGTTCTGTTGGTAGCACTCGAAGACGCAGGGCTTGCACTGGATCCACGAGACGTCGCTACTGGTGTCGAATATCACGGTGAAGTTCCTCGTCGGAGTTCCGAACCCGACGGTGATGACGTAGTCGAGGATGCCGTACGAGGCACCGGACCGGTCGAGGATGGTCACTCCGGCCGTCGAGCAAGACACCCGGCCGTGGAGCGAGTGGACGCGGGCCTGGTCCCGCCGGAGGGTTTCCAAGTGGTTCGGCTTCAGCTGGCGGCCGAGCGGCGAGCACGGCCCGTGTCGATGGAAGACTTCCAATCTACCGCCACCGCCTGATGCTGCAAAAAGACATGCACCTGTCATGATCTCTACTATGCGATCCGTTGGTGAATGATTGGATTAATGAAGGGTTGTATTGATTTTGTTGCCAGACCAGCGGACGAGGAGGATGCGCAGGTGGCGGCCGGCGGCATCGAGCCGGCACTGCTGGTCCGAAGGCGGCGCCGCTCTGCTCCACCGGCATGCGATGATTGGAGGAGAAGACATGAGAAGAGCAGCGAGCAGAAGAGGGAGGGAAAGAAAGCCATCTCACAAACTCACAAGACGTACCTTTAAGCATCAAGAGAGGATTTATAGCTACCTGGCTAGATGCCACGTTGGCTCTCTCGTGGACTCATATACGTGGCCATCCTGACGTGGCACTTGATTATAGTCGTCACTTTGCCTACCCGTTGGGCCGAGTGCGACTCACCTATTGGGACTGGGTGCAACGGACGGCTGTGATAAGTGCCACGTCAGGATGTACTGATTAAAAAAATGCAAAAGAACTGGAGAAGGCCACGTATGAGCCTATTCATAAAGATAACCTAATAAGAAACAAATGAATACTTACAATTAATATAATATTTAATGGGATCATAATTTCTATGTGATCGTGCACTCAAAGTTACACGTTCTATCTTTTAGAACCCAGTGCGTACAAATTAAACGTAGAAATTATGATGAATGCAAGCGTCAATTACACCCAGCGGACATACAATTGAATACTTCTAATGAATGCGATGTTTAATGGAGCAAACTTTTCCTCAAAGCCATTGTGCCTTGTTTGATCGTGCGAATCTTGGCCGTTGATGTTATGCATGTTCACGGGATTATGAAAATAATTAATAGCAACTGGTGACTGCCTCCTCCTGTTTCGATCTTCGGGTCTCATCGAGCCCTTACTCTAGCGCCCAGTCTCTGATCGTTTGGCCGGTCCAGCAAAACAAAAAAAGAGGTTACTCTGAAAACACATTTTTATGGATTGAACTTCATCCGATACTTAGTGTCACAATCTTCTTGCTATGGTTCCAATTTAGTATTATACTATTTAGATTTATCGATAAGAGGAAATAAGCGAAAACCATAAATCCACCACATAAGTGGAGATTAGAATAAAATCAATTCTTTCATTTGTCGTATTTAATTAGATTTGATAGCCTTATCGATGAAATGGGTTCAAATCTCCTATTATGGATGCTTGTGATCGTGTCGTTTTCAGGTTTGACAACGATGGCTGGACCAATAGTAAAAAATTTTCCCTCTTAATTATCATCTCATCGGATGCATGCTTCCGATGCATTGGTTAAATAAGTACATCTTAAGATAGTTGCCGACATGAGGTTTCTAAATGAATATTTCTTCAAGTAGTATACTAGCCCTCATTGTATCCTAAGTTTTTTATATTTATATAACTGGTTGGGGGCTTCCTAATCCTTTCTCCTATTGGATGGTTCTCATACAAAAGAAAAAAGAAGGTAGTCTGCCGACATGAAGTATATCTATCGGATAGTAATTTTATTCCTTCTACATGAATGTTCGCACTGATATTCTATATGAGGGTCGTGTTATCTTTGTATCTTATCTTTACTATATATAAAAAAATAAATTTTATAAATAGTTCCATAAAACTAGGCTAATTACATTAAACCCTCAAAACTTCATATTTACATATACATCTATATGCAGCGGTGGCGAGCAATGGGCGTGAGCAGCGGAGGCGGCAACGGGTAGCAATAGCAGCAGACACGAGCAACGGAGGCGGCAGCAGTGAGTGCGAGTTGCAGCTGCTTGCGGAGAGCGACGGAAACGAGAGGCAGGCGGCAGACGGAGGAGTTCAGACTAGGTTTAGGATTAGGATTAGGTCTAGGGTTCTTCCTATGACATATAGATCAATCTTAGGGTTTAGGATTTGGTTTTGTTTAGGAAGAAGTGGCATTAAAATAAAAATTTGAAGCACATTGAGGGTATTTTCGTCCTTGAAATTGGTTGTTCTTTAGCTACAATTGATCTCTTCTCGGGGACTGTTCGCTAAGTCCCCAAAAAATTGGGGTTATTAACGATAAGGGTATGTAAAGTTTGAACTTCACGTTTAGTCCCTGTGGTTGGACATTGGCTAATGCGAGCTCCTTCTGCCGTGCACATGTAATTAGAATATTTTTAAGTGATAATTTTACCCTACATATAAAGTGTAACAATCATAGGCAAAGAGTAATAATTGGTAAAGGGGAATAATTAATCCATTAGCAAAGCGTAACAATTCGATATGGTAAAATGTGTTAATTGTAGATTGATTGTATCTTATTATTATTATATTATTGTTATAGGCGGTTCGGAGTGCCCAATTTTTCTCCTTTCCCTTTCCCATAGTCTAGGGTTTTGGAGATCGGCCACTAGCCTCCTTGGATGTCACCAGCGGCACTGGAGAGGTCAGGAAATTGGTGCTACTGCTCTTATGGGGGTGGATTTGTCTCCCTTCTCCTCCCCCTTTATAGATAGGGGTTCTCCAGGGCCAGTAAATCTATGATCGACTCTCCAGGGGGGCGCGGCTCCACCCTTCCTTGTTTCGCCGGTCAGTGGCCAGTCTCGGGGTGTCGGTCTACAGTCGTTGAGGTGGGAGTGGCAGATCCGGACTCCGGCCCACAACGATGGAAGTTCCGAGGGTCTCAGATCCCCTCCTTTGTCCGGCGGGAGCGGATCCTGATGACGCCAGGCGATGGCGGATGGGTTGAGGCAGACGGGGATCATCGACGACGCCTCCATCTCTTTCTGTGCGAGCTATTGGTGGTAGTGTAGATTTTTTTTTTCCCATGCCGGGGAGCAGTGTGTGGGGCTTTTACGCCGCGTGCGGAGGTGATGTGTTGCAGCCAGTGGGCGGTGATTTTTTTGCCGGCGTGCGGGAGTTGTAACGCCCCAGTATTTTATGGATTTAAATCAACCCGTATATTTACAAATAGTTCACTCCTTCCCTCCAGATTTGTTAAATTCTCCACGTGGTTAGGATTCGTCATATGCCATGGATGGTTAGGATTCGTCATATGCCATGGATGGTTAGGATTCGTCATATGCCACGTCGTGCCCATCCGGCCATAATCAGATGGGCAAAAGTGGGGCCCTCAATCACTGTAAATTAGGGACAGCAATGCATGTGGCGTGGACCGAAGAAACCAATGGCTACGAGCCTACGATGAACGTTGATGACGTGTGGCTCAGCACGACTTGACCCAAGGGCTCGCGGGCTGGGCTCATGCTGTGAACTGGAGCTTGCAGTCTGATCAGAAAGTCAGCTCGACGAACATCATATCCATATGAATTTACTATATAGAGAAAACGGGCAGGGGCCAGGGCCCTCCGGCAGGGCCCCCGGACGGTGAATCGCACTCCTCTCCGGCGTCAATTTTCCTTCCCCTCCATCAAGCCACCCGAAGTGAATCACACTTGTCCCCGGCCTCCGGCAATCCCCGGCCCCGACCGTTAATCGCACTCACAGTCTCCATTCCCCCTTCCCCTCCGTCAGGGTAGCACAACAGTGAATCATAGTCGCCCCCTTCGTCTCCGATCCCTCGTCCCCTTGCTACCCCAACGGTAAATTGCTCTCGCCCCCTCCGGCTCCGATCCCCTTCTCCTCTGTCAAGGTATTCCGCCGGTGAATCGTATTCGTCCCCATCGACAGGCACTCCTGACGATGAGGTCGAGGATGCCTGCTGGAGGGGGCGAGTGCGATTCACAGGTTGGGGTGGCCTGACGAACGAGGGGGGGGGGGAGGGCTGCAGGAGCTTGGGGAGCAAGTGTGATTCACCATCGGGGTGGACTAACGAAGGGGTAAGAGGAGATGTGGAGTTGGGGGGTGTGCCGGTGTTGGATGGGGGACCGAAGTTGGAGGGAAAGGTGATCCATCAGATGGCCTGTTCAAAAATAGGATAAAATAAAAAACTGCACCTCATTTTAAATGGACAGTTTGATCATTTGAATTGGATGGATAGGAGCCTAATATTTCAAATAAGACTATCATGCTCATACCCCGTATTCACTATATATATAAATTTACATAATATGAAACTATATATGAACATAATTTATTACAAGTTGGTCTGATCCGACCTGACCAGACCCAAGCACCCGAGGTTCAGTACATCCGGTCCGGACCAGAGAATGGACCCTTGACCAGAGGCTTGCCCGGCCTGACGAGTCGGGGAAAGCTCCAATCTCCAATGACCGGCCGGGTTCTAGTTCGACCCGGCCTGATTTACATCCCTAAGTTACTAGAAAGATTCACCAACAAGGAATGCTGGACATGGGCCAATTGTTTGGTGAATAAGTAGAGATGGCAATGGGTTTTCCGTCATTTCAGTTTTTAGGGAACTAGGATATGAAATCTACTGAAGTCCTCTCTCATAAGTGGCTCCCTATTCCTAGGGAAAGCCCTCTTTTTTTCTAAACTAAGGAGCAAAAAAATTCAGAAGCATTTGGAGATGCTCTTACCTGCAAGGCAATTTGGGTCTACCGTCTAGGGCTGTGCAAAAACCGACCCGAACCGCCTAACCGAACCGAAACCGACCAAAATTTAACCGAAATAACCGAACCGATCATCAAACCGAACCGAAAACAAACCGAACCGACAAAACCGATTAAATCGGTTTCGGTTTCGGTTCCCGGGTATGAAACACCGAACCGAAACCGAAAAAACCGACCCGACTTCTTAAATCATAAACACAACGATCATAATACTTTTGTTTCCAGTAAGTGCAAGTACGAAGTAATTATGTTACATCTACAATGCTTCAAAAGAGTGAACGTCGGTTGATTTTGCTTTGAACTTTCATTTTGGCACTATGTAAGAACATAATCATCCACTTATTTATGATGAACTGACGATTAAGATTCAAGAGCCAAGGGTTCTAGCATAACTCATATTAACCGAAACCGAACCGAAACCGAACCGAAAACCGATCACACCGAACCGACAAAAATCGACCATTTCGGTTTCGGTTTCGGTTTTGATTTTTCGAAAACCGAAAAAAAATAAAACCGACAAAACCGACACCGAAACCAACCGACAAAACCGACGCTCACCCCTACTACCGTCCGTGGAGTCAACAAGTGTAGACTAGAGGCCATGGATGATGGGGTCCTAAACTAAGTCGGTCAAGCTTAGTTGGCCCTACCTAATTGACTCGGATTATGACATCTTTGAGACCTTAACCCCCTATTGAACAAGCGTAAAATCCTACAAAATACCCACCTCATCATTGGTAGGGGCAGGGATGCAAATCAGTAAGATTTTGAGGCCTTCCAAAGCCTTAACATTTAGGCAAGGCAGGAAACATCTAGATTCCAACTCCCATCCTCTTGCATGTCATCGGAGATTCCAATCCGTGAATGCAGGCACCCTAACGTGTGAATCTCACTCGGTCTTGATTTTGGTGGGTTAAGTCATATGCTGGATGCAACTGGTGAATCGCATCAACCCATGGATGCGGGCACCCTGACGGGTGAATCTCACTCAGTCACAGTTTTAAGGGGGTCTCATCTGCTTGTATCCACGGTACGATGCTCTCGTAAGTGTGAGTGCATCGGACGGTCCTGTGACGAGGTTGTACCACATCAGCATGCATCCCGGATCCACTGAATATTTTCTCTCCACTTAGAGCAAAATGTCTTCGGACATTATGGACGTTATCAGAGCTCAAGTTTCTTGGGTTGCCCGGGTTGCCCAATTTGCAAAAAAAAGGATGGGTTGGTCGGATTGGACGGATTTAATTTGATCACAATAAAAAAAAAATACTTGATCTCTTAAAATAATAATAATAGAAAAAAAAAGTAAATTATTCTATTAACCAACAATTGCCACCACTACAAAAAATAAAATCAGCCAACACCACTCTCTCTCTCTCTCTCTCTCTCTCTCTCTCTCTCTCTCTCTCTCTCTCTCTCTCTCTCTCTCTCTCTCTCTCTCTAAGTCTCTAAAACATCCATTGAATGGCTATGGTGATGGATCAACAACAGCAGCCCTACAAGCATGTATATATGCCACTGTACTCATTTACACAGGTTCCTAGGATAGGGAAAGGTGATGCCCAAACTCGTCCAAATTTTTAACTAACTTTTTTTGTCCTAGCCCATCCAAATGTATTACTGAGGGCACCCTAGTAAATAGTAAAATCACTATTCATCGACCCACGGTGTGATGACCTAGTGTGGATAAATGCCCTAATTGTTAGGATATATTATCTCGCACGAAAACGGACCACGCACGCTCCCGCATTAGGTAATCGACTACTAATTGCATGACGCCCTAATAGGCCGTCCATCCTATTAGGTTGGTGCATGGTGCCATCATCCCTTTAATAAAGGGACGAGAAATATTTGAATAGTCAAATATCCATCCCTTTTGATTTTAGGGATGAGATAAGACAGGGAATCTCGGATGGTTACAAGGAAGAAATCGGAACAAAGAGAGAGAGAGAGAGAGGGAAAGAGAGATCAGTTAGGGAGAGAGGGGGGTCGGATAAAAATAAGGGGCCATGGTTCTCGAGGCCCCTCCTCATGGTTTTTCCGAGAAAACCCGTCCCCCTTCAAATATTTTTTTGATAAAATATCCCCTCTTTTTTGTTAGTCATAAGGCTTCTTTGGTTCTCTCTCTGTTAGTCTCTTGGAAAAATAGAGAAACTCTCTCTCTCTCTCTCTCTCTCTCTCTCTCTCTCTCTCTCTCTCTCTCTCTCTCTCTCTCATGCACACACTTACCTCTTCATCTCTTGCGAGTTTGTGAGATTTAGAATATGAGAGGGCTAGCACTCTGAGGCACTCAGAGATCTGAGTGCTAGGATTTGGCCTAATTGCGAGACAGGGTGAACTCAAAGAGAACCAGCTCGTGGATACTTCCTTCTTCTTCAACCCTGTAGACTAACATCGCGGTGTCAATCCCGCACGAAAGTATAACAAATCTGAGCCCCTATATCTATCGTCATGCATGCATAGTGAATGTCATGTTAGATTCAGTAGAAGTAGGGGGTTCGTTTCATCTTTCATGTCATCTATAGCGTACATGTTTGATGCAGATGAAAATTTTAAGATAGATCACACAACGAATTGATCTTTTGGATCGAATCCAACTTCTATTGCGCCTCCGATTCCATACCAATGTACAAACAGCTGGGATAGTCTCATACAATCCATAATCGTGTTATGGATCGACCCGGCGGGAGGAGTATTCCTCCAACAGGAGTGTGATGACAGAAAGATTGTCGCCTTCCACGATCACGCTGTCGACGTTTAGCTGTAAGCAGAGTTTTATTTCTTTCAAGATGGCACAAAATTCCGCTTCAATGGGTGAGCCGCTAGGAAGTATTTTACCCGCACAACAAATCAAAATCCTGCTTTCATTTTGAATAAGTAACCCACACGTAGAGTGAGCCGTTCCTACAGAAGCATCGATGTTGAGTTTCAAGGTACCTTCCCGGGGCCGTTGCCAAAAGTAAGGTGTACTAGCATCATCTGCTCTTATATCAACCGATATTGTTGAGAGGAGTATGAGGTTCCAGGCTACTAAAGTAGTCTTTTTAGATGAAGGTGCAGCTCCCTCAAAAATGGTAGTGTTTCTTTCCTTCCAAATAGCCCAAAGGAGGAAAGCTACAAGATGCAAACGGTCCCTGGTCTATCGTGCAAGGCATAATTCCATATGAAGTTGACTTGGGATTCTAGGGATACCGCGTGATTATCGGAGGTAGGGGTGGGACTTGGACGGGTTGAAGGGTCTACCCATGCCCAACCCGATCAACACACACCTCAATCCGTTTTGCCCGTGAAACCCAGGGAAGCTCAACTAGTGCTTGCCCATGTCAGGTTGCTTGGGTTGCCCGGGTTTCTCGGGTTGCCCAATTTGCCAATAAAGGATGGATTGGTAAGATTGGACGGGTTTAATTTGATCACAATAAATAAAAATACTTGATCTCTTAAAACAAAAACAAAAACAAAAAAAAATATATAAAAATTATTCTATGAACCCGCAATTTCTACCACTACAAAAAATAAAAGCAACCAACACCACTTTCTCTCTCTCTCTCTCTCTCTCTCTCTCTCTCTCTCTCTCTCTCTAAAGCATCGTATGGATCAACAACATCAGCTCTACAAGCATGTATGCCACTGTACTCGTCTACACGGGTTCCTCAGGTTGGGAAAGATGATAACCAAATCCGTTAAAATTGAAATCGGATTGTTTTTTTTTTTTTTGTCCCAATCCGTTCAAAATTTTAACAAACTTTGTCCATATTTGTCTATTGTTCGGGTTTGACGAGTCGGGTTCGGGTCAGACACGCCCAAGTCCCACCATTCCACTGTGTTCCCAAAAGCTTGTTCTTAGAAATCTCCAGGCAACATTAAATAAAAAGTTTTGTACAGCTGTGTTCGGTGCCACGTCAGGTTGGAAGCAAAAAGGTGGATAAATGGTTGGCTGAAAAAAATAGTTTAAATTCATCAGCTGCAGCCTCCGGGGCCAAACCCAATCAATCCCCTCCCTAAATCGTAGACCACATCGAACCCCAGCTGCTGCATGCTCCCGACAATCGAAAACGAGCTCGTGTCGTTGTTACCCGCGAACGCAAGGCACGCCTGCGAGTCGCTGCCCCTATACAGCGTCCCCGACGGGTCGACATCGAGGGAGACCCCGCCGCCGAAATGCAGCGCCACCGCCGGCACGGTTACCGATTCCACCCCGGTGATGTTGTAGCAGGTGTCCAGCAGAGAAAACGGTGGCGCCGATTGGTAGCCCGACATCTGCCGCCGGAATTCCTCACGAAGAGCGGAGTACACGTAAGGTGGCAGGCGGGAGATGACCGTGCCGGAGTCGATGATGGTCCCGGCATCGAAGACCGCCGGCGGCAGAGTTAGATTCACTCCCCCGACGCTCATTGCTACAAGTTCAAGGAAGTAGAAGGACGGCGACGCCGGCCTAGTCAGCAACGGCGTGAACTTCACCTTGTTGGGTCGCCGACCGGCCCCAAAGCTCAGATAGCCGGTAGAGTCTGCGGACGGCGGGAGGCAGTAGGAGAAGCCACCGCCGTATTTTCGGGACGCCTGTGACGCCAGCGACACCCTGCCGCGGCCGAGGCCCATTAGCCCCGCGGCGCCTCCAAACAACCCGTGGTTCATCACGCCGCAACCGAACTTGAAATCGTTCAGCACACCGGAGGGCGTCAGGGTGAGGGCGTCCCTCGCGAAGACGCCGGAGGTGGAGTCGTTGTCGGCGTACTTGACGGAGTAGACGCAGGCGGAGCCGTCGCAGGAGTCGCCGCCGGCCGAGTGGCAATCGGCGGAGCTGCATGACACGTTGGCGTAGGTCAACGATTGGGAGGGGTCGAAGAGGGTCTCGTTCTGTTGGTAGCACTCGAAGACGCAGGGCTTGCACTGGATCCACGAGACGTCGCTACCGGTGTCGAATATCACGGTGAAGTTCCTCGTCGGAGTTCCGAACCCGACGGTGACGACGTAGTCGAGGACGCCGTACGAGGCACCGGGCCGGTCGAGGATGGTCACTCCTGCCGTCGAGCTAGAGACCCGGCCGTGGAGGGAGTGGACGCGGGCCTGGTCCCGTCGGAGGGTTTCCAAGTGGTTCGGCTTCAGCTGGCGGCCGAGCGGGGAGCACGGCCCGTGTCGATGGAAGACTTCCAATCTACCGCCACCGCCTGATGCTGCAAAAAGACATGCACCTGTCATGATCTCTACTATGCGATCCGTTGGTGAATGATTGGATTAATGAAGGGTTGTATGGATTTTGTTGCCAGACCAGCGGACGAGGAGGATGCGCAGGTGGCGGCCGGCGGCATCGAGCCGGCGCTGCTGGTCCGAAGGCGGCGCCGCTCTGCTCCACCGGCATGCGATGATTGGAGGAGAAGACATGAGAAGAGCAGCGAGCAGAAGAGGGAGGGAAAGAAGGCCATCTCACAAACTCACACGACGTACCCTTAAGCATCAAGAGAGGATTTATAGCTACCTGGCTAGATGCCACATTGGCTCTCTCGTCGACTCATATACGTGGCCATCCTGACGTGGCACTTGATTATAGTGGTCACTTTGCCTACCCTTTGGGCCGAGTGCGATTCATCTATTGGGACTGGGTGCAACGGACGGCTATGATAAGTGCCACGTCAGGATGTACCAATTAAAAAAATGTGAAAGACGTGGAGAAGGGCTTTGCCCAGCCTTTGGAAACAGATGGTCCCGAACAGCCTCATATGAGTCTATTCATAAAGAAAATCTAAGAAACAAATAAATATTTTCAATGAATGCAATGTTTAATGGGATAGTAATTTCTATGTGATCGTCCACTCAAAGTTATAGGTTCTATCTTTTTAGAACCAGTGCGTACAAATTAAACATAGAAATTAGGATAAATGCAAGCGTCAATTACACCCAACGGGCGTACAATTGAATACTTCCAATGAATGCAATATTTAATGGGGCGAACTTTCCGTTAAAGCCATTATGCCTTGTTTTGCTCGTGCGAATCTTGGCCGTTGATGCTATGTTCACGGGATTATGAAAATAATTAATAGCAACTGGTTACTGCCTCTCCCTGTTTCGATCTTTGGGTCTCATCGATCCCTTACACTAGCGCCCAGTCTCTAATCGTTTGGTCGATCCAGCAAAACAAAAAAAGAGGTTACTCTGAAAACACATTTTTATGGATTGAATTTTATCCGATACTTAGTGTCACAACCTTCTTGCGATGGTTCCAATTTAGCATTATACTATTTAGATTTATCGATAAGAGGAAATAAGCGAAAACCATAAATCCACCACATAAATGGAGATTATAATAAAATCAATTCCTTCATTTGTCGTATTTAATTAGATTTGATAGCCTTATCGATGAAATGGGTTCAAATCTCCTATTATGGATGCTTGTGATCGTGTCGTTTTCAGGTTTGACAACGATGGCTGGACCAATAGTAAATTTTTTTCCCTCTTATCATCTCATCGGATGCATGCTTCCGATGCATTGGTTAAATAAGTACATCTTAAGATAGTTGCCGACATGAAGTTTCTAAATGAATATTTCTTCAAGTAGTATACTAGCCCTCATTGTATCCGGAGTTTTTTAGATTAATATAACCGGTTGGGGGCTTCCTAATCCTTTCTCCTATTTGATGGTTCTCAAACAAAAGAAAAAAGAAGATGGTCTGCCAACATAAAGTATATCTATCGGATAGTAATTTTGTTCCTTCTACATGAATGTTCGCACTGATATCCTATATGAGGATTGTGTTATCTTTGTATCTTATCTTTACTATATGTAAAAAAATAAATTTTATATATAGTTCCATAAAACTAGGCTAATTACATTACACCCCCAAAACTTCATATTTACATATACATCTATGCAGCGATGGCGAGCAATGGGCGTGAGCAATGGAGGCGGCAGCGGGTAGCAATGGTGCAACTGCTCTTATGGGGGTGGATCTGTCTCCCCTCTCCTCCCCCTTTATAGATAGGGGTTCTCCAGGGTCAATAAATTTGTGATCGACTCTCCAGGGGGGCGCGGCTCCCCCCTTCCTTGTTTCGCCGGTCAGCGGCCAATCTCTGGGTGTCAATCTCCAGTCATTGAGTTGGGAGTGGCAGATCCGGACTCTGGCCCACAACGACGGAAGTTTTGAGGGTCTCAGTTCCCCTCCTTTGATCGGCAGGAGCGGATCCTGATGACGCTAGGTGACGGCGGATGGGTTGAGGCAAACGGGGACCACCGACGACGCCTCCATCTCTTTCTGTGCAAGCTGTTGGTGGTAATGTAGATCTTTTTTTTTCCCACGCTGGGGAGCAGTGTGTGGGGCTTGTACACCGCGTGCGGAGGTGATGTGTTGCATCCAGTGGGCGGTGGTTTTTTCGCCGGCGTGCGGGAGTGTTCCCCCCTATGGGGTCTTGGAGTGGCCTTGTTTGTGCCTATTTCTGTGCCTATTTCTACACCGGCAAGCAGTGGTCCTTGCTTGCACCGGGCTGTGGCGCCTCCCGGAGATCCGTTGATCCCCCCTTTCTAACTACCAAAAAAAAGATTATATCTTATTATAAATAATATTCATATATATCTCAACACAGTATGATCTATGTTGTGACAAAAAAAAAAAATATCTAAATGTGTTAAACAAAGTTACTTCTCTCTTGCACATTAAATTGAAGTATAACAAGTCATATAATATTTTTTCCTTCTTTCTACATGAATGTTCACACTGACATCCTATATGCCGATTGTGTTATCTTCGTATCTTACACACACACACACACACACACACACACACACACACACACACGCACATATATATATATATATATATATATATATATATATATATATATATATATATATATATATATATATATATATATAATAAACAAGATGCTACCTTCGAAAACAGCGTTCTTCACTGTTTTGATAGGTCACCGATGGCTATCAAAGCCATGAACAACAACAAAGATCATTCGAACTCATAATCGGGAGTTGCTAGAAGCCACCGGAGGTGGTAGCCGGGTGCGGATGTCCTCGGAGGTCATCGGATGAGGTGGGGTGATGAATGGATGGCTCAAAATTGAAGTAGTCTCCGAAGTCCTTTATCGGTGGAAGCCGACAGGTGGTGTCAGCGAAGATCACTGGTGGAGGTGATCGGAGGTTGTTTATGTTGATTCTGGCCGGAGATCAAACGTGGCGCGGCCGTGGTGGGTTGTCAAAGCAGCAAAAACGCTGCTTTGAGAGGTAGCGTCCCGGCCCTCTCTCAGTCTCTCTCTCTCTCTCTGTATATATATATATATATATATATATATATATATATATATATATATATATATATATATATATATATATATATATATATATATATATATATATATATATATATATATATATATATATATATATATATATATGAATTTTGTATATAGTTCCATGAAACTTGGCTAATTGCATTAAATCCTGAAAACTTCATATTTATATATCAATCTATGTAAACTTAGATTACTTGTGCAAATGGGCCCCACAGGTTAACAAGCATTCTATTTTTAAGGAATATTCGGATATATTTGTGGTTTGACTGCTTACTTTCAAACATTAGTTTTGCTAGGAGGAGTTTACCTAAGTGAACTTGAAAAGGAAAAGTTAGGCTTAGGGAATCACACAAAAAACGTAGATGAATATATCTAGAATATTCCTCCAAAAACATAAAGCCACTTGACCGGATGGGCCAATTTGCACAAGTAATCTAGTTTTCGAGGGGCTGATGTGTAAATATAAACTTGCCAAGGATCCTGTGTAACTAGCCCAATTTTTAGGGGGTTATGCAAAAATCCCTATAAAGAAAGTAAAATGCTAAAGCGCTAGTCTTGGGTAATCTCGTGTAGGGATGGCAATGGTGTGGTTTAAAACCAAAAACCGTGTAAAACCGGACCGCATGGTGCGTTTTGGTTTGCCAAAATATAAAACCATCACGGTGAGGTTTCGGTGTAGCGGGGTGGTTTCGGTTTTGACCAAAATCGCATAAAACCGCACCGTTTAGGTTATTCCAATGATAAACCGTGGTGCACCGCACCGCATGGTGCGGTTTTGGTTTTGCATAACGGTACACCATCGTGGTGTAGTGCGGTTTCGATGTGGTGGCTCGGTGTTGCGGTGCGATTTCAGTTTTACCCGAAACCGCACCATTGCCATCCCTAATCTCGTGCAGACTCAGGTGTGTAGGCCCCACTCCTGCATGTGGGTCCCACAAGCCCTCAAGTTTGCACCGGATTCCCGTATATGGGCTCCATACCACTACTCATACAAAATGGCGCTTAAAAATCAATGCAACTGTTATCCATGCATAAATAATAAGAAGATAGTATTTGGGTATTTCAGTCTTTCCACGACACAATAAAATTTAGGGGGAGTTGGTGAGAAGCCATTTTTAGAGATCCCTTTTGAGCAGCAGTCCCAACCATTTTTTCATTTGAGCTCCAGCCCTTGTGGACGAAAATACCCCTGCATTCACTTCTAATTTAGAAATGAATGTCATCCCCCCCCCCCCCCCCCCCCCACCGGACCTAGCCAAACCCCCCACCGCCGCTACGACCGCCGGACCTATTCGAACACCCCCTCCTCCCCCGGCCGGACCTAACTAAACCCCTCTCTCCCCGGTCGGACATAATCTATAAGCTATGGGATAAACCCTAGACCTAGAAATCCAAACCTAAGCCAACCCCAGTCGCGGCCGTTGCCGCCGCTCAAACCCGCTGCCTCCTCCTCCGCTGCTGGCAGTCGGATCTGCCTCCGCCACTGCTGCCGCTCGCCCCACCTCCGCCTCTGCCGCTCGTCTCCGCCTTTGTTGTTGCCATGGTCGATCGAGAGAGGAGAGGGGGTGAGGTTGGGTCTTGGGAATAAAAAAAAAAGGGAAGGGTTTATCTTAATGTTGGGTTAGTTTGAGGGGCTAGAGCTCAAATGAAAAGTTCCAGTAGGTTTATCCTAATGTTTGGTTGGTTAGAGGGGTCTTAAGCTAATTACCCCTAAAATTTATTACCCATGGATGCCCCTTTTTTTTTTAATAGGACACATAAATGTCCTGGTTTGGGCACTTGTAAGTGCCACAGCACAAAAGATGGTTCTAAATTTTTCAAATTTTTTTGTAATTTTTTCATTTTTAGCCCCTTGAAGCAAAATTAGGGGGTCAAAATATTCTATACGAAAATTGGGTTGAATTCCTGAAAAAATTGAAATGCCAAATTTTAAAAAAATCCCTAATTAAATCATAAAACCCTAAACTTTGATACTAAGACCCAAAATCCTAAAACCTCTTAGCATCATATTCGGCTTTTCCAGTGTCATTTTTCAAGGAAGAATTATTTCGAGCTATTAGATCTACCATTTAACACCAATTTGGAGAGGTCCAATCAATAAAAATGAATAAGTCATTCATTCAAAGTAAATCAAGCATAGATAGTGAAATTACTCTAACCACGGGTGGCTCCCTCATGGAGGGACCAGTATGAGGTACGATCAGAGCCCGACGATCTCTACAAAATTATACTTCGTACGATTATCCTAATCAATAGGCACTATGCTAGACTCTGAAAGATTAAAATTTAAGTTATGTTATGCTCTCGACTCGCCTCGGAATATTACAAGTAGCATGCACTATATCGTGATTTGATGTCGAAAGATTCTCTCTCCCTCTCTTGCAAAAGATTATCAGTTTAGATGTTTTTGTGACGTGTTAGGCATAAGTATACAATGCTTGCATTAAGAATATCTATATAACATGGCACGACGGTTTTGTGCTGACCAGACAAAAAATATTATACTGACTAGACCAATTCCATCTCTACCCAAAATATTATGCTGACTAGATCAATTTATTCAATTGTCTAAGAGATAGCCCATCTCTACCCCCATCATCTACCCCCAAAAAAACAGTCTGTCAGTCCCCCAAAATCACAGGCGTCCGTTGCACCCAAACTCAACTGGTGCATCGCACTCAGCCCCAACTGCCAGGTAAAGGGACAGCCGTGATTAGAAATGGACGACTGTGATTTCACAGTGAAACCGGATCCCATTCATCCCCTTCATTCCCGTGCGATCCGAACCCAGCCCTCCTTTCACACCCCCGTCCTTCACGGCCCCCTCGAGCCGCTGCCCTTCACGCCCACTGTGATCGCCCCCCTCCCACCGAGATGATCGCCACCCTACCCCTCGAGCCGTACTTCAGGCCGAGATGATCGCCCCCGTCCCCCTCGAGCCGTCCTTCACACCCCCTTTTTCGGCCTCCTTCACACCCTCTTTTCTGGCCGAGATGATCGCTCCACTCCCCCTCGAGCCCCCAAAATCGAGCCGACACACCCAGATCCTTTGGCGCCCCCAAATCAAGCAATCACTTTCATTCCCGTGCGAATCCAAACCCCAGTGCCCCTTTCACATCCCCGTCCTTCACGGCCCCCTCGAGCCGCCCTTCATGCCCACAGTGATCACCCCCCTCCCCCTCGATCCGTGCTTCACACCCCCTCCACCCCCTTTTCCGGCCCAAATCCTCCGGCGTCCCCAAATCAAGCAACCCACGATTGGCCCAAATCCTTCATATTGCCCCGATATGGAAATCATTCAGTTCCCAAATTCTCTCCTTTCAATTGCATTCACCGCAAACCCTTCAAGAGAGAATGAAGGCAGGCTGTGATCGTGCATATGGCATCTACCCTTCACGAGAGGCTGAAGGCAAGCCGTGATCGTGCAGGCTGAAGGCAGAATTTTGGTTCTTGGCCCTTCCTGGTATGGACTCTCTCTCTGTCTGTATCTGTCTCTCTGCGATAGCATATTCCACAATCTCAAGCATATATCTTTCTACAAACAGCAGAATTTTAATTTTTGGCCCTTCCTGACTTTGCTTTTAATCCCTGTTTTTTTTCCTTCTGTAGTTGTTTCTACAGTCGCCCCTCGCATCAATCCGAGGTGATATCTCCCTTCAAATGCCTATTGGTTTTTTTTTTTATGTTTTATACATTTTAATTTTCTCAGGACATGTCTCATTACTTTGTTTCCTTGGTTTTCACATATGAAATGAAAATTTGATGTTTTCTTGCAATTTCAATCAGCGGATCTTTCATCATCAGCGGAACCTTCACCACCAAGGCGTGGACCAATCCGAGGTGAGATTCTTTTAAATTCAATGCTTTTCATCCTGACCTATGGCATTTAGTTGTATTTTTTTTATAGAATAATGGCATAATGTTGTTGATCCAATGTCCTAGGTATTTTTCTTTCAGAAAAGTTCATAATTTTTTTTCGTGTGTGTGTTTGATTGTGTCAAGAATTTATGAATTTCCATTCCGAAAACAGAGGAACAATATTCTCTATGATGTTGCTGTAAAAAAAAAAAAAGAATTATTTTTTTGTTTTAAAAGCATAAGATCTTTTTTCTGAAATCCTTTGGAATATTCTCTTGGTTTTCTTTGTCTGCATGCAACTCAACCTTAAGGTTCTCCCAATTTCGACGGCCCGATTGACATGGCAGTGTGCAATTGGTAGTTGAAACCCACTAGCGACCTTAAAGTTGTTTACACCACCAGTTGCACACTGCCACGCCAATCGGGCCGTACTGAATCGGGAAAACCTTCGGACTTAAAAGCATTGCCACTGACATGCAATGGGTCTCTCGGTGCACCGCCGAGAGACCCATCTCTTTTATACTTTTTTATAAGAAAACCTTCGGGTTTAATAGCATTGCCACTGACATGCAAAATTCGGGCTTAATAGCATTGCTACTGACATGCAAAATTCTTCTTATTTTTTCTCCCCCTATTTCTTCTAGTGCCGACATGCACGAGCATGCACGTTTGCATTTGTTTCTTTTAATTCAATTTCTAAAGATAGAGGATCTTTTTTTTGAAATCTTTGAATCAGCAAATCCATTGGTTTAAATCAGCAAAGCTTCTTTCTAATTGACTGAGAGAATATTCTCTTGGTTTTCTTTGTCTGCATGCAACTCAGCTTGAAGGTTTTGTCGATTTCGGCGGCCCGATTGACATGGCAGCGTGCAACTGGTGGTTGAAACCCACTAGCGACTTTAAAGTTGTTTACACTATTAGTTGCACGTTGCCACATTAATCGAGTCGTACTGAATCAGGAAAACCTTCGAGCTCATGCGCCAACATGATTGATGACCACCTGTTTCCATGGGTTCGGGCGGCGAACACTGTTGCTGCTGTTTCCAAGCACATGGTTTGTTCGGCCCTAGCCCCTAAGCTCATCGATTCACCCCTCTTCTTCTTTCAGCCACTTATTAATTACATAATTAATGTTTTAATCTTAATTAGGGGGTCGGCCCATGAATGCATGCGTGCGTTATGAAATGACCAAAAGCCCTTGATATGGACCAATGAGAGAGACCGGGAACATCCAACCTCTTTAAGGAGGTTGGAACAAAATCGTACTCCCTCAAATTGGCCTGGGGTTTGTTTAATTTGTTTCTTTTCTTTGTTGAAGAAAAAAATCCTGGCGAGACCACCACAACTGACACCCACACCCAACAACCCGCCAAACCCCTTGATTTATCTGCTGATTTAAGGAGGGTACGCACGAATAAAAGCTCGACACGTCACTCCTCCTACGCTCCTCATCAGTCTCCAACCCCCCTCCCGAGTCCGATTCTGTTCCAACCTCCTTAAAGAGGGTGGAGCATCCCGCTCGCTCTCATTGTTCTATTCCAAGGATATGTTTGTCATTTCATACTTTTATCATGGTGAAATGACAAAAAGCCCTCGATATGGACCAATGAGATAGAGCGGGATGCTCCAACCTCTTTAAATCTTCGAGCGGATGGTCTTGTGTACTACTTCTGTGCTGTCTCTCTCTCTCTTTATGGACACTCAAGGAAAGATGTGGGCCCCACCCAACAACCCACCTACCCAACCCAATCGGAAGAAGGGGCACGAAGGCCGACGACCGCTTTCTGTCGTTTTGTGTAAACGTTCTACTTTTTGGCATTTTGCGAAATTAAGCCGTCTCCTACTCGTCGAGGGACTTACCACTTCATACTAGCTACTTCCTAGTTCCTACTTGGGTGGTGGGCCAGTTATATTTATAAATGCTGCTTTTTCATAAATACCGAAGTGAATATGGTATTTTATGATTGGTCCGTATGGTGACCTGTGGACTGTGGTTAGTCTCCAAACGAGCCATGAGCTATTTTCATAGGCCTATAACGATGTAGGCCTTTTGAATGGCCACGAGTTATCCTTGTGAGCTGTTGTGAGATGTGTGCTCTTCTGCTTCATAAAGGGCTAGGTACTTCGAGCTTGTTTGTTGAGCTGCTACCTGATGGGCCGTGAGCCTGTGGACTCGCTAAAAGTCTTAGCCATTTTTGCACCCACAATACTCTCACCAAACAGAATTGATATTGTTGCTACAATGATTTCACTATAGCAGCTAGTCCTATCCTGAACCCGCCCTCGTCATATTTTATCCCACCCCATACTCGTCCCAAACCCACGTCTAGTTTTGGGGGCAATTCCCAAACCCATCCCAATTAGCACTGGAAAGACCCGTGTCCGCCTCGCCCCGTTCCGTTTATGTTTTGCTGGTCGAGTCGGCTTCATAAAACAACCTATACAAATTCATCATTAATTTGATAATGATTTAGAATTCTATAAGTATTATGACTATGCATGCTCTAGAAAAAATCATTCAATAAATACTTATTCATGAATAATTGGAGAATCATTTACAATTAAAAAAATAAATGCTTTTACGAGCTTTATATTGTGGACTTGTGTGGAGTTATTCATATAAGCTATATAGCCGGATCGAGCCGGGGCGGGTTTGAGTAAAATCCGAACCCAACTCGAACTCGATCGGGTTTTAAATTAAAATCCCAAACTCGTCCCAAACTTGTTTTTTAGCATCCCAAACCCATCCTAAAAGGGTCAGGTCGGGTAACCCGGTAAATCCGGTTAATTAGGGGTGGACTTGGTCGGCTTTGAAGGTTTGACCGTGTTTGGACCAAGTTATATTGCATTTGCCCAAATTGCCCGAGTTGCCCGAGGAACTTGTAGAGGGTTTCCCGTGTTTGGACCATGAAAGTTCATTGGGTTCCTCGAGTTGCTCGGGTTCATCCAGACCGTTCACTAAAAAGTAGAGATACACCCGATCTAAAATTTACACATTTCAATATGGAGATTCTTTTCACTTGAGCTTCCTCCCGACTAGCCAACACACTAGTCCTCCCCTATATTTAGGTGTCATGTTATACTTTTTAACTAATTTTTTTTAATGGATGGTCAATCCACTCTACTTGAATTATGATTAAAAAAAAAACTTAAAATAATCTGATCAAAGGCCGACAAATTTTCACAGTAAACTGTGACGCACAAATACCCCTTGGTATGATAAAATGCGAGAGAGAGAGAGAGAGAGAGAGAGGAATGATAAAATGCGACGTGCAGTGTGTGCGGTGTCGCACCGCAATCGTCAGATATACCGGCTGCGTGCATCGCACGCACGCAACGGTGCATCGAACGGCTGCAGTGCGACACCGCACGCGCCGCATCTTAACACGCCCATATATATATATATATATATATATATATATATATATATATATATATATATATATATATATATATATATATATATATATATATATACACCTGCACCCGAGGTGCAACAACAATGCTGCACCGTCCGCTTTTTTTACCTACCTAGAAGTTTTGGAATTGGATGAAATTTGGTAAGGGTGTTGTCTAGGGTAAGATGATCATCCTCACAAATTTTCATCAAATTCCAAAACTTCTAGAGGGGTCAAATGGTCGAAGCAAAATCTGCAGATTTTAACGGTGACTGCGGACGACTGATTTTGCTTCGACCATTTGACCCCCCTAGAAGTTTTAGAATTTGATGAAAATTTGTGAGGATGATCACCTTACCCTAGACAACACCCTCACCAAATTTCATCCAATTCCAAAACTTCTAGGTAGGTAAAACAAGGGAGCGGTGCAGCGTTACGCTGCACCTCGGGTGCAGTCTCCCCGCCCCCATATATATATATATATATATATATATATATATATAGAGAGAGAGAGAGAGAGAGAGAGAGAGAGAGAGAGAGAGATGCTAAAATGCGGCGTGAGGTGCGTGCGGCGTCGCACCGCAGCCGTCTGATTCACCGCTGCGTGCATCGCACGCACCGCAGCGGTGCATCAGACGATTGCGGTGTGGCGCCGCACGCCGCACCCTAGCATCCCTCTCTCTTTCTCTCTCTCTCTCTCTCTCTCTCTCTCTCTCTCTCTCTCTCTCTATATATATATATATATATATATATATATATATATATATATATATATATATATATATATATATATATATATATATATATATATATATATATATATATATATATATATATATATATATATATATATATATATATATATATAGGGCATGCTATGCTGCGGCATGCGGTAAGTGCGGCATCACAACGCAGCCGTCTGATGCACCCGCTATGTGCATCGCATGCACACAACGGTGCATCAAACGGTTATAGTGCGGTGCCGCACTTACCACATGCCGCATTATAGCATGCCCATATATATATATATATATATATATATATATATATATATATATATATATATATAATAATATAATATTTCAGGGTTTTGTGGGGGGGATAAACATTTAATTCAGTCGAGAGACAAACCCTAAGAGATAAACACAGCCGTTCATTGCTGTTCGGGTGAGTGTCATTCACTTGAAAGAGATGGAATAGCGGCTGTGATTGATCCGGACAGCTGTGATTATAATGTGGGTTAAAAATGGTAGGTGATGATACCCGTCCGAACCAATTGGAGCTGGGTTAAAAATGGGGAAATATTATTCATACCCCATAAATTTGTAATTAGCCCCCATTTCCAAGAAACTTGAATACACCCCAGTTTTTTTTTTTCATACCCCATTCCTATCCCAAAAATACCCTTCCCCCTTACACCCCACCTTCAATACACCCCAGTTAAATGGCCCGCCCCAACTTGATTATACCCCAATCAAACACATACCCCCTTAAATATACCCCAATTATATGCACTCTTGAATACACCCCACTCTTAAATAAACCCCATGCAGTTGGCTGATACTTGAAGGCACAAGTAGAGCTGCAACTTGGGCGGGCCAACCTGAACCCAACCCGAGTCCAACCCGAACCCAACCCGAATTTGGGCGGGCTAATCCGAGCCCAACCCGAATCATTTCTTCTCGACCCGACAGGACCCGACACGAAGTTAGCGGGTCTGGGTCAAGGCTAAACAGATTCGGGTCGTAAACGGGTCGACACGATAGACCCGTTTATTAAACGGGTCGGGTCCGGGTTTAGGGTCTGGACACGGTAGACCCAGGAAGACCCGTTTAGTATTCAATAGGTCATGTCGGATCGGGTCGGGTCTACCAGCAATCCGATACTATAATATATAAAACCAGTGGGTCTTTCGGGTCAGGTCGGGTCAAGTCGGATTGGGTCGGATCGGGTCAACTGAATAGATCCGGGTGGTAAACGGGTCTTATCGGATCTTATCGTGTCTACCTGTTTATTAGCGAGTCGGGTACAGGTTTAGGATCTAGACACAATTAGTTAAACGGGTCGGATCCGGGTCTAGGGGTTTTGGACACGACACGAAACTAGACACGACACGAACCCGACACGACTCATTGCCACCCCTAGCTGCAACTTGGGCGGGCCAACCCGAACCCAACCCGACTTTGGGCGGGTTAACCCGAACCCACCCCGCACAACCCGACGTGTTGGGCGTGGGCTAAGTTTAAACGAACATTGGGTTGGGTTGGGGTACAAAAGACGCTGAGCAGGGGCTTTGGGGTTTGGGGTATAAAAAAAAGGGCATTGTTGGTATTAAAGGA
The DNA here is from genome assembly GCA_947650365.1 of Chamaelirium japonicum. NCBI lineage: Eukaryota > Viridiplantae > Streptophyta > Magnoliopsida > Liliales > Melanthiaceae > Chamaelirium > Chamaelirium japonicum. The sequence goes on along the minus strand of OX393555.1, from coordinate 13,497,160 downwards.
TTATTAAGTAAGTTATTGAGAAACGCTAGGGATACGGGGGCTAATTACAGATTTTTGGGGTATGAATAAAATTTCCCTAAAAATGGGAGGTGATCGGCGACCCTTATATGGAAATACCCCCCTCTCGCTCTCTCTACCGCGACCCCCCCCCCCCCCCCCCCCCCTCTCTCTCTCTCTCCCTCTCCCTTTCTATAGATGAAACCCCCAACCATAGGGCCCCCCGGACCCCTGCCCTTACCCTCTCCGCCAGGCCATTGCTCCCCTCCCCCTCCTTCTTCCCTCCCGGCGGCCCCGAAAGGTGATACGCCTGATCCCTCTTGCGGTACCCCCGAGCTGCTCTCTCCCTCCCCCTCCTCCTTCCCTCCTGGCTGCCCCTGAAGGTGAATCGCCTGATCCCACCTGCTGTAGCCCCGATCTGCTCTCTCCCGAAGAGATCACAGCCTGGATCTGATCTCTTCGGCAAAAATCCACTACTCCGGTGAGCCAGATCCGATCTCGCCGGCCGACTGCTGATCCGACCTCGCCGACCGACTGCAGCTCCGGCGGAGGGGATTGATCAGCTTCGATCTCACCCACCGACTGCTTATCTGACCAGATCCAGATCTAGATCCAGATCTCGCTGAACGTCTGCTGATCCGACCTTACCGACCGACTGCTCCTCCTTCAACTCCGGCCTCTCTCTCTCTCTCTCTCTCTCTCTCTCTCTCTCTCTCTCTCTCTCTCCGGTGGCCTAGGGTTCAGGCGATGTGGCTGGGACCAACACCCACACCCCTTCGGGCTCTTTTCTCTCTCTCTATCTCTGATTTTTTTTTAAAAGTTTTTCGCAGAGCAGAGGAGAGACTTAGTGGAGGAGGGGAAAAGGGTGTGCAGGGGGACCAATCAGGGTCATCGCTGGCGGGGTTGGGGTCGGTGTCGTTGCCTGTGGGGACGCAGAGGAGCACATCGCAGGAGGTCGGGCGCACCAGAGGTTGGCATCTCTCCACCTGCGGTGAGTTCCCCATCGATTGTTTTAGTAGTTGCTCTTACGGATTCACAAGTCTTAGATTTGCTCAAGTCTGTTGCTCATATAATTTTTGCCATGTCATTTTTGCCCTGTCCGGTGAGAACGACGAGATCCTATCAGGATTTTCAAGCACTCCGACCATGATGACTCAATCCTCTTTTCCATCACCGGTCCTCCTCCATCACCGGGCAGCTCACCGTAAATGGATACAGATCTCTCTCTCTCCCCCTGCCATACTCTGTTTTTTTCTTCTTCTTTTTAATGTTCCTAGCCATTCATGTTCAGCTCCCTGGGGCTGGCGATGCTGACCCAGATTCGTTTGGATTTCGGGTGGTCAAGGTCGCAATTGATAATTTAGCGTGAAATATTGGCTGAAGCTTCGAGGTATTGCTTTCCCTTCATTTCTTTTTTTCGCATGTTTTATTGTATTGGTTTGTGGTTCTTTCTAAGAGCATTTCCAATCCTATATGAAATGACTCATCAAATTTAAATTTGATTGTATGAGAGCTAAAAACGAATTTCGCCCTACACTAAATTTCCATCAAAGTTCTCAATCAGATTGGCAGGATCAGAAGCCCGCATCAAATTTTTATATTAAATCTCAATGGCTATATTCTCCCTCCTGTCATATTCGAGTTCCTTCTCCCATCCATTTCATCCTCCACCCCACTTTATTTTATTCCATATCGCTGCCTAATGTTTGAAATGTTAGCACATGCAATACCCCTTTGGTCAACTACTTAATTTCCTCATTTGGTAATTTTTGCATGTTTATAATAAGAGTCCATAGTTGAAGTGCGGATCAGCATAACAACTCATGACATCAAAATGTGTTGTACCTCACATCCTTGATCCGAGGGAGAGTTTTGATCACCTGCGGGACGCCCCGCACCGGCGAAATGTGCTGTACCTCACATCCTTGGTAATTTTTGCATGTTTATAATAAGAGTCCATAGTTGAAGTGCGGATCAGCATAACAACTCATGACATCAAAATGTGATGTACCTCACCAAATCACTCCCTAAAGTTTGAAATGTTAGCTCAATCCCTTTTGTCAACTACTTAATTTCCTCATTTGATATTTTTATCTAATCAAAACTGAATTGAAGGGGGCAAAATGTAGTTTTTTAACTATGGGGGGGTTAAGTGTTTATGAGCTAAACTTCAGGGAGGCAAAGTGTAGTCTACCTGTACACCCAGGACTCACACATTTTATTCATCATTGTTTAAATATCTTGATGTCATATTTTTGTTTATCATCTGTTAAAGGGTAAACGTCATCCGAGAGGTCATTACTATATTCAAGATCCCTAAGAAACCAGTGGGCATGAGCCGCATGACATCATCTATTTAGGGGGTTCATTGCCATATCTGAGAGGCCACAACAATTAGTTGCAATGTACAGGTTAGAGATGCTATAAGTAGGTCGATCTGGGGTTTCAACAAAAAAAAAATGGTAAAACCTTTTTTAGGCACCTAATGACAGAAAAATAGTGATTGAAGGAGGGTATCGGTTCATATCGGACTGCATAGGTACATTGGGTAAATGAAGTATTCAAACATCATAGGTTTCTTAGGATACGCTTCTCAAAATTCTAGAAAGAGACTATGCTTGAAGTGGTTAGTTGCCAAGGTGTGAGCCCGCTCTTTGATCCACCCCAGTTAAATGGCCCGCTCCAACTTGATTATACCCCAATCAAACACATACCCCCTTAAATATACCCTAATTATATGCACTCTTGAATACAAATAAACCCCATACAGTTGGCTAATACTTGAAGGCAGGGGTGGCAATCCTTGACCCGACCCGAACCCGACCCGAAGTTAGCGGGTTTAGATTTGGCTTAAACGGGTTCGGGTCATATAAGGGTCAACCCGATTGACCCGTTTATTTAATGGGTCGGGTTCGGGTTTGTACTTATAGCCCGATTGACCTGACTTGACCAGTTTATCAAATGGGTCGTGTCAACCCGACCCGAGCCAACCTGACCCAATCCGATCAAATCCGGCCCAATCCGACTTGTCTTGACCCAACCCGATAGGTTTACATGGGTTCTGTTGAGCCAACCCGACCCTACACGACCCGACTCGTTTAGTAAACGAGTTAAACGGGTCGGGTTTGGGTTTAAGTTTTTGACCCGTTTATTAAACGGGTCGGGTTCGGTTTGGGTGTTTTGCCCTTATACCTATGTCTCAACCCGACCCGACCCGACCCATTGCTACCCCTATTTGAAGGCAGACGTAGGGCTGCAACTTGGGCGGGCCAACCGGAACCCAACCCGAGCCCAATCCGAACCAAACCCAAATTTGGGCGTGCTAACCTGGACCCAACCCGAATTATTTTTCCTCTACCATATTGAAGCCAATCAACCCATCCCGCACAACCTGATCAACCTGGCCAACCCGACAGATTAGATTAGGGCTAAGGAAGTTCAAACAAACCTTGGGTTGGATTGGGTTGGGTTGGAGGTACAAAAGATGCTAAGTTAGGGCTTTGAGGTTTGGGGTACAAAAGAAAAGGGCAATGTTGGTATTAAAGGGTCGCTGAGTAAGTTATTGAGAAACGATAGGGAGACCGGTGTAGTTACAGATTTTTGGGGTATGAATAAAATTTTCCAAAAAAAGAGAGGCTATTTTGACTTTGACACCCAAAATTTACCTTGAATTAGACTTTACCCCCAATATTTCATTAATTAGCTTTTACCGCCCAAAACTAACTGTTCCGTCAACTCACCCTCAAAACTTTATTTCTTTTCCGTCAGCTCACCGTTTCTCTTAGATGGTGAGCTGACGGAAAAGTTAGGTTTGGGGGTAAAGTCTAATTAATTAAAATATGGAGGGTAAAGTCTAATTCAAGGTAAAACTTGGGGGGTAAAGTCAAAATAGTACCCTGTACAGCTCTGTTAAGCACAGTCAAAAGTTAAAGCTCTTACAGCTGTAGGGATGGCTTGACTCAGTCCCTTTCTTTCTTTCCTTTATCTCTGGTGACCGCCTCGCCTCTGCTCCCTGTGCGAAGACGCCCACTGTGATCGCCCCCCTCCCGCCGAGATGATCGCCACCCTACCCCTGGAGCCGTACTTCAGGTCGAGATGATCGCCCCCCTCCCCCTCGAGCCGCCCTTCACGCCAGTGATTGCCCCCGTCCCGCGGAGATGATCGCCCCCCTCCCCTTCGAGCCGTCCTTCACACCCCCTTTTCCGGCCTCATTCACACCCTCTTTTCCGGCCGAGATGATCGCCCCACTCCCCCTCGAGCCCCCCAAATCGCGCCGGCACGCCCAGATCCTCCGGCGCCCCCAAATCAGGCAATCACCTTCATTCCCGTGCGAATCCGAACCCTAGCGCCCCTTTCACACCCCCTTCCTTCACGGCCCCCTCGAGCCGCCCTTCACGCCCACAGTGATCACCCCCTCCCCCTCGATCCGTCCTTCACACCCCCTCCACCCCCTTTTCCGGCCCAGATCCTCCGGCGTCCCCAAATCAAGCAACCCGCGATTGCCCCAAATCCTTCATTACCCCGATATGGAAATCATTCAGTTCCCAAATTCTCTCCCTTCAGTTGCATTCACTGCAAACCCTTCAAGAGAGGCTGAAGGCAGGCTGTGATCGTGCATATGGCATCTACCATTCAAGAGAGCCTGAAGGCAGGCCGTGATCGTACAGGCTGAAGGCAGAATTTTGGTTCTTGGCCCTTCCTGGTATGGACTCTCTCTCTCTGTCTATATCTGTCTCTCTGTGATAGCATATCCCACAATCTCAAGCATATATCTTTCTACAAATAGCAGAATTTTGGTTTTTGGCCCTTATTGACTTTGCTTTTAATCCCTGTTTTTTTTTCCTTCTGCAGTTATTTTCACAGTCGCCATGCTCATCAATCCGAGGTGATATCTTCCTTCAAATGCGTTTTTTTTTTAATGTTTTATACATTTTACTTTTCTCAGAACATGTCTCATTACTTTTGTTTCCTTGGTTTTCCCATATGAAGTGAAAATTAGATGTTTTCTTGCAATTTCAATAAGTGGATCTTTCACCATCAGCGGAACCTTCACCACCAAGGCGTGGACCAATCTGAGGTGAGATTCCTTTAAATTCAATGCTTTTCATCCTGACCTCTGTCCCTTAGTTGTATTTTTTTTATAGAATAATGACATAATGTTGTTGATCCAATGTCCTAGGTATTTTTCTTTCAGAAAAATTCATTAATTTTTTTCGTGTGTGTTTGATTGTGTCAAGAATTTATGAATTTCCATTCCGAAAACTGAGGAACAATATTCTCCATGATGTTGTTGTAAAAAAAAATAGAAAGAATTATTTTTTTTCTAAAAATATAAGATCTTTTTTTTGAAATCCTTTGGAATATTCTCTTGGTTTTTTTTGTCTGCATGCAACTCAACCTGAAGGTTCTCCCGATTTCGGCGGCTCAATTGACATGGCAGCGTGCAACCGGTGGCTGAAACCCACTAGCGACCTTAAAGTTGTTTACACCATCAGTTGCACGCATAGTTACCAAATCGGGCGTTTTTTTGAAAAAAACGCGTATAGAATGCGTATCGATCCGAAGACGTAGTAAACAGGAAAAAAACTCGTTGTTTTGAAAAAAACTTACGTACTCGTTTTATACGCGTTTAAAACGAAAAAAACGTGTATAAAACACGTATAAAACACATCAGGTTTGGTCCGGGTTTAAATTGGGTTCGGGTTTTATTTTATTCTTGCTTAATAAACGCATATGCTATATGTTTTGAACTTTTGATTACTTAATGTTGGAAAATGACATATATAAAGACTTGGTATAATTTTTAAGAATTTTTTGATTTTTCCGATGTTTTCACTTTTTTTTCCATTTTTAACGTTTTCATCGTATCTTTCCGATTTTTTCCTTTGCCGTTTTTTTTTCGTTTTCCGACTTGGTAACTATGGTTGCACGTTGCCACTTCAATCGGGCCATACTGAATCCGGAAAACCTTCGGGCATAAAAGCATTGCCACTGACATGCAAAGGGTCTCTCGGTGCACCGCCGAGAGACCCATCTCTTTTATACTTTTTTATAAGAAAACCTTCGGGCTTAATAGCATTGCCACTGACATGCAAAATTCTTCTTATTTTTTCTCCCCCTATTTCTTCCAGTGCCGACATGCACAAGCATGCACTTTTGCATTTGTTTCTTTTAATTCAATTTCTAAAAATAGAGGATCTTTTTTTTGAAATCCTTTGGATCAGCAAATCCACTGGTTTAAATTAGCAAAGCTTCTTTCTAATTAACTGAGATAATATTCTCTTGATTTTCTTTGTCTGCATGCAATTCAGCTTGAAGGTTTTGTCGATTTCGACGGCCCGATTGACATCGCAGCGTGCAACTGGTGGTTGAAACCCACTAGCGATCTTAAAGTTGTTTACACCACCGGCTGCACGCTGCCACGTCAATCGGGCCGTACGGAATCGAAAAAATCTTCGGGCTCATGTGCCAACATGATCGATGACCGCCTCTTTCCATGGGTTCGGGTGGCGAACACTGTTGCTGCTGGTTCCAACCACATGGTTGGTTCGGCTCTAGGCCCCTAAGTTCATCGATTCACCCGTCTTCTTCTTCCAGCTGCTTATTAATTACCTAATTAATATTTTAATCTTAATTAGGGGGTCGGCTCATGCATGCTTGCGTGCGTGTGTTGGTGTTTTTATTTGTTTGGGCCCGATCCATGATCCCCTCTAATTGACCTGGGGTTTGTTTAATTTGTTTCTTTTCTTTGGTGAATAAAATCCTGGATCGAGCAAGTGGGACCACCATAACTGACACGCACACCCAACAACCCACCAAACCGCTTGATTTATCTGCTGATTTAAGGAGGGTACGCACGAATAACAGCTCGCCATGTGCCATGCACTCCTAGCTCCTACGCTCCTCATCAGTCTCTAACCCCCCCTCTCGAGTCCGATTTTGTTCCAACCTCCTTAAAGAGGTTGGAGCATCCCGCTCTCTCACATTGGTCCATTCCAAGGATATGTTTGTCATTTCATACTGTTTATATGGTGAAATGACAAAAAGCCCTCGAGATGGACCAATGAGAGAGCGGGATGCTCCAACCTCTTTAAAGTGGTTGGAACAAAATCGTTCTCGTTCCCCCTAGTCTCCACAAGCCTTTCAATCTTCGAGATGGTGGTCTTCTGTACTGCTTCTGTGCTGTCTCTTCATGGACACTCAAAGAGAGATGTGGGCCCCACCCAAATACCCATCTCTCTCTCTCTCTTCATGGACACTCAAGGAGAGATGTGGGCCCCACCCACCTACCAACCCAATTGGAAGAAGGGGCACGAAGGCCGACGATCGCTTTCTGTCGTTTTGTGTAAACTTTCTACTTTTTGGCGATGAGACGTGGATCGAACCGAGCGAATATGGTAGACCAAATCAGATCCCAATTACTCTATGTCTATAGCAGACAAAAAGAAGAAAGTCATTCAAGATCCACAAAAGTGCAGTATCCAGTCCACTAGCATTTACAAGAGCCCTCAGTTTTCCAAAAACCATTTTCCAGAGCCACCTCCTAAAGCTATTGAAATGCAGCAACCACTCCAAAATTACTCCATGCCTATAGCCTCAACTTTCAAGGCTAACACCAAAATATTCTTACAAAAAATCTGCAGGACTTCTATGGTTTCCCTCTAGATGATCTTGTTATAGCCAAGAGGCATATAGCCTTTTTAATTCTTCTATTTTTCTGCCTCCAAATGATTGAAATCGTTCCAAATTCGAGCCATCAGAAGATTGCATAAGGTATCATGTGAGTCGATTAAAAACTTTTTAATTCATCTCTTCTGCGGTTTTCAAATTTGCATCCGTGTGGCGCAAAATTTACATGTTTCTTGCTAACACCATATTTGGCTGTATTGTCATCGCTCGGATGAACTCCAATGACTCGTTGGTGCCCACCAATTTGCCGAGATTTGATACCATACCTGAATAATGCTCAATCCAGGATTCAAACTTGAAATAATGAATCATACGATTCTAATAATTCATACTCTCATTTAACAGTCCGACATATGCATATGTGCTAAAAACGACGAGAAAAGTCACATGCATCGGCCTTACACCGTCCTGCATCATCATTTCAAACGTTTGCAATGCTTTTGATCCATTCTCACACTTGTCGTATCCCGAAATTAAGGCATTCCATGTCACTTCGTCTTTCTCCCATATTTCCTCAAATGCAAGAACTGTCTCTCTAATACTTCCAAATTTTGCATAGATATTAAGCAGTGAAGTTTCAATTGCATAATCGAAATTTATGTTCTTTTTCAAAACGAGACTGTGTAGTTGAAAACCGACACTGAATAATTCACGACGCGTGGAAGTTGCAAGTATATACATGTATAAAAACTTCACTCGAATGTATCTCTCATACTGTTGAACGGATTCAAACAATTGCTCTGCATCCTACATCCGATCTGTCTCAAGACATCTTTTGATAACCTCATTGACTGATTTTTTGCCCCCAAAAAAATTGTGTAATGTTTTCTCTGAAACTGTATAAAGTTTGAGGCACGGGCTAAACGATTCTAATGTCATCCTGAATCTAAGACCCAACTCTAATGTTTGGGTTGATCTGAACTCATATCCTATTATAATGACGAAAAGACGCCAAGATTGTTGCACGTCTTCCTCCTCCAAAAGTTTTGATATTCTACTGTTATACATTGCGGTGGCGAGGGCAGAGAGTGGGAGTCGTAAAAGACGAAACAAATGATTTAGTCATTTTACTAAAATAAAAATTATTCAAGAAGTCAACTATATAAATAAATTTTATTTCAGTAAGATGACTAGATATTATTTGGTTCGTCTATTTTTACTTCAATTCTCTGCTCTCGCCACCGTAATGTCCAACAGTAGGATATCAAAACTTTTGGAGGAGAAAGACGTACAACAATATAGACGCCATTATGATAGGATTGAAGTTCAGATCAACCCAAACATTAGAGTTGGGTCTTAAATTCAGTATGTCATTAAAATCTTTTAGCCCGTGGCTCAACTCAATACAGTTTTAGAAAAAACAAGACACGATATTTTAGGGGGGCAAAAGAGCAGTCACTGAGGCTATCATGAGATGTCTTGAGACAGATCGGATATAGAGAGCAGGACAATTGTTTGAAGCCGTTCAACGACATGAGTGGTATATTTTAGTTGAGTTTTTATACACGCATATACTTCGAACTTGCACGCGTCGTGAATTGTTCAGTGTTGGCTTTCAGCTGTACAGTGCTGCTTTAAAAAAAAAACTGAATTTCGATTCTGCAATTGGAACTTCACTGTTTGAAATTTATCCAAAATTTGGGAGTACTCGGGAGCCATTTCTCGCGTTTAAGGAGATATAAGAGAAAGACGAAATAACATGGAATGCCTTCATTTCGGGATACGACAAATATGAGCATGAATCAAAAACATTGCAAACGTTAGAGATGATGGTGTAGAATGGTGTAAGACTTGCATGTGATTTTTCTCGTCGTTCTTAACACATATACATTTGTCGGACTGTTAAAGGAGGGGAAGAATTTTTGGAATCATATGATTCATGATTCAAGTTCGAGCTCTGGGTTAAGCATTATTAATGCATGGTATCAGTTCTCGATAAATTGGTAGGCACCAACGAGTCATTAAAGTCCATCCGTGCGATGAGAATATAGCCAAATATAGTGCTAGCGACGAACATGTTAAACTTGTGCCGTACGGATGCAGTTTTGAAGGCCGCAAAAGATATGAAAATATGGTTTTTAATCGACTCACATGACATCTCATGCAATCTTCTGATGGCTCGAATTTGGGACGATTTAATCATTTGGAGGCAAAAAATTGGAAGAATCAAATAAGCTATAGCAAGATCATCTAGAGGAGGCTCATGGAGGTCCTGCAGATTTTTTGTAAAGAGGTTTTAGGGCTTGATTTCGAACTGTAGGCTATAGGCATGGAGTAATTTCGGAGTAATTGCTGCACTTTTGTGGCTCTTGAATGTGTTTATTCCTTGCCTGCTATAGGCAACAAGCAAGTCTAGTCTAGAGCACAAGCCACTTCCGATTGGGTCATAAACAAAGTCGGTCAAGCTAATTTGGCCCCTCTCAACCCAATTAAGACCCGCATGCGGTCCTGACTACGTATTGAATGGGTTGAAAGCTCTATAAATGCTCCCCCTCAGCAACATTGGAGTCCATAAGCACATAAGCAGCAGAGCTATGGCCTCTTCTTCTTCTTCATCCCTCGTCACCCACTTTTTCCTCTTTTCTCTGATTCTGTTCGGCTACTCCTATGGCACAGTCGATGGAGCAGCGGTCGAGTGACACGCCGACACCATGTCATCCACCCGATTCTTTGAAGCCGAGAACCGTCTGCTCCACACCAAGGATGAAGCTTATCCATTCATTGTGATCTGATTATGATAGATTTGTTTGTATCTTAGATTTTTTTTGAGAAATCCATCTTTCGTGTTAGAAACTCATATATGGATGCATTTGTTGTTCATGTTAGAAACTCTTACTGAAACAATAATTTTTCAAGAAGTTACAACTACATAACCATATAATGAATTTGTCACATTTACAACAAAAAAAGCATGATGGCGTCATGAGAAAATGTGAAGATGTCGGGTCGAGTTGAAACATAGGTTCAAGGGCGAAACACTCAATTCGAATATCCGTTTAGTAAACAGGTCAAAAACCTAAACCTGACCTGCCTAATAAATGGGTTGACTTGACCCGATCCATTAACTAAATGGGGTTAACTCATTTATGACTCGAACCCGCTAACTTTGGGTTGGGTTCAGACAGTGGCGGACCCACTGGATTTCGATGAACGATTTTGTTTCAGTGTAATTAGGGGTGGTTGGAACTATATTTTCCTTGTCGTTGGCCCATTTCAAGGGCATGCATGTCATTTCAATTTATTCATCATGGTGAAATGACCAAAAACCTTCGGAATAGACCAATGGGAAGAAAGGAACAAAATCGTTCTCTGGACTTTGGAATATTTCTGCATAAGTATATAAAATGCTAAGTAGCCAACTCGTTTGCAAAATTTTTGTTGGCAACTTCATATGATCAACACGATCACAACTGTTTGTTGTATACAACCCTCATTGATGAATGTGACTAGTGATGCTTGATATGATGAACACCAATGAGTTTAAAATGTCACAAGTAATTTGTATCCAGCTATTGGGCTCAATATGCGATCATATGTGTTCTGGTTGCATCAAGCATATATGTGACATTTATCGATTGGGGCTTTGTGCAACGAACGGGTGTGATCGTGCCATGTGAAGTTGGTTACATAGCATTTTTCAAGAAACAAATAATATAAAATTAGAAAATCTAATAATTTTTTGACATTTGTATCGTAAATAAGCATGAACAATATTGAATAATTTCTGTTTCAATTGGATGATCAAATGATATTTGTTCCTTATTTCACACCTTACCCTTTCTACAATCTCCATCTCAATGTTCAAAAAATTCGTAGAGTAAGTCATTTGAAAATATCAACAATTCTAACAGTAGAATTTTAAAACTTTTGAAAGAGTGAGAGATGCAACAATCGTGGCGTCTTTTCGCCATGATGATAGAACATGTGCTGAGATCAATCCAAACTTTGAAGTTGGATTCTAGATTAAACATGACGTTAGGATCCTTTAGTACATACATCAAAATTTATACAATTTAGAGAAAACAGGATATGATCTTAGTAGAGTTATAAAAAGATGTATCACTAACACTATCAGGAGATGTCTCGAGACGGGTCGGATCCAGGAGGCGGGGCAATTATTTAAAGCCGTTTAACGATACAAGGAGTACATTAGAGTGCAGCTTTTCGATACTGCGCATATACTTACAATTTGTACACATTTTAAGCTGTTTAGTGTTAGCTTTCAGCTTTGCACTCTCGCTTTGAAAATGAACATGTATTTCGGAGCTACAATTGGAACTTTGTTACTTGATTTATACGTGAAATTTGGGAGCATCTGGGAGTCATTCCTCGTGTTTGAGGAATGAGAGAAACACAAACTTGCATGGAATGCCTTAATTTTGGGATACGAGAAGAGTGGACTTGGATCAGAAGCATTGAAATCTTTTGAGATGATGCTGTAGGACGATGTAAAGTCGATGTATATAACTTTTCTTGTAGTTCTTAACACATTTGCACACATCGTACTATTAAAAGAGGGGATGAATTATTAGAATGACATGATTCACCATAGTTGTCAAGGCGCAGTGAGGCGCGCCTCAAGGCGATTCAGCCATATGCGCCTCAGGCGCTTCCTGGTGAGGCGAGCACAACAAGGCGTGGCTCAGGTGCGCCTTTCAGCGCCTCATGAACCAGGCGCAGGGCGGACAGGGCGCGCGCCTTACTGTGTTTGGTTTTTTTTTTCGTTTTTTTTTTAGTTTTTCTTTACCAGTTTGTTGAAGGAGCGCCTTTTGGAGATGCGAATGGCCATGCCAATTAAGATGATGTGGAGGGTTTATTTGATGATGATGATGAGTGATTGGGTGGTTTTATGATTTATGTCCTTTGTTTTTTTTTTTGCGAGCGTGTCCTCTGCTTTCTAGTACTTGTACTTCTTGATCTAATTAAATGGTTTAACTATTTAAGAATTAAGATAATGTTAACTTATCATGATTCATGAATGATTTTTTTACTCATTGGTTATAAGTTCTCACTTATCAATTATCACTTATGAGTAATGTATCCCTTCATTTTATGAATATGATGTTGGCATGTTGTCTATAATAAATTGTTCATTTGATGACCACACTAGTTATGACTTGTGAGTTAGCGTATACCTTGTGGCTTGCATTGATTTAGTTGAATAATGGTCATATTTTTTTTTTTCATAAAATGTATCTTCTTTATGAATTTTAGAATTTTTTGATAATTATTATTAATTTTTAAAGTAAATTATATATTTTTGCTCCTTACACACTAAGGTTTGCGCTTTGCGCCTCAGGCTCTAGCGGCCCCTTGCGCCTCAGGCGCGCCTCATCGCCTTGACAACACTGTGATTCACATGTTCAAGCTAGAGCCCTGGATTGATCATTATTTATGTATGATATCTATTATTGGCAAATTGATGGGTACCAACGAGTGTTTAAAGTTCATCCGTTCGATGCGAATCTAACGAAACATAGTGTTAGTGAGGAACGCGCTCAGTTTGTGCCGGATGTATGGTAACCTGGTGCTTTGCTTTCATCTGATAACTTGACTACATACCCCTATTCTTCGAAGCTAATTGAAGTACTAAGCCAACTGACAAAAGGACTAGGATCTGTCATCATCATAGGCTGTTGGAATAACATTTGAGCTTTCTCCTTGAATCAATTTGGGGGACTACCTACCAAGCAAGAGCAGCCCAATAGATAAAAGGACTAGGATCTGTCATCATCATCGACTTGGGCCCTCCAAATAATACTATTACTTCTAGCCTCCAAGAGCAACCCAACATACAAAAGGAAGAAACCCACCTTCAAGAGCCACAAAAGTGCAGCATCCAGTCCAATAGCATTCACAGAAACCCTCAGTCCTCTAAAAACATCCCAGAGCCACCACCAAGTGCCAGTAAAGTGCAGCAACCACTCCAAAATTACTCCATGCTTATAGCAGACAAAAAGGAAAAACTCATTCAAGAGCCACAAAAGTGCAGCATCCAGTCCACTAGCATTCACAAGAGTCCTCAGTTCTCCAAAAACCACCTCCCAGAGCCACCTCCTAGAGCCACTGAAGTGCAGCAACCACTCCAAAATTACTCAATGCCTATAGCCTCAAGGTCCAAAGCAAGCCCTAAAATATTCTTACAAAAAATCTGTAGGACATCCATGGGCCCCCTCTAGATGATCTTGCTTTAGCCAAGAGGCTTATAGCCTATTTGATTCTTCTATTTTTCTGCCTCTAAATGATTGAAATCGTCCCAAATTCGAGCCATCAGAAGATTGCATGAGGTATCATGTGGGTCGATTAAAAACTTTATGATTCATCTTTTCTGCGGCCTTCAAATTTGCATCCGTGCAGTACCAGATTAACATGTTCTTCGCTAGCACCATATTTGGCTGTATTGGCATCGCTCGCATGAACTCCAATGTCTCGTTGGTGCCTACAAATTTGCCGAGAATTGATACCATACATGAATAATGTTCAATCCATGGCTCGAACTTAAAATCATGAATCATACGATTCTAATAATTCATTCTCTCATTTAACAGTCCGACATATGCATATGTGCTAAGTACGACGAGAAAAGTCACATGCATCAGCCTTACACCGTCCTGCACCATCATCTCAGACGCTTGCAATGATTTTGATCCATGCCCATACTTATCGTATCCCGAAATTAAGGCATTACATGCCACTTCGTTTTTCTTCCATATCTCCTCAAACGCGAGAAATGTCTCTTAGGTACTCCCAAATGTTGCATAGATATTAAGCAGTGAAATTCTAATTGCATAATCGAAATTTAAGTTATTTTTCAAAACGGGACTGTGCAGCTGAAAGCCGACACTGAACAATTCACGACGCGTGCAAGTTGCAAGTATATGCATGTATAAAAACTCCACTCGAATGTACCTCTCATACTGTTTAACGGCTTCAAACAATTGCCCTGCATCCTACATCTGATCTGTCTCAAGACATCTTTTGATAGCATCATTAATTGTTTTTTTGCCCCCTAAAAGATTGTCATGTTTTCTCTGAAACTGTATGAAGTTGGAGGCACGGGCTAAAAGATTCTAATGTCATACTGAATCTAAGAACCAACTCTAATGTTTGGGTTGATCTGAAGTCATATCGTATCATAATGGCGAAGAGACGCTAAGATTGTTGCCCGTCTCCTTCCTCCAAAAGTTTTGATATCCTACTGTTATACATTGCGGTGACGAGGGCAGATAGTGGGAGTCGTAAAAGACGAAACAAATGATATCTAGTCATTTTACTAAAATAAAAATTATTCAAGAAGTCACAATTATATAAATAATTTTATTTCAGTAAGATGACCAGATATTATTTGGCTCGTCTTTTTTTACTTCAACTCTTTGCTCTCGCCACCGCAATGTCCAACAGTAGGATATCAAAACTTTTGGAGGAGGGAGACGTGCAACAATCTTTACGTCTTTTTGCCATTATGATAGGATTTGAGTTTACATCAACCCAAACATTAGAGTTGGGTTATAGATTCTGTATGACATTAGAATCTTTTAGCCCGTGTCTCCAACTCCATACAGTTTCAGAGAAAACATGACACGATATTTTAGGGGTGCAAGAGTGCAGTCACTGATGCTATGAGACAGATCGGATCTATGGCGCAGGACAATTGTTTGAAGCCGTTCAACGGCATGAGAGGTATATTCGAGTTGAGTTTTTATACGCGCATACACTTGCAACTTGCACGCGTCGTCAATTGTTCAGTGTTGGCTTTCAGCTGTACAATCCTACTTTGAAAAAGGACTTAAATTTTCATTCTGCAATTGGAACTTCACTGCTTGATATCTACCCAAAATTTGAGAGTACTCGGGAGCTATTTCTCGCGTTTAAAGAGATGGGAGAAAAAAGAAGTGGCATGGAATGTCTTGATTTCGGGATACGGCAAGTGTGGTCATGGATCAAAAATATTGCAAACGTTGGAGATAATGGTGTAGGACGGTGTAAGATCGATGCATGTGATTTTTCTCGTCGTTCTTAGCACATGTGCATTTGTCGGATTGTTAAAAGAGAGGTTGAATTATTGGAATTTTATGATTCATGATTTCATGTTCGAGCTCTGGGTTAAATATTATTCATGTATGGTATCAATTCTCGGCAAATTGGTGGGCACCAACGAGTCATTGGAGTTCATCCGTGCGATGACAATATAGTCAAATATGGTGCTAGCGACGAACATGTTAATCTAGTGCCGCATGGATGCAATTTTGAAGGCCGCAGAAGAGATGAATAATAAGGTTTTTAATCGACTCACATGATATCTTATGCAATATTCTGATGGCTCGAATTTGGGATGATTTAATCATTTGGAGGCAGAAAAATGGATGAATCAGATATGCTATAAGTCTCTTGGCTATGACAAGATCATTTAGAGGAGGCTCATGGAGGTCCTGCAAATTTTTTGTAAGGAGGTTTTGGGGCTTGATTTGGAACTGGAGGCTATAGGCATGGAGTAATTTTGAAGTGGTTGCTGCACTTCAGGGGCTCTGGGAGGTGGATTTTGGAGGACTGGAGGCTCTTGTGAATGCCAGTGAACTAGATGCTGCACTTTTGTGGCTTTTTAATGGGTTTCTTTCTTTTGTCTGCTATAGGCAACAAACAAGTCTAGTCTAGACCACAAGCCACTCCCGATGGGATCATAAACAAAGTCGGTCAAGCTAATTTGTCCCCTCTCAACCCGATTAAGACCTGCATGCGGTCCTGACTACGTATTGAATGGGTTAAAAGCTCTAATAGCTCTATAAATGCTCCCCCTCAGCAACATTGGAGTCCATAAGCACATAAGCAGCAGAGCTATGACCTCTTCTTCTTCATCCCTCGTCACCGACTCTTTCCTCTTTTCTCTGATTCTGTTCGGCTGCTCCTATGGCACAATCGATGGAGGAGCGGTCGAGCGACACCATGTCATCCAACCCACCGTCTGCTCCACACCAAGGGTGAAGCTTATCCATTCATTGTGATCTGATTATGATAGATTTGTTTGTATATTAGATTTTTTTTTTTTTTTAGAAATCCATCTTTCGTGTTAGAAACTCATATATGGCTACATTTGTTGTTCGTGTTAGAAACTCTTACTAAAACAATAATTATTTAAGAAGTTACAACTACATAACCATATAATGAATTTTTGTCACATTTACAACAAAAAATCATGATGGCATCATGAGAAAATGTGAAGATGTCGAGTCGAGTTGAAACATAGGTTCAAGGGCGAGACACTCAATTCGAACCCGATCTGTTTAGTAAACAGGTCAAAAGCCTAAACTGACCTGACTAATAAATGGGTTGACTTGACCCGATTTATTAACTAAATGGGGTTAACTCGTTTATGACTCGAACCCGCTAACTTTGGGTTGGGTTCAGACAGTGGCAGACCGTCTGGATTTCAATGAACGATTTTGTTTCAGTGTAATTAGGGGTGGTTGGAACTATATTTTCCTCGTCGTTGGCCCATTTCAAGGGCATGCATGTCGTTTCAATTTATTCATCATGGTGAAATGACCAAAAACCTTAGGAATAGGCCAATGGGAAGAAAGGAACAAAATCGTTCTCTGGACTTCGGAATATTTCTGCATAAGTATATAAAAGGCTAAGTAGCCAACTCGTTTGCTAAATTCTTGTTGGCAACTTCATATGATCAACACGATCACAACTGTTTGTTGTATATGACCCCCATTGATGAATGTGACTAGTGATGCTTGATATGATGAACACCAATGAGTTTAAAATGTCACAAGTAATTTGTATCCAGCTATTGGGCTCAATATGCGATCATATGTGTTTCTAGTTGCATCAAGCATATATGTGACATTTATCGATTGGGGCTTTGTGCAACGAACGGGTGTGATCGTGCCATGTGAAGTTGATTACATAGCATTTTTGAAGAAACAAATAATATAAAAGTAGAAAATCAAATAATTTTGACATTTGTATCGTAAATAAGCATGAACAATATTGAATAATTTTTGTTTCAGTAGGATGATCAAACGATATTTGTTCCGTATTTCACACATTTCTCTTTCTACTCTCTCCATCTCAATGTTCAAAAATTCCGTAGAATAAGTCATTTGAAAATATCAACAATTCTAACAGTAGAATTTCAGAACTTTTGGAAGAGTGAGAGATGTAACAATCGTGACGTCTTTTCGCCATTATGATAGAACATGTGCTGAGATCAACCCTAAATAAACATAGTGTTAGTGAGGAACATGCTCAGTTTGTGCCGGATGTATGGTAACCTGGTGCTTTGCTTTCATCTGATAACTTGACTACATACCTCTATTCTTCGAAGCTAACTGAAGTACTAAGCCAACTGACAAAAGGACTAGGATTTGTCATCATCATAAGCTGTTGGAATAACATTTGAGCTTTCTCCCTAAATCAATTTGGGGGACTACCTACCAAGCAAGAGCAGCCCAACAGACAAAAAGACTAGGATCTGTCATCATCATAGACTTGGGCCCTCCAAATAATACTATTACTCCCAGCCTCCAAGAGCAGCCCAACAGACAAAAGGAAGAAACCCACCTTCTAGAGCCACAAAAGTGTAGCATCCAGTCCACTAGCATTCACAAGAGCCATCATTCCTCTAAAAACAACATCCCAGAGCCACCACAAAGAGCCAGTGAAGTTCAGCAACCACTCCAAAATTATTCAATGCCTATAGCAGACAAAAAGAAGAAACTCATTTAAGAGCTACAAAAATGCAGCATCCAGTCCACTAGCATTCACAAGAGCACTCAGTTCTCCAAAAATCACCTCCCAGAGCTACCTCCTAGCGCCACGAAAGTGCAGCAACCACTTCAAAATTACTCCATGCCTATAGCCTCAAGCTCCAAAGCAAGCCCCAAAACATTCTTACAAAAAATCTGCAGCACCTCCATGGGCCTCCTCTAGATGATCTTGCTATAGCCAAGGGGCTTATAGCCTATTTGATTCTTTTATTTTTCTGCCTCCAAATGATCGAAATCGTGCCAAATTCGAGCCATCAGAAGATTGCATGAGGTATCCTGTGGGTCGATTAAAAACCTTATGATTCATCTCTTCTGCGGCCTTCAAATTTACATCCGTGCGGCACAAGATTAACATGTTTCTCGTTAGCACCATATTTGGTTGTATTGGCATCGCTCAGATGAACTCCAATTCCTCGTTGGTGCCCACCACTTTGCCGAGAATTGATACCATAAATGAATAATGCTCAATCCAGGACTCGAATTTGAAATAATGAATCATATGATTCCAATAATTCATCCTCTCATTTAACAATCCGACATATGCATATGTGCTAAGTTGATTAGAAAAGTCATATGCATCGGCTTTACACCGTCCTGCACCATCATCTCAAATGTTTGCAATGCTTTTGATCCATAACCACATTTGTCGTATCCTGAAATTAAGACATTCCATGCCACTTCGTCTTTCTCCCATATCTCCTCAAACATGAGAAATATCTCTTGGGTACTTGCAAATTTTGCGTTTACGACGCGTGCAAGTTGTAAGTATATGTGTGTATAAAAACTCCACTCGAATGTACCTCTCATACTGTTAAACGACTTCAAACAATTGTCCTGCATCCTACATCTGATCTTTTTCAAGACATATTTTGATAGCCTCATTGACTGTTTTTTTGCCCCCTAAAAGATTGTGTCTCGTTTTCTCTGAAACTGTATGAAGTTGGAGACACGGGCTAAAAGATTCTAATGTTATACTGAATTTAAGACCCAACTCTAATGTTTGGTTTGATCTGAACTCATATCCTATCATAATGACGAAGAGACGTCAAGATTGTTGCACGTCTCCCTCCTCCAAAAGTTTCGATATCCTACTGTTATAGATTGCGGTAGCGAGGGCAGAGAGTTGGAGTCGTAAAGACGAAACAAATGATGTCTAGTCATTTTACTAAAATAAAAATTATTCAAGAAGTCACAACTACATAAATAATTTTTATTTCAGTAAGATGGCCATATATTATTTGGTTCGTCTTTCTTTACTTCAACTCTCTGCACTCAACACCACAATGTCCAACAGTAGTATATCAAAACTTTTAGAGAATGGAGACGTGCAACAATCTTGGCGTCTCTTTGCCATTATGATAGGATAGGAGTTCAGATCAACCCAAACATTAGAGTTGAGTACTAGATTCAGTATGACATTAGAATCTTTTAGCCCGTGCCTCCAACTCCATACAGTTTTAGAGAAAACAGTACATGATATTTTAGGGGGGCAAAAGAGCAGTCACTGAGGCTATCATGAGATGTCTTGAGACATATCGGATCTAGGACGCAGGGCAATTGTTTGAAGCCGTTCAACGGCATGAGGGGTATATTTGAGTTGAGTTTTTATACACGCATATACTTGCAACTTGCACGCGTCGTGAATCGTTCAGTATTGGCTTTCAGCTGTACAGTCCTTCTTTGAAAAAGAAACTGAATTTCGATTCTGCAATTGGAACTTCACTGCTCGATATCTACCCAAAATTTGGGAGTACCCGGGAGCCATTTCTCTCGTTTAAGGAGATATGGGAGAAAAACGAAGTGGCATGGAATGCCTTGATTTCGGGATACGGCAAGTGTGGGCATGGATCAAAAACATTGCAAACGTTTAAGATGATGGTGCAGGACGATGTAAGACCGATGCATGTGATTTTTCTCGTCGTTCTTAGCATATGTGAATTTGTCGGACTGTTAAAAGAGGGATAAATTATTGGAATCATATGATTTATGATTTCAAGTTCGAGCTCTGGGTTGAGCATTATTCATACATGGTATCAATTCTCGACAAATTGGTGGGCACCAACGAAACATTGGAGTTCATCCGTGCGATGCCAATATAGTCATATATGGTGCTAGTGACGAACATGTTAAACTTGTGCCGCACGGATTTAATTTTGAAGGCCGTAGAAGAGATGAATAATAAGATTTTTAATCAACCCACATGATATCTCATGCAGAAGAGATGAATAATAAGGTTTTTAATCGACCCACATGATATCTCATGTAATCTTCTGATGGCTCGAATTTGGGACGATTTAATCATTTGGAGGCAGAAAAATGAAAGAATCAGATAGGCTATAAATCTCTTGGCTATAGTAAGATCATCTAGAGGAGGATCATGGAGGTCCTGCATATTTTTTGTAAGGGGGTTTTGGGGCTTGATTTGGAGCTGGAGGCTATAG
The DNA here is from genome assembly GCA_947650365.1 of Chamaelirium japonicum. NCBI lineage: Eukaryota > Viridiplantae > Streptophyta > Magnoliopsida > Liliales > Melanthiaceae > Chamaelirium > Chamaelirium japonicum. The sequence goes on along the minus strand of OX393555.1, from coordinate 13,476,261 downwards.
GCATAGAGTAATTTTGGAGTGATTGCTGCATTTCAGTGGCTCTAGGAGGTGACTCTGGGAGGTGGTTTTTGGAGGACTGAAGGCTCTTGTGAATGCTAGTAGACTGGATGCTGCACTTTTGTGGCTCTTGAATGGGTTTCTTTTTTTTGTCTGCTATATGTATGGAGTAATTTTGGAGTAGTTGCTGCACTTCACTGGCTCTTGGAGGTGGCTCATGGAGGTTGTTTTTAGAGGACTGAGGTCTCTTGTGAATGCTAGTGGACTGGATGCTGAATTTTTGTGGCTCTTGAAGGTGGATTTCTTCCTTTTGTCTGTTGGGCTGCTCTTGGAGGCTGTGAGTAATAGTATTATTTGGAGGGCCGGAGACTGATGATGACAGATCCTAGTCCTTTTGTCTGTTGGGCTGCTCTTGCTTGGTAGATGACTCCCCAAATTGATTCAGGGAGAAAACTCACATGTTATTCCAACATCTATAATGATGACAGATCCTAGTCCTTTTGTCAGTTGACTTATGCGGTTTTAGTCAATTAGGATTTGGTGAAGAGTTCCTTGTATTTAGGATTACATCAGTAGTGGTTCTGAACTTCTTTGTGGTATTGTAGATTTAAGCGTTAGTGGTTGCGGAGTTCACAACGTGAACTCCCGATCCAGGCGTTAGTCAATATTTTATATGACCTTGGACTCCAAAGTTAGGCGTTAGTCAATAATCATGGTACAAGTCCATGACTTCATAACAAAAGGGATTTACAAACCCAAGTATATATACTTTTTGCCCATCAAAAGTTCCACCTTAAAGATGGAATTTTAAATCCCCTACGTGAGACTCTCTTTGAAAGGTATCATCGGCATCTCACTAGCACCCGTGCTCGTGATCGTGGAAGCCAACGTCGGATCCCCAACAACCGTATTCTCCTCTTCCAGGTATCTCTTTATCTCTCTTCTACCTCTTCTTTGGGTATAACCAACCCCTCTCGACCGCCCTCTCCCTTCGCCCCACCCCCCCGGTCGGAACAAAATACAATAGAGAGAGAGAAAAAGAGACCCTCTGGGTCCGTCTGGTTCTGATCACAACACCCGCCCAGCTCCGATTGTAACGCCCGTCCGGTGTCGATCGCGACGCCCATCCGGCTCTGTCGTGACGCCTGCCTCCTCGATCATATATTGGACTAATTATTTTAATTAGTATGCATGGATAAAAATACCGGTCGCGGACAAAATATCGGCCGGCCGAAAAAACGGTTCGAACCGGGCGGTACGAACCGGTATCGGTCTGAACCGGTCCATACCGGTGTGAATTGATTTTTGGTTTCAAAAAAATTTGAAAAAATAACCAAAAAATCCAGAATAATCTAAAATACTAGTTTGTGATGTTTTTTTTCATTAGTAAACTAGTTATAGGTATGAACCGGTCTTTTTAAGTTATAAAGTCACTGTTTTCACTGTATAATTCTAAATTGTGGAATTTGATACAGTTATTAAATTGTATGTGTTAGATTAGCCTAGTATTAATATATTATGCTTAGGGATTACAAAACACAATTCATAACCATTGCACAAACATGAATTACACAACTAATACGAGTACTGGAGTACATGAGTGATGAGTCATATTTTACAATTTCACATAATATGATAATAAAGTAATAAACACAAATTCATAGTCATAAGACGGCTAAGACTCCTAACAGGCTAACATGTTTAGCAAATAAAATGCATATCCATAACTTACAAGAGTTGAGAATTAGATATTTTTACCTACTTAGACTGAGTAACTTAGTACCACATGGAACTTCGGGCAGGCTGCATTTCATCATCATCATCATCATTACCTCGTGGATGACCGGATGGTGGCAATGTCGGATATTGGAAGAAATCATACACAAATGACTGATATTGAGGCTCCCCGTATGAACTCCCAAATTGGGAGTTCGTATGGGGAGTCCCAATGCTACCCATCGAAGATTCTGGCTCCGGCTGAGGATAATATGGTGGTGGATAGTGTGGTGGAGGATATCCATATCCATAATAAGGTTGTTGCCACTGTCCTCTGGTTTCTCTAACTCCACTATCATTTGCACCCCCAGTACCTCCATGTTCAACACCAACATTCCCACGAATCCCACTATCTCCGAAATCCATACTATGTGAATCGAAGACACATGTGTTGTCTTCATAAGTGCTGCCGGTGTATACAGGGCATGGTCGTGGAGACTGTGGAGAAAGAGGCGACCGAGGTCCTAGAGAACTGCTACTACTGCTACGATGGCTGGACTCAGAATCAGACTCATGTGGTGCCTCCCGCTCAGGCTGAGTCTGGTGTCTACCTCTGTAAGATCTCATCCGGTCAGCAGCTCTGAGAGGCTCATTACCATCCAAGTCAGGTATATCTCGTACTAATGCTTCGTCACCATCTAACACTGGTAGCTCCCCTTCTTCTATCCAAGGTGCCAACGGATCATTCTCCTCCGAAAATATATAGTCCAAATTAATTGGACATGAGTACTCTCTCTGCTCCTCCGCATTCAATCGTTTTCTCGTCCTCGTTCTAAGCCTTAGATTATAATTGATGAAGACCAACTTCTCCAAATTCTTCATAGTTAGGCGATTTCTTGGCTTTGTGTGAATCAACGAGAATGTACTCCAATTGCGCTCACAATTCGAAGAAGATGTTGTTTGGCTCAAAACTCTGATGGTAACCTTTCTTAGTGCTGGGGCTGTTTCTCCATAATTCATCCACCACTCCGCTGCAAATAAGAAAAAAATAGAATTAGTTCTCTTTATTGTATTAGAAATTATCTCCATACATAAAACAATAAATTTAATTATTTTTACCGGGCTTGCATCTCTCTATTGCATGCCTCGCGATAGTGTCTCCAAAACTCCCTAACCCTTGATTATAGTAGTCAATCTGTAATATAAAACAATGTACATTACTGATTTATGTTATAAGAAATAAATAATCTCCTAAAGATGAATAATGCCATTAGTCCTTACCTGAGTAATGGCATCAATCTGATCGTTTACATCCCTTAGTAATCTCTTTATTGTTTCTTTTAATCCTACGCGCACTTCATCAGTGATCTCTCGTGAATTATTTGTGTAGCGGTGTATAGGATTAAGAAAATAACCTACACATTCATGAATACAAGTTAGCCATATTTCACAATATTTATTCATTTGCTAACCACTACACAAATATGAATTCATAATTCAATTACCTGCTGCATGTAGATCATGGTGCAGCTGACGATCCCACCTTTTATCAATCATTTCCCAATACTTTTTGTAGTATCTGGTTCTCGCCTGGATTTGCAACTTGGCTCTGTCCATTGCCTCGTATATATCTCCCATTGTCGGCTTCTCGTCACCGTCAACTAGCCGCAAGACAAAGAGAAGTGGCTCGACAATATCACAAATATCCTTCACATTATCCCAAAATTTCTTTTTTCGCACTATCCCTGCCACATCAGCTGCTGGGCCTTCTGTAATCTTCCCATATTTTGAGGTTAGCCATTCCGGAGAGAGAAACATCTGTTGCAAACCAATTTTGTGCTTCCACAAGCTCTCTAAAGCAATGTAGTTAGTGGCAAATCTAGTTATACCGGGCCTTAGCAGTTCATGACCATCTGTATAAGTCTTCATCAATGCAATGACCCAGTTCTGGGTGTAGATGAACGTTGTAATTTTTCGTGCCTTTGCAATCGCTTTTGATATCCATGGCTTTTTTCCAATGTCTTCAATCATCAGGTCCAAGCAATGAGCTGCACAAGGGGACCAAAACATATGCGGCCTAGTCTGCATCAGTTTCATTCCTGCAGCCTTATAAGTGGCTTCGTTATCTGTCACGATTTGGACCACATATTCTTCACCTACCTGCTCGACGACTTCATTCATTAATGTATGCAGATAGTCAGCATTCTTCACTTTGTCTGTCGCATCAATAGACTTAAGAAAAACTGTCCCGGAAGATGAATATACAAGAAAATTAATCAAACTTCTTCGATTGATGCTTGTCCACCCATCACACATAATAGTGCATCCTCTTTCTTTCCAACAATCCTTAAAGCTGTTAACCCATTCCAATGCCTCCTTGTACTCATACTGGACACATGTATGTCCTATATCATATGGTGTAGGGGCCGGAATACCAGGACCAGCACTTGCCACTGCGTCAAACATGCCTTGCAGGTACGGTGACGATGCAACATGAGGCGGAATCCGATTGTGTAGAAAAAAATTTCCTGTTGCCTTCATCACAATCTCCTTTGCCTTCTTTTGCATCCCAGTCAATGCAGCTTTGATACCAGGCTGTGTAGATGACGGTCTCCTGCAAGCCATTGGGTCAACCGGACCCACTACTCTCGGCCTAGGCCCCCCCGACAAATGTACCTCCTCGTCCCTCTCACGGGGCCGTGAGCTAAGGACACGACGTAAAGATCCGCCAAAGCCTTGTGATGATCCAATACCCTTACCAGTGCTACCAGATGGTCTAGATCCACTGGATCCAGATGCGCCTCCATGCTCAAAAGTCGAACCTCTCATAGTTGCCTCTCGCTGTAACCTCCTCGCCTCCTCATCAGTTTGCAGAGTCTGCTTAGAAGCTCTCATTGCTGCCTCCATCTGGGAATCATCATCATCATCCTCACTCCCCCAAATCTCATCTCTACATGCATCTAGCTCCTGTCTCCTGCTAGTTTCCTTCTGTGCTTTCTTTTGTTTTCCAGAGTCAAGCAATGCTTGCATTTCTTTTTTAATCTCCTTGGGTACATTGGGACATGCAACTACTTGGCCTTTTTTATGTGCCAAGTGCTCTTTCAGCCTCGTTATCCCTCCATTGAGCACCTTTGCACAATACTTGCACTTAATCTTGTGCCTCAAACCCGCAACTGCCTCCCCATGGGACCACGCATGATCATACTCTCGCACCATTTTCCTGAAAAACATTCAAACATTCAATAATCAAGTCATTTTACAATGTACATATATTTCACCATAATTATTTAGTTTTTTTTCAAAAAAAATGTTACAAAAACAAAAGAAAAATGAAAAAACATTCAAATTTGCATGAACCGATCATGCAAATTTGGAGATTATGCTTATAGATCTATAGATCTAAGCATTGAATGCATAGATCTAACCCATATCATCATTTTTACAACAATTATTTGGTTTGTTTTTAAAAAAAATGCAAAAAAATAAATGAAAATTGAAAAAAACCCAAATTTGCATGAACCGATCATGCAAATTTGGAGATTATGCTTATAGATCTATAGATCTAAGCATTGAATGCATAGATCTAACCCATATCATCATTTTTACCACAATTATTTGGTTTGTTTTTAAAAAAAATACAAAAAAATAAATGAAAATTGAAAAAACATTCAAATTTGCATGAACCGATCATGCAAATTTGGAGATTATGCTTATAGATCTATAGATCTAAGCATTGAATGCATAGATCTAACCCATATCATCATTTTTACCACAATTATTTGGTTTGTTTTTAAAAAAAATGCAAAAAAATAAATAAAAATTGAAAAAAACCCAAATTTGCATGAACCGATCATGCAAATTTGGAGATTATGCTTATAGATCTATAGATCTAAGCATTGAATACATAGATCTAACCCATATCATCATTTTTATCACAATTATTTGGTTTGTTTTTAAAAAAAATACAAAAAAATAAATGAAAATTGAAAAAAACCCAAATTTGCATGAACCGATCATGCAAATTTGGAGATTATGCTTATAGATCTATAGATCTAAGCATTGAATGCATAGATCTAACCCATATCATCATTTTTACCACAATTATTTGGTTTGTTTTTAAAAAAAATACAAAAAAATAAATAAAAATTGAAAAAAACCCAAATTTGCATGAACCGATCATGCAAATTTGGAGATTATGCTTATAGATCTATAGATCTATGCTTTGACGGCATAGATCTAACCCATATCACCATTTTCACCACAATTATTTGGTTTAATTTTTAAAAAAATGCAAAAAAAGAAAAGAAAATTGAAAAACCCCCAAATTTGCATGAACCGATCATGCAAATTTGGAGTTGATGCTTATAGATCTATAGATCTAAGCATTGATGGCATAGATCTAGCCCATTTCAACATTTTCACCACAATAATTTGATTTTTTTCAAAAAAAATGCAACAAAACAAAAGAAAAATGAAAAAAATTATGAAAACATACCTTCAAATGTGGTTTTGATCTTGCAAATCCGAGTTTTTGGCTTCAAATCTTGCAAATCGAGCTAGTATGGAGGTTCACCTCATGTGGGAATGAAGAAAGAAGCCCAAAAAATTCAATTCGGAATGAAAAAACCACTCATATGGGCACTTAACAGCCGGTACCGGTTCGAACCGGTTCGAACCGGTACCGGCCGGTATTTAGGCGAATTGGTCGCAGCGACCGGTATCACCTGGATACCGGTGCGGTTCGGACCGGTTCCCGGTTTGAACCGGCCGGTACGGTTCGTACCGGCCGGTATTTTGATCCTTGTTAGTATGATACTTCCAATTTTATGTTATTTGTGGAAATGACCTCCTTGGTTGATGGTATGCTAAAGTCTTTTGGCATGATACAATTGGTAATTTTGTTTGAAAATGATCTTATTTATAAAAAAATTATCAATTTCTATATGTAAAATTACTAAAATATTTTATTTTAATTTTTTTTACCATTTGACTTATATAAAAATTGGTCAAACTATTTATACACGTTGATTAAATCTTGGATGGCAGAGGCAATGTTGATTAAATCGAGCTTAATTTTAATTCATTGTTCTTGTACATTTTTTTAATGAATGTATTAATACTTATCGTATTAGGCCTTCAAAATTCATCAAAATTGTTCTTCAAATGTGTTAGTCAAATGGGATTTTATGTTCAAGTCCACAACAAAAATCCAACGTGATCTCCTAAAAATGGGATTTATGAGACCGTGGACTTCTCAAAAAAGTCTGCAGACTCCTAAAAAAACCCAGAGACTCTTTAAAAAAAGTCCGCAGACTCTCAAAGACCGCAAGTCCACGAACTCCTGAATAATGATTTTAAAATCCCAATTGACTAACACCCCCTTAGTACTTCAGTTAACTTCAAAGAGTTGGAGTATGTAGTCAAGTTATTAGATGGAAGCAAAGCACCAGGTCCTGATGGATTCACTGCCAAATTCTTCAAAAATGCTGGAGCTTAGTCAAGAAGGAGGTTTGGGATGTGATTCACCTGTCGGGGCTGATTTACTAACATATATGGCACTGTTGGCAAGGAACCAAGCTTGCGGCCAACTGTGTCTGACTTATTGCAGGTAAATTTGGACGGCAAACATTCTTTTGCCGTCAGTCTTCGATTTCCTAATATTCTTCTCACAACAGAAATCACATGCAAGTATGCCTCGATCACCTGAATCGCATAAAAAACTTGTAAGACAAATTTGCTGTTAGTCGCTTTTATTTGATGGTCTTGAAAGAAGGCTGTTCCTAATGCCTCTTGCTGCGATGAACAGCCCTCAACTGCGTGCCCGGAGAATTTGTTTAGATCCAGGCCTATGCTGATGAGTGTCGATTTGATGACAAAGATTATTTTTCAGTAGTTGGATCAGTAAGCTATGGTTCCTTCATGATGCATTTTTGTTTGGAGTGTACCTTTTCATGTCCCTTGCATGGAACTGAAGTGACTTAGGACTGTAAGACAGATGTTTATTAGTGCTGCTCATTTGTTTTTATTGATCACAGAGCTTTTATCCAGTTTCTGAGCCCTTTGATGACTGGTCACACAAGTTATCATTCCTCTCTCTCTCTCTCTCTCTCGCTCTCTCTCTCTCTCTCTATATATATATATATATACACACACACACACACACACATGCTACAGATCGAGTGAGAGAAGTGCGATTAAAAAGTGGTAGTCAAGAATTGCCCATGCCCGAATTCCAACATAGAAACATAGCTTATCTTCATTAAGTTTTCTAGATCACTTGGAACACGTGGATTACGAGGATGGGAGATAGGGTTATGTCTAAACTCAGAAAGATGTAGGAGTCCTAATCCTTTTGAAATTAATTCAACTTTCAATTTTTATTGATACGAAAGTTGATTTAATTAGTGATTTCTAGCGATTTTAAGCTGTTGATTTTTTAAATTCTGCACCAATTGTTGACATGTCTCTTTCCCCTCTCTCTCCTCAATTTTGTGTTGGAATTTGATTTTTTTGTCATATTCAGATCTACTCCAATGCCAAAATTGTCTCAATGCAGAGTTCACGACAATGCAAGCCGAAGAACACAAACAAACTTCTAGAATATTTTATTGATGTCGACTAAATAGATGATTTGAACAATTTATTGACTCGGTGGATTGATAGAATCCCCAGAGCACATTACAGCAACATATTTCATAATGTTGACTAAGGTTCGGGGAGTGTGGAAGATTAAATAGGGTTTCCATCTACATACTCTTATCGAGGGTGCTCCCACTCAGAGAAGTTCAATAGATTGAACTTCACAACTTTTACTTACAGACCTAGCTGATGCAGTTTACTCCCAAATACTTCTAAGAGGAATATTTTGATGGGCAATTTTCTGTCTTGTGCTTCTTTTGATGGCCCTGATTTACTAACATATATGGCAATGTTGGCAGGGAACCAAACTTGCGGCCAACTGCGTCCGCCTTTTTGCAGGTAAATTTGGACGGCAAACATTCTTTCCGTCTCAAATTTAACATGTAAAGGAATATACTGATGTATTTCAACTTTGATTATCCCTGTGTCTTTTGACATTGCCATTGTATTTAAAAAAAGGTTTCTTGTGTTGATTATGTACTCCTTAACACCATCCTTTTACTTCCATTTCATCAGTTGGTTTAATTTTTTGTACTGCTTATCCTAATATTGCTTATCTTTTTGTTAATGGGAGGCGCAGCATCGGGCCCACATGTTGCTACTGCGAATAACACGAGCCCAGGGAACGCCAGGGGACAATCTCCAAGCAGGTGCCACGAAAATAGCCGACTACTGGGAGAAGTACATTCTCCTCGGCTTAACGAGTTTGGAGAACTCCTTCAAGATCCTCAACAAAAACTCGATTCCCCAGGGGTTAGTTATGTTTGTTACTGGTTGAATCAGTTTAATAGTGTTTTCTTTGTTTGAGATTTTAAATCACGCATGCATGTTCGGGTGTGAACAGTGCGAGCTTATCCGAGAGAGGCGGAGGGAGTGGAAAGGAGATCTTGATCAAGAGCGAGAGAATGAGGTAGGCTCTCCTTGATGGTTCCCTTCATTTGGTATACACATTTCCTTCTCTCTCCAATGTGACTGATTTATCGCTGGTTCTGCTCGCAGAGATGCTGGTGGTGGGAGAACTACTTCTCCAAAGGACAGGCCTCAACCGAAAGACCGTTTGCGCGATTGAATTCTTCGTCGAAATGACCCAACAATCTTGGCTTCCTCACTGTATTGCTTTGTCTGGTCATCGTTGTAAGGAGCGGGATGATGCAGCTGGCTGGTCTTGTACGATGCACGATGGTATAGTGAAGCAAGGGACTGTATTGCTTAATCAATTTTTGATTAAGTGAGTATTTTAAAATCAAAATGCCGAGCATTTTAATGATAATGAAACCAGAGTTGCTTGTTATGGATGATTGAATGATCTTCTTGAAGGGGGGAAATTGTTTTAGAATGAACGGAAACTCATCTGATGATGCTAATCTGAAATCGATTCGGTATTACAGCGTGGAACCCTAGTTCAGTACTATGTCTGGTAGTCAATTCTGTTCCATGTTTTGCCTCCTGATTAGCCAATGAAGAATGCACTTTTTGTTGAGTGTTGGTCCATTAAAAACCGCACTTGCAAACAGGAGCAGCAGAAATTTTGCACGGGTGAAATTGCATGCAATTTTGCACGGACCAACTGGGAACTTGCATGGGTCAGGTTGTGGGTCAGGCCGAATTTAGATTCGTTTGGTTTCCTCTGAGCTTGGGTTTGCTTTCGAAACCCTAGATTCCTTAAAGAATTCGAGACCTCGATAGTGGTATTATGCGGATACAGAGAATCAATACATGCAATATAAATTCCTAGATGAATCTCATTAAAGAATTCCGAAGAAAACTTAAGAGAGACCAAAGAAAACTTAAGAAAACTGACATAAAGATGTCTGAACCATTGTCCAGATGGCCTCAGGACCAATCCAAACAATGGTTCGGACATCCCTCTAACCGATTCCGCACTTAGATATTTCTGTGTGAGAATCGCTCGTTATGTAGTAAGAACCGCCCGCAACACTTGTCCACCCATTCCGACTAACCCCAAGCATCAATATGCACAAAACACGATAAGATACGATCGATAAAACTGATACAAGTACGATCGATGAAATCATGGAAGTGTAAAACCTAAATCCTGATTAGGTTTTCGGGGGCGTTACCCCGAGGCCCCACCGAGTGCTCTACCTGTTGGACTCCCGCGAGCTCATCGGGGAGCTGGACCCCCCGTGTGCGTAGTGCACATTGGTTTGACGCAGGTCACACAGTACGTCTCCAAGGCCAAATACCTATATGGAGTAGATACGTCAAGGGCTATCTAAAGTCGCCTAGTCCTTTATCTTTGTCCTTAAAAGAATGTTCTAATGTATGTGATGAATCTTGACCATGGAGTCTTTTATTTGTATCTTTCTCTGAAACTTCATTTGGACTTGTTCTCTGACATTCAAGGACTAGGACTCAAGCTCACTCCTAACCTCCCAAATCCATTCTAATCAGGCAGGGTCGGGTCGGGTCGGGCCGGGCAACCTGGTTAACCCGGTTTGTTACCACCCCTATCAGGATATCCAAGCGGAACCCGAGCTTGGACGCTTGACCAGAATCCCAGCCCGATGGATCATTTCGGGCTTCACTCTCCTCGACCTGGCCCGCTCCATCCGATACTAATTATATTTTGACTCGGTCCGATCCGATCCGTCAAGATGTCAATGCTGTGCTGAGACTGTGACAAAGGTTAGCCCGAATAGTATTACTCATTGGATTCCAGCGTGAAGGGTGTTGCCATTTGCACCCACAAAATTAATACTTTTCCTAACTTAACAAAAAATATATCCCCCAATTTAGCCTCAGGCCAACTGATCAGGCACCACCACCTCCACCGCCGCGCAACCCATCGCCATCTCCACCACCGTCGTCACCCACCGCGGCCTCAACTTACCCTTCTCTTCTTCCTCTTCTTCTTCCTCAACATCACTCTTCCTTGCTGAATTCCTAATCCACCGACACGAGTGTTAGGTGGTTTCGGTGAGGAGGGAGGTGGACAAGGAAGGAGAAAAGGTAGGGGAAGCGGGAGAACGGAGAGGGAGGACAGGCAGGGAGGCAGGGGTCGGAACTTGGAAGGTGGGGAGGAGGAACGGGAGGGGAGGCAGCGGTTGCCTATAGGTGCCCATAGTAAATACAAAAATCAGGCTGGGTGTCCGAATGAAAGGGCGGGGCCTAGTAATTTTGTGGGTGCAAACGGCAACCCCCTCCACCCACCCCTAAGTCAACAAGCAAGTCTAGTCTAGGCCACAAGCCACTCCCCATGGGGTCATAAACAAAGTCGGCCAAGCTAATTTGGCCCCTCTCAACCCGATTCAGACCCGCATGTGGTCCTAACTACATATTGAATGGGTTGAAAGCTCTATAAATGCTCCCCCTCAGCAACATTGGAGTCCATAAGCACATAAGCAACAAAGCTATGGCCTCTTCTTCTTCCTCATCCCTCATCGCCCACTCTTTCCTCCTTTCTATGCTTCTGTTTGGCTGCTCCTATGGCACAGCCGATGGAGGAGCGGTCGAGCAACACCATGTCATCCAACCCGATTCTTTGAAGCCGAGAACCGTCTGCTCCACACCCAAGGGTGAAGCTTATCCATTCATTGTGATCTGATTATGATAGATTTGTTTGTATCTTAGATTTTTTTTTTTTTTTGAGAAATCCAACTTTCGTGTTAGAAACTCATATATGGATGCATTTGTTGTTCGTAGATGGATGGTATTGGAATCGCCAAGTGGTAGGGAAATAAATTGAAAATATTTTAGGGGGACTTAAGTGATAGGTATCCATGACAACATTCCGTTAAGTGTAGGTCCAGACAAAAAGGTTCTACTGTTATAGATCCAAATTGAAAGATCAAATTATATTAAGTTCAGTGGCTGAAAAAAAAGACACATATATCCAGAAGAGTTGTTATATTTATAAAATTATTTTTTACTTAAATTACTTAAAATTAAGTTTAGTGATTTGTATTTGCCTATTAAATTATTTTTTACTTAAAAAAATATTTAATTTAATAAATCGTTTGCTATTAAGAATTTGATTAAGTCCTAAAATTGATAGTCTAGAACGGATTCAACTTTCATCTAGTAGTTAATTGATAGAGATCTCTACCTGACCTTCCATAGACGCTGATGGATGATTAAAAAAAAAAATAGAAAAAATATCTAGTATAAAAAATATACTAATTAATTTACTATATAGTTGAAAGTTTTTATTTATACGGGATTTCTGTGTGCCATGGAAATTCAGGGTCCAACCGCACCACACTAGTGATAGCTCACCGGTACGGCCCCTGCTCGCCGATCACCGACAACAAGAAGCCGCCCACGCTCCCCCAGATCCTCCGGCACGATCGAGCTCGGGTTAACTATCTCCAATGGAGGATATCAAGAGGCTCCCAAGGAAAAGCAGCCGCGGAGTCCGACGTCGCCGTGCCGGCCTTCCTCGGCACATCACTGGGAAGCCTCGAGTACGTCGCGACCGTCGGCTACGGCACCCCGAAGCTCGACCAGACCGTCTCCCTCGACACCGGGAGCGACGTCAGCTGGATCCAGTGCAAGCCGTGCCCGGACTGCTACCGGCAGCAACAGCCGTTGTTCGATCCGTCGCAGTCCTCCACCTACATCGCCCTACCCTGCGACTCCACCGAATGCGGCCAGCTGAATAACCGCCAGTGCGGAAATTCCAATTGCATCTATGGCGTCGGCTACGGCGACGGCTCCAGCACCGTCGGAATACTGAGTCGCGACACGCTAGCACTATCGACCGCGGATGCCATCCAAGGTTTCGTGTTCGGGTGCGGCGAGTCGAACGAGGAGTTCACCGGAGCGATTGCCGGGTTGATGGGGCTCGGCCGCGGCCAGCTCTCCCTGGTGTCACAGGCATCGAGCAAGTTCGGCGGCGGAGTGTTCTCTTACTGCCTGCCGCCCTCGTCGAGCTCCACTGGATTCTTAGCATTTGATGCGCCGCAGAAGCCCACATCCTACACTCCGATGGTTAACACGGGGAGCCCCACGTTCTACTACGTCCAGCTGATCGGAATCAGCGTCGGGGGGAAGCAGCTGCAGATACCGGCCTCGGTCTTCTCCACCGGTGGTACCATCTTGGACTCCGGCACCATCATCACTCGACTGCCACCGACGGCGTATAGCGCCCTAAGGTCAACGTTCCGGAGCTACATGTCGAGCGCAGGTTACCCGATGGCGCCGCCGCCGTCGACGCTGTTCGATACGTGCTATGATTTCAGAGGGTACAGCAGCATAACCATCCCCAAGATCGCGATGCAGTTCGACGGTGGCGCCACCCTGGACCTCGACTTCTCTGGCATCCTGATTGGTGGCTGCCTGGCCTTCGCCCCAAATGGGATGGACAGCAATCTTGGCATCATCGGGAACGTGCAGCAGCGCACGTTCGAGGTGGTCTACGACTTGCAGATGAAGAGGATCGGCTTTTTGCCGGGGGCCTGTAGCTGATGTGAATAGCCTGTCGCCGCCTCCCCTTTCTGCAGTTTAGTGCAATAGTAGTATATCGCTAAATAAATAGGGGACCAAGCATTTCATCGAACAGCTGGTGGGTATTTGTACGGCAGAATCATAATATTTTATGACAAAATGCGATTTTTTAAATACATACTCCTTCAATTGAGCATTTATTTTTTTTTAGGGCTAAAGCAAGGGCTTAAAGAGATTCAAAGATCGAAACAAAGAAACAACATAGTTGTTATTTATTAAATTATAATCCTATTGACATGACATCAACAATCGAGAGAAGGGATTCATAGGCACAAACAAGACACATCGAAAAGATCTCTCCATAGTATCCATACCAGAGGTTGAACAAGGTGCCTCACCAACATGGGAGAGAGGAAGTACCTCCACGCCAAGTCTGCTGGTCTTTAAAAGAATTTTTCATTCTCATTAGTTTCTTGGCTCAGCCATCCTTCGCAACAAAAACACCTCCACTCAAAATTCTGGACTTCTTGAAAAGGTAGTGATGATTTTACAATTCAAAAGAAAAAATAATTATTTATTAAACGGATTAGGTTTGGGTTTGTACTTATAACCGATCGATATGACTTTATCTGTTTACCAAATGGGTCGTGTCACCTCAACCCGACCCGATCTAATCAACCTATCCCAATCAAATCCGACCCGACCCAACCCAACCCATTTATTAAACGGGTTTAACGGGTTGGGTCGGGTCAACCCATTTATTAGATGGATCGGGTTTGGATTTAAGTTTTTAACCTCTTTATTAAACGAGTCGGGTTCAGATTTTTTTTTTTTTTTTTGAAAGGTTCGGGTTCAGATTAGATCTTTGTACTTATACCTATGTCTCAACCCGACCCGACCCATTGCCACCCCTAGTTCTTTGTCAATAGAAATAGAACTGAATAAAACAAGGATTAGAATGGAAAAGTATTGCCTCCAGTTTGGGACGGATCCCAACAAGAGAACCCTGATCATACAACCGAGATATACTACGATGAAGCAACTCAGAACCGAGAATAAAGAGGTAGGGCGCTAGAGGGTCTCCCTATCGAAGCCCCCTCGATCCTTCAAACCAAGAGGATTTCGATCCATTAATAAGAATAGCAAATTTGGACTCAGAAATGCACCCCATCATCCACTGCACCCATTTCTGGCAAAATCCGAACCGCTCCGTGATGGTGGCAATGAACTTCTAAGACATCCGGTCATAAGCTTGCTCCATGTCTAGCTTAACAGCCATAGAACAAGAGTTCCACGCATCTTTCTCCATAGAGTGGAGGACCTCCTGGGCCAAAAGAATATAATCAAAGATGTTTCTGTCTTTGACAAAGCATTTTGCTCTTTGGAAATAAGGTTAGGCAGCAACGTTTCATCCGGTTCACCAAGATTCTAGAAACAATCTTATTGAGCGTGGTGCAAAGGCTAATTGGCCTAAAGTGTTCCGGCTTAATCGGATTATCGATATTAGGGATGAGAGTAAGGAAAGTGTCCTTCCACGATCTAGGCATGGCTTCCCCTCTAAAAAACCCAATAACAATACGACAAATATCAATACCGACATATACCAGTTGGCTGTAAAGAATTCGACCGAGAAACCATCAGGATCACGGGCTTTGTTACGAGGCATACTAAAGATGGTATCCCTAACCTCCTGTTCGAAGATCTCCTGTGTAAGCCAATTATTATCTTCATTGGTGACACACCGCGGAATGACATTTCACACCTCTTCATTGGACGACACTTTGCTTTCAGTATCCCAGCGATTTTGGAAGAAGGAAACAAGCATTCTCTCAATGTCTTTCCACTCATGGAGCATAATGTCATTGGAGTCCTTAATAGAGGTGATCCGATTGCTGTTCTTACAAATGATGGTAGATCGGTGAAAGAATGCAATATTAAAATCACCCTCCATAAGAAAATTCACCCTGGACTTCTACCACCACTTACTTTCAAGCATAGCAAGGGATGTGTTGTGACGACCAAGAGCCAATAGGTCAAGAGCCAAGACTCCTGAGGTTGTGATGCCAAGATGGATGAGGTGAGGTGAGGTGTACAAGGCCATGAGTTAGGCCCACATCGCTTGAAGAGGAGATCTTGAGCTACTTATATAATTTTTCCTCCCAAACATAGAATACGCATTTTAAAACCGTGCGCCGCTACATAATTCGTAAGAACTCCGTAGTTAAGTGTGCTCGGGCGAGAGTAGTACTAGGATGGGTGACCACTCTGGGAAGTCCTCGTGCGGGCACGGGCAAAGCGAACAATATCTTGTGTGTTTGGGGCGGATGTTACAAAATAGTATCAGAGTCGGTTCTCCTCATGATAGGGGGGTCTAACCCTACACGAGGACGTGTAGCCCTTAAGGGGGGTGGATTGTGACGACCATGAGCCAATAGCCAAGAGCCAAGAATCCTGAGGCTGGAATGCCAAGATGGATGAGGTGAGGTGAGGTGTACAAGGGCACGAGTTAGCCCCACATCGCTTGGAGAGAAGGAGATCCTGAGCTACTTATATAATTTCTCCTCCCAAACATAGAAGTCCTCGTGTGGGCACGAACAAAGCGGTCAATATCTTGTGTGTTTGGAGCGGATGTTACATGTATGGTAATCCGCAGTCACAGACTTAAGGAGGAAAGACTCCACAGTGGTAAGAGGGCGCAAACATTCTTGCCGTTGAAGCTCCTCAACACAAGACAATGCCTTACTCACATTGGTTTCAATCACACCCACCGACTCTCGATTCCAAATACGAAGAGCTCAACGAGTATTAAGCAATTTACCAAGAGCTCAACACCCGATCTAGCTGGAGTGCTCGGGTCTCAAGCCTGCTCAATGATCATCAGGCAGTCGGACCGGAGGAACTAGAAATGTTCAAACCTGAAGGGATTTCCCCTCCTCACAATGGTAGGATTGGAATCAACAATGAGAGGGCAGTGGTCAGAGACCAGCTGAACTAGATGGATAACCGAAAGTCTCTTGGGAAAGGCTCAAGCCACTCGGGAGAGAAAAACGCTCGATCAAGCCTTTCCCAAATCCTTCGGTCTCCCGGTTGATTATTGCACCAAGTAAAAGAATACCCCTTAAACCCAAGGTCAACCAAACCTTTGCCAGCAATACATTTTCTAAACTCACTAACTGCGGTATCAAGTCTGAACTCAAGACCGCCTTTCTTATCTTCGGGCATGAGAACAACATTAAAGTCCCCAATGATCAAAAAGGGGATTCTCATCCTAGAAACAATGGACAAAGCCTCCTAAATGGATCTCCATTGACTAACAAATTACTTAGCATAGATGCCCCCCAACACCCACTGGGTTTCCATAGGGTCTTCAATAACACAGAAACCAACTTATGGGTCAAAGAAAACCGGGGAAACCTTACCCAATGTAGACTTTCATAATAACATTATACCTCCAGACTGGCCCACTATCGAGATGCAAAAGACCTACCAATCGCCTAGACGTCTAGCAACTCGCCGCGCCATCCTTTCACCAACATGAGTTTCCACCAAAACCAACATCTCTGGTTTCTGAGACTGCAAGATTTTCCTGCAATGATTAAGACAGTTGGGGCGATTGACCCCCCTTTCATTCCAAAAGAGAATGAGCATAGGTAAACAAAAAAGGAGTCAACAACAACTGTAATTATCATCACCAATAAGGTTGAAATCTGGCATAGCCATGTCATGCTTATCTTCCTTCTTTCTTTTAGCCCCACATTGGGGGTCACCAGTCCCAGAAGCTCAAAAGGCATTCTTGACACACATGAGGAAGGTGGCATGATCCCCTAGGCCACCATGAGAGTCGCCCTGGCCATGACCCCGTGCTGAAAACACGAGTCGTGGCTGCATCGAGAGGGGCGCCTCCGGGACCTCCTAGTCTAGCCTTCCACCATCCCTCGCACTTAGCGAGTCACCTCCAACCGAGTGGTGACTCAGAGGGGTAGAGGCCCGCAGTTCGGGGGGGAGACAAGCCTTGGGGTCGAGACGGATCGGTTTAATACCTATATAACAGGTCACCGCTGCTTTCCAGTTAAAGGGTCTTCTATTCTCTATGTGACCATCAGAGTGTAGGTTGGGGTCTTGAGCATAGAGTGAAGCACCTCCCCGTTGTCTGCCACCCAACGGTAACTGAGAACGAGCCAGATAGCCCGTCTCGCTCTCCTCGGTGACCGTTGTGTCTGCCTCCACTGAGGCCCCCTCAGGGCCTGAGCCCATCATCTGATGCATCGATACTTCTTGGTCATGTAAAGGAGTTTTAGCCTTATCGGTCAACACACTGCTCATGACGTTGGGGAAATTCACCCCAACCTTTCGAGGCCCACACCCTGACATCACCAGTTTACCCATCTTACTCAATCCTACCTGACTAGCAATATCACTATCGCTGCCCAAGCCGCTACCAGACACGATCGTGCTGCTCCTCAGACCACCACCACCACTGCTTAGGGCGGACCCTCCCTTGCGTCGTCTCGGTTCCACCACGGTCCAGAGGCCTAGGCCAACCCCCTCCAGCACATCAGGGGTGGGACTCTGGGCATATGGGCCAGGGCCACCTAGAACGCTAGGGTCGTCCACCATGACGGATGGTGGATCAGTAGGACAGGCATTGGTTGTTGATGACTTAAAAGATTCATTGCAAACATGGCCAATCCTACCACATTTATAGCAGAATTTTGCGATCCTCTCATAGGCGAACCGTTGCCACTTAGGATTTTCCTGCCCTCCCAGCTTAATTCCGGCCACTAGGGGTTGCTCAAGATTAATTTCAACACAAACTCTGGTGTATTTGCCTCTCGCCATTTGCCTAGTATAATCATCAACATCAATAGGTTTACCGGCCGCCGCCGCAATCAAGAGGATCAAATCCCTTGCCCAGTATTCCGACGGGAGGTTGGGCAAGCGGATCCATACTGTCGTCTTGCGAATCGAGTCCATCTCCGGGCAGAAATTAGGATGCCATCGCTCGAGGGCAAGGGTTTGCCCCGCCACCATCCATGGCCATCCCGAGAGGGTTTTGGACTGATCCTCAACCTTCTCAAACCGGAAGATAAAGAACCCATTCGACAAGGGGATGAAATCGATCATATCTGAATGTGGCCATTTATGATTGAGGGTTTTGCCCACAAATTCCGGTGACGCACCTTTCCCAACAATTTCCCCAAGAGGGTGGACTTCCATTCAGCTCTGGCTTCCAACAATCAAGAAGGTGGAATAGAGATGACACCGTCCATGATGGGGTAGAGCTGAGAACATTCCCCTCCGTCCCCGGTCCATGGAGGAAAGTCGCCAAAGCCACCACTCACCACCCGAGCCCAAGAGGTCTGCCCCTCCATTCCAACCTCCGCCAAATTGGGGGTGCCGCGGCTCCAGGATCCGCCCCCCCCCCCCCCCCCCCCCCCCCCCCCTCTCTTGGGGAATGGGGGGCCATCACCACATCGGCATTGTCTCTAGGATGGGAGGGGTCCGGATCCACCGTGATCTCCTCGCCCTCCATGAGATCCCTGCAGAAAACAAGAGGTAAACAACAGATCTGAACCTCTCCGACAACCAACGTCGGAGGCCACTGCAGATCCACCACTGCTAGGCGGAGTCAAGCCGATGAAGCCGTCGGAGATCAGAGCAGATCCTCTCGCCCGATACCCTCAGCAATATCCCATACCTAATCTATAAAGATCTCATCTATACAAGAGTAGTCGTGAGACCGTGACTATGAAAATGGGGCTAATTCATCAGGAACTGTCACGGAAAAGTAAGGTACCAGCGTATATCCATAACGTCCTAACTAGTAGTGAACATGACTTTAACGTACTGTGTGCAGCAATTGATGTCTGGCTCAGAGAATCCAGTTCAAGACCTAGATTTTGAAGTTCCCATCAGATAGAAATTGTCTACCACTTCAAGATTCTCATGCACATTCATGATTGTTGGAGAACCCGTCAGTAGCGGCGGGCGAGCGAGAGGGGACCATCACATAATATCAAATCTGTAAAGGTTTTTATTAGGGAGGGCAACGGTGGGATTTTGGACAAAATAAAAACCGCGAACACCGAACCGTCACACCGAAACCGCACCACACCACAATTGTGTATCATTATGTAAAATCGAAACCGCACCTTACCGTATGGTACGGTGCACCACGGTTTATCACTGGAATGGCCTAAACGATACTGTTTTATATGGTTTTGGTCAAAACCGAAACCGCACCGCCACACCGAACCGAAAATCGAAACCACACCACACCGCATTGGTTTTATATTTTGGCAAACCAAAACCGCATTATACGGTGCAGTTTACTGTGATTTTTCGTTTTAAACCGCACCGTTGCCATCCATAGGGATGGCAACGGGTCGGGTTTGGGACGGGTCAGGCCTATCCCGAACTCGCATTCCCAAACCCGCGTCGGGTTTTGAGGGTAATTTTCAAATCTGTCCCAATTAGCACTGAAAAAAATCCATGCCCGCCCCCACCCCACCCCGCTTATGCATTGTGGGTCGGGTTAGATCGTCTTCACAAAAATTACCTTCTTTAGCCCACCTAATCGCAGCTCTACATAAAGAAGAGTACGGAGCAAATGTTCCTCCGATATTACAATCACACAGTTATAAGCACAAGTCAACTTATTATATGATCTTGAGAACCAACACATCAAAGAATATTTAAAATATATGAATATATGATAGGTTATATACCTGAGTCGGATCAGGATGGGTTGGAGTAAAACCCAAACCCGATCCGAATCCAACTGGGTTTTAAATTAAAATCACAAATCCGCCCCAAACCTGTTTTTTAGCATCCCAAACCCATCCAATTAAAATCACAAATCCGCCCCAAACCGGTTTTTAAGCATCCCAAACCCATCCCAATAGGGTAGGGCCAGATCGGGCAACAAGGTAAACCCGGATAGTTGCCATCCCTAGTTTCTAATCTATATTACATGACACACGTCGATTTTGTGCTGACTAGACAAAACGGAAGCTGACTAGGACGAGCTGATTGGACAAAAATGAACCGAATAGATCTAACCATTCGTTCAAAAATCAACGCACGATCTCTATTTCCCCGGTAACTAACTCCCTATGGGTTTCAAATCCCGACCCATTTAAACTGCACTAAACCCCTAAAATCCCGACCCATTTAAACTGCACTAAACGTAAGAGTTCATCCCGTGATCGTTATTCACATCAACGGCTATAAGCCGGCCTACTGAAATTTCGGCCACCCCAAACCATCGGGTCGATCTCGAGGAATCCATTCGAATAGAGACAGCTGTGATTGATCGATTATAAGGGGAGGGGGAGTTGGTCGCACCGAAGGCGCCCGCTTTGTGCCAGTCGGTACGGACGAGAAAATATAGTTGTCGTCGAAAGTGTTTTGTTACCGAAGACGTTCAGGTGTGTTGTCGCTGAAGGCGGCCCGCTGCAGTACCGACAGATGTGTTGCCGCCGATGTGATTGATCGATTATAGATGGATTATAAGGGGAGGGGGAGTTGGTCGCGCCGAAAGAGCCCGCTTCGTGCCAATCAGCACGGGCAAGGAAATGGGTGTCCCTATGAATGTCGGTGTTGTCGTCGAAAGTGTTTTATTGCCAAAGGCATTCAGGTGGGTTGGGCGGCTTGCTGCAATGCCGACAAGCACGGGTATGCACTAGTATACAAAATAAAATATGACGAGGCCGGATTAACAACTAAAACCAATGCAAACTAACTCACAATGCAGAATCAAACTTTGGGACACAGACTTAGGTGCAAAACCCATGAATCACAATCAGGTCTTAACACTCTAAACCCAACAATATTAGATAAGCATAAAGAGAGACATATCTTCCAGGTTCTTGCTCATATTATGAAAGTAGGTAAAAAGACGGGAACTCTGAAGGCTTAGTCAACCTCCTCCATCTTGCTCCCCTCGGCATCAGCTTCCTCCAGGGAAGGCATGTCGGTGTCAGCATCGGCCGGTGCATCGTCCTCGTCGATGCTCAGCCCCAGCTTGAGCATCCTGTGGATCCTGTTGCCGAAGGTGTTGGGCTCGTCGAGGCTGAAGCCGGACGTGAGGAGGGCGGTGTCAAACAGCAGCAGCACAAGGTCCTTGACGGACTTGTCGTTCTTGTCGGCCTCCGCCCGCTTCCGCAGCTCCTCCATGATGGAGTTCTCCGGGTTGATCTCCATCGTCTTCTTGCTCGACATGTAGCCCGCCATGCTCGAGTCCCTCAGCGCCTGTGCCTTCATGATCCGCTCCATGTTGGCCGTCCACCCATACTCCCCCGTCACCAGGCAGCAGGGGGAGTCGACCACGTGGTCCGACACCACCACCTTCTCCACCTTGTCCCCCAAGACCTCCTTGATCACCTTGCACAGCCCCTCGAACTTCTCCTTCAGGGCTTCCTTCTTCTTCTTCTCATCCTCGCTCTCCTCCAGCTTCAGCCCCTCCTTTGTTGCGGACACCAGCTTCTTCCCCTCAAACTCCTTCAGCTGCCCCACCGAATACTCGTCGATGGCGTCAACCATATAGAGCACCTCATAGCCCTTCTTCTTGAGCCTCTCGAGGAACGGCGAGTTCTCCACCGCCTTCTTGCTCTCTCCGGTGATGTAGTAGATGTCGCTCTGCCCCTCCTTCATCCTCGTAACATAGTCCTTGAGGCTGGTCATCTCGTCCCCGCTCTTGGTGGAGTGATACCTCAGCAGCTCCGCCAGCTTCGCCTTGTTCTGGGAGTCCTCGTGGATGCCGAGCTTGAGGTTCTTCGAGAAGGCTTCGTAGAACTTGTTGTAGTCCTCCTTGTTCTCCGCAATCTCGAAGAAGAGGTCGATGCACTTCTTGACGAGGTTCTTGCGGATGACCTTGAGGATCTTGTTCTGCTGCAGCGTCTCTCTCGAGATGTTGAGAGGGAGGTCCTCGGAGTCAACGATGCCCTTGACAAAGCTCAGGTACTCCGGGATCAGCTCCTCACAGTTGTCCATGATGAAGACGCGGCGAACGTAGAGCTTGATGTTGTTGGGCTTCTTCTTCGTGTCAAAGAGGTCAAAGGGAGCCCTCTTCGGCACAAAGAGTACGGCCTTGAACTCGAGCTGGCCCTCCACGGAGAAGTGCTTCACCGCCAGGTGCCCTTCCCAGTCATTGGTGAGGCTCTTGTAGAAAGCCGCATACTCTTCCTTGGTAATCTCTTCCGGCTTCCGCATCCAGATTGGCTTCTGCTTGTTCACCAGAGCCCACTCGTGCGACACCTCCTTGATCTTCTTCTTTTTTTTCTCTTTCTCTTCCTTCTCTTCATCAATATCTTCCACCTTTCCTTCCTCGTCTTTCTTGTCCTCCTCGTCCTCGTCGTCAGAGATTTCCTTCTCGGTGGTCTTCTCAGTCCACAGGGAGATGGGGTAGCTGATGAACTCAGAATGTTTCTTTACCAGGTCCTTGAGGCGCCGCTCTTCAAGGTACTCCAACTGCAATGAGGCCAATACAAGACAACAACAATTTAAAATTCTGCAAAGCAATGAATATTAATGAAGCTAACATAACACAACAGGAATCCAATACGAGGGACAAAAACCAAAAAAAGGAGTAGAAGACTTGCCCTAGTTACTAAGAACACCAGCAAAATATTAACATAAAAAATCATGACAATCGACACGAAAAGGCCAATTTTAGGAATGATTGGTGAGGAGGAATCCATAAAGCTCGCCCGTTCATTGGGACAAGGATCTAATACTGGGAAAAATCAACTTAAGCTGCATATAGATGAATTGTGTCTTTCAATGAAACTATCTCCCACAACATTTCAAATTTTTCATGGATCTCCCGAATTAAAATTGATTCATCACCATATCTAATTCAAAATACCATCCCTTGTAATCAAATACAAGAAATTTATGAAGAAGTACAACAATAATGATAACCATAATTATGTTCCTCGTCGAAATAATGTTTGGATTCAACAATGAGATCGGCCAACATTTTGATGACCCAATGGGAACATTTAACTCAGTGACCAGGCTTGATGCTTAAATCAATAATTTTTTCTTTATGATTGACAATCGTTCAACTGAAAAGCTTAAACACATAACGGTGTCTTTTCGAAACAACAATAAATTCAATCCCATTGGTACTTGGTCATGATAACGACACTTGAAAGCCATATCCTTAGTTGTCATGATAACAGTACACGAAGTCGTCGCCTTTTCAGTGCTCGTCTCTGGGCCTTGATCGAACACCCGGATCATAATTTGTATTGGCCAAGGCACAAAGAATGTCATGTAATTGTGTGAAGCAAACAAGGTTAAGTTAGGATGCTCTTGACTCGAATCAGGTTGGGCTCAATCTATTTTGTTCGGGTGTGAACTGTGAACCCATTTGGTTCCTTATTAAACTTATGACATGTTTGGTTACGAGTTAGTGGCACTTGGAGAGGCATGAGTTAAAAAATGATGCAATTGTGAATGCATACGTTAGAACTATCATGTAGTTGCAAAACGATTATTTAGGCGTGGTCCTTGGTTGTGGAAGATGGTGAAAGCAAGGTTGTAGTTTCGATTTTGGTCTCAGTTCGCCCACCGAGGATCGATTTCGGTTGGTTTTGGATTTTCGGATCGGAGTTTTGGTGGTTTCGGTTTCATTTTTTAAATTTAAAATAATTACAAAATATAAAATAGTTATATCGGTAACCACTTCATAGTGGTCATGTTTTCAAAAGAGCATGGCTTTTGCTTTACCCCGATTTTTGTCAAAAAGTTGAAAATTCGTGATTCTGAATTTTGGCCAAGTCTGGAAGAAAAAAGAGTTCTTGTGCAAAAAAAAATTTATAGAGTCAAAATATTTTACCGGACTTTGAGTTTTTAAGTTGATCTTATACTTCCAGATTTCTGAGATTTTTTTCGGTCCAAAATATTGTGGGTCACTGTTCTAAAAAGCGGTCCGGGCGGCCGCCTAGGCGTTTTAGGGAGTTGGTCGCTCTGCTTCAGCATTAAGCGGCATTGCAGGCAGGTTGAACAAAGGCGGGTGCCTAGGAGGGATCTGACCCGCCAAGGCGGGTAAAAGGTGACGGCGCCTAGGCGGGTTCCAAGCAGGCGGGCAAATTAGTAATAATTTTTCATAAAACCCCAGTTCCACTCGATTCCCTCCTCCCTTTTAACTACATAACTAGATATCCTAGATATCTCAAAGGCTCAAAAAATGCTCTCTTTCTTCTGCCTCGCAGTCAACCCTGACCCCACCCGATCCCCTCCTTTCTTTTCATAAAACTTTTAAATTCAGATCGGTTATTGTGATGTTTGCATATGTAAAACTTTCTATTATTGTTTTTTATATAGAATTATAAATTTATATATATATACATACATATAGAATATATATAATATATTTTATATAGGTGGGTGCCCGCCTTTTTCTCCCGGCGCCCGCCTAGTCGTCCGCCTTCCGCCCTGAAACCACTTGACCGCCTGCCTTCCGCCTTCCGCCTTCCATTTTTTAAAACATTGTTGTGGGTTTTTTTTTCACCGAATTTTCTTTAGAGCCAAAAGCTGTAAAGTCTGATTTTGTATAGGAACTGAAAAATTACATTTTAATTTCTTTGAATTTTGATTGTTCTGATATTTTTATTAAATTCAAATGGAAGGGTATTTGTTTATTTACAAAAAATAACTTAAAGTAAATAGAGACCATTTACTTAAATGTTTTTTATATAAATATGTATGTCAAGCTATCATGCTGAAATACACCTTATCCTGAACCCAGTCCTGCTTTTACTGAGTGTTGAGCTCCAAAACCCGAAACTGGAGGGTTTCGAGACCGGTTCCGACCGAAACCGATCCGAAACGGATCGGTTTCGGCCGAAACTGATCGGTTTCGGCCGAAACTCCAAACCTTGGGTGGGAACGAGCGATGTTTTTTTTTGTTGATGGACATGTGTGTGTGGATGGAGGGGGGAGGGCAATTCACAAACACAATTTTTCAAAATGAGTTGCTCAAGAATAGAAATCTTGTAGTGAGAACTCCATAGTTAATTTAAACGACACAAATGTTGGGCAGATGAAGGGAGCTGCAACACACTGTTGCAACTCACAACAGTTGAAGGGGGCCGTATTGCCTGTACATATCAGTCCAAAGCCGACCAATACCAATACCGATAGCCGTATTTTAAACCTTGATAAAGACCAAATCAAAATATATTTAAATGTCATAATATGATGGTTGCATATATTAATGGCAATGCTTTGCAATGAGAAAGTAGATTAGTAGCAACACAATCGGCTTATCTTGATTGAGCTAGTTAACCTCTCTTTTGGAAAACCCAATTAAGCACAAATGTCTGATGTGTACCATTGTAGTAGAAAAGAAATAATTCACTGTGGGGTCTAAAACTCGGAGTTCATTCTCTAATTTAAACACAAGCTCCTTAGTGATTGTCTAGGTAACCAGTATGTTTATAAGTATTTGGTTTGGCTTACTTGTGCCAAGGTAGTACTCATACATATAAAAATGAGCCATCAACTGATATCGTCCGATACCATCTGATCAAGGATCGATCGATAACGTGACCATAGTTTAAAATATCAATCAATGGCGATATATATCAGCCGGTACATACTTGATGGAACCCGACATGTACTAGTAATTGTCCTCGGTATCGTTATTTACCTTATTTCCTCCCTTACACCATAATTTGAAGTAATAATTAGTTTTATTATG
The DNA here is from genome assembly GCA_947650365.1 of Chamaelirium japonicum. Lineage (NCBI taxonomy): Eukaryota > Viridiplantae > Streptophyta > Magnoliopsida > Liliales > Melanthiaceae > Chamaelirium > Chamaelirium japonicum. Next base: position 13,449,788 of record OX393555.1, on the reverse strand, counting down.
CAAGTGCATTAACTCAAGAGTTAATACAATAGAGCATGCATCATTGTAGGAGCCCAACTAAGTACAAATGTCTTATAAGTACTATTTCATAAGCAAAGGAATAAAAAAATGAGTCATCAATGTGTATGTATCGATCGAGGACCGACCAATACCATAATTTTGAACATTGACCGCAACTGATACAATGATTTTGAACCTTGCAAATAGTATCGCCTCTGATGTAGGGACAGAAGCAAAAATCTAAAAATATTGATTCTTTGAAAGGGTATTTAGGAGATCTAGAAGAACCAAGCACGCCATGGGCTTGGAGGCCAGTCTTTGATGGCCCAAAAGGGACGAAGGAAACTCATGATAGGCTCAAACAGGTTCATCGAGTCTCTTTGGCCAGAAGGTTAGATTCAAAGAAGTTGGATTTAGGACTTAAACCACTTCAAGAGATAAAAAGAAAGTGTGATCAGCTTCGATTGCTCTCAAAGGATAGAAAAGCAGAGGATTTCACGTAGGGTTTAGAGGGAGAGGATAGGGAGTAGGTGGTGGTAGTGGGTGGCTTGGAGAGCAAAGGCAGCAGGAGGCGGTTAGGTTAAGCAACAAGTGAGTTTCCATGTTTTCTTCGCCGAAATTTCATAATTATTTTAATTGAAGTCCTGAAGTCATACAAAAATTTCCTGAATCTGCCGAAGTATGTGCAAATTTTTTGTAGAATTGACGGACTTCAATGCAGCAGTGGTTCCAAAGATTTCTGTGAACCAATAGCCATTTTTCCAAAATATTTTGCAAAATATCATGAAATTCTTCAATTTCTTCCTCATTTTAAGGGAAAAAAGGGACAAAAATTTGAAGAAATTCACAATATCATGCCCAATATTTATGATAAAGGGCTCGTATCCCACAGATTTTTTCCCCTTGGATTCATATCCCCTCTTTCTCTAATAATGCAAAAAATTCATAATAACCCCCAACCCACAACCCATGATGAACTCCGATTGAATAGCAATTAATAGTTTCCGAGAAAGATGCAAATGGTTCTTTTATACCTGATCCTCCTTGAGGAATAGGGTGATCTTCGTTCCCCTACCAAGGACCTCTCCAGAGGTGTCCCTGGTGACAGTGAAAGACCCGCCGGCCTGCGATTCCCAGACATACTGCTCGTCGTCGTTGTGCTTGGTCGTCACCACCACCCGATCGGCCACGAGGTACGCCGAGTAGAACCCCACCCCGAACTGCCCGATCATGCTGACGTCGGCACCGGCGGCGAGCGCCTCCATGAACTCCTTGGTCCCCGATCGGGCGATGGTGCCGAGGTTGTTGACGAGGTCGGACTTGGTCATCCCGACGCCGCTGTCGACGATGGAGAGCGTGTTCGTGGCCTTGTCGGGGACGATGTGGATGAAGAGCTCCGGCTGGGCGTCCAGCTTGCTCTTGTCCGTCAGGCTCTCGAACCGGATCTTGTCCAGCGCCTGCCAATCCATCAATCCCCACCATCAGGGCAAGAAATCGGAAGATTGGAAGGGTAATCGATCGTATCTAATGGAGAATCGGAGGGATGTACTCACATCGGAGGCGTTGCTGATGAGCTCGCGAAGGAAGATCTCCTTGTTGGAGTAGAAGGTGTTGATGATGAGGCTCAGGAGCTGGTTGATCTCCGCCTGGAACGCGAACGTCTCGGTCTCGGACGCCATGAGTACGGAACTTCGAAGGCCGGAGATCAAAATCGAGATTTTGGGAGCTAGGGTTTGGCGAGGGAGGCGATGAGACGACGGACCTTCGGTTTCAGGTTGCTGGCCATTAAATAGAGGATCACTTGCTTCTAGATGCTTCTTCAAACCTGGCCGAATCGAAGTAACCCGAGTTCAGTTGGAGTCGGACTCGACTCACTCCGCTCCAGTAATGAAATCGGCCAATAACAGACCAGTAGCGCTAAGGACCGTGCGATGCACAAGGGCACTTCCGTCAATAACAGGCAGCACATGCATCATGGTCGTCGATATCATATCGTACGGTCCTAGACTGTACTGGCCTGCTATTGGCCGTTTTTCATTAGGGGTAGAAAAGACCGGCTCATTGAAAGACTGCCAAATCCAATAGCAAGTACACAAAGCCGTCTAGGGCGAATATCAAAAAAAAGATCCTGTTAAACAATAGAAGCAAAGTATTACGTACGTTATGGGTTAAGATCATATGATTCCATAAAATTTTGACCGACCATCCTAATCGTTAGATTTGGATTTCAGAATGTGCTAATTTTTTGGAGATGTGCTATCTATGGTATATTGATCATCCTTATAAAAAAATCAGCACATTCTAAAACTTCTAAGGCCGTTAAATGTTATACGTTTTTTCGACTGTTGATTTAAAGAGCACATTTGATGCATCTAAAGGTTTTAGAATGTGCTGATTTTTTGTGAGGATGATCAACATACCATAAATAGCACCTCTACAAAAAATCAAGACATTCTGAAACCTGAATCCTACGAATTGGATGATGGATCAAAACAATATGGGTCAACAGATCCTGACCCTTACTTTATATACCTTGTTGAATTAAAACTAGCATAATTAAATATTTCATACCACTAAATTATAGAAAAGAAATTAAAATAATACACAATCATTTTATATCTTGTTGAATTTTTTAAATAACAAAATTTATATTTTCGTCAACATAATTTTAAATTTTTTTTAAGAAAAGACACCTATAAACACTTTTACGTCTCTCCAAGTGCACTTGATTACTATATTCGCCTAGAACTGTAACATGAAAAGGAGCAAGAGCAACTATTGATGCCCTATTTCGTATCAGAAGCTAATTGAAAAATTATCTAAGAACTTTACAAAGAGGCGAAGCTAGCATTAGTCATCATATCCATCAAATGTGAAAGATGGGTTATGGCTATTTCTTTAAAAATTGAACAAAATGCCTACTTATTACGTGATTCGAAGCTAAGAGTCATAAGGAAAGAGAGGCAACAACGAGAAAGCAGATGAAGAGAAGAGATGAAGATGGGTTGGTAGATCTGGAAGGAGAAAAATCGATGGCGAGAAGGGCCACGACGGATGCGGTGGCTGGTGGACGAGTAGTCCGATGAAGAGTCTTCACTGGAAAATTGAAGTCGGAGGGCAAAGCGCCGCTAGAGTCGCAAAGATGGAGACGGAGCGTCAGAGCCTGTGGAGTGGAGAGATGAGAGGATCGTGATTGCAAGGCCCGGGAAGGAGAGAAAACAAGAGCAAACAATAGTCCCATATGAGGATCTGTTTCCATCGATAAAACCTTATATGGAAGCAGCTAAACCGTCAAAACCAATCACATCAGTCTGGTTCATTTGAATCATGTGATATGAGATAATTGAGATGTAGGTTGTACTACATTAGCTTATTGTTGTGGGTGCGAACCGTGGGATTCATAGCAGAAATTATGGGCCCTTTGAATCTTTTCTCAGCCTCTATTGGCGCCAAGACTGCCAACTATACATATAAAAAAAAAACTTTGGGACCCCCCTAATTGTGGGTCCCGGGGCGGTCGCCCATGGCGCCCATGCTCAGGGCCAGCCTTGCAAGTACATTGTGCCCAATTGTTAGCACAATTGGTGTTACGTTGCACCCGTCGGGACGTAGGTCCTCAGCTTGAATCTTGCGAGCTACAAACGTTACAGTTGTGCAAGTGTGGCCACTTCGACAGGAAGATGCTTGCTAAGGTACGTTTGGAACCCTAGCCAGGAGGTTGGTACATGTGTGTTCTACCAATAGGTTGTAACTTGACTACCAAAAAAAATACATCTAGACGTGGCACCCGATCGCTACGGCCAGATGCATTCTAGTCAGGTGGGTCCATAAGACGGCTGCCCAGAAAATGAAAACGGAAAGAAGAAGAAAAAAGGGGGTTGGGGAAGGAAATCAACTTTAATGTAGAGGCCTTATTTTCAAGGACCAATAGTTTAGCATGTGGTGATATGTATCCCCCACAGCGTATGCGGGCCTCCCTACGTGTTCTATAGCATGTTTTTGGTCATTTTCGCTACGGGAGCAAAGTCGGTATGCGGGCCTCCCTACGTGGTCATTTTGCAAGCAGCCAGCCTTTCTTTCTTTCTGTGTTGGCACTTCCAATGATCACAAAATGCCCTTTTCCCTAACCTCTAGTCATCCTAGCCTCATCGCCGCCAACATTGCCTCCATCCCCCTCCGTCTCTAATGTCGTCATCTCTCCCATCCCCTTTCCAACGCTACCCCCATCCTCCTCAGTCATCTTCCTTCTTCACCTCCCTTCTCCTCCTCCTTGTAACTGTTATAAATATTGTATTTTTATATTAGAATGAAAATATCGTTTTTTTTTTGTTTAGTCCCACATTGCCCGGGGGGGACAAGAGTTGCATATTTAATTGAAATCCCCCCCTTAGAGACTTGTAGATTTCCAAGAGCCATGGCCTAGCCCATCACACGCACACGCGCGCACGTCAAGCTGAGCTCGAGCTCAGACTCGGGCCGACAGTCGCGGCTTGTGAGTCGTGTGGACCCGAATACGCTTTTGGCTTTGTTATGCTTTTTTGGACTTCAAGATGTATTTTAAATTAAATTTTAATAATTTTAATGGATAGTTATTCTTGTCGTTTCACGTTATCCATCATCATAGTCTAATATCACGGTACGTTGGGCTACGTACAAAATTCTAATTGCTTCTCTTAAGGGTAACGTGCAAAATTTATGAACGTAACCCTTTTTTTTTTTTTGGTGTGGGGGGGGGGGAGCAAAGGCTCAAAAGGTCGGAAGATCAAAATAGGGGAGGCAACAACTGCTATTTATTAATTCCACAATCCCGTAACTTGACATTAATGGTGAGGATTCACATGTGGAAATAAGGCACAACGGTCTTGAGGGAAAGTTCGCTCCATGGTGTCCATATCGGGGGAGAACAAGAAACCTCTCCAACATGGGGGAGAGAGGAAGGGAGTATTCCAGATCAATTACATCTAATCGTGGTGATGTCCATCTGAGTTTATGTCCGTATTTCTGCTATTATTTTCTACATTTATTATAGGGCTAATGTGTGTGAGGTCTCGGATAAAGAGATCGGTTTTGCCTAAGGATATATAAGAGATTAGTTTAGCCTAAGGTCCCTACCTTTCCAAGATAACCCTGAAACCAACCCTCCCCCCCTCTTCTCCCCTCTCTCCCGAGCAGCGGTAGCTACAGCGGGTGGTGGCCTCGAGCGGCTCTGGCGGCAGCGGCTAGGTCCTCATGAGCCATGTCTGCTCTCGACGACCACCATGTACACCGTACGATAACGATGAACCCCTGCTTGTCTCTAAAGCCAACCTTTTTTTTTTTGGTTAGAACTGAGAGGTTTACAATCTCATAGCAGAAGAAAATGTTGAGGATGACAATGAACCTGCATCTTTATACTAACTAGTAAGAAACCCGAGCAATTCCCGAATGTGCTTGATGCACGCCATTTGGCAAAGATGACATCACAACTGTTCGAAGAAGTGTGAAATCTCAAGTGAGTGTGATTCACTTGTTAGAGAGAGAGAGAGAGAGAGAGAGAGAGAGAGAGAGATCAAATGACCATCAAATGTCATTGAATAAAAATTTATCATCTTTATGGTAGGTTTTTAAATGGATTTAAAAGAGAACCACATTCACACACGGAAGAAGAATTCTAGGTCTTTAAAAGACGTCCATGTGTCACAACACGGGAGAGAGGCTTCCATTTTAGTATAGATATATATATTTGTTCGATCTCGTATTGACTCAATGGCATCATAATCGTCCGAGACTGGCGACTGCGTTGTTTGATCAAGTGTGATTCACATGTCGCATATGCGTGCCATCGGACAGGGATGATGCCATCAGGCCCTTCAATGTAGAGAATCCCAAATGCTGACTAGATGCCAGGGGAGCATGGAGCATGATCGATTCCACGGAAGCATGGAGCATATGGCTGTATTCTTCTAATTGCCGAATAAATACTAGACATTTAGGTAATTTACTAGATTAGTAAATTTTTATTTATTATTTTTAAAATAGTTTACTTTAGAGACAGGTCCATAATGGTATATATTGATAGTTTTTAAGTCCTATTTCATTTCAACGCCCAAAAAACTCACACCAAATTCTTTTAAAGCAAGGCCAATTTTTGTACCAACGGGCTCTTAGCTCGGTGGTACTTCCTCTTTCCCATGTTGGAGAGGTTCCATGTTCGACTACCAGTATGGATATTATGGAGCGAACTTTCCCTCAAGATTGTGTCTTGTTTGTGCGTGTGAATCCTAGCTATTGATGTCATGTTCATGGGACTATGGAATTAAAATAAATAAGAGCTGCTATCTCTCCCCATTTCGATCGTCGGACCACTTTAAGCCCTCTAGTGCCATTTAAGCAATGGTAGGGATGCCAAATGGATCTGTTAGTTTTTTCTAACCATTTATGTAAGAAAATATCCCTCTTACCTGTTACCGGTGTGGTTGCTATGGCCAAATGGTGGTCGCATCTCTTCAGAGGAGCATGAACTTATGTTACCTGTTACCGGTGTGGTTGCTATGGCCAAGGCCAATCTCTTCAGAGGAGAAGAAAAAAAACAATCACATTATAGATAAGCAATGAGATACAGACAAAAAATTCTAGATAAAACAATAACAAAATCAACTAAACAATTAGATAAACATGAAAGGGTAACAAAATCAACAGCAATAACCACGGAAGTTCATTGGTCCCCCGGAGCGGGTGAAAGCCGTCACTCACTAGCACTGAATCCTCCATATCTTGAAGGAAGCTACTAGGCGAACCAGCATGGAAGGAATATAGTTCTCACCTGGAGGGAATATCAAACTGAGCATCTCCCACCCAGACCCTTAGCAAGCTGACTGTGGAGGCCATAGGCTCCCTTTAGAGGAATCTCTTGTGCATCCCTTCTTTATTGAGGTTTTTGTTGTATTACCAATGATGACCTCCTAGATCTAGACCCAGGTCCAAGCTATAAATGAGAGATAGGAATCCCATTAGGGTTAGATACTTTTTATGGAATCATTGGTCAATTTGGTAAACTGACATTGTGCCTATCTTGGTATGCGATACTTGGCTACCTGAACTACCTCAAGGGCGGTGACCGCCTTTTTCTTGAGAAAACCATTAAGATTTTACATGTGCTATGTTTGCCAAAAACACCGATGGCACCATAAAAATCGTAAAACCCGGTGGCTAGATCTAGAGTTCTAAACTCACTAGCAAATCTAAGAGAACAACTAAAGATACAATATCTTCTATCTCATTAGGAGATTAACTATGTTAAATGAATTAAGTACTAATACTGAGCATGCAAATGTATACTTGCGAGAAACACATTCAATCATTTTTTTTTTTTCCAGTATATCCGGGGTCTAGCTCTCGTGCTTTGTTCATCGTGCATGATTTGCAATTTGTTCAGCAAGGTAGCGGACTGTACAATCCGCTTTCGCCGCGCTCCCGCATTACCTCTAAGGTGACGTTCACCACGCTTCCTCCATGGTAACGCTTGTCCTTCTGCATGGATCGATGACGTTTGGCTCCTCTCATGGCAATCTTCTTTTTTTTTATGTAACAGAAATCTAATACGCTCCGTGCAAATGCAACATTGGTACACATTCATCCTTAAAAAAAAAGAAAAGAATAAGATGGACCTTGGAAGCCAAGTGTTGGTCAACCTTTACACATGGCCATAATAAAGAACACAAGATCCATCCAGAGCCATTCATCCACAATCATTCAATCACATAATCATTCACAGAAGCAAGCATTCATATAAAGAATAAACATTATTTTGTATATCCCCCTTTAAGATCAAAGCACTACTCGTGCACACATGCTAGTTCCCAAAATCGAAAACATATACAAATCGGTAGCTCTGATACCAGTTGTTGGAATTAATTCTCACACAGGTGGTGCATGGTTCCCATTTAAAACTTTAAGTAAGCATATGCAATTGAATGTGAACGAAACCTCTAACGATCTAAGATCTACACAGGATATATAATTAGATTATCTAGCATGGATTGCTATCTAGGGGTTAAAATGGTTATACATGTGTCCAGATCTTTTAACCCAGAAGAAATCTTCGATAGTTTCCGAGGTCGCCTCAACGATGAGGCGATGATGATCTTCGAGATGGTGTTTGAATAAACAATGTCGGATAGCACCTAATCATTTGTGAATGAAGGAATACTCACGAATGTGATGAATCAATCTCTAGGTGCAAGATCCGTAAGCCCACGACCTACACGAATCGTAGAAGAAGATGACAAATGGAGAGCCCTTGCACAAAAAGCCTTAGAATATGTAAGTATTGTTCTAAAAATCAATTTTGATCCATTCAAAATCAAAATAAAATTTACAGCATATTTATACATAAACAAAACTATCAATAGATTTCAAAAGTGGCAAGTATTAATTGTGGTTTGAGCATACCAGTTAAAGGGAGACGGTTAGAGAAACTAAATTTTTGTTCTTTTGGGATTAAGGGGGCATGCAGGAAGGGTGACACATTTGTCTCTCATCCATAGAGCATCTCCAATCCTATGCCAAATGACCCATTAGATTTGAATTTGGCTGTAGAAGAGCAAAAGCCTCTCCAGCCCTATACCAAATTTCAATCAAATTAGGTGTCCATCAAATTTCTCCATCAGACAATAGGGGTACGAAGCCACCCATCAAATCCCAATGACTAGTACCCTCCACTCCCAGTGATCATATTGGAGCTCCTCTTTAAAGATTTTAACCATCAATTTCGTGTAGGATTGTTGGAATTAAATCCTATTATCAGAGTCGCAGCGGAAGCAAAAGATAGATCCGAAGATCTCATGGTGTATGCTTTATTACGATTAATTCTATAAAACAATCTACATACAAATCTATGATCTTAGCATATATGCGGACACGTACCCTAGAGGGATACTATAATCTACAGAAGACATGCATGCATCTAGTTAGGTGTTTAGAATCATCATACCTTGTGGATCTATGATCCGAAGAGAACGAAATGATGATGAACCGCACGTGAATCGCAAGGGAAGCTGTCGGATGGCACCTTGTCCTTTGCGAAGGGAGGAATCCTCGAAGTCCTATCTCTGAGTGCAAGGACTACGAGCCGATGGAGGAATTCGTTGCGAAGGTGACGGTGAACCGCGAGATCTCCCCCTTCTCTTTCTCTCTTCTTCCTTCTCCTTCTTCTTCCTCTTTCTTCCTTGGCCGAAACCACAAAGAGGGAGTGGAGAGAGGGAGGTTCAGGTTTTTTGGAGAGGGAGGCACATAGGGCCGGCCCCTCTCTCTCTCTAATCCTCATATAGGGCCGGTCCCCAAGTGCTTTACGCAAGCTAGGGCCGGCCCCTAAGGGATTAGGATGGGGGGGGTCAGTTTTAGGGTTTCTACATGTCTAGCGTGAAGCTTGGACGAAAACGCCCTTCACGAAAAGTGAAACACTGTAAGAGAGATTGTGTGAGGTGCGCTACTCGGAATCGAGTTCCGTCAGCGCCTATGAGCTCTTAAAATTATTCCACTTATTTTAAAATCCATATTTAATATGTTTTGAGCCATATTTCAGTATTTACCAAAATACCCCTACGGCCCCTAATACATGTGAATTAGGTTCTTAGGCTCCGGGCTTGTGCTCCATCGTGCTACTTCGTATCCAACGTATCCAACCAAGTCGAAGAATAATTTCTATACACAATGACAAGGTGGAACCTTCAGGGTTCAGGATCTCTAGCTCCAACCGGATCCCTGATTAATTATTCCTGTGACACACCGAAAGTTTCGTTAATCAGCCCTAATATGATTAACCCACGTAGCCACCCAGAGTGCGACGCGAATTGAACTCTAGTGATCCTAAACTTATGTTACTCCCTCGTAACCCTGTTCTCTACTATACTATGATAATCCTTAGTCCCTCCTATTACTGGTGCCATAATACGACTCGGTCGGTGGGGAGCACCGTCAGATCCCGATCGATTATCTGACTAGGATTTGATGACTTGTCATCTATAACACCACACACCTTCCAGTGCTATGCCTAGCATCCGAAACGTCGTCAGTCATACTGACAACCACCAGGCCTGGGTTAATTGTGTGGACAGATTGACTCATCAAAACGCACCCATCCAATACTGGACGTCGGATAACCTGTAGGGATTGCATACCACTCAAGCACCAGTCGGGTAACCCAACGTACCGTGGTATTGGACTATGGAAGGTCCGCACACGTTGGCACATCAAAGCACCACACAACTAGTTGGCCCAGTGTACATGGTCCCTCAGGGTTAATGACAGATTATCTATAGTAGTAAGACGGTTTATGCACCAGTGTCTGAATCACTGAACTGTGCACTGTCTTGGTTCCTATTCAACACGATCATCGTGCCTGGTCAGGTGAATGGGAATCCCACGTTCCCGTGGTGGAGACTTCACCACATCCTCTACCTGCTAACAGCTTATTCTCGATGAAGCGACCGGCATCACCAAAGCTGTGAACTAGTTATAGGTCTACACATAACTGGTCCACTGGGTCTCCCAAGCATGGATCCACCATGCGCCTCAGTGGCCTACTGTGTTCCCTAGGGTCCTTTATTATTAACATATACCAAAGTAGAATTCTAATTAAAGCAATAACCAAAGTCATCTTTATTAATGTTAATATAGAAAATCCACGCTCAAGATGCACGAGCTACAACAGGATTGGAGTGCTCCACATCAAATAGTTACATCAGAATTGGTGTAGGTCCGGAGCGCTCTCCATCAAACTGGCTTTTACCCCAATCCTACATCAAATTTGATGAAAAATTTGATGTGGGATTAGCGATGCTTTTAAAACAATCGGGAGCTTAGCTTTTTCTCCTTTAAAATTTTGATTTTATCTACTTTCCCTTTCATATATCCTTGCTTAGGTTGTGTTTGGACCCCACTACCGCCGCTTATCAAGTAAGCGGGACATCGTTTCAGTATTCTCCGAGTTTGGCAGAGTATTGCGAGTAGGGGTGGCAATCCTTGATCCGACCTAAAGTTAGTAGGTTTGGGTTTGGCCTAAACGAGTTCAGGTCAAAAACAGGTTGACCCGACTAACCCGTTTATTTAATGGGTCAGGTTTGAGTTTGTACTTATAACCTGATTTACACAACTTGCTCCGTTTACCAAATGGGTCATGTCAACCCTACCCGAGCCAAATGCAACCCAAACCAACCCGGCCCAATCCGACCTGACCCATTAAATTAGACTTTACCCCCCAAAACTAACTGTTCCGTCAGTTCACCATCTAAGATAAAGAGTGAGCCGACGGAAAAGAAATAAAGTTTTGGGGGGTAAAGTCTAATTAATGAAAATATGGGGGTAAAATCTAATTTAAGGCAAGTTTGGGGGGCAAAGTCAAAATAACCCTTTTAAAATTTGGGTAAGAAGTGTGTGACTACATCATCTCGGTGTGATATTGTTGTTTAGCCACTCACTTCACATGATCCCCTCCACTTGATATATGTGTTGGAAAATGAAGAACTCCACATGATTACATGAACCCCTCCACTTGTGTGAGCCCCAATAAATAACATTCGTATAAACCATTAACAATCAAAAAAAGACTTTAGAGGTTTAAAGAATATGTTAAAAATAAGTGAATAATGAGATATGGGAGGAAATTGAATTCTAATTTGTATTTATGAATTTGAAATACTTGGATCAAGCTCGAGCACGCCCAACATATGTATTATGAAGTTGTGGGGTCCACATGAAAAAGGTTATGTATAGAATTATCCCCAAATGAAGTCCCAATAAGAGCCAAAAGGCCCTAGCGCGGTGCGTCGAGAGATCCAAGACGTCCACGCGACCCAGATCTAGCACCTACAGGCGTCAATCGATCCACGATGCCTCTACTAACATTGTTGAGCCAGAGAGGAACTGTTCGAGAGGAACTGTGGAGGCCTCTAACATCGTCGAATCGGATAATAACTGGTGGAGGTCGAGCTGGCGGTGCTGGACCTTTCTCCCTTGGCGGTGCTAGCAAGGCTGGTGTGTGTTTCTATCTAAATCTAGTATACATTGTTACCAAACGAATATATATATATATATATATATATATATATATATATATATATATATATATATATATATATATATATATATATATATATATATATATATATATATATATATATATATATATATATATATATATATCCATACCATCTAGATAAATCCGTACTTTTGAGTCCTTACATCCTTCTATATACTTTTGCACATGTTCCCATTTTACCTTTCATCTTATATATTAATCCATACATACCTAGTATTTTAAATCCTATGTCATGAAAACAAACACAAGTGCTAGGATCAGGGTTGGCCCTGAGCATAGGCGTCGTGGGCAACCGCACCGGGCCCCGCAATCAGGGGGTTCTTAATTTTTTTTATATATATACTCTAGGAGAAATTGGGCACCTAGCGCCAAGGACTGAAAAAGGGTTCAAAGCAGGCCCTCCCCACTTAGGAAGGAGGCTTCCAATCTCTCGGCTTTTATCTTGTATTTGGGCCCAAAATCCAAGCAATTAGTTGTAAGCTCTACACGGGGCCAGTGTGCAAAAAAAATTTGTCTATTACCCATTAAAACTGCTTTTCTCGAAACGGTGAAACGTCATGGTCGAAAATCTGTACAGTTACCAAATAACAATATTGCATTTATCTCTATCTCTATCTCGTTTGCTCGATGATTGTGATTTGTTCTTCGGCCGTTTGAGGCCTGCCGTCCTCGACTCCTTTCGATCCTCTCATTGTTGTTCTTTCTTTCGCTCTCGCCGTCACGCAATGTGATCGCCCACGGACACCGGATAAATTATAGCCCCACAGCCACATGTGACAGACCCCAGTCTCTCAGTGAGTGTGTGTGTGTGTGTGTGTGTGTATGTGTGTGTGTGTGTGTGTAGTGTCGGGTCAGATTCGTGTCGTGTCTAGTTTCGGGTCGTGTCTAAAACCCCTAGACCCGGACCCGACCAGTTTAGCTAATCTAGCTAATCGTGTCTAGATCCAAAACCTGGACCCGACCCGCTTATAAACGGGTAGACACGATAAGACCCATTAGACCCGTTTACCACTCGGATCTATTCAGTTGACCCGATCCGACTCAACCCGACCTCACCCGATAGACCTGCTCGTACTACATATTACAGTATCAGATTACGGGTAGACCCGACCCGACACTACCCGTTGAATTTTAAACGGGTCTTCCCGGGTCTACCGTGTCCAGACCCTAAACCCAGATCTGATGCATTTATTAAACGGGTCTATCGTATCAACCCGTTTATGACCAGAACCCGTTTAACCCTGACCCAAACCCGCTAACTTCATGTCGGGTCAAAAATTATTAGCCCTACCTCTCTCTCTCTCTCTCTCTCTCTCTCTCTCTCTCTCTCTCTCTCTCTCTCTCTCTCTCTCACACACACACACACACACACACACTCGCGCGCACGCGACTTGTCGCGTTCTCGCTCGCTCTCCATGTGTGTGTTTATGATCGACAACTAGCGACTGCTCTTGGCTGGTGACTCCAGCAGCGGGCTTCTCTCTCACTCACTATTTGTGTGTCTGTTTGTAACATGGTCATCTCGAATACAACTTTGATCATTGATTGGCTAATTACTATTCACTTGAGTCCAATGTAATTTTAGTTTTAGTTTCTTTTTTAAAAGTTTGTTGCCTGGAAATTTTGATTACGCTAATTTTAATTCAATAACGTATATAAAGTAATACTTTACTTCTATTGAATTTTTTTTTTAATACTATGTTAGTTTTATGCCTATTAGCATGTATAAAATGGCTCTAATTTATATCTTTGCCCTAGGCCCCAAAAACTTAGGACCGACCCTGGCTAGGACTATTATATGCAATTTTTCCTTTTCTCGTTGTATCCCTACACAAATCACAAATATCATCCAAGAATATTACCCTTTTGCTACTAATCAATTGAGTCTTATTTATCTATTAAAAAAACCAAGGCCTATTATGGAAGTAGCAATCCCACTAACCCATTATTCCTTCCATCCTACTTTTTTTTTGCCATTTTGCCCTTCTCTTCTTTGCCACTAATCAATTGAAACTTATCCATACCCCCAAGATCAATCCGCACTTTTGGGTCCTTCAATCCTTTTTGCATATGTTTCGATTTTACCCTTCACCTCATATATTAATCCATACCCAGTATTTTAAATCCGATGTCATGAAAACAAACACAAGGGCTAGGACTGTAATATGTCATTTTTGCTCTTCCTGTTTTATCCCTAAACAAATCACAAATATCATCCAAGAATATAACTCTTTTGCCACTAATCAATTGAGCCTTATTTATCCATTTAAAAAGCCAAGGGTTATTATGGGAATAGCAATCCCACTAACCACTAACCCATTCTTCCTTCCATCCTACATTTTGTTCCCCATTTTACCGTTCTCAGTCCTATGTTTTAAAGCAACATCAAGGGAAATGATTGGGTAGGGTATGGGCATAGAAACTCTACCCAATTAACTTTCAGGTATGGGTATGGATACCTCAATACCCATACCTGAAACCCAATTTCCCCTCTAACTTGTGACCCGACACTGACCCGAAACATCGGGTACGAGTATGGATACAAATGTACTTTCGGGTATGGATATGGGTTGTACAAGGTTTTTACAAGGCTTGGGTATGGGTATGGGTATGGATATGGGTTGTACAAGGTGTGGGTAGGGTATCAATATAGCAACTCTACCTAATAGGGTATGGGTATAGGAACTCTACCCTATCAACTTCGAGTATGGGTACGTGTATGGATACCTTAATATTTTTTACAAGGCTTGGGTAGGGATGGCAATGGTGTGATTTCGGTGCGGTTTCGATCAAAATCAAAACTGCACCATAACACTGAACCACCACACCAAAACCGCACCGCACCGTGACGATGTACCATTATGTAAAACCGAAATCACACCTTGCAGTGCATTACACCGCGGTTTATCACTAGAATGACTTAAACAGTGCGGTTTTATGCGATTTTGGTCAAAATTGAAACCGCACTGCTACACCGAAACCGCGCCGCAACGGTTTTATATTTTGGCAAACTAAAACCGCACTATATGGTGCGATTTACCACGGTTTTGAGTTTTAAACCACACCGTTGCCATCCCTAGGCTTGGATAAGGTATGGGTATAGGAACTCTACCCGATTAACTTTTAGGTATGGCTATTGGTTCCTCAATACCCATATCTGAAACCCAAAACCAGATTGTCTCTCTAATGTTTATATAGTGTACATATGAGGAAACGGAAAATGAGCTGACAGCCACCCATATTAAGCCCTTAAGGCTTGTTTGTATTCAGTCAATAGGCTAACAAGTAGAATAAATCGAATAAAAAATTTACTTTGTTGCTGTTTGGATTCAAAAAGTTGTAGTAAAGTAAATGGTAGGAGATTTACTAGTAGCCAAAAAGTTTTACTTCGAGAAAGTCAAGTAAAACTTTTGATTTACTAGTAAAAGGCTCCGTTGACCATGCCACGTCAGCCAATGGCAAAATCGAGAGAGCATCACATGATATATTCAACTATTTGGGAAGTGACATGTGGTCTTGCCGGCCGCTTTGCAACGCCGCCGCCACCCCACCAGCCTCCACCGCCCCGTCGCCCACCGCCCCACCCGTCACCACCACCCCGTCGCCCACCAACACCACCCCACCAGCCACCACCACCCCGCCACCACCACCCCGTCGCCCACCACCCTATCGTCCACCACCCCGCCGGCCACCACCACCCCGTCGCCCACCACCCCGCCATCCACCATCCTACCCGCCACCACTACCCCGTCGTCCACCACCACCACCCCACCGGCTACCTTGCACCGTCGCCATCCCCATTGTCGCCCTTCTGCCACCACCGCTGCCGCTTGCCATCATGCGGCCAGTGGACAGCGACGGGTGGTAGCCTACAATGCGGCGACGGGCGACCAGTGGTCGACGAGGGTGGTGGCTGGCGGTTGGTGGTGGACAATGGCCGACGAGGTGGTGATAGGTTGTCGATGGCTGGCGGGAGGTGGTGGACGACGACAACGGCGAGCGACCGGTAGATTTATTTCTGGTTTACTTACTGGTCAATCCAAACTACCGTCCAGAAGTAATGGTTTACTTTTCTAGTCAATACAAACAGCAAGAAGTAAATCATATTTATTAGTTGATCTGGGAGATTTACTAGCCCACATCCGATTTACTAGACTTTACTTTGCGGGTTCGAAAAACAAACAGGCCCTTAGGAGTTATAGAATCTCCTATTTTTTGTGAGCATAAGCACTGTATCTTAGATAGAACACCACCCAGTATCCTCGTGTAAGTATACCCCATATTTGGATCCTATATATGTCATTAAAACAAAAGCAAGGAAGTACTACATTCTTGCACTTCCCATTGTGGCCTACAAAATTACCAATATGCCATTATGCCCCTATCATCAATTCATGTGTCGATACCCTATGCTAAAATGCTATTTTTAATTTGTGTACGTGTAAAAGATCCAATAAGCAACTGTTGCACGTGCCTAGTGCACGAGTGTACCCTAAGTCGGTTCTAGAGGAAAACTTTTTTTCCTTGGTTTCCTTTCGACTGTAGTTTTCTAGTGGCAAAAATTATAGGATCAGTTATGAGAGGATAAGAATCAGTTTGATCTGTTCGATTAGATCGGATGGCTAACTTGCCTCTGCGCAAACTTGAAGATGGCAGGGTTATAAATAACCCGAACTGCCTTAACATGTTATATATATTGATAACCTATATATAACACTATATAAATAGATTTTTATATATACACCCCTAAGAAATATTGATACTATTAATAAATCTGATGCCTCATTAAAAAATCACAATTACACTCCTAAAATTCTGGATATTATAAATAACTCTGGTGTCTCCTCAGCTACAAGAAGGGATTTTTGTATATACACTCATAACAAATCTTGATATTATAAACATTATTTTGAAAATTGGACCGGATCGGACGGTTCGACCGATTTGGATCAGAACCAGAACAAATATCTATTAAAAAAAAATTATTTTCATGCGCTTCAAATGGTTGAGCCATCAGTTTAACCGATTTGGACCGTATCGGATGCCTTTCGGTTCGCCTTCCGCTCCAATTTTGAAAACATTGGTTATAAATAACTCTAGTTTATCCCTTTTGCTACAGAAAAAAAAAAACTACACATATATTATAAGAAATTTTTACATTTACACCCGTACATATAACGATATTATACAAATATATAAAAGATATTTTTTTTTATACACCCCTAAACATATTTATATTATACAGAAGACCCTCTACTTTTTAGATGTATATACAAAATATGCATTCTACATAGTGTAACCCCTAACCAACATTGATAATTGTTAGGTTGTTTATGTAAAAAGACATTTTTGGATATATATTATACATACTTACATATTTCATACACAACTATTGATATCATATGTTCTCCCTAAGAATGGGAAACCGGTTTCCCGTAAAAAAAAAAATTGTTTTCCAACTATATTAAGATTTTGTTTTTGTTTTTCTGGAAGGAACCAAGATAATAGCACATCACCTGTTAATGCACCAGCACAAGATAGACAAAAAATTCGGCTAGATTTAAAAACGGCGTTAAAAGATGAAATGTCATGAAAAAATTATTAATTCATAGTGTTCAACATTCATACTTTCTACAGTATGAATAAAAACAATCAAATGAATAATCAGACGCAAATCCAAATCTAAATATCTAATGAAATTCAGAATCAAAAACCATAAGTCTCAAAGTACATCAAATAAGCATAAAGGGAGACATGATGGTAGCACAAACAACAGGTAACCCCCAAAAAAATAGCACGGAACACCAGGCCGGAGGTTTAGTCGACCTCCTCCATCTTGCTCCCCTCGGCATCAGCTTCCTCCAGGGTAGGCATGTCGGCATCGGCATCAGCTGGCGCATCATCCTCGTCGATGCTCAGCCCCAGCTTGAGCATCCTGTGGATCCTGTTGCCAAAGGTGTTGGGCTCATCGAGGCTGAAGCCGGACGTGAGGAGGGCGGTGTCAAACAGCAGCAGCACAAGGTCCTTGACGGACTTGTCGTTCTTGTCAGCCTCCGCCCGCTTCCTCAGCTCCTCCATGATGGAGTTCTCCGGGTTGATCTCCATCGTCTTCTTGCTCGACATGTAGCCCGCCATGCTCGAGTCCCTCAGCGCTTGTGCCTTCATGATCCGCTCCATGTTGGCCGTCCACCCGTACTCCCCCGTCACCAGGCAGCAGGGAGAATCGACCACGCGGTCCGACACCACCACCTTCTCCACCTTGTCCCCCAGGACCTCCTTGATCACCTTGCACAGACCCTCGAACTTCTCCTTCAGGGCTTCCTTCTTCGTCTTCTCGTCCTCGCTCTCCTCAAGCTTCAGCCCCTCCTTTGTTGCGGACACCAGCTTCTTCCCCTCAAACTCCTTCAGCTGCCCCACTGAATATTCGTCGATGGCGTCTACCATGTAAAGCACCTCGTAGCCCTTCTTCTTAAGCCTTTCGAGGAAGGGCGAGTTCTCCACCGCCTTCTTGCTCTCTCCGGTGATGTAGTAGATGTCGCTCTGCCCCTCCTTCATCCTAGTCACGTAGTCCTTGAGGCTGGTCATCTCGTCCCCGCTCTTGGTGGAGTGGTACCTCAGCAGCTCCGCCAGCTTAGCCTTGTTCTGGGAGTCCTCATGGATGCCGAGCTTGAGGTTCTTTGAGAAGGCCTCGTAAAACTTGTTGTAGTCCTCCTTGTTCTCCGCGATCTCAAAGAAGAGGTCGATGCACTTCTTGACAAGGTTCTTGCGGATTACCTTGAGGATCTTGTTCTGCTGCAGCGTCTCTCTCGAGATGTTGAGAGGGAGGTCCTCGGAGTCAACAATACCCTTGACAAAGCTCAGGTACTCTGGGATCAGCTCCTCGCAGTTGTCCATAATGAAGACACGGCGCACGTAGAGCTTGATGTTGTTGGGCTTCTTCTTCGTGTCAAAGAGGTCAAAGGGTGCCCTCTTCGGCACAAAGAGGACGGCCTTGAACTCAAGCTGGCCCTCCACGGAGAAGTGCTTCACCGCCAGGTGCTCCTCCCAGTCATTGGTGAGGCTCTTGTAAAAAGCCGCATACTCTTCCTTGGTGATCTCTTCCGGCTTCCTCATCCAGATCGGCTTCTGCTTATTCACCAGATCCCACTCGTGCGACACCTCCTTGATCTTCTTCTTTTTCTTCTCTTTCTCTTCCTTCTCTTCGTCAATATCTTCCACCTTTCCTTCCTCGTCTTTCTTGTCCTCTTCATCCTCATCGTCAGAGATTTCCTTCTCGGTGGTCTTCTCAGTCCACAGGGAGATGGGGTAGCTGATGAACTCAGAATGTTTCTTCACCAGGTCCTTAAGGCGACGCTCCTCGAGGTATTCCAACTGCAACGAGGTCAATAGAAGACAAAAATAATTTAAAATTCAGCAGAGCAATGCATACTAATGAAGCTAATACAGCATAATAGAATACAATTTGGACTTCAAGGGCAAGAACATAGCAAACAGTACAAGACGCACTACTTGCTAAGAAGTAGCAAGGTAAAGCAGCAAGTATAATCGCAGGATACTGTCAAAAAGGTTTGAGGAAATACCAGTATTAAAATGTCATAATATAATCCTTCAGAAGTTTCACTAAAGATATTTGGGGTAATCAGGTGTAGGTCCACTTTATTACTATTGGTTTACATTAAGTCCGCAATGAAATCCACGAAATGGGTTTAGAATCTTTAGATTAAGAGCCAATTATGTACACCTGATTACCCGGATAAGAGGTCCCCTACCAACCGATTTTATATTTAATTTTTTAAAATACCAAAACTATCCATGAGATACTCTCCCAGCTAATAATCACCAGACTTACTATAGCAGCATTGTTGCTACAGTGATTTTCCTTGTAGCTGTTACAGCAATTTCTCTGTAGCAGCCACAGTGAAATCATTGTAATTTGAGTTAAAGTAATTTCACTGTAGTTGTTACCGTAATTTCACTGTAGTTGTTACCGTAATTTCACAGTGCAGCTACAGTGAAATCACTGTGATTTGAGCTACAGTGATTTCCCTATAGTTGTTAATGTAATTTCACAGTAGCTGTTACATTGAAACCATTGTGATTTGGGTTATGTTTAGGGGTAGGGTTTCTATTTTTGATATAGAATTAGGGTTATGGTTCACTATTAGGGGTATAAAAGTAGGGTTAGGATCCAACTTGGACTTAAGGTATAAGAACTTAGCAAATACAAGACATGCGGTACGTGTTAGAATGCAAGGTAAAGCAGTAAGTATGAATGCAGGATACTGTCAAAAAAGTTTAAAGAGGAAATACCCGCATTAAAATGTCAAAATTTAATTCTTCGGGAGTTTCACTTCAGATATTTTCCAAACCTAATGGTAAAAATAATTTATTCAGCATACATGAATTATGCCTTTCTATCAGAATGTCAACAAATCAAATTTCTCATGGATCTCCCAGATTAAAAATTGTTTATCAACTTCTCTAATTCAAAACCCCTTTTTTTGGTGATCAGATATAATAATTTTAGGAAGAAGTACAACAATATGGATACCATAACTTTATTTCCCACCGGAATAGTATTAGATTCAACAGTGAGATCGGACATCAGTTTGACTATCAAAATATCAATGGGAACATGCATCTCAGTGAAAAGCCTTGATACATAAATCAATGATTTATTTATGAAAGAGCGGACAACCATCCAAAGTGACAATCTTAATGAACAAGGTATAAGTTCATACTATAAATCATATTCCTCTCTAATGATCTAAGAACTGGTTTCACTTGGAAGATTACAATTACAAATCGATTAATCTACAATGACACTGACATGTTACATATAGTAGGGACAATATGGATATTGATCCTCCTTGAAATGGGTCGTCGATTGCCAAAACGTGCACAAAATAAGAAATGTCTTTATCCTATAATTAATCTGACATAATTATTAGATATTCACAATAATAACCGATAAAGAAGGATCATTTGCGGACTCCGACCTAGTCCTCAATTGGACAATAGCAAGAGCTAGAGTGACTATTGGATCAATGCATGTGAACAATGAAGAGTTCGGCCCCATAATGGATCATCAAAAGGAGAGAAACCTAGGATCTCTCTCTCTCTCTCTCTCTCTCTCTCTCTCTCTCTCTCTCTCTCTCTCTCTCTCTCTCTCTCTCTCTCTCTCTACACAAGCCCTTGCCTGCAAAAAAAAACCTCACTTCACTTTTGCTTCACATTCAAAAGTTCTTATGAGAAGCTGGTTTGATCTAATTTACATATTTTAATAAGTGAAAACTCTTACATACGGTTTGCGGATAAATTCTAGAGAATAGAAGCTGTTCATATCTTCTGGTTTTCTGCTATCTAATCCATTCATTTTGATTTTTAGGCTGCACGGACTTTGCAAATCGAGGGCTAATTGACCTCACCATTAACAAGATGGGTCAACCGGAACTCATCACACTCCTCCCAGTGACTGGGGAGACCAGAAAGATGCAGGAGAATGGTGGTGATCAACACAATGAGGAGCAGTCGACTGGGGACTGGTGATGATTAACAGACCTCTTTCTTATATACCATTTCCATCTCCCCCGTGCATCCTAAAGTTTGAAAAAAAAAAAAACTCCGCTCACCTTTGCTTCAGATTCCAAAGTTCTTGTGAGAAGCTAGTTTGTTTTAATATACCAGATCAATGAGGGCTAAGTTCTTGTACCTTAAGTCCAAGTAGGGTTAGGATTTGCTAAGTTCTTGTACCTTAAGTCCAAGTCGACAAGTAGGGTTAGGATCCAAGTAGGGTTACGACAAGTAGGGTTAGGATCCAATGAGGAGCGGTCAACTTGGAACTCATTACACTCTATTGCATATACGGGAAAGAGTCGTGGTTCCTAGTGTGTTTCTGGAGAAGCCATTGTTGATAGCAATCATAGCAGCTTGTGTTTCTGGAGGGCATTGTTGATGTAGTTTTAATAGCATTGTTGACAATTGATGCCGTTATAAACGTCTGGTCGTTTTCATTATGTAGATGTCATTGTTGATAGCAGATGGTGCCCTTTCTTGTACTTGTTGCCTTCATCAAATTTCGATGGAAGAAGGTGCAGATCTGGATGTGTATCCTCCCTCGAACCCCCACAAAGTTTCTTCCTTTTCCTAACATCCTCTTTACCCATCCTCTGCCACATTCGCCCCTTCATCCATGATTCGGGACTAATTCTGGGGCCAAAGCTTCGTTGATGAAGCTTGAGAAACAGCCGAGATGCATCAGCAATTTCAGTTTTACCATAGTTTATTCAAAGTATAAACTTCTTTGGCGCGAAACCGTGTTTCTGTCCTATTCTTCAGATCCAATTGCATATACAACATTCAGCCTACAAGAGCATCTATACTTCAATCTTTTTTGGTCACTCTTGTTTCCAATAGTAATTGGTTGATTGTGGACAGTGTTTAATACTTGTTATATGCAAGAATGTAATGTTGAAAGGCTAGTAATCATTCCTAATCGCCATAGAACAAAAATGTGAGTGTAACATAGCAAAAGCCCACTAAGTTGGAAGTAAAAACATCCATAGACAGCTTGTCGTACTGTTTTAGGACAACATGCAAATCTCTTGGTGTTCATTGTCAAAGTTAAACCACAAAAAATATTAGACATTTACACAAAGTTTGTGCATGCGCATAGGATCATGTGTGTGTTTTACAACCACACATCCCAAAACTAGTTTTTCCGTGTTGGAGGTGTGCGGTCTCACAACTCAACATGCACATGGAATCATGTGTCCATGCTTTATGCATGCCCATATAAAATATTTTATTGAAACTTTTTATGTTTCTTTCTTTCTAATTTAAAAAACACACCATCGCATGCGCGACTGCAAATGTGGTCAACATATATAGAGTTGTGCGATTGCAGTCGCGCTTGACAACATTATTAAAAACATCTATAATTTGTGTTAAACAATACATTAACTAAATGCAAACAAGATTACAAATTTTGATTTCGAGCAATAACTCTACACCGTTAGATATGGAAATATTGAGTACAAATATTACGACATTAGGGTATTATTACAGCTTAATAAAGTGATGAAAGTATTAACTAAAAATACAATAGAACCTTGACAATCCTAAATCAAACATAGATTCACACTTTGGAAAACTTAAATCACATTCCTACACTATCTAGGGGTGTGAATCTCCACCTAGGATGCATTGCTATGTAGTGCAGATGCATAACAATCCAAAAGACTTTAAACCCTAATTGCATCAACCTTTTCAATCAATAAATTTAGAATATTCCAACATGTTATGTGTAAACCCAATCTGTACTACTTATAAAGCTAAGGCCTTTGGTACAATGGTACCACGTGGCAGCCTCCTCATTCCCCAGCTCTCTCCAATCTCTCTCCCCCTCTCTACCCCCTTTTAAATTTTGTTTATAACTAAACACATTGTTGATTCCTATCCATCCATCTATCTATCTATCTATGCCGGATGTGTGATCCAATCGAGCAGCATTGTAATCGTTCGTGCATTGCACAGATTAGTACTAGTAGAGGAAATAAACTCAATATGTTGATAGAGACATGAAAGATGAAATCTTGGAATACACACCCACTACAATGTTACACGGATGGCTTAGACGAATCAGGCACATTAAGAGCTTTGTATCGACACCGACATCCTCCAAATCGGCCAAGTAACAGTCAAATATGGACTAAGAGGCCAATAACTATGTTTGAATAAGTCGGGTCGGCTCATCCAATTGGCCAAGTCAAACCAAACGAGGGTTTAAAGGGGATAGGAACCAAGGGATCTCAGGGTTTGTTTTATTTGCTGTGAAAGCAAATCATGGAGAAGAAGGAAAAGGAGATTGGGAAGCTCTTTTCACTTTCAAGTCCCATTCTCATCAGACTATTGCAGCTCATTGAAGTATGGGCGGTGGGTGGGGAAGGTCGGAGCGCGAATGCGAAGTGAAATCTTAAGTCTGGCTAGGTAGAAGCTCATGCGCGCTAGCTTAGTGCGTAGAGCCTGAAGAGCTTTGTGTTTGGCGCAGCAAGCCCTTTCCAAATTCTTTGTTGTCCTTTCGCTATCACTTAATACCAGATATTAATCATCACAACCCATGATCTTGATAGCAAATTCAAAGAGATCATTGAACAGTAGGCTTCGTAATCGTTTTGTTGGCATGTGTACCTGCTTGGTCAGCTTGGTCAGTGAAACCACTTACCGCTTCGTTTGTCCGCCACTGTAAGCGTGCGCGCCTTCTTGGGCTTTGTCAGACTGCCTTACGTGATAGAGAGTTTGGTCGCCTAGTAAAATGGCTTAGCAGCAGGTTAACAGCAGAGACTATGATGTACGGATACCGTAATATAATGTGAAATTCTTCGATTTTTTGTTCCTTGGATATAAAGAATCACTTTTCAATATAAAAATTAAAAAAAACATAGAAGACGCTAGCATAAATCCTTATACCCCCACCAAACCTGTGAAGGGTTCTCTTATATCTGATCCTCCATAACGAAGAGGCTAACATACGGGCTCCACTACGTACCAAATAGCAAAAATTCGATACTTTAGCGAACCCAACCCCACCATCCATCGCATTTTCCATGCATCCTAGCAGCGGGAGCATTAGAGCATCTCCAACCGTCCGCCATATATGCAAATATGGCGGACGGGATCGCCCAACCCACCGG
This sequence comes from Chamaelirium japonicum, assembly GCA_947650365.1. Classification (NCBI taxonomy): domain Eukaryota; kingdom Viridiplantae; phylum Streptophyta; class Magnoliopsida; order Liliales; family Melanthiaceae; genus Chamaelirium; species Chamaelirium japonicum. The sequence goes on along the minus strand of OX393555.1, from coordinate 13,425,020 downwards.
CATATATGCCGGGGGGCTGTTTGGCCGGCATATATGCCGGACTTCTCACCGAAATGGCAGCCCCCCTTATTTTATTGATTTTGGGATTAATACCCAAAAGACCCTTCAAAGCCTTTATATAAAAAATCAAATGACATCTATATCCGTTGTTAAATTTATACATAAATATTTTAAACTAAGTATATGTATTAATTTATTAATCTGTTTTTAACAAATTTGGTACCGTTGGAAAGCTCTCATCGACGCCTTCGAAAAGAGACTAATATCTAATATTTTTGGAGTTATTTTTAAATTATTAAATATTATATTAATTATATAAATAATATAATTTTGTGAACTAATAAGCATATGGGGATCTATTTAATCCACCCCAAGGGAAACTTGACATAGAATTTATTCTACACACAATAACCGAAATACATCAAACTTGTAATACATTTTAACCTAGAAATACATCAAAATTAGAAGAAAAAAAATTGTCTTAATTTTCTCCATTGCCGAGCCTTTGCCACAAGTGTTCAATGAGTGCATCCTGAAGTGCAAAATGTGCCTCTCGATTTTGTATTTTCTTATGTCGAGTGATAAATCGTCGGAATCGTTCGGCGTCGTCGGCTTCCATCTGTTCACGAGGAATCGTCGGAACTTCAGAAATCGTCGTTGTTGGAGTAAAATCATCAAAATCAGGATCGTCGATGCGCTCATCCTCCACGGTCATGTTGTGTAGTATCACACAAGCTATCATGATGTCGTGTATAAATCGTTTATCCCAGATACGTGCTGGCCCCTTGATGATCGCAAATCGTGCTTGAAGAACTCCAAATGCCCGCTCTACATCTTTTCGAAATCTTTCGTGCTCTGCTTTGAAGTGTTGTTTCTTTGGACCCTGGGGATGGGATATAGATTGTACAATGGTGGACCATTTGGGATATATCCCATCGGCCAAATAATAACCAGTATCATAAGTATTTTCTAGAATATTGTAATGAGCAGGAGGGGCGATACCTTGTGATAGTTTATCAAACAAATTTGAGGAATTCAGCACATTGACATCGTTATTTGATCCTGGTAAACCAAAATATGCATGCCATATCCACAAGTCGTATGATGCTACTGCCTCGAGAATAATCGTTGGGCCTCCATGGCGTCCAGAGTATTGTCCCGCCCAAGCTGTTGGGCAGTTTTTCCATGCCCAGTGCATACAGTCTAAACTACCCAACATTCCCGGAAACCCTCTCTTTTCAGATTTCCACAGGATTCGTGCAATATCATCTGCATTTGGATACCTCAAATATTCTTCTCCGAAAACTTCTATGATAGCTCGACAAAAGTACTTCAAACATTCTTGCGCGGTTGACTCAGCTATCCTAATATATTCATCATTAATGTCTGCTGATGTTCCATACGCTAACATGCGATGGGCAGCAGTAATTTTTTGTAAAGTAGACAAACCTAATTTACCACATGCATCTCTCCTCTGCACGAAGTAGTCATCGTGCTCTTTTACCCCATTAACTATGCGAAGAAATAGACTCTTACTGCAACGAAACCTTCTACGAAATATGTTTTCGGGATATGTGGGATTATCAGAAAAGTAATCCTGGTAAAGTCGAGCATTACCTTCTTCTCTTCCTCGATTGATCACCACATGGCCAGGAATCGAGCCTCTACGTTTTTCCTTCTTCTTCTTCGCAATGCATTGAGCAATGATAACATTGTTGGTGGTATACACTTGAGCTAGTTGAGATATGGTTTGATCCATCCCATCTAACTCTTCCTTCCAATCTTGGATGTAGCTCTCATATTCGTCAGAAGAAGAAGAAGAGAAACGTGATGGTCCAGCTCCAAAGTTCATTTTTGAAACAGTAAAGTGGTATGAGTGTATGAGTTGTGGGATATCGAAGAGTTAGATGTATTTATAAGGGTTTTCTCAATCTTCGAAAAATTTAACCCGACAAAACTTTATCATCTTCCCAAGACGATATGATTCGATTTTTCTAAGTCTTCGAGGAATTTGACCCGACATAGCTTTATCCTTTTCCCAAGACAATATGATTCAATTTTACTCGGTCTTCTAGAAATTTGACCCGAAATAGCTTTATCCTCTTTCCAAGATGATATAATTCGATTTTACTCGGTCTTCGAGAAATTTGACCAGACACAGCTTTGTCATCTTCCCAAGACAATACGATTCAATTTTAGTCGGTCTTCAAAAAGTTTGACCCGACATAGCTTTGTCCTTTCCCCAAGACGATATGATTCGATTTTACTCGATCTTCGGGAAATTTGACCTGACACAGCTTTTTCCTCTTCCCAAGGCGATATGATTCGATTTTACTCGATCTTCGGGAAATTAGACCCGACACAACTTTATCCTCTTCCCAAGAAGATATGATTTGATTTTACTCACTCTTTGAGAAAGTTGATACGACACATCTTTATCCTCTTCCCAAGACGATATGATTCGATTTTACTCGGTCTTCGGGAAATTTGACCTGACACAACTTTTTTCTCTTCCCAAGGCGATATGATTCGATTTTACTCGGTCTTCGGGAAATTAGACCCGACACAACTTTATCCTCTTCCCAAGACGATATGATTTGATTTTACTCACTCTTTGAGAAAGTTGATACGACACATCTTTATCCTCTTCCCAAGGCGATATGATTCGATTTTACTCGGTCTTCGGGAAATTTGACCCGACATAACTTTGTCCTCTTCCCAAGATGATATGATTTGATTTTACTCGATCTTTGATAAAGTTGATGCGACACAACTTTATCCTCTTCCCAAGAAGATATGATTTGATTTTACTCACTCTTTGAGAAAGTTGATACGACACATCTTTATCCTTTTCCCAAGACGATATGATTCGATTTTACTCGGTCTTCGAGAAATTTGACCTGACACAGCTTTTCCTCTTCCCAAGGCGATATGATTCGATTTTACTCGGTCTTCGGAAAATTAGACCCGACACAACTTTATCCTCTTCCCAAGAAGATATGATTTGATTTTACTCACTCTTTGAGAAAGTTGATACGACACATCTTTATCCTCTTCCCAAGACGATATGATTCGATTTTACTCGGTCTTCGGAAAATTTGACCTGACACAGCTTTTTCCTCTTCCCAAGGCGATATGATTCGATTTTACTCGGTCTTCGGGAAATTAGACCCGACACAGCTTTATCCTCTTCCCAAGACGATATGATTTGATTTTACTCACTCTTTGAGAAAGTTGATACGACACATCTTTATCCTCTTCCCAAGGCGATATGATTCGATTTTACTCGGTCTTTGGGAATTTTGACCCGATACAGTTTTATCATCTTCCCAAGACATCTTACTCTCTCCCTCCTCAAGAGCCATCTATTATATATAGTGACATCTTACTCTCTCCGTCCACAAATCTTACAGCCTTGTCCTCATTCACCTTCACCCTTTTCAAAAATATTATTCATCTTCCAATGTCTTCGAGCCGTGGAAGGGCATTCTCCAACGAAGAAGACCGAGTCTTGTGCTTGGCTTGGCTTGATATTTCCCAAGATCCGATCTTGGGTACCAATCAAAAGAAAGATAGGCTATGGGAGAGAGTCCAAGCGGTATTCAATCAAAATGCCAACTGCGAAAAGAGGAGCTCCAAATCCTTAGAGAGTCGATTCCACACAATTTCTAAGGCCGTAAGTCTATTCCAAACTTGTTATATGAAGATCGATCGACTTAACATAAGCGGAGCAAATGAACTAGATATTGTAAGCATATTTCAATCTTTTTTTATTTATATATTATTCTAATATTTTTAATATATCTAGTTAACTTGTGTTTTACTATTTGCTTATTATAGATTACGAAAGCTAAAGAACTCTATCTGAATTCCGGCGCAAAGAAAGTATTCCAGTTCGACCATGTTTGGTTGATCTTGAAAGATGCAGAGAAGTGGGCCGACCCCACACCTCAAAAGTCAACGATATCTCAAGGATCGGCATCAAACTCGTCCGCCTATATCGATCTCAACACGGATGGGGATGAAATCCATGTCATGGATGAAGATCGGTCCCCGATCGATAACTCATCGCGTCGCCCTACCGGAAGAAAACAAGAAAAAGCGAAGAGGGCGAAATCGGGAGACTTCGATATAAAGGAGTACGTTAAAGACATGTCACGTAAGAATGATGAAGTCTTTTCCAAAATTAATCAAGTCTTTGATAAACAATCTAGTGATAGGGAAAGCATGTCACAAATGATGATGCATAAATTAGAGAACGAAAGGAGAAAATTAGATCAAAGAGAAAAACAACTCCAGCTTGATCGTGAACGCGAGGATAGAGAGATCCTTATGATTGATTTGAATACCATTGTTGATCCGATTACACGTGCAATAATGCAAAATAAAAAAGATGAAATTGCGAGGAGGGCTGGATATTATGCAGGTTCATCGGGAGGATACGAGGGAAGGGGGTACGAGGGTGGCACTCAACAAGAAGGTGATACCTTTGGAAGAGATGGTTATGGAGGAGGCGGGTACGGAGGAGGTCAGCATGGAGGAGGGGGATATCGAGGAGGTCAGCACGGAGGTAGTCAGCACGAAGGAAGGGGATACCGTGGAGGTCAGCACGGAAGGAGTGGATACGGAGGAGGATATGGAGGAGGAAGTGAAATCGGCGATAACCTACCGGAATATTAGTGGTTTTATCTACTTGTTTTTTCTTATTATGTCATTTACTTTCATGTACCGTAATATTAGTGTTTCCGTGTACTTGTCTTTATGTACTTTATAATTTTCTGTACCGTAATATTAGTGATTTTCTGTACCGTAATATTAATGTTGTGGTTTCCCCTGGGGCGGGTTAAATAGATCCCCATGTTAGTTTGCAAAAACAAATGTTATTCTGAATGACGAATATATAATATATCTTATTATTTATTTAATAATATTACATATATACTATCATATATGATTATAATAATTATTTTATTTCTATAATTATAATTTAAAATTTTAAAGTATGAATTCTTAATAATTAAGTGTCTTTTAAAATAATTTGAAAAATAAGAAATTAAAACAGAGGCATATATTTAAAAGATTTATAAATTTTATCTTAATATTTATTATTATATTATTATTTAATTACTTATTTTATAATTATTTTTGTTAATGTTTATTCTTGTTAATGAATTTTTATTCTAATATTTAAAAGTAAAATAAAAAAGGTATATTCCTTGAAGATGCTAAATTATAGGGGCCATGGTTGGAGATGGAAGGCCCGCCTCCATTTAAGAATATTTGGGGAATATGCTTATTTGGCAATAGCAAAATAGAGGCCATGGTTGGAGATGCTCTTATTCTAGGGGCCATGGGAATATGAGATGAACCCTAGGTGGACGCCTGAGATCCACCATAGGGCCAATCGGATGGTCTCTGAATTTTGGAACGGTACCGAAGTGGAAACCATAGAATTTCGCCTAACATGAGGCTAACATAATTCAATAGAACAATAATTAGCATTTTATGAGAAACTACAGCTGAGAGGGCAGGGCAAGCAATTCATACCTGGTCCTCCTTGAGGAAAAGGGTGATCTTCGTCCCTCTGCCAAGGACCTCTCCAGAAGTGTCCCTGGTGACGGTGAAAGACCCGCCGGCCTGCGATTCCCAGACATACTGCTCGTCGTCGTTGTGCTTGGTCGTCACCACCACCCGATCGGCCACGAGGTAAGCCGAGTAGAACCCCACCCCGAACTGCCCGATCATGCTGACGTCGGCGCCGGCGGCAAGCGCCTCCATGAACTCCTTGGTCCCCGACCGGGCGATGGTGCCTAGGTTGTTGACGAGGTCGGACTTGGTCATCCCAACGCCGCTGTCGACGATGGAGATCGTGCTCGTGGCCTTGTCGGGGATGATGTGGATGAAGAGCTCCGGCTGGGCGTCCAGCTTGCTCTTGTCCGTCAGGCTCTCGAATCGTATCTTATCCAGTGCCTGCCGCCGATCCATCAATCACAACCATCGGAGCTAGAAATCAGAAGATCGCAAGCGGAATCGATAGGATCTGATGGAGAATCGGAGAAAAGTACTCACATCGGAGGCGTTGCTGATGAGCTCGCGAAGGAAGATCTCCTTGTTGGAGTAGAAGGTGTTGATGATGAGGCTCAGCAGCTGGTTGATCTCCGCCTGGAACGCGAATGTCTCGGTCTCGGACGCCATGGGAGATCAAGATCTGGAAATTGGAGAGCTAGGGTTTGGGGACTGAGGCGATGCGACGGCGGAAATGCTCCCGGGTTGCTAGCCTTTAAATAAAGAAAACCTTGCTTCTAGATTCTTCTTTAAACCTGGCCCAATTGCATTCGGGCTACCATCTCCTGTTGAGTACGATTTTGTTCCAACCTCTTTAAAGAGGTTGGAGCATCCCGCTCTCTCTTATTGGTCCATTCCAAGGGTAGGTTTTATCATTTCATACTGTTTACATGGTGAAATGACCAAAAGACCTAAATATAGACCAATGACAGAGAGCGGGATGCTCCAACCTCTTTAAGGAGGTTGGTACAAAATCGTTCTCTCTGCCGTTCAGCCTGTTCGGGTAGTCCGGCAAATAGTATGTAATTCTGACGTGGCATCCGTTGATGCTTGACGAGTTCGGTCGGGGGATTTTTTTCATAACAATAATTTAAAATTATAAAGTTATTAAAGTATTGTTATAATTTTCATAATTTTGAAGTATTTTAAAATTATGATAATTTGGCTGTTAATGGGCCTAGACCGGCCCGAGACCCGTATTTGGGCCTCTTGTGGACATGGTAGCTTTTTGTTTGGGCATAAGGTCGGGCTGGGTGGAATATCAAAGCCCAATGTTTTTGGGGTTGGACTTGGGCAACATTAAACTGGCCCGAAGCCCAGCTCGAAATCCCACTAAAAGGTCCGGTTACAGCCCGGCCTGAAGCCCGTGCATGTAAATGCAGTTTGGGCCAAATTTAAATCCTCTTGTGATCCCAAATCCTTTTCAGATCCCTTCATTATTCGTTTCATATGTAATTGCCTAACTAGTGCCGTGATCATCCTCTCTGCGATCTAGTGGGCCGTGGAATGTGGTTGATTCAAAATTCAAAACCCAAATCTCATTCAATCTTTTTGGGAAAAAAATCACATTAAAGCCCTTAAACTGGGGACATAACCATATAATCTATATAACATGTTAATGCAGTTCCGGTTTTTTACAACCCTGTCATCCCTCAAGATTGTGCAGAGAAAATTTAGCCATCCGATCTAATCGTACGGATCATAAAAAAAAAAACTCTCTCTTTCTCTCTTCCCCGTTATTTCTTTCTCTTTCTCTGTGTCTGTGGGCATCGAAATTAGCCCACGGGTTGGACCCGACCCGCATGCGAAACCTGGCCCACACACAACGGCCCGCATGCGAAACTTGGCCCACACACAACGACCCGCATGCGAAACCTGGCCCACACACAACGGCCCGCATGCGAAACCTGGCCCACACACAACGGCCCGCATGCGAAACCCGGCCCACACACAAGGACCCGCATGCGAATTCGGCCCACACACAACGGCCCGCATGCGAACTCGGCGTGCAATGGCCCGACTCAAAGCAAACGGGTCCCACTGGACCCGCTACCCGAACCCAAAAGGGGGGCCACCGGCCCCCCTCTTCTTGAAAACCGTGCCCCCTCCCCATGGGGAGGTGTGGCCAGCCATAAAGAGAAGAAAAGAAAAGGAAAAAAGAAAAGAAAAAGAAAAAGAAAAAAATCCAAACCGCCTCGATGCGGGGGGAGGTGGCGTGGACGTCTGCACAACCGTAGATTCACGACGATCCCTCGATCCGACGGACAAGATGACGTCGTGTCGCCATGCGATCCGAAAGTGCGAAGATAACAACTCAATCTTCAAAGATCAAGTCACATCTTGCCCGTAACCACCCCAACTAAAAAGGAGGGGATCGAGTTTGTTTCCCCAAATAAGGGAACAATATCTTGTTGGTTATGGGGAGAGATATTGGATGAAACAAAAAAGATTTCAGCCATATCTCTCCCAACCGCCCCCCTTTGCCTATAAATAGAAGGGGTGGGGGAAGGCATCAAGGGGTCCGAAGGCTGAAGACGAAAGGGCTCTGCAAGAGAAGCTCCAACGCTTGAAGACCGAAGGCTTCACGAGGCACGGCAAGCACGTCCTACGGGAATCCTTGGCCCTTCAAGTCCTTATCAACGTGAAGACCTTGCACTCGAAGATCAAAGCTTCGACTCCTCGCACGAAGAAGAAAGCTTGGAGAAGAAGACCCGGAGTCGTCGTCATCCCGACTTCTCCAACGATCTTCATCAACTCCGAAGAAGCCATAAGAAAAGGCCGGAGAAGAAGATCAAAGCCGACGCTACAACCGTCGTGCGGAGATCGGTGCTACCCCCGCTGTCTTCACCAACAAAGCCGACGCTACAACCGTCGTGCGGAGATCGGTGCTACCCCCTCCATCTTCACCAACAAAGCCGACGCTACAACCGTCGTGCGGAGATCGGTGCTACCCCCGCCGTCTTCACCAACAAAGCCGACGCTACAACCGTCGTGCGGAGATCGGTGCTACCCCCACCGTCTTCACCAACAAAGTCGACGCTACAACCGTCGCGCGGAGATCGGTGCTACCCCCACCGTCTTCACCAATAAAGCCGACGCTACAACCGTCGTGCGGAGATCGGTGCTACCCCCGCTATCTTCACCAACAAAGCCGACGCTACAACCGTCGTGCGGAGATCGATGCTACCCCCGCCGTCTTCACCAACAAAGTCGACGCTATAACCGTCGTGCGAAGATCGATGCTACCCCCACCGTCTTCACCAACAAAAGTCGACGCTACAACCGTCGCATGAAGATCGGTGCTACCCCCGCCGAAAAGCTAAGCCGACGCCACAACCGTCAAGGAAGCCAGAAGAATAAAGAAGCCCTGAAGAAGTAGTCATCGCCGTTCGAGAAGAAGATCTAGTCAAAGCTAAAGCCAAAGCCAACGCAAGAAGCCAAAGCAAACGCACCGGTAAAGCCCGCGCCAAAGCAACGCACGTGCCAAAGCCAAGCAACTACAACGGTCACGAGCAAAGCATCGCACGTTCTAGCCGATACAACGCGAAGTCCGGAAGAACTAAAGCATCGCAAGTCTCTACCTGTCTACGTTCAAGCGCAAGCGCCAAAGCAAAGCAAAAGCCAGAGCCATGCCAAAGCCAAAGCCGATGCCAAAAGCACGATCGACACCGCGAACCGACGATCAAGGACGCCGAGGTCTAGCCAGGATCGAGGAAGACACGAAGACCGAGGAACGAAACCCAAAACCTCCCTAGCCGAGAAAGCGCGAAGCACGGACGGGACAAAAGCAACGGCGAAAACTCCTTAGCCTCTTAAGAAACCCTCACCCTGTAAAGACCTCTGTCCTGGGCAACCCCTTCAGAGCTCTCGCACGAATACCACGTGGAGACGCGGATCAAAGGGACCCTCCAGAGGATCTCTCCCACAATCTCCTGATCAACACTCACCGCACCCGGGCTCGCCACACCCGAGCCCCCGGGTCCCGGCATCTGTAATCTCGTGTGATTCGCAATAAAGACGACCCGTATCTTTTTTCCGCGCACACAGTGTCACGCCCCAAATTCTGGACTAAGGAGAGAGGGTCCAAAACTCGAGGGTGATGCTTAGAAATAAAGAGAAATAGAATCACAGAGATAATATTAAGGCAGAAGCGAAATAAACTAACAAGTGAACACTAAGTCTACCAAAAACTCATACAACGTCTTACAGTCTGATTATAATAAAAACTATAATAAGAAAAAGACAACTCCAACTGATACTCCTACCTTCGTTGATCCAGTGTCGAACTGCCACTTTGATCGAAACAAAAACTACAACAGAGCTACTAATGCTCCACATGTGAGAAGGGACCTGGGGAAGCGAAAAAAAAAAAACAACAAAACAAACTCTCCCTTAGTTTAAAAACTCAGTGGTGCTATAGAAGTAATTTGAAGCAATAAACGATAACATATATATGTTGAAATATAATTCTACAAAAGTTGACACTGTAAAGCAAAACTGACAAACTACTAGGTAAACAACTGATGAACTACCACAGCCACAATTTTATATACCAAGTGATATATTCTATTATATGTGTCCAATAACTATTGTTTATATGTTTCGTACTCTAACCGACAATTCTCTCATAGGGCATCTCATTCCACTTCATGAAAGAACTCATATCTTAGGTAGTGTATTATAGTGTAAAGCCCTAAATGGATAAAAAGAGAGAATGGAGAAGAAGGAGAAGGAACAAGTGTGAACCCCAAGTTTGAACTAGACTAGCTCCCAACTAGGTGGTTACTATTGGGTTCTTTTTTCGCAACAGGGGAACCACTATGTTCCTTGTGCTCGGGATACAGTCTCAAGACATATTACCCTAGTGGCCGAAAATGGGGCTTGGTCTTTCATCACGGGGCACTCTCGCCCAACTTGCTTTCTACAGAGACTAAACCCCAGGATTATGTCAATCTATCTCGATTTTCCTACGGGAAACAACCCACCCATGACCTAACCTCGTGATCCTCCCTATTCATTTCGGTATGTGCACAATTAAGAGTTTACTTACATACGGTGTGCACTTGGATCTAAACCGAGAGCCAGTCAGTAAGGATGGCAACGTTGCGGTTTTGGACAAAACCGAAACTGCAACGCAATACCGAACCGGCACACCGAAACCGCATCACACCGCGACGGTGTATCATTATATAAAACCAAAACCGCACTATGCATTGCGGTGCGGTGTTGTGCACTACAGTTTATCATTATAATGGCATAAACGGGGCAGTTTTGGTCAAAATCGAAACCGCACCGATACACTAAAATCAAGAATTGAAACCGTACTGCACCGCGACGGTGTTTTATTTTGGCAAACTAAAACCATACCATGTGGTATGGTTTATCACGGTTTTCGATTTTAAACTGCACCGTTACCATTCCTAGGTGGGAGGTGGATAGACCAAGAATAATGAAAGTTGTTAGGAAAGATATAAAAACTTTCATTATCAACGAATAATGCCCTAAATAGAAATTAATGGTGAAGAAGGATTTATAAAGCCAACCCCAAATGGAAAATGGCATGCAGTCATCCTATTTTCTACCCATATCAGGCCATCATGACATGGCGATTGATCACAACCATCCATTGCACCTAGCCCAATCAGTGAATCACACTAAGTCCAATTGGCAGGCAAAAGATGTGCGATCAGGCACCATGTCAGGATGGCCTCATCAAGATTGAAAAATGGATCTCTGAATATCAGTTCTCCACCCCAAATAGATGGGTAATGGCTTGTTGGTTATGGTTAGTGGGTGGGAATATATACAACCCTCGATATGCTCTATGCCACCTCCACTTATATACAGCCCATAAACTTATTACGAGTTACTGTTTACAGACCACCTGCTATTAGGCTATTAAAACCCATCATAATATGTAGGTAACCGAAGGCAAAAAAAAAATGTATGGATGATTTTGCCCCTACCTTCATCCTCCTCTTCTTCATCCTCCTCCTTTTTCTTTCTCTTCTTCCTCCTCACCTTTTCCCTCTGTCGTGCCCGTGCCACCCGCCGCTGCTTGTCGCCCACCCCGACCACCGTTGTCTTTAGTATTTCAAATATGTGGGAAAGGGTGTTTTGGTCTTTCCATATTCAAGTCACTTCCATTTCACTTAAGAGATTTTGAATCATGAAGTGAAATTCTAATGACCGAAGATACATACAATCATGGATAAAACTGATATAAATATTGGGGAACTACTGAGCCGTCCCTGACATATAGACCAGTTAAGCTAAAGGATGCTAAAAACCTATGGACGAAAATACCCTTTACTGTGTTTTCAATTTTCTTTGCAATGCCACTAAACCAGTTGTATGCGCGGAAAATATACGGGTCGTCTTTATTGCACAAAACGAGATTACAAGTGTGGTCGGGACCCGGGTGGCTCGGGTGTAGCGAGTCCGGGTTGCGGCGAGTGTTGATCAGGGGATTATGGGAGAGATCTTCTGGAGGATCCCTTTGATCCGCGTCTCCACGTGGTGTTCGTGCGAGAGCTCTGAAGGGGTTGCCCAGGACAGGGGTTTTTACAAGGTGAGGGCTTTTGAGAGGCTAAGGAATGTCCGTCGTTTCATTGGTCCCTTTCGTGCTTCGCGCTTCCTCGGCTAGGGGGTCTTCAGCTTCGTTCCTCGGTCTTCGTGTCTTTCTCGCTCCTTGCTTGACCTCGGCGTCCTTGATCATCGGTTCACGACGTCGATCGTGCTTTTGGCGTCTGCTTTAGCTTTGGCTTTTTGGCTTTGGCTTGGCTTCGGCATGGCTCTGACTTTTGCTTTGCTTCGGCGCTTGCGCTTGGACGTAGACGGGGGAGACTTGCGATGCTTTCGTTCTTCCGGACTTCACGTTGTATCGGCTAGAACGTGCGGTGCTTTTGCTCGAGACCGGCGTAGTCGCTTGGCTTTGGCACTTGCATTGCTTTGGCACGGGCTTTACCGGGGCTTTTGCTTTGGCTTCTTGCGTAGGCTTTAGCTTCAGCGTCAACTCGGTGTTCTTCTCGAAAGACGTGGGCTACTTCTTCGGTGCTTCGACGGTTTGGGTGTCGGCTGGACTTCTCTTCTTCTCCGGGCTTCCTTTGCGTGATCGGAGTCGAAGAATGCTTTTGAAGATAGTGGGGGTAGCACCGATCTCCGTGCGACGGTTGTGGCGTCGGCTTTTGTTGATGAAGACGGCAGGGGTAGCGACGGTCTTCTTGCGACGGTTGTAGCGTCGGCTTTTGTTGATGAAGACGGCGGGGGTAGCGACGCTTCAGGTAGTCTTCTCCAGGATTTCTTCTTTGTGGATGGAGCAGACGTTTGTCAAAGGCGACGGGTTGATGACGCTTCGTTCCTCTTTTCCGGGCTTTGGAGCTTGATCGGAGTTGAGGGTTTGTTGGAGCCGACGGGGTAGTGCCGCTCCGAGCTTCGTCTCCGGCCTTTGCTTCTGGCATCTTCGGAGTCGAAGGGTCTTCTTCTCCGAGCTTTCTTCTTCATGCACGGAGTCGAAGTCTTGATCTTCTTGTGCAAGGGTCTTCACGTTGATGAGGGCTTTCAATGGACTAAGCCGATCCCGGAGGGACAAGCTTGCCCGTGCCTCGTGAAGCCTTGGGTCGATGAAGAAGCGTCTCCTTTTCTGCAGAGCTTCCTCACTTTATCTTCAATCTTCGACCTCTTGAGCCTTCCCCCACCCCCTCTATTTATAGGCAAAAGGGGAGGGGGGAGAGATATGGGAAGTTTTAATTTTAAATCCCTTTAATATCTCCCTCATAATTACCCGGGATTTATTCATACATTGATGAGGGGAATAACATTTATTTGTTTTCCTTTCCTGGCGGGGCAATTATGGTTGGATTTTGCACACGAAATTGATGGCGACCCGGCTCTTCTTCTTGTCCGTCGGATTGAGGGATCGGCGCAGATCCGCGTGTGAGCAGACGTCATACACAACCTCCCCCCGCGCATGGCGGTAGTTCTTTCCTTTTCTTCCTTTTCTTTCCTTTTCTTTTCTTTTCTTTTTCTTTTCTTTCCTTTTTCTTTTCTTTTTCCTTGCAAGGCCGGCCGGCCCCCCCCATGGGGTTCGGATCCCTACTAGGGGCCGGCCCCCATGGGGTTCGGGTCCCTAGTAGGGGCCGGCCGGGTGGGCCCCACTTGAGGGTGGGCCCGCCCGGTTCCCTTGTCGGGCGCGAGTCGGGTCCGGGTCCATGTCGGTGCGTGCTAGTCGGGTCCGAGTCGGGGCGCGCGTCGGGTTTGCATCCGCGTAGGTGTACGCAAGTCGGGTTCGGGTTAGCCAAAATTCGTGTGTCTACACCAGTGAACACCGAACTAACAAAATTTGTTCGCCGTCGCCAAACTCCACCTCCTCCCTTCTCACCGGCGGTGGCTACCGTCGGGGTGGGATGCGATGCACCGGTCGGCGATGGTTGTCGTCAGGGTGGGGTGCGATGCACCAGTTGGAGCCACACCTCCTCCCTCCTCACCAGCGGTGACTGTCATCGGGGTGGGATGCGATGCACTAGCCGGAGCCCCCACCTCTTCCCTTCTCACCGGCGGTGGTCGTGTCGAGAGAAAGAGACAGAGATATTGGAGAAGAGAACATAATTTTGGTTTTATTAAACAAGACAAGGACCTTAGGCTAAATGAAACTTCAGAAGTCCTCTTCATTATATGGGATGGATCTATTGTCAGGGACCTCTCACATATTAATCATATAAATTTGGGGGAATTAGCAAGAAGCCCATCTTAAGAGATGGTTTCGAGCTGCAGTCCTGACAACCTTTCCATTTTAGCTCAGACTCCTATGGACGAAAATTCCCCCCCTCCCTCCCCTCCCCCCCCCCCTTCTATCGAATTTAGATTTTTTGCCACTCGATGCCACCACTGCTACTGAACCTAACAGAACCCCCCGCCCTCGCTGCCGAACTTAACCCCCCTCCTCGCCGTCGCCGGACTTAACCGAAACCCCGCCATCACCGTCGTTAGACCTAACCGACCCCCCCCCCCTCTACAGGCCATAGGATGAACCCTAAACATAGAAATCTCAAAAACCTAAACCTAACCAAAACTCCCCGCCGTCGCTGCTGCCTTAACCTCCGCCACTCACACCTGTCGCCTTTGTCACTGCCGCCTCTGCCTCCTTCACCTCTGCTCCAAGTCACTTTGAGCCTCTGCATGTGCCTTCGCCTCCACCATGGTTGATCGAGAGAGAGGAGGGCAGCTGAGGGTTATCTCAGGATTAAAAAACTAGGGAAAAGTTTTTCCTAAAGTTGGATTGGTTAGAGGGGTTGGAGCACAAATGAAATGTTTCATCGGATTTTTTATAAAATTGGGTTCATTGGAGGGGTCTTAGGCTAATAACCCCCATAAATTTTAATGTCAAAAGATTGCCTAGACCAAATCGAGGCGGTATATAGCTCCACCCGGGTAGGGATGGCAACAGTGTGGTTTTGGTACGATTTTGGGCAAAACCGAAACTGCAATGCAACATCGAACATCCACACCGAAACCGCACCGCACCGCACCGCGACGGTGTACCATTATGTAAAACCAAAACTGCAATATGCAGTGCGGTGCACCACAATTTATCATTAGAATGGCCTAAATGGTGCGATTTTGATCAAAACTGAAAACTACACCGCTACACCGAAATTGAAAACCAAAACCACACTTCAACGGTTTTATATTTTGGCAAACTAAAACCGCACCATGCGATGCGGTTTACCATAGTTTTCGGTTTTAAACTGCACTATTGCCATCCCTACAGCCGAGCCACCCTTATGGTCATGGTAGCAGCCAACCACTGCGTATGGCGTGCTGTATACCAACCTGCTCAGCCAATTCACTAAGAGCATCTCCAACCATCCTACAAATCTCCAAAATGGAGGTGGATGGCACTCCAACCGCCCTCAATTTCCTCCTCCATTTTGGAGATTTGGGGATTTGGCCTGCATATTTGGAGGGATTGTGGGATTTGGAGGTCACCCTCCATATCACTTTTCACTTTCAAAAATCCCCAATACATCGCTAAAAAATCAAAAGAGCCATTTATTTATTACATTTGTATACTGTCGGGGGAAAATTTTGCTGGCTCGGGTGCTCGACGTGCAAGGTAAGGAAAACGTGAGAACGATTGGCTTCGTGAGGAGCGCAGACCCTCCGACGCTCAAGTCAATGATAGGTTGAAAGGGAGAAGGCCTAGAAGTAGGAAAATGTCTGGGTTTCTGAGTTTCGAACATGTGCTTTGGAGCCCGGGATTCTGACACGTGGTCGCTCTTTTCCGTACCTTCTACACCTTCACATGCCAGCCCACATGGGCCCTTTAATGGCCTTTGTTATTTTGCTTGCCAGGCGACGACAATCTAAGCCAGGTGGATGTTCTGGAAGGCTCTAGTTTGGGGAATTCTAGATCGACCTTGGCCGACGAATGTGACTCGCAATCATCCACGTAGTTTCACGGGGGTGGTGACATCTGTCGATTTGTTACCGCCTTACTGTAGGCGACCCCTATGGGCAAGTAGGTGAAATCCTTTGTTGTTACGTGATCGGGTGAGCTCCTGGGCTAGCCAATCGTGTGCTAACTGGGCGAGCTACCGGGTGAGTTGTGGACATTGAATCTTCTGAGTGGTTCTTTAAACTACGCCAGGGGCGACTTCTTCCGTGTGCGGGCCGATCGCGTGCGGTTAGGGCGAGCTCCCAGGCGAGCTGTGGGTGCTAGCCAGGGGTGACCTCTTTCGCGTGTGAACCGATCATATACGGTCAGAGCGAGCTGTGGGCGTTAGCCATGGGTGTCCTCTTCTGCGTGCGAGCCGATTGCGTGCAATCAGAGCGAGCTCCCGGGTGAGCTGTGGGCGTTAGCTAGGGCGACCTTTTTCGCGTGCGAGCCGGTCGCGTTGATCAGGGCGAGTTCCCAAGCGAGCTGTAGGCGTTAGCCAGGGGAGACATCTTCTGCGTGCGAGCCGATTGCTTACGTTCAGGGCGAGTTCCCAGGCGAGCTATGGACGTTAGCCAAGGGCAACCTCTTCCGCGTGCGAGGCGATCACGTATGGTCAGGGCGAGCTCCCAGGCGAGCTATAAGTGTTGAATCTTCTAAAGTGTTCTTTGATTTCCCAATGATGGCACCTCGCGTGCGGTCTGATCTCTATGGGAGCCGCGTGCAGACTGACCCGTAGAGTGGGCCGCGAGTGAGACGATCGCATGCGGTCTGATCCCTAAGGGAGCCACGTACGAGCTATCTGCGTGCGGGCTCGACATCTAAGATGGTTGAATCTTCTCAAGTACTCCTTGGTCCTTCAAAGGGGGCATCTCACGTGCGAACTGAACGTGTGCGAGGTGGTTGTAAAGGTGGAGGCTGACTTCTTTGGGAGTGTTCTTTGAACTCCAAAACGTATTCTGGTCACGATGCTGCTTACCCAAAAATCGGGGTTGGCCTTGAATCTCAAGCTCACCCCCTCACGGGGGGGGGGGGGGGGGGGGGGGGCTTTTTCTTTGGTTACCCAAGGTCACCCCTTCGGTCAACCGAGGCCGCTCAAGATGCATCCAAAGGTGAGGACAACCCCCAGGGGGATCCTGATGTCTCCACACGTCGCCTCCCATTACTGCCACATGGACAACAAGCTGGTGACAATTTTGGCACCATCATTAACCCCTCCTAAGGGGACAGTTGGATAAAGCTCTGCCCGCTCAGGAGCCCAGTGCTATTGTCCACGTAGACCAGTTCGATCCTTCTATCTATTGACCAGCTCCAGCTAACTGCATTCCATTCTGTGAAGTTGGCTATATGGTGTGACATTTGGCCGCATAAGGTGTCTCTACTACGTCTGCCCGTGACGTCACCAGATTGCTCAACGAGCAAAACTGCATGGCATCAGGTCGCATAAGGTATCTTTGTCGCGTTTGCCCGTGATGTCACCAGGTCGATCAACGAGCTAAACTGCATGGCATCAAGCCGTGTAAGGTGCCTCCGCTGTGTCTGTCCGTGATGTCACCAGGTCGCTCAACGAGGGAAATTGCGTGGCACTAGGTCGTGTAAGGTGTCTCTACCGCGTCAGCTAGTGATGTCACCAGGTCGCTCAAAGAGCTAAGATGCGTGGCATCAGGCCATGTCAGGTGTCTCCACCACATCTGTCCATAATGTCACCAGGTCACTCAACGAGCTAAGCTGCATGACATCAAGTCGCATAAGGTGCCCCCACTGTGTCTACCCATGATGTCACCAAGTCGCTCAACGAGCGAAACTGCATGGCACCAGGCCACGTAAGGTGCCTCTATCATGCCTACCCGTGATGTCACCAGGTCGCTTAACGAACTAAGCTGTGTGGCATCAGGCCGCCTAAGGTGTCTCTATCGCGTCTGCCCGTAATGTCACCAGGTCGCTCAACGAGCTAAGTTGTGTGGCACTAGGCCGCATAAGGTGTCTCCATCGCGTCTGCCCGTGATGCCACCAGATTGCTCAACGAACTAAGTTGCGTGACATCAGGCCGCATAAGGCGTCTCCATCACTTTTGTCCATGATGTCATCAGGTTGCTCAACGGGCAAAACTACATAGCATCATACCGCGCAAGGTGTCTCCATCGCGTCTGTCGTGATGACACCAGGCTGCTCAACGAGCTAAGCTGCGTGACCTCAGGCTGCGTAAGGTGTCTCTATCACGTCTGCCAGTGATGTCACCAGGTTGCTCAACGAGCAAAACTGCGTGGCATCAGGGCGCGTAAGGTGTCTCTGTCGTGTCTGCCCGTGATGTCACAAGGTCGCTCAACGAGCTAAGCTGCGTAGCATCAGGGTACGTAAGGTGTCTCCGCTGCCCGTGATGTCACCTGAACGCTCAAAGAGCTAAGATACGTGGCATTAGGCCACATAAGGTATCTCTATCACGTCTACTTGTGATGTTATCAAGTCACTCAATGAGCTAAGCTGCGTGGCGTAGGGCCGCATAAGGTGTCTCCATCGTGTTTGCCAATGGCGTCACCAGATGGCTCAACGAGCAAAACTGCGTGGCACTAAGCAAGCAAACCATGAGCTTGTTGTCCTTATCCTTGTAATGGCTTTACGATAGTGAATCCTCTTCTGTTCGTCTTTATCCTTTCTTTTTGTCTTTGATGTCTGTCTACGTGCTTGCTTATGAGGTTGTTCAACAGTCTTAAGGGTCCTATCCCGGGCGAGGCAGCTAAATCGCTTAAAAAGTTCCACTTGTTTTAATAAATGGTATGCAAGCGGGAAACACGACATGCTCGATAAAATACAATCTGATCCTTGAGCTCAAAAAATCAACGAAATATAAATCTAATAATTCAAAACTTCCAGAGCCCAAGGTGTCAATATTTCCATTTTGAAAAATAAATTAAGTGCTAGCTGCGCCCTGCCCGGTTAAGTTCCTTCTACAACCCTGATTACTGGACATGCCCCAACTCGACCATTAGCGGCTTTCACACTTCTCTTTGCGATCTCACCAATCCCGAGTTTCAAGGGGTTACCAAGAGATTTTCAGGTCGCTTAAATGGGTGGTCACCCGTTCAGGTCCCATTAGATCACCCCGGGGTGCTTCCTATCATGGCATGTGAATGCGAAGGACCCCGGTCATGTTTAAAGCCTCCTAGACAGCGAACTATCCTGGCGATCTCAAGGTCGTTCGGGACGGTCACTGAGAACCTCAGTCTTGCTTTAAGTTCGTACGACGGTAGAGTGTTCTTTGAGGAAGTTGCTTGCGAGCTGTTCTTTGAGGGAGCTGTGTGCAAGCTGATCACGTGCGAGCTGTTCTTTGAGGGAGCTGCGTGCGAGCTGTTCTTTGAGAGAGCTGATCGTGTGCGAGCTGTTCTTTATGGATTACTATCGAGCACATATTTGAAGACTCATTTAGGCCAAACACTCTTTATTTCACAAAATGGTCTATAAGAGGGCGCCTACGCACAAGATATGAGGAGGCCGCTGTTTGGTAATCTTCCCTTGGTGATCTAACACATCTTCAAGCTTAATATATTGCTGGACCAAGGTGAAGAGCTCGATCATGGTGTGGGAATCAGAAATGACAATAGGGTTATGAAGCTCACCTCCTTCAGGGAGCGCATTCCGAAAGGCACTCACGGCTGTCCGGTCTCGCCTGGCTAAGTCCTCGAAGGTGAGGTAGATATTCTGGAATCGTATCGAAAAGCACCGGATAGTCTCCTGTGGGTCCATGGTGAGACTGAACAGTGATTCGATTCGCTTCGGAGGTTGTCGATTGCACCAGTACTGTTCCAGGAACAGCTCGAACAGAGTAGTGAAGCTCGGGATCGAGCCTGGAGGTAACTTATGAAACTAGCACAGGGCTGAACCCGTCAAGCTGCTCAGGAAGGCACGGCACAGAACATGGTCCTGGTCCTAGAAAAATAGCAACTTTCGATAAGCCAGCATATGATCGACTGGATCTTGCGATCCGTCGAACAGGATGAACTTCGGAATAGTCCAGAGTTGGGGGAAGTCTCCTCAATGCACCTCCCTTGTGAAGGGCGAGCTCCCTCCCCGAGCGACCAAGTCTTCCAAGAGGTCGATGGGCATGCCTGGTAACTGCCAGTGCCCAGGGTGATCCTCTAAGAGCGGTTGGCTGGCCCCAGACGATCTTGCACGTTTCCTCGAGGTCGGACTGTGCTTGCGGCATGGCGAGGGGCGGGGACTTCACCTTGGCAGTCAATCCGCCGTCTCGCAGGCTGTAGTTGAGACGGGTGAGACGGCTGATGCGAGGCCGTTGCTTCGTTACTAATACCTCGGAAGGCCGCCGTTCCTACTTGATAATCTCGACTGTGACAATGATGTGAATTGCGGTCGCCTCCACGTGATCTTGCCTCAGGCTCATCCGAATCCTCGCTTCGACTCCACCGACGAGGAAGTGCTGATGGTGCCATCTTGTTACTGGAGCGCCATGTGGTAGGTTGCAGAGCTAGTGAGCGAGCTGGGCCTCCCGTCTCTACAGCGGGAACCCCCTTCTCTGGTGATGGGGCTCGCTGGGACGGTTGTTGCAGCTGCGCTCGATTAGACTGGCACGATATCTGAACCAGGTACGAAAGAACATATAACTTTCTTGAGGCTTTTGGCCGTCGAGATCTCTCTGGCGACCTTCCCCTACGGCTCTCGGGGCTGGAAGAAAGGTCCGGTCCTTGGTTCCTCGTTGAAGCCCAGTGCAGATGCGCCGATTCATCCACGATGGCCCGCTGAGTGACCAACATCTCCTTGAGGAGCTGGTCACTGAGCGAAACAGGAGTCGGGGTCACTGGGGCCGCTCCACTCGTCGTGGACTAAGTCGGTGCCTTTCCCCGCCGACGATCGTGTCCGATGGGAGCCATCAGATGTTGCCCTACCATCGGGCTTCTAACCGTGTGGTCATGGCCGTTCTCAAAGGAACGAGACAAGATCCTACAGACGGTACCAAATGTCGGAGGAAATTTTCGTTGGTTCGGGTGCTCGACCTGTAAGGCAAAGAAAACGTAACAACGGTTGGCTCCGTAAGGAGTGCAGACCCTCCGACGCTCAAGTCAGTGATGGCTCAAAAGGAGAAGGCCTAGAAGTAGGAAAATGTTTGGGTTTTTGAGTTTCGAACCTATACTTTGGAGCCGAGGATCGTACCTTTTATAGACCTTTTGCAGATCACCAGAGTCTGACACGTGACCGTTCTTTTCCGTACCTTTTACACCTTCATATGCCAGCACACATGGGCCCTTTAATGGCCTTTGTCATTTAGCTTGCCAGGCGGTGGCAGTCTAGGCCAGGTGGATGTTCTAGAAGGCTCTAGTCTGGGTCGTTCTAGACCGACCTTGGCCGACGAATGTGACTCACAATCGTCCACGTAGTTCCACGAGGGTGGTGACATATGTCGATTTGTTACCGCTGTACTATAGGCAACCCCCATAGGCAAGTAGGTGAACTTCTTTGTTGTTACGTGATCGGGCGAGCCAATTGCGAGCTAACTGGGTAAGCTCTCGAGTGAGCTATCGGCGTTGAATCTTCTGAGGGGTTCTTTAACATACGCCAGGGGTGACCTCTTCTGCGCGTGAGTCGATCGTGTGCGGTCAGGGCGAGCTCCCAAGCGAGCTGTGGGCGTTAGCCAGGAGCGATCTCTTCCGCGTGCTAGTCAATCGCGTGCGGTCAGGGCGAGCTCCTGGTCGTTAGCTAGGGGAGACCTCTTCCGCGTGCGGTCAGGGCGAGCTGTGGGTGTTAGCCAAGGGTGACATCTTCTGCGTGCGAGCCGATCGCGTGCGGTTAAGGCGAGCTATGGGCATTAGACAGGGGCGACCTCTTCCGCCTACGAGCCAATCGTGTGCAGTCAAGGCGAGCTCCCAACCAAGCTGTGGGCGTTAGCCAGGGGATACTTCTTTTGCGTGCGGTCAGGGCGAGATCCCAGGCGAGTTGTGAGTGCTGAATCTTCTAAAGTATTCTTTGATTCCCCAAGGATGGCACCTCGCATGTGAGCTGATCACGTGCGGTCTGATTTTTAAGGGTGTCGCGTGCGAGCTATTCGTGTGCGGGCTGACACATAGAGTTGGCCGCAGGCGAGCTGATCGCGTGCGTTTTGATCCCTAAGGGAGTCGCATGCGAGCTATCCACATGCGGGCTTGACATCTAAGATGGTTGAATCTTCTCAAGTACTCCTTGGTCCTTCAAAGGGGGTATCTCGCGTGCGAGATGATTGTGAAGGTAGAGGCCGACTTCTTTGGGAGTGTTCTTTGAACTCCAGGACGAATTCTGGCCACGATGTTGCTTACTCAAAAATCGGGGTTGGCCTTGAATCTCGATCTCACCCCCAAGGGGGGCTTTTTCTTTGGCTACCTAAGATCACCCCTTCGGTCGATCGAGGCCGCTCAAGGTGCATCCAAAGATGAGGAAGACTCCCAGGGGAACCCTGATGTATCCACGAGTCGCCTTCCGTTACTGATACGTGGACAACGAACTGGTGACAGTTTTGGCACCATCATATACTATAAGATAAATTCATTTATTACTTAAACTCGACCTAAGTTTAAATCTATTGATCAATTTTTTTATAAAAATTACATTAATTTTTAAAAAATGGATTAAAAAGTATTTTATTTGGAAAGAACGGATCCAAAACTTTTAATTTATCAAAAACAGACTTACACGGCAATTCAATTGTCGTATAGGCAGTTTAATTGATGCATACCCCGATATATGACAGTTTGACTGTCATATAACCTTATATGGCAGTTTGACTGTAGTATAATCTTATACGACAATTTAACTGCCTTATAAAGACCCCAACGGCTAGTCATGATTTTATATGGCCGTTGGACTGCCGTATAAAAACTAATGGATAGTATCGCAGGAAGTAAATGACTATTTTTTTCTTATACAACAGTTGAACTGCTGTATAAGTCCGTTGTTGCTAAATTAAAAGTTTGAGTCCATTCATTACAAATAAATTATTTCTTAATCTATTTTTTAAAAATATATTATAAAAATTATAATGTTTGGAAGGTCTTATTGTAGTGTCATAATGAGACTAATATTAAATAGCTTTGTTTGTTTATTTTTAAAATAATTTTAGAAAGATAATAAAAAAATAAAAAACGGTGGTCATCGGTTGGAGTGCTACTTAAACGATGGACGCCTCCATTTGAGCATATATCCAAATATATTCTAATTTTTTGACCGTAATTTGCAGTGTTCATTTGTGAGTCATTGCTGACGCAATGCGTCCAAATGGAAGGAGCGTCTTCTGGAGTCTTCCAGATCGACGTATCACCTGCTCCGTCCATCCCGGACATACACTCTTTCTGGTCCTACAATAAATCGGTGATCAGACCACGGTGGTAAGCTTAACCACCACCGTCCTACAGTCTCCCATTGTAGTCGAGGTCTGCCGTTCTCGTCTGCATCTATCGATCCGATCGTCTTTCTTACTTTCACGGGAAGGTGAGCATACCTCTGCTTTCTTCCTCGACGAGCCCTATATATTAACTGGGACGCATCGGCGGCTGTTCGTCTCCCCGTTCGTCCGTGGCACTGGAATCCGGCCGAGAGGTACGACGACCGCCTCACCCTTCCATCGGAAACACTAATTTCAGCCCCAAATGCCCCGATTGATTTGTTGATCATTTGTTATTGTTACAGATACAATGTTTTGATCTCGTTTCGCATCTGTTGATTCTTGTTAAGTTCTTTGATTGAATTCATGGAGTATTCCAATTCCAAGGTCGCCATGAAGCCCATGATTACAGCAGAACGTTTCAGAATTAGGGCTTAAAGGGCGACTTTGCGTTATATTGATTGATAATAGATCAGGAATCGATCGCCCCCATGCGGCAAATCGTCCAACTTATGTTACACCATGCATAAAATTTCTTGTTTGCATATGGAGACCCTGGAAACATCAGGGCTTTCACATGTCAAGTGATTATGATTCGGAATTTGGTGGATTAAGAAGGTTGTCTTGGATGTCGAAGGGATCATGATTTCTGTTTAAGCTGGAAAACCCCGAGTTCCTCTTATTGAGGAGGTCCTTGGCAGAGTACTAATATGGAGTCCGAGCTTGAATTTATGGTGGTAGTGTAGGAGTAGGTTATAACTGGTTAGGGTCCACGCCAAACCCAACCCCCCCGCATAGAAGAAGTCCTCACGCACCCACACACACAAAGGAGGAGGAGGAGCAAAAGGAGACAAAGGTGAAGAAGAAGATTTAACTTACTTGGAAATGATAAACATCCCCTTCTCTCTGGGGTTTTAGTCAACACTGTCTGCAAATTGAAAGCAGTTTGGTTTGTTTCAATGCAAGTAATGATAGTACATCACTAGTCTTGCACTTTCTCTAATCGAACACCTTTTCCTTGTCTATCTTGGCTGAAATTAACATTCATTGATTGCTAATAGCAACTGATAAATAAGTGTGACCTCAATGTCACTATTTTCATCATTTTAGATTTAAATGTATCTAATGGGGGGTGAAAATGGTTGCATGAAGTGTAAGGGGGATATCAATGTGCTTAATTGATACATATTGAGGAGTCTGAAAAGTAAGTTGCAGACTTGCAGTTAATGATAATTGGAACGCTTGTGTTGTATAGTTTTGGAGTGTTGAGCAATAAAGAAGGTACACCTACGAAGGATACATGTAGCTAAAATGAGGATGTTGAGATGGATGTGCACTGAAACCAGGATATTGTTGAAGTCATTAGGTTGCGCCATAAAGGTAAGAGGTTTGGGATATAGGTTGTGAACTTGCGATGGTTTTCTCTCGATAGAAGAGGTCCTTGTGACTTGTGAGGAGAGGGATTAAGTTCAAGTAGAAGTGGTAAGGAGTGGTAGGTCTAATAGTTCGGGTTGTGAGAAAGGGTTTTATCTTCACTACTGATAGAAATGAGTGGCAGCAAAGGATATTTTGTGCTGTGAAGGTAGCCATTGTGTCTAGTTAGAATGGTAAAAGATAGGGGTCGTTTCGGATGTTTAGTAGAGTCAACCGTATTTCTTGTAGGTGTTGTGATTTTGGTTTCATTGCTTTTTGATACACTTCTATTAATTATTTTAATTTTTTCCTCCCTCCTTTTCCATTCTCATTCCTTTTTCTCTTAATAGCTGGCCCTATCTTTGACGGGATAAGACTTGATGGTTGTAATGGTTACTCTTATCACTGTTGTATCTATTCATATACTTGAGCAATTTGTAAAAAACCAGCACTGATACAGGTTTGATTTGAAAGATCTCTTTTCATATTGCTGTTAAGGATTTATAAGATGTACAGACGAATTTTACATCACCTTTTCCTCAAGTTATAAGTAAGTCTGACTGGATTTTTTTTTCTTTGTTCAATTTTGCAGGATAAAGAATTGGTTTGAAGCATATACTGTACAATAAATTTTTGTCTATTGCTACCTGTAAAATATGGAACAACAAAATATATTGAATATTATGGTCGTTTGGAGGGGTAAGCAGATGAATGTTGAAGCCAGTCAAAACTCTAAGGTGGAGGAGTTGGGAAAGAAGCTACAGCAGTTAACTAATGTTAAACCTAATACCATGAGGCTTCTGGTTCCACAATCTATCAACAGAACTTCAAAACTGATCACTCCATTTTCTGATGAGCACTCACATTTAAGCTTGCAAGAAACTGCTATTACTGAGGTAAAATTCATATTGCCTATCACATTACACTCTTTCATATTTTATTTAAGTTCTGTTCGATAGAATTTCTTATGTTCTTACGTGATGTAAAGTATTTGAATATGAATTAATATGCTGAGGAGCTTATAGAAACTATCTATGTCATTCGGAAAAGCTTTGCTAGGCCCTGGATATTAGAAGGTAACTGAATAATGGGAATAGAATTTTCGTAATTGTTCATACACATGAAAGAAGGTAAAGTTTATTAGCAATGAATCACCTTTTGTGCATTTTTTTTTTTTGAAATTGGCGGGTATCCCGAAACCCTTCGGGCAATGTACCCACTTCCGGCTCGGATTAGTCCCTTCGGGAATGCACACTGCTCCACTCGGAAGTTCCCTACGCACTCCTGGGTAAATCGAAAAGGTTTGGGGAGTTTCCCTAGGCACGCCTTTTTTGTGCTTTTGTTGGTAGTAGGTGTTCTGGTAGATCTTTGAAGCTATTCTATTGAATTTGAATATGAGTGTTCAATCGATTTATAACATAATGATTGTTGAAATACTAGAAGTCTATTTT
Organism: Chamaelirium japonicum; assembly: GCA_947650365.1. Classification (NCBI taxonomy): domain Eukaryota; kingdom Viridiplantae; phylum Streptophyta; class Magnoliopsida; order Liliales; family Melanthiaceae; genus Chamaelirium; species Chamaelirium japonicum. The sequence goes on along the minus strand of OX393555.1, from coordinate 13,398,796 downwards.
CTTTGATTTTTGTTCCATCTGTTCAGTTTTCATTCTCTTTGTAAATGTTCATTGGTTTTGGATTTTCTGAAGATACATTAAACAAGGGGAATATGGTAAAGATAAAGGAAAAAGAAAGGCGGGAGAGATGCAGTTTTTCATGTTCGATACCACTGTTGTGCAAGTGCATTGAGTTTGTACCTGATGTGTTGCTTGACGATGGTTATGTATATTGCTTTATTGGGCTTCTGGCACAGGGCATTGTCTCGTGAATGTTTGGGTCTCTTTTTTTTTTTTTTTTAAATCGATGGGTTTTCCGAAACCGCTCTTCGGGCAATGGGCTTGGGATCAGACTAGTCCGTCCGGGATTGTGCACCGACCCACTCGGAAATTTTCCTACGCACTCCAGGGTAAATCGAGTGGGGGAGGAATCAAACCCACAACCTCCTCACCGAAGTGCATCTGTTGCTTTACCAACTCCCCACAGGAACTAGTGTGGGTCTCTTGCTCGTATGGCTGTTTGCCTTTTGCTTTCTCCTCTTGTTTTTCCTTTGCTGGATGCAAGGCATGTAGGGCCTCTTGTTTGCATTATTGTTTCACTTTCTGCCTTCTCTCGATGATTTTGGGTTTTTGCATTTGTTTCGTGCGAAGCATATGAATGCTTTGTCTACTTAACTAGTTTCTGTGGGGGTGATGTGTGGCCAGTTTGTCAAGGTGGGGATTTTTGGTGGTTCATGCAATGTATGTGGCGACGAGGGAGAATATTTTCTCCTTGGGATACACAATTTTCTGGTCTAAGCTTGTTTTTTGTTGCATAATGTTGTGGGGTTTGGATCTAATTCTTCGAGGTAAAGATTGTTGCGAAGTTGTGTGATGCTTCTTACTTGTGATTTTTGGCATGTTAGGCGTACTTGTAGATTTTGCAAGGTTTTTTTCATTTTGAAGTTTTTAGTCGATTCCTTCTTGTGGCATCCTCCTGCCTGGCTATGTCCAAGGACAATTATATTTTTTTTGTTTCATTGTGGAGGTTTTCATTCAAAATAACCGGAAGTCAGATTTTTTTTAAAATTCTTAATATCGCTCCAAATTCTGTGATAGTTTTCTATATTGTAAGTTCGTAACTATAATATATTATGTGTAAGTATATCAGTGTTTTTATAATTTTAAAGAGAGATGCTGAAGTGCATGCATGCCAGGAGATGAGAGTAAAACAAAGCACTTAACAATGCAAAGTGAAGTCGATGCTGGACTCGTGTAGAGTGGATTTTACCCGGTGTTGTGGTTGTTACCAGGCGTAGTTTGTGATCAATGTGATGTTGATTTTCTTGTGTTTAATGATATGCTTTGGTGGTCATACTGACTTTGAGAAAATGTTTTGTGCTCCATTAATCTTCCACTTCACCTTTTGTAGGGTTGTGCAGATTATTTTTTATTTAAATCTACACTAGTTCCTTGAAATATTAAAATGTGACTTCATATCTATAAGAGATTGGTCTAGGATAGTCCATGATTTTTTCTAGCCTTCAAAACAAATCCTAAATGCTTAAGAATATTAAATCCCCCGTCAAATGGGTGAATCCACAAAACAAAACAACGTTTACCACATGGAGAAGACTCAGAAGTAAAAATGAGAGAACTTTTAATATTAATCATTAGATCTATTGGTGTGGTTGGACCTGAATATCAGTAAGTATAACAAACCAATCAAGTTTTGCTACTCGTCAAATAATTTCTGCCTGTGTATCACAACTTGGAGTTCTAATTCTTCCTATAAACCATCAATATTTACCCTAACATGATCCTAATTTATAGCTTGACCCTGTCATGGGATTTTGACTCAACTTGTGATGACCATAATAGTGGAATTAGCATAATTTTTTTTTAAAAAGGCCGAGCTTGAACTAGCTTCAAAATGAGCACATACATACCTAAAATAAACATGTACTTCGAGTTATGCCTTTAGTGAGGCTCTGAGTCCTATAAAGCACTAATATTTATCCTACTGTGATCCAAACTTATAGCCGGACCGGTCGCGATTTTAGCCACCCACTTTCGAGGATCCTAGTAGCATTATGCCAACTTCAAAACCAGTACTGACTAGCCTAAAACAAACACTTTTAGCTTGAGTTGTGCCTTTGGTGAGGAAACTGGATCATTTTACCCTTTATTGAATCTTATAAATCACCAATATCTATCCTAATGTGATCCGAATTCATAGTTGGACCCTCTCACAAGCTTTTGGCCCTACTTTTGAGAACCATATTATAGTATAGTTAGTTATATCTTCAATAGAAAAAGGTGTGGAGTTCAAATGAGCTTTAATTGAGTGTTACATACCTAAAACATAAGCTTGTACTTTGAGTTATGCCTCTTGTGAGGCATCCGTATAATTTTACTTACTATTGGGTCTTTAACTGAAAAAACAACTCTGATTTCTAGATCCAAGGAAATAAAGCCTTTATAAATTCGGTTCATTGCATGGGATCCTGCCGTGAGATCCATTTGATTTTGAACTCTGATTTTCACTGTTTAATCTAGAAAGGATGATGGTGGAGGTTGAGCACAAGATTTTCTGTGAGAAAATCAACGGGTCAAGGAATAAATGTAGGGATACATCTGTTTTATCAGGTCAAGGAGCAAATGTAGGGATACATCTGTTTTATCTCTTTTATTATATGTTGAATGGAGCATCATGATGAAACAAATTGATGGTAGACTTGCAGTAGGATGGATCTTCATACTTGGACACGATTAATTTAGACAGAGGATTGGAAGTCTCTTTAACATGTTGTGAAGTATACTCTTCGATCAATCTCTTGATTGGATTTCTGAACTCATGATTCTATTCTTTTGGATATTCAAAACTTCATATTCTATATCTATCGTGGTTATATCTATAATATTTGTTTCTTCTAACCTGTAACCAGCACGATCTTTTAGAAAGACAAATGGAATAGCACTAGAACTTTACCTTTCTCCTCTTTGTTGTTCACTCTTTAATCAACACAAATAAGTCCTGATTTGACACTGTCATTCATCTGCTAGAAGAACATAAATACCAGAATCATTGTCACCATAATCTGATGGTTTTGATGTGAGATCACAAGACTTGAATCAAAATCTCATGGATCAGATGTCATTTGTTCTCAAGACGATCCCCACGATGTTGCTTTGAAATGCTTGCACCTAACTAGTGCAGAAGTTAGCTAATAGTGGACCTTCTCGGTTTGATGGGCTTTGGTCCATCTACAATAGAGTCGAAACATGAATGATTGGCGAATAAGCATTCATAAAGACAACGCCAAATAGATAGGACAAGGCTTGATTGTTTGGTTATGGTGCGGGTTTTGAATGATCCTGTATGATCCTAGGGCTCGGTAATTACTCACCTTTCTAATCATGATCCTTTTGGAGGCACAAAGCAATCGATTCAAACTAAGTGGGTTTAATTTTTATATTAAATCTAACTATAAGCCCTTTAGTTAGATGATCAATGTTTGAGTTTCAACTGTCATCTTCCTACTGAATTAAGTCATGATTTTGATTGGATAAAGAGATATAAATCACTAATGATAGATGTGACTTTACATGATTATGTTAGACGATGCAGATTAATGTGACTTGTTTGCTCATTAGAGTTGTCGAAGTCAATGTAGTTAGGATTATAATTATGCTCATTATTTGGCTATGGTTAAGCCTATTTGTTGGAGTACTACTTTTATATCAGATCACTGACCCATGAGCTAGTTGGAGTACTACTTGTATATCAGATCACTGTCGCATGAGCTAATGATCCTTTGGGTGCATTTAAGGTCTAGTTTATGGCCTTCTTTGTTTTTATAGTTCAACTTTGTCCCATTAGACTTTGTAGTCCATTATGAGAATCATGAGTACTATAGCCAATTGATTTGTGCAATCAATTTTGAGTTAAATCAAACCTTGGAGGAATCTCTAGCTCACTTAATTGTGCATCTCTATTGCTAGCTTACAGAGTTTTTCCTGAAGAAATTATGTTTAAAGTACCCTTTGATATCGTTTTTGGCCTTCTTGCGGGGTCAAGAGTGGGTTCACATCAACTGACAGGACTTGGTGGCTTCTGGGGCAAAATATAACATGTGACCCATCCCACCATTTGTGGATTATTGTCTTAAGGAGAACATGGATACTATGCATGCTTGGCCACCATCCACTTTGTGAATTTCGAATTAGGGTCATTACTTGATCAGTATATTTACGATCATCTAATGAATCTTTTTGTCATAGGTTCTTGTCCTATGTTTCAAGGTGAACTCAACCTCTCTGCTATCTCAGGCGATAGTCTCTAGGGTTTATATATAGGAAGCTGTCCACTGGAAATGCTGAGGGGCATTTAGATATTATGTAGCGCTGGGAGACACTACTCGTTCCCTTGCCACACCAAAGTGAAGCTCTTTTGCTTTTTGCCATCTTTCCATATTTATGGAAGTACTATATTATTGTCTTTCTCTCTGATATACGTCTTTGATGTTATTATCGTGTTCTAATGGAAGCTAAAACTTTTTGGTCCCTCGTCAAAATAAGCTTTAACTATTGAATGAGTAGGTATTCTATTCGTATCCTGTGTTAGAATGACCATTGATATATATGGACTAAGATTTCTTATTTTTGAGAATTTTGATGTGGTTATTATTTTATTATGTTCATATCATGTGCGATGCTGATGTGCAAGAAAATTGCTTGTTCATTTTTTGTTACAGGGAAAGCCCATCAGGATGATGGGTGTCTTTGATGATGAAATTGAAGAGGTTTCACATAACAGTATGAAATCAGACTTACGAATAGCTGGCTTTGATGAAGAGGAAAAGCGATTGAGACAGCGATCAGTCAGCAAGCCGCGTTCTCCCTTGAAACTTCCACAAGGAGCCTACATCTTTTGTGATTTTCGCACGCTTCATATTTCAGGGATTGAGGTTTGATTTCTTTTTTTTTTGTGACAAGTTCTAAAATTGATATAATACGAGAGAGCAACTTCCAAACTAAGTTGGTTACATCATGTTATAAGCCTATTATCAAAGTGTCATTGTCAATAGCTTGCATTTAATGGTTCTAACAAAAATATAAGAACTTTTTTATATAAGAACTCGAGACTAAAAGTGGGATGCAAAGGGTCTTCACCGTCCACTTCTCATTTTTTTTCACCTATGCACGTGGATTCCAGATTGATGGATCCCCACTCGTTGTAACGAAGGTTTAAACGTTTTGGAATGGTTTTGGTTGGCTGAAAACCGAAATGACATATTTTTGTTGATTACTTTAGATTTTTAACAGTTTTGATATTTTTGCAAGTCTTATTAAAAACTATTATGGTGAGACTGTATATTGCATATAATTTTGTGACTATGCTGATGTTCATCATGAAGGCAAGTGCATGATAAACCGTAAGTATTTCTATCATCAAAAGTATATGATATTATGATTTTACAGACATACATCCTGTCACAGTGTTGCATGGTGCTGAGGTGTTCAGTTTTTGTCATTTAGAAATTATGTTTATGCATGGCATGTGATGGTTCATGATTACTGTATAGTACATCTTATACTTATATATGCAACAACAATCCAAGTGGGCATACTCAAATGGAAACAAATTTCGTACTACGACTCATATATCAATGCTACACCAAGCACAAAGCATAGATCAATTAGTTCTTAATAGAGGATATGATTTCATTTATGGATCTCTTGTAATTTATAGCTTTAGCTGTTCGAGGTCCAGCTATGGTCAACGAAGTTTTTCTGAAATTATGCTTTCAAGAATATCTGGCACTTTCAAATTCGTGATTTTATTCCACGCGAAGCACAACATTTGTAGGCATGCATTTTACATGATAGTGAAGCTAAGAGTATTCTAAGGTTCCCTATTCAGTGCTATACATGGTCCCCCAACTCCCCCCTAGTTTGATAAGGGATACCACTTAAAACGAGACTTCTAATGAAGCTTACATGTTTGATCAAGAGGAAGGAACTTATCATATCGTAGTTGCTCATGGGTGTTTTGGCCGAATGATCTTCCAATATACTAGTTTCAACAAATTATTCGTTCTTTACATTTCTTCTTGGTTGCTTGGCCTATAGTAGGTATCTGATTTACACATGCATAGTTCTTGTGGCGATAATCTTTACCATACTAATATCCAGGATCAACAATGCCTAGATCAAAACTAGGAGGATCACCACCTCTACCATTTCCATTAACCACCACTATCTCTAATATCACGACCAACACCATGTCTATCACTGACCCATGTGCTGCCATCACCATCACCTGATTCATCGTGGCTTGCTTTTGCTCTGAATTTGACATTGATCATCAGAAGAGGTTGCAGGATCATCTTCCTAAGTCCTTCCTTTTTAACAAAGTAGAGGTCTCGTTGTGCTGAGTGTGCTCATGAGTCTCCTCGCTAAGAATGCTCTCAACCCTATGTTAACTGGTAGTGTTTATTTGACATGCATTGCTAGTACCACCATATGATTGACCATTTGGTTGACATAACGGCCACCATGTGGTTGACATAACGGCCTGCAACTACTATGTTGGCAAGAAGAGGATGACCGCTAGTGTTAGCACCAACTGTAGGTGAACTCGGCCTCTAGATATCGATAAGTGTAGATTGACTTTTCCTTGTTGTAGATTGTATCTTCTCCCTTGTCTCCTGCTCAATGGTCTCACTTGAACCAAATCCTATTCACCATTGAGTATTGGTGGCTCCGTCTCTCTCACAGAGTCACAGTCTCACGGAATATACTATATCCTCCTCAAATATGTCTACATAACCATAATGGGATCCTATTCCATAAGCTCACCTTCCTTATTAACCTTTGCCCCATCTGCCTCGTGAGGTTCCTTTGCTTCAATCTCATTGTTGTAGTAAAAACAAGATTGTCAATCGACTCAATCCTCACTGCAGTCATTTTGTTCCTTGGCTTGTTATGGATGAGACTAAATTTACTCCACTTCTGCTCAATCTCCGGAGCTTTAAGCAATCATCTCTTTAAGTCTTCCACCTATCTAGTGAAGATAGTAACATTTTCCGGAGGGCCTAGTCCAAGATGGAAGTGGGTCAGTGCGCATTCTTGGAGGGACTAGTCCCAAGGTCCATTGATCAAAAGGTTTTGGGACTCCCACTGCTTTAATAAAAAAGAGCATATCCTAAGTAAAATTGTCAATTAATTTACACATATAGCAATAAATTGTAGCTCTCGCCGGAATCTATTAACATCAATCTCACTGCCTGTTTAACTTGCTGTATGCACAAATTATCGAGGCCATTTTTTGAAATACTTAATATGTAACATAGAAAACATATGTACTCAAAACTTTTGCTGTATCCACTAGTTCAACACCTAGATGAAATTGGTGAAAGGATTTTATACACTTGATTTATTTCCCTAACTTGCATGTCAAGCTCAGGCTCTCAGAGATATATTACTTTCGTTGAAATGTTTTCAAGACCTTTACGCCACGTGCGACATTCATGGAGTACCAAACTAAAGGGTTGAGGAAGTAACCTGATTAATTACAATATGAATAATAGTAATTCATTGTTCGAACTAAAACTAACAACACTTTTAACAAATAGTGAATTAAACCAAGTGCGTGACGTTTTGGTGGTGTAGTTCCTTCTGTCATATATGGTCTTTCACTGTTTCTTGTATTCCTTTGCGCAAGCATCAGCTTTGATGGCATGCTCTACTTAGTACCTTGTCCCTCGTCGCCTCATAACGATAGCCCATATGGGCCGTATCATTAGAGTCACAAAGCACTAGAACCTTTGGACAGGGGTCTATGAGTGCAATGATTCCCAAAATTCATAGAATCCTTGAGGCAATATCTTATGTGCCGTTGTTTACCTAATGCTTGATCAATCATGTTCCTTTCATTTTCATGGTACACTATTGAGAAGTGAACCTCATTAAACAATCTTTATATTTGTGCGAAATCTCCAAAGATATGAAATTGATGTTAAAATGGGTAATGCCTGAATGCATTAACTCGTGTTGATTATTACTTTCGTATGATAGACAATATGGATCCATGATTATAAATGAAGAACTCGGTACCCTGATCTATAATATTTGGGATCACTTATCGATACCAAAAGTCCATCCTGAAACCAAAGTAGTGTGCTGCTTATGGTGACCAGTAACAATGCAATGTTTGATCATGAGGCGTTTTCTTTCGGCCTCATAACATTCCTTTATTGTCCGTGGTGATATGGACAATTCCGGAGTCGCCGATATTCTCAACAATATTATCCATCATGCCCAATGTTTTAAAAAGCGCTAGGTGGACCTAAGGCGGTAGGGGAGTTTCAAGGCGGTATGGCGGAAGGCGAATGCCTAGGCGGGCGCCCAGAGATTGAGGCGCTCAAAATTTTATAAAATATTTTACTTAGAATTTGCATAAATATTATATTTACCGTGCCATCCTACTTCCAGGAGTTCACAATGGGTCAAAGGTGTCTGTTACGAAGAGAGGGGGAGAGAGAATAGGTTTGGGGAGAGAAACTCCTTGTATTATCTCATCAAGCTCAATAACATTACATAAGACTACCTCTCTTTATATAGAGAGTGAACGCACACCAATACGTTACCACAACCGAGGTGGGACTAATAGAATACTAACACACTACATCTAATACCCCCCGTCAGACTGATGTAAGGTATAAACCGATATCAGTTTGCTTAATAAAAGGAAGGAGAAAGAAAGAAAAAAGAAAAAATTACATCAAATAACCCTTTTTTATGCTGTAAAGTAAAGATAGTGCCAGGACGACCTGCAAGTAAGTCGTCCTGGAAACTCGATTGACCTGCAAGCAGGACAACTGGGGGAACCCGGCCAACCTGTAAGCAGGTCAACCGGGAGAATTGACAATGATCACTAAGGATCGGAGCGGAGGAAGCCGACGGTGACGGCGCCCGTCTGCCGCGTCTCCGGCCCGACCTTGAACCATATTAGATGTAGTGTGTTAGTATTCTATTAGTCCCACCTCGGTTGTGGTAACGTAATGGTGTGCGTTCTCTCTATATAAAGAGAGGTAGTCTTATGTAATGTTATTGAGTTTGATGAGATAATACAAGGAGTTTCTCTCCCCAAACCTATTCTCTCTCCCCCTCTCTTCGTATCATGGTATCAGAGCCAACTTTTCTGGCCTAGGGTTTCAAAGACCCTATCTCTGGCCTCGACCTCCCCGGTCGCCACAAGCGACCTCGAGGAGGCCGGGTATAGTAAGATATTTTCTTTGTGTTTTGCCGGCTCGATGATCCGCCTCTCGATTCGATCAGGATCGATCAGGAAGGGATTTGATTTGGTGCTTCGCCGCCTGTGGGGGTTCTAGGAGTCGGGGCCGGCCATGAAGGACTGGAAGAGACGGGATGGGTCGCTGGGCAGGTCGCCAGCGAGCCCCGTTTGGCTAGCCCTCTTCGTGCTCCTCTCCTGCGCGCTCCTCTTCGTCGTCGTCTCCTTCGCCAGCCTCGCTGCTGGCAGCACCGCGGGCTTCCTCCATGGCGACGCTGACCCGCTCCTGCATCCTGCCCGGCCCGGCGCCCGTCTGCCGCGTTCCCGGCCTCGGCCCGGCGCCCGTCTGCCGCGTTCCCGGCCCCGGCCCTGCGCCCGTCTCCGGCCCGGCCCTGCGCACGTCCGCGGCCAAGCCACTGCGCCTGCCGGCCCGCCCGTGCCGGCCCTGTGCGGTTGTGCCCGCCGGATCTGCCCGCCAGCCCTGCGCAAGTCCGCGGCCAAGCCACTGCGCCCGCTGGCCTGCCCGTGCCGGCCCTGCGCCCGCCGGATCTGCCATGCCGGCCCTGCGCCCGCCGGATCTGCCATGCCGGCCCTGCGCCCGTCCGCCCGGCCCTCCACCCTCTGCGCCCGCCGTCTGCTGTCGCAGAGCCCGCACCGGCGTGCGATTTGCACCGAAGAAGGCCGGCCTCCTCCCTGCGCCCCGCTGCCGCAGGCCTCGAGCTCAGGCCCGCCGCCCGACGTTCCCTGCGCCCGCCGGACCGCCGCGCCCGCCCTGCCGGCCGACCTCCGATCTTCTCTCCCGTCTCCGGATCTTCCGCTCGCGCACGCGGCGCGCTCTGGATCTCTCTCTCCCGACTCCGACTCTCTCCCGTCTCCGAATTTCTCTCCGATCCCCCCTCCTTTCTCTCTTTCCTTATCCCCTCTCTCTTGATTTGTGGCTCTCTTTATATAAATGATCACAACCATCCAATTTGCATCGGATGACTGTGATATACGATTTGCTGCCGTGTGCGTACTCTCTATTCTCTCTCGGATCCCTTTTAGCTTGAGCCTGTGCTTTGCAACTTACTACACCCGATCTGACCCCGCATGGCCCTTGCACCCAATCCGGCCCTTCCATACCTGGCCGGCTCTTCGCAATTTCGCCTTGCACTATGATCTATTGCGCTTTCTCTGCGGCCTTGCGCTCGAGCTGCCGCTCCTCCTCCTGGTCCAGCCCGCGCCCATTGGTCTTGCACCTGCTCTTGTGTCCCCCGCTCACCGTCCGATCTACAGCACATGGCCACCTGTCTCTGGCTTGATCTCGGCACGCCTGCAGCCTGTTGGACTCCACTTTCCCCGCGCCGAACATCGCATGCGCTCTTCCAGTTCGACCGTCTATGCCCTGCTCTGTCAGTTCGCTGCGCCATGCACTTTGTCAGCCCGCCTTGCACCCTATGCCCTTACGCTTTGCCGATTCGCCCGCCCCATCGCCTCGCTCTGTGCCCTTGCGCCTTGGTATTTTTGCGCTCTGCGCCCTACCGATCCGCCTTGCCGGCTTTTGATCATCTCTAGTTCCGGTCACACTTGTTTTGTGCCGGCTTTGGATCCTCTCCTGTTCCGGTCACACTTGTCTTGTGCCGGCTTTTGATCCTCTTTAGTTCCGGTCACACTTGTTTTGTGCCGGTTTTTGGATCCTCTCTCGTTCCGGTCACACTTGTCTTGTATTGGCTTTTAGATCCACTCTTGTTCCGGTTACACTTGTCTTGTGCCGGCCTTTTGGATCCTCTTCCGTTCCGGTCATTCTTGAGCCGGCTTTTGGATCCTCTTCCTTTCCTTGGTCATATGACCCTATCAGAACTATGACTCACATATATATTTGGCCCTTGGCTTAATGAGAGTGATCAATAACATTACATAAGACTACCTCTCTTTATATAGAGAGAGAACGCACAACATTACGTTGCCACAACCGAGGTGGGACTAATAGAATACTAACACACTACATCTAATAGTGTCGTTATCATTATTCTTTCAGTTGATCACAATGGGTCAAGGAAGTCATTACACACTAGTGTGCTAGTTATAAAAGAAAAAAGAGAAGATTAAAATAAAGAAATATAGAAGGGGAAGAATGGGAGAAAAGAACTTACGAATGACTACTTTTGATGATAACTTCAACGGTCTTTCTATTATGGACATCGAGGAAAGCAGGTCTCGATCTAGGGGATGCGGTCTAAGGCCCAAAATGCCTAGGCGGACGCCTAAGCGGGCGTCCGAACCGCTTTTTAGAACAATGATAATGCCAAAAATATAGCATGCATCACTTTGGTCAATGTAATCATCAACCGATCTGCAAAAAAGGTGCCATTAGGACAATTACTGAGAAAATTTATCAAATTTCTCCTCCTTGGACTTGTCCATCTATCACATTTCAAAGTGCAGCTTCTCTTATGCTCCAAAAGGTTTGAACATTTGCCCAAACATCACTAACCTCATCTTGATGTGGACTCATGATCCTCGATATCTATAGCAATTGCCTTGAAGTTGGCTGATGCTGCTGCTTGTTTATGAATGCTTTGTATAAAAAAAAAACTAGTTTAGTCGTCTTCAGGCTCTTTATTCCCTTGAATGATGATCTAATGTTCTATTTGCTATTTTTCTGTAAAATTAAGGATCAACTGACATATTGATCAGGTCCAGTATTTGAAAATTCTGGTTCGGATTGGGGTTGAGAGAAAAATGAACCGATTCGGCCTATTCGAGTTCATGTTCTGGCGATTCGGTCATTTTGGAAAAATATTAAACATCAGAATGTGTAAAAGAAATACATGCCTGATTCAACTAATTCGATTATCATTCGATTGATTCAGGTCTGATTTGGCCAATTTGGATATGATTTAGGACTGATTCGACCTATTCGGGCTTGATTCAAGCTTTGATTCTACCAAATCGGGTTTGATTTAGCCTATTTCAGATCCGATCCAGCCTATGCAGTAAAAAGCTCAGGCGCAAGGGGCGCGACTTTGCCTAGGGTATAGTTTCGCCGGTTTCGGCCTAAACACTCGGATTTTGGCCAAAACATGCATTTTTCCATTCAAATTCAAAATGTTCGGATGGAATTTCAAACCCTAAATGTAACCGTATGACCATTGGTGCATCACCTATCCAGGTGGCACCCTTTGGTATGAGGGGGCTGATTTGTCTTTGAATACACAATCCCATATTGCAAAATCTAAAATCATGCACTGGAATAAATGTTTAATCTCATGACTACTATATTGTCATGATGAATATATTTGGCCTTGTCTTCATATAGAACTCTTAAGATATCTAGCAAGTTGATTCATGCATGTGACATTTTATGTATTCTTGACATTGTTTTCATTTCCTCTTTAGTTAAACCCTCCGCCTTCTGAGGCGCTGAGAAGAATGCACATGCTTGCATGTGATCCAGGAATCATTGCCATCATGAACGAGGTATGATTGTTGCCCTTCTAGAAGTCCTCATCTTTTTTGTCCAGCGATAATTTCTCACATTATACTTCTTTGGATGTTCTCTCAGCATCGTTGGCGTGTAGGAGTTATGACGGAAATGGCACCTGTTGGATATGTAGGCATCACTCCTAAATGTATTTTAGGTTTCAACAAGGTAAAAAACCCAGTTGCATCATTTGCTTATAGCAAAGTAAATAAGCAAGGACTAATGGGCACTCGAACGAAAAATAAAATAAATTCTAATTTCTTTTATCTTTTTTTAATGCATATTGTTTCTGTTGCTTGTTGCAGAATCAAGGGGAGGAGATATCCCTTCGCCTTCGAACAGACGATCTCAAGGGATTTAGGAAATACGAAAGTATCAAGAAAACTCTGTTGCATGAACTTGTATGTCCATTCTGACAACTTGAGATAGTTACTCCTATTTCTTCTTGATTGTGTTATGGATTTTTGTTTATTTCAGGCCCACATGGTGTACTCCGAACATGATGCCGACTTTTTTGCGTTAGATAAACAGGTAGTCATGATGCACAGATTAGTCGTACTTATGGACAATAATTATGGACTAATTTCACTGAAGTATTCAATTATTTTTGGTTGAAACCACAGTTGAACCATGAAGCTGCTAGCCTAGACTGGACAAAATCTAGGAGTCACACCTTGAGTGGTCACAGGTTCGCAGATCAATACGAGGAGGATATTCACATCGAAGAAACTGATTACCGTGGTCAGAAGCTTGGGGGAACACAGAATTCAGCGGCTACTGCACGTGCATCGTCAGCTGCTGCTGCTTACCATCGTTTCTTAAATGCATCTACTAATAGAGAGCAACTGGCTGAACCTGACCCTGATGATGATCTGGGTATAGAGAGCAATGTCATGGATTTTGATGTTATAGTGGACGATAGCAATCCTTGTTCCAAATCTTCTATGCATGACGATGATGAGCCCTATCCTGACGGTTTCTTAGACAATGAGAGGGTGTTTGAACCTGATCCCGATGATTCCCATGCTCCAGAATCTACGGTGTATACGGAAGAACCTGATCCAGATGATTCTCAGGTTGGTGAAGCGATGGAATCTTTTGATGAACCTGATCCTGATGAATCAACATCGGACAAGGTTGATGTGAACCACAGGAGTGCTTTTGAACCTGATCCCGATGATTATGGAATGTCTGGAACAATGAGGGATGGAGCACAAACAGAACATATGCTTGCAAACAATGATTATAGGGAATCTGATTCCAGTGCCAGAGGAGTTGCTTTGGAATCTTCCTACAGGATGAAACTAGATTCTGGTGGTTCACAGGGAACTGAGATTGCAAGGGCTGAGCCTGATCCTGATGACCATATGGAGGGGGGGTTGAGCAGTCAAGAACTGCAAAGAATCGAAGAGCCCGTGGCTGCTATTTGTACACGCCTTCAGAAGGCTATCGAGATGCTAAGGTCAGAAGTAGCACCCGCAGAGGCCACCTCAGCCCTTAAAACTCTTTTCAAGATCATCAGGTTTGTAACCCATATCTGTCGACATCATAACTATACACTTCATGGATGTTCGAGACTTCATCTGAGATTCGTTTTGCCCTTCAATACTTTGCTTGTAGGAATGTGGTTGATCACCCAGATGAGGTTAAGTTCAGAAGACTAAGGAAGGTAATAACCCACCCACCACCCTATCATTGTTCCTTTTCCCCGTATCCTTTGTTGAGATAGCAATACAATACATTGAACACCGTGGTTATTTTTTCTTATTGTAATTGCATTGAAATCTGTAGGCAAATCCTCAATTCCAAAGGAATGTGGCAAACTATAAAGGTCAGAATCCTAACCTTCCCTTTTCTTTTGTTTATTACTTGCATCGAGTCTGACCTCAATTACTTTTTGAATATGGTCAATTTTTTGAACGGTCTTTAATTGTAGGGATTTTTGCATATAACCGCTAACAAATATTGATATTACAAATAAACTCCCTCACTTTTCACGTTTCGTGAATAACCCCCTCGCATAATCTGACATTTAATAAAATCCCCCGACCATTTCCTTTTTACCCTCGAGTTAAATGAATAAAACTTGGAAAATTGACTGGGTTATTTATAATACGGAGGGGGGGTTATATGCAAAAATCCATTAATTGTTAGGTCAGATTCATTTGATGTATATGACGTTGCTAACTCGCGTGATGCACTCCCTAACAGCGGCCATGGAGGTTCTCGCTGTGGTCGGCTTCTGCGAGGACGTTGTATCAGACGAAGTCGGGAGGGCAGAAGCTTACATGGTGCTGAAAAGAAATGACCCCGGCTTGCTGTGGCTCGTGAAATCCTCTCTCGAGGTGTCTATTGCATAGTACTGTTGGTATGTGACTGCACTGATACTGAAGTCAGTTTCGAAAGGGCTTGCCGAGGCGTGTTGTTGTACTCATAAGAACTGATGATTGCTTGTATGATGAAATGGGCTTGTAAGTAGAAAGTGGAAAGTGACATTTTTTTTTACTTCTTGGAATAAAACTCGATGTAGAAAGTTCTGAAAGTGGAGTTCCCCTAAAACTAAATTCTGTTAATAAAGTGTATGATTCTTTGTTTTGGTAAAATGGCGACGATAGATGAAACAATGTTGGGTGAAGCAATTGCTATCGGCGGATTTGTAGCTGGTGGGCGGATGGTTAACCATCGTCAGCTTAATCTGTGTTGAGATGGTCATGCCTTACACGGGCTTAGTCCCACATCGGTAATGGGAAAGGGGGATGAGCTACTTATATACCCACCTTGGACCTCCCCTTACAAGCCGGTTTTGTGAGGAGGTGGGCATCCAAGGTGGGTTCGTCACATGGTATCAGAGCCGAACCCCCGATCCGGGAGCTCCTCCCGATTGTGCCCATTCCACGCGTGTCCCGCGTGAGGGGGTGTGTTGAGATGGTCATGCCTCACACGGGCTTAGTCCCACATCGGTAATGGGAAAGGGGGATGAGCTACTTATATACCCACCTTGGACCTCCCCTCACAAGCCGGTTTTGTGAGGAGGTGGGCATTCAAGGTGGGTTCGTCACATGGTATCAGAGCCGAACCCCCGATCCGGGAGCTCCTCCCGATTGTGCCCATTCCACGCGTGTCCCGCGTGAGGGGGTGTGTTGAGATGGTCATGCCTCACACGGGCTTAGTCCCACATCGGTAATGGGAAAGGGGGATGAGCTACTTATATACCCACCTTGGACCTCCCCTTACAAGCCGGTTTTGTGAGGAGGTGGGCATCCAAGGTGGGTTCGTCACAATCTGCGTTCGGATTCCACCATCGTTAGCATAAGTGGAGTTCCCATCCTCTGTGTTGAATTCCACCATCGTCAGTGTCAGCGTAATCTGTTTCAGTTTCCACCGTCTTCAGCCCCCTCGAAACGAAAAGAACCTTCTGAGATCTTGCCGGCCTTGGCATCACCTTCCGCTTCCTCCCTGTGTGATCCTCAGTTCGTGGAGGCTGGCCAATCACTCGGTGTCTACTGGCATTGCCTTTATTGTTTTGCTGGACCAGCCAGGTGGTCAGAGGACAGAGCGCTAGAGTAAGGTGGACATCACATCAACGGTCAGGATTTGCACGTACAAACAAGGCACTACAGCCTTGAGGAAAAGTTTGTTTCACAGTGTCCAAACAAGGAACCTCTCCAAACGTGGGAGAGAGAGGAAGTACCACCAGGCCAAGAGCTGTGTTGTCAGCCTCTCCAAAATAATATATTTAAAAATAATAATTTTTATAGAGCTGTGTGATAATAATTTTTATCACAGTGTCCAAACAAATGCAAATCTACTTGTATATTGGATTGTAGTTTGAAGAAGAATTTGAGCTGATGTCCTGGTCTGTGATAAGTTAAAACCGCTGCCCGAGTCATTGGCTTTACCTTAAACCATCTCTTCTACACGAGGTTTTTTGCTAAATGATCGCCAACTTTGTCATATTGCTCAAACTAATACACAACTCAAAACCGTTACTTTGATTACCACCAATAAATTTTTGGAGAAAAATATCCTTAATATAGCAAATCATAACTTCTTTAGTGAAACCGGTAAGTTCCAGACGCCACTCCTTACATTGAGTTGTGTTTCAAACTCGGGTGCCCTTCGACGAAACAACGGAAAAAGTGAACTCCCGGCGACCTCCCAATGTCGTCCGGGAAGTCAATAAGAAAGAACGTAAATAGTGGGGTTTTTGGTGACTTCCGATGAAGGAAAGGAGAAAGAAAAACTTTTTGTGACTTTCCGATGATATTTATGAAATAATGAAAAAAGGAAACCCACAACAACCTCCGGCAAAGGTCTACGACAAGAAAGAACATAAGTAGTGGGGTTTTTTTTTGTGACATTCGGCGAAGGAATGGAGAAAATAAGCTCCCGGTGACTTTTCAATGACCTCCGGTGAAATAATGGAGAAAACAGGTAGAGCCGGCGATGATTGGGAGGTAAGAAGGTGGAAGTTATGTCAAGGTTTGGTCAGGTTGCGTTAAGGCTATGTCTAGCTTGCATTTAGGTTTTACATTAAGGCTGCGTTTAGGTTGCATTCAAGTTATATCCAGTATTTGTGTTTAGGTTGCGTCCATGTTACAATTAGGTTGCATTCAGATTATGTCTATGTTTTACGTTTAGGTTACATTCAGGTTGTGTTTATATTATATCAGGTTACGTTTAGGTTACGTCAAGTTATGTTCAGGTTACGTCTAGGTTACGTCCAAATTATGTCAAGTTGCATTTAAGTTGGTATCTTAATTGGATGTGTTCGCTTGCATGGAACCCTCATCGGAGGTCACCATGAGATTGTCGACTCTATTCCTTCATGGAGGTTG
Source organism: Chamaelirium japonicum (assembly GCA_947650365.1). NCBI lineage: Eukaryota > Viridiplantae > Streptophyta > Magnoliopsida > Liliales > Melanthiaceae > Chamaelirium > Chamaelirium japonicum. The sequence continues at coordinate 13,381,239 of OX393555.1, read as the reverse complement.
TTGGGAACCCCAACTATTTGCATTCCTTCTTGCTGTGGAACCCTTGTTGGAGGTTTACTTTCTCTATTGTTTCACCAGAGGTCGTTGGGAAGTCACCTATCGTTTGTTTTCTCCATTTCTTCGCCTGATGTTACCGAAAACCCCACTACTTGTGTTCCTTCTTACCTTGGAACCCTTGCCGGAGGTCGTTGTGAGGTCACTAGTTGTTTGCTTTCTCCATTACATTATCGGAGGTCTTGAGAGTTTGCCTTTTCCATTCCTTCGCCAGAAGTCACCTGAAACCATATTATATACTTTTGTTTTTTATTGCCACAGAACCCTTGCTAAAGGTCGTTGTGGGTGCAAAATCTGGCTTACACCTGGTAGTGGGACCCGCAACCTTGCCTGGGGGCCACAAAGACGATAGTGGGACCCGCAGTCCTGCTTGGGCCCTACGAAGATGATAGTGGGACCCACAGTCTTGCCTGGGCCTTATGAAGACGACCGTGGGACCCGTAACCCTGCCTGGATCCCACGAAGACGATAGTGGTGCCTGCAGCCCTGCCTGGGTCCAGAAAGACTATCTAGGGTCTGGTAAACGTCCCCAGATAATTTTCCAAACCCCGGGTATTCCCAGGAATATTCGAAGAATATTCCCAAAATATTTCTCAGATATTCCCCAAGGAATATCCTCAGAATATTCTCTAGACCTCTATATATAGCCAATCCTGTAAAGAAAGCAGATCCAATTCCATTTTCTGTTTTTCAGAGCTCTCTGAGCCTTCTGGTCTTCAGACTTTCAAGCCCTCTCCACCCTCTGTTTACTTGTAAGAAGCACTTCTCGGCCTATCGAGAGTAGCTATATTTTCTCAGAGATAGTGGATTCAAAGGTTGAATCTTACCGCACGAAGATGTAGGCTTCGGCCGAACTTCGTTACCATATCTTGTGTCAACTCTCTCTATCCTTCTTTGTCTCTCCATTGCAACAGTGTCTGTGTGACAGCTAAGCACACGACAGCTAGGCATCCCACAGTGCCACGCTTCGAAGATTCAATCCTTCAATCGATTGTTGGCGGGGGGTTACGTACGTCGGCTGAAATATTCCTCCCCCACAGTCGTTGGAAAATGGTCAGGAGTTTACTTTCCCCATTGTTTCACTGGAGTGCACCCGAGTTTGAAACACAACTAAACGTAAGAGAGTTGCATTTGAGAATTTACAGTTTCTATGAAAGAAGAGATGATTTGATATGTTATGGACATTTTTATCACAAATGAATAAAGTATGAATGTGTGAGTGGTTTTACACGTGCCGTCGGTCATAAAAGTAACATTTTTGGGCACTATATTTAGTTTGATCAATATGATAAACTTGTTGGTCATTTAGGAAAAAACCTCTTTTACACAAACAATACTTGGCTCCAAACAACGGTTGAAGCGAGAGGCTTTAACTGCTGCATGTCGTCCAGCCAAAGATAGGTCCATGGTTCACTATCAATCAATGATGAAAAATAAAAGATGTTGCTTTGGTCATGCGACCCCCAACAAATTGATTATGAAGGTATGGGATCCACATGAAAAAACGTAATGTATAACTCTGTCATTGTATGACACATAAGTAGTTGAAGCCCCTAACTTCAACCGCTGTAGGAGCCAAGTATTAATATGTTCATTTTAGAATTCCCTAAACATCATTTGATCTTCCAACTCTACAACATTTATCAACCTCACCCACGCACTTCCCCTCTAAACTCTAAAGCTGAAGATTTTTTTTATTTCCATAGGAAAATTATATTCGCAGCCCAATAATGATGAGTATACCATGTTTCTTGTGTCCCCTCATCCTATTTTTTTATTTTGATAGCTATATCCTCCCAATCTCCTACTATATACCTTATGTCGACTACATACACCTTCCACCACCCTATCCCTTACACAGCATGCCCAATGCCTGCCTCTGATACTGGTGCCCACCTTCACAGCTCACTTCAGACATCGGCGCCTCCGATACCTACACCTCAACTCTCCTTCCTCCCCTTCCCCACTGCCAGATCCTCCACTTCCTCCCCTTCCCACCCCACTTTTCCATCGCCGAAGGTGTTACCGAATATTGCTTATCATGTAAATGTTAGAATTGGTGAGGTCTATAGCTCGTAAAAACCTAGTGTTTAGCTTTGTATGGTTGATAGTATAGGAATGCATATTGGTACGTACCTTAGTACGTGTTCTGATTACAGAACAGAGAGCCATGGCTACATGGTAATCCACTTGAGTGGGAGACTCAATGGATTGGTCCCATGTAACCTAAATACGTTCGCAGCTCTGATTAGGGTTGGTCGCCCTATCAGGATAAGCTGTTGGGATGACAGAGCGTGGGTGTCTCCACCACGGTCATTACCAGGCACAGTGTCTGTGGCCGAACGGAACCAACACGGTGTACAGATCGGTGAGCAGACACCGGTGCACTAAACCGTGTTTCTGCTTAGGGTAAAACGGTCCTAAACCCTGAGGAGCCATGTCTGGTGGACTAACCAGTTGTGTGGTGCTTTGGCGCACCAATGTGTGAGGATCCGGATGCAGTGATCCAAAACCACGGTGTACTGGGTTACCCGACTGGCGTTGCATCAGCATGTCACTCCTGCAGGCTATCCACACCCCTAACGGGAGGTGCGTTCCTTGGTCTGACCTACGTCGTATTAAACCCTGGCCAGGTGGTCATCAGTTGGACTGATGACGGATCCGGTTGCTCGTCAGAGTAATCGGAGGTACGATGTATGTGGTCAACCTGGAAGGAACCGAGTCATATGAGCACTCGAGTCTGACGGTATTCTCCACCGCTCGAGTTGCATCATGGCACCAGTGGAGGGACAGCGAGTTTACCATACTAAGCGGAGAGCAGGGGTATGTGGGAGAACATAGTAAGTCCGGGGGGATTGGAGTGCAGCCTGCGTCGCACTCTGGGTGGCTACGCAGGTTAACTCGAACTCAGAGGATCGATGGTACACTTGGGTAGTGTGTCGATCGAGTCTGAGTTGGAAGCCATGAACCCTGGTCCCTGAAGGTTCCACCTTATCGACATTATGTATGGTTCTTATACCATCTCCTCGAAACACAGAACGTAGTTAGAGGAAGCGAGAAGTCCAAGCATACGCTCCGTGAGTGCTTCGCACTAGTGCACGGTAGATGCGTAGCTACGTGTGTGCACTAAGGGGAAACCCTAGGTTAGTGCAGAGACACATGTAGCAATTCCTTGTCATAAGTGGACTTTGCCACATAGGTGCGATGCACCGGGACATGTTACGAGTTGACTAGTTGACTTCACTAGGGGCACCCTATGGGAACCTCAGAGAATAGTGAAATCACTGGTGCACTTCACTTATGTGTGCCTTGTAAAGTCTCGTACACGAGGAACGGCCAACTAGTGACATAAGGGCGTTTTGGTCATACCATGCGCCACTATGCACTAAGGGGGCCGGCCCTAAGTGTTGAGAGACTGGTCAAGGCCGGCCCCATTAGTTTCGGGAGGTTGTTGCCTCCGATGAAGGGGCCGGTTATGAGGCGCAGAAAACGGGCTGGTTTTGACCGTTTTCGAAAACAAGGAAAGGATAGAGATAAAGAAGAGATATATAGGGATAAGGCTTGAATCAATCATCCTTATCCATACTGTCCTTATCCATATGGATAGGCCGGCTATATATATGATAAGGAGAGAGAGGGTGCACGAAATTCATAGAGCCATGCAAGCCCTAGGGCCGACCATGGCATGGGGAAACCCTAGCCGCCCCCTCTCCTCTCTTCGCATCTCCTCTCTCGTCTCTCTCTCTCTCGCTTGCGCCATTGGATGGCGACTCGTCTTCCTCACGTGGTGTTTCGTAGAAGGAGAAGGCTCGTCGTATGGAGGCACTCAGAGATCCATCGACGAGGTGCCGTGCATCGTGTGAGATTGGGTGAACTAGAAGGCGTCTCCCGCAACCTTTTGCTGTCCAGAATCTGCACAGAAAATCAACGTTGTTTCTACGATTCTGGGAGCTATAGAAGTCCAAACGACGTGAAACTTGTTGGAAAAGTTGCGTCTCGAAGTTGGCTACCTGCAGTCCAAATTTCAGCCCAATCAGAGGTCGGAGCAGAAAGTTATGGCCGTCGCACCGAAGCTATGTCGAGCAGATCCGTAGCCCGTCTCCATCGACAAAGAAGAAATTTGTCGCGGTGAAAGATTCCGCACGCAGGTATGACCTCTAACAAGTAGATCTAACATAATTAGAACATGCATTCATGCTAGTTTGTTCTTTCGCGTTAGATCATCGTTAGGGGTTCGCGTAGTTGCCATGCTAGATTCATACACGCATATGTAGATCGTTTCGATGAAAATTTTGATATGTAACGCACACCGCTCACGGTCCTCGGACCATCACTTTGCTTCCGCTGCGGGCCTCTGCCAGGGATTTATTTCCAACAATTGGTATCAGAGCACGCTAGTGGTGTGCGTTTCATGTTTTTTTTATGAAACCGTCATGTGCGCGCATGAATAGTATGTGCCGCCATCGGGGTTCTACGAGTAGATCATGCATAGTAGATTTTGTATGTTCTATGAATCGTTCTTGCAGGGCGCCGCTTCTAAAATTATTCTGGATATGTGATTGTTTGCTACCGGGGGTCGGACCCCGTGTTAGCGATTTTGTCTGGATATTTTTTCTTCTGTGTGTGGATAGATTTTAGAGCCATAGTCGGGCAAGAGGTGAAGATTTACCACCCTTGATTCCCAGGCTTTTGCTAGGTTTGTTTTCCTTTTCTTTCTAGGAAATTGTGTACGAGCGAGCACTTGCTCGAAGCGTACTAGATCTTTTTCGGTTACAGATTGAAGAGGAGGACTTACCGTGGAGATCCACCACTGGGAAGATGAGCGGAACCTTGGAGGACGATGGCGATCCGGCGAAGCGTACACGATGACGGCAAAGGGCATAAAGCATCAGAAGATCGTATACAGAGGCTTGCACCGGATCGAGGAGCCTTGTGGAGGAGACAGAGAGCCTGCGCTGTGCCAGTCAGGTTCAGGGGTCGGACCCTGAACTTGATTCAGTTGTGTGCTTATTTCTTTCAGTAGTTCTTTATATTTCTGTAGAGAACCCCGATGCGATAATTTGATTATCTGTGTCAGAGGGATGCCCTTTCCCCTCGGGTCCTAGCGACCTTATTAGGATTGGATTCCACTAGTGACGCCTATTATTTAATTGACCCTTGATGATAGTATGAATTCCTCACATTTGGTTATGCCCCCATTAGGTCAACACTCGATTAGTCGGGTGTGCCTATTTGGCAAGCATCGAAACCTAGAATGAGTTGGAATTCTACTATGACATCATTCGTCAAATTTATAAGCAAGGTGTCATGGTAGTGGAAGACCTTTCCTGTCAGTCTGACCTTAGGCTAGGCTCCAGGGCATTAGCGTGATAGCCAAGTTTGCAAAGCATCAATGTTCTTGGGATATGTAATGTGACCCTTGAGTGGAGAAATCCACTCGAGGCAGGGACTATGATATTCCAAGATCGATTAATGCTTCGCGAAAGGCTTGAATGCTAGTGGGAGCACGGTATGACCAGGGTCTAGTGTATAGGTTGTCGTGACCTTAGTGTACACTCATACTTGCATTAAATAACTCTCAACTTTAATAAGGGATGTAAGAGAGGACTTTTAGAGATCCTCTGGCCTCCACGGCCAGTCGTTTTGTGTTTGGGTGGGGATGCATAACTTCACACCCCCTAGGGTGGGAGCTGTGTGTTTCCATGCCAAATTACTTAATGACCTCCCTAAGGATATGTCGATTACGAGGCCAGGAGAGAAGGGCTTTTCATCCCACCCTAGTGGGGGCCGCATGAACTCCCGTGTCGTAATTGCTTAGGCTCGTGGGTAAGCATCCTAAGTGCACGTGAGGTATTCGTTGCGAAGACAACGGTGATCACGTGGTACTGGCCAAAAGATAACCATGGTCCATCAAAGCCCTTAGTTGGCAGATTTGGACTGGGTCAAGGAAAGGCTCGTGTAAGCGGATTGACGCTGCATGATGCCCCCTAGGGCAGGTGTAGTCGATTCCGAGATCTTACATACATGGTTAATTAATCCATAGAGGTGTCTTCGCTTTGAGGGTAGCGCTGACATTTGGATATAATTAGCTTATTTTCAAAATCCATAAAATAAGTTATTTTGCATTCATTTTCATTCAACCATATAGTTCCTCTATCCGCTATCCCATAAGAGAACCAGTTATCGGGTCTCTAACTACGTAGAGTGGAAGCGCAATCTTTAGCTTATGCATAGGGTAGTTAACGTACATTGGCATGTAATCTAAGTATCCCTGTATTAGACCTAATGGGTCCAGATATCACTAGGGCACTAACTAGGGCATATGAAGACTGGCGAGAGTCTAAGGAGATGTGCAAGTGCTATGTTATAGCAGACTTGCGGACAACTCTTTAGAAGCGAGTCAGAGATATGCCGGGTCTTCTCTAATAAAGTTTTACTTGCATAAGATATCTGCTAGGCGAAGTCAGTAGACTCATCGCTTATCCACCAAGATACTTGTCGGTACCAAGATGTCAGAGGGAATGCTTGTTCGGGAACACATCCTTGAGTTCCAGATCGAACTAGATTCCAAAGACATAGTACCAGATGACGAGGTGGTGGAAGACGTCTATCTTGCATCCCTGTCTGGAACCTTCGAAGGCGTTATCAGAGTCTTTAGCTTTAACAAGTTAGAGATGATAAACGCAGAACTTCTAAGGAGATTTCCAAGAGACAAAGGATGAGATCAAGATTAAAGGCAATGCCTTTAGTGCTTAACCTAGGTCTTCTTTAGAAGAACCTAAGGGAATAACTTATAAGAGATCGAAAACTATTCTAGTGCAGAAACTGGTGTGGAATCCTAAGTCTGGTAACGCCAAGGACGGAAGTATTTCCGCTGTGGTGAGCATAGGGGGTATTTGAAGATTGAGTATGGCCTCAGGATGTTAGGAGTTAAGTCGCTATCTAGTAGCAGTTCTTATGCTTCTTGGAATGTAGACTTCGGGTCTACAGAGATTCAAGGAAAGCAGAAGACTACTTTATAGTGAAGGAATCCTAACATAGGTACTGATGCCATAAGCCGCTGCGGAAGCTGTTAGATATGATTGTCTTAGTTTTTCCGAAACACGGATTTTGATCTTTAGAGATGTAGTTCTGTTTCCTCCTTGGTAAATGAAATTTTTAGTTTTAGACAGCACCGTTGGTGTGTATCTTAAACTGAATAGATAGCTTCATTACTAGAGGAATAGATCAGAATAATCTCTTTGTATTTAATCCTAATTCGGAAATAGATTTCATGACAGCTGTAGCGTCTAACTGAAATTCATCTAAATCCTTCGGAGAAGCTATCCCATTTGTGACCCCTCTGATTTAGATATTCTTCCTCAGATAAATTCAGAGGTAAAAGAAGGCCGATTTTCTGTTCACAGAATCATCGGAGATCCTTCTAACCTATGAGTGTAATCTGGACGACAGAATAACTAAAAGGGCCATGAAGGTATGGGAGTTAGTTAATTTTGACGTCTATGGTTCCAAGAGCGTCCAGACGAAGGAGTCTCTTCGACTTATCGAGGAAATAAAAACCTATCGGATGGGTTCCATAGGATCCTGAGGGAGCATGGGATTAGCTCCCAGTTAAATGCTCCAAGGATGACACGTCAGAATAAAGTCTCCAAGAGAAGGAATCGGACCCTATTTGACATAGTCCGTAGTATGATGAATATTGCCAAGTGTACTACCCACCTTTTGGTGGGGTTGTACCTTAAAACAGTAGCTTATATCTGAAACTATCTCTTATCTAAATCAGTGCCTCAGACCTATAGAGAGCTATGGTCTAAGCGAAAGCTGATACTATAGTGTCTCGAGATATAGGGTTGTCCTGCACTTGTGCAAAAGGACAAGAGGGATGAGATGGAGATATAGTTTCAGGTATATCTGTTTGTAGGTTACCCTTAGGAGGCATAAGGTGGACTGTTTTATGATCTTGAGGTTAGGAAGGTAATCGTTTCTACGAACACCATCTACCTAGATCAAGATTATATTATAAGACCATAAGTTTGCCGGTAAGGTAGTTCTGGGTGAACTACTGGGTACTGGTAGAGAGTGCGCATCTGAAAAACGTAGTGGGAGTAGATGATACAAGAAACTAGTATACCAGGTATTGTAGAAACAATTCACTTTTGTACCACCACCACTTCGTCGTTGTGGGACCATCAGAGCTCCTGAAAGATGCTATGGAGAAACTTTGATAGTTAATCCAGAGTTTCAGGAGGATGATCCTTAGAGCTACGAAGAAGTAGTGGGAGCTTCCTTTGAACCACCACCACTTCATCGTTGTGGGACCCTCAGAGCTCCTGAAAGATACTATGGAGAGACTTTGATAGTTAATCCAGAGTTTCAGGAGGATGACCCCTAGAGCTACGAAGAAGTAGTGGGAGCTTCCGACAGCTCTTACTGACAAAAGACCATGGAGACAAATTTGCATCAATGTCCCTTGGAACAGTCTTGACACTTATAGCACTATCACCCTTCAGGGTGTAGGAGGTGTATAAGAAGAGCACCCGGTTAAGACTTAAGTAGCTAGATTAGTTACCAAAGGAGAAGGGATTGACTATGTCAAAACCATCTCACTGGTAGCTATGCCTAAGTCTATAACGGATCCTCTTAATCCATCACAGCCCATTATAGTTGGGAGATCTGGTTGATGGATGTCAAGACAGTTATTCCCTAACGGGAATTTGAAAAGGGACATATGGATGATGTAGCCTCAGGCTTTGTGTCAGTAGGTCAGGAAGATATGGAATGCAAGTTGCAACGGTCCATTTATGGACTGATGCAAGCATCCAAGTTGGAATATCTATTTTGATCAAGGGAATCCGCTCATACGGATTTGATCAGAATGAGGATAAACCAAGATGGTACAGGAAAAGTGAAATAGCTACAAGGGTATATTTAGTACTTTACGTTAACGATATTTTACTGATTGAAAATGATGTAGGAATATTGTTTACGATAAAGGTTTGTAGTCATCACAATTCAATGTGAAAGACCCTAGTGAGGTGAGTTATGCTCTGGGAATCAAGGTAACTCGAGATAACCAGAGCAAGATTCTCTTGCTGTCACAGGCTACGCATGAAGATAAGATTCTAGCCAGATTCGGTTTACGAGGCTAGATATCTATTGCACAGCAGGAAGATGGGTCGGTTTCAGTCGAACCCGGGTCCAGATCTCTGGACCGATGTGAAGGGTATACTCAGAAATCCTCATTAAGTAAGGATTGTGAGTTAGCTTGCACTTCACAGGTCCTGATATCGATTGGACACACAGGATCTGACTTTGGTGTCAGATGTGTGTACCAGAAAATCGATTTCAGGGATTATTTTTATCTTGGGATTAGAAGCGGTAGTTGGTAGAGTATGAAGCAAGTGCATCACAGACTCTACCACAGATGCTTAGCACGTTGTTGCGTGCGAAGTAGTATATCAGGTGGTAAGGCTTAGGAAGTTCTTAGAGAACTTGGGACGCGTACCAGAGGCTCAGTTATCTGTTGTTACAACAGAAGAGCGGTAAGCAAGGTCCAAGGAGACTAGGCACCGCCGTGAGGGGAAACCCATCAAGTACAAACTCCACTTGATCTGACAGTTATAGGAGGAAATGCAAGTAGCGGTACTGAGGTGGAATCTACAGACAATGTTGCCAATTCCTTTAGGGAATTCCTGCAAAGGCTTTTGGGCAGCATGTAGAAGCTACAGAGCTCAATACCGTTATTCCTCGTTAGACCTAGTGGGAGATTGTTAGAATTGGTGAGGTCTATAGCTCGTAAAAACCTAGTGTTTAGCTTTGTATGGTTGATAGTATAGGAATGCATATTGGTACGTACCTTAGTACGTGTTCTGATTACAGAACAGAGAGCCATGGCTACATGGTAATCCACTTGAGTGGGAGACTCAATGGATTGGTCCCATGTAACCTAAATACGTTCGCAGCTCTGATTAGGGTTGGTCGCCCTATTAGGATAAGCTGTTGGGATGACAGAGCGTGGGTGTCTCCACCACGGTCATTACCAGGCACAGTGTCTGTGGCCGAACGGAACCAACACGGTGTACAGATCGGTGAGCAGACACCGGTGCACTAAACCGTGTTTCTGCTTAGGGTAAAACGGTCCTAAACCCTGAGGAGCCATGTCTGGTGGACTAACCAGTTGTGTGGTGCTTTGGCGCACCAATGTGTGAGGATCCGGATGCAGTGATCCAAAACCACGGTGTACTGGGTTACCCGACTGGCGTTGCATCAGTATGTCACTCCTGCAGGCTATCCACACCCCTAACGGGAGGTGCGTTCCTTGGTCTGACCTACGTCGTATTAAACCCTGGCCAGGTGGTCATCAGTTGGACTGATGACGGATCCGGTTGCTCGTCAGAGTAATCGGAGGTACGATGTATGTGGTCAACCTGGAAGGAACCGAGTCATATGAGCACTCGAGTCTGACGGTATTCTCCACCGCTCGAGTTGCATCATGGCACCAGTGGAGGGACAACGAGTTTACCATACTAAGCGGAGAGCAGGGGTATGTGGGAGAACATAGTAAGTCCGGGGGGATTGGAGTGCAGCCTGCGTCGCACTCTGGGTGGCTACGCAGGTTAACTCGAACTCAGAGGATCGATGGTACACTCGGGTAGTGTGTCGATCGAGTCTGAGTTGGAAGCCATGAACCCTGGTCCCTGAAGGTTCCACCTTATCGACATTATGTATGGTTCTTATACCATCTCCTCGAAACACATAACGTAGTTAGAGGAAGCGAGAAGTCCAAGCATACGCTCCGTGAGTGCTTCGCACTAGTGCACGGTAGATGCGTAGCTACGTGTGTGCACTAAGGGGAAACCCTAGGTTAGTGCAGAGACACATGTAGCAATTCCTTGTCATAAGTGGACTTTGCCACATAGGTGCGATGCACCGGGACATGTTACGAGTTGACTAGTTGACTTCACTAGGGGCACCCTATGGGAACCTCAGAGAATAGTGAAATCACTGGTGCACTTCACTTATGTGTGCCTTGTAAAGTCTCGTACACGAGGAACGGCCAACTAGTGACATAAGGGCGTTTTGGTCATACCATGCGCCACTATGCACTAAGGGGGCCGGCCCTAAGTGTTGAGAGACTGGTCAAGACCGGCCCCATTAGTTTCGGGAGGTTGTTGCCTCCGATGAAGGGGCCGGTTATGAGGCGCAGAAAACGGGCTGGTTTTGACCGTTTTCGAAAACAAGGAAAGGATAGAGATAAAGAAGAGATATATAGGGATAAGGCTTGAATCAATCATCCTTATTCATACTGTCCTTATCCATATGGATAGGCCGGCTATATATATGATAAGGAGAGAGAGGGTGCACGAAATTCATAGAGCCATGCAAGCCCTAGGGCCGGCCATGGCATGGGGAAACCCTACCCGCCCCCTCTCCTCTCTTCGCATCTCCTCTCTCGTCTCTCTCTCTCTCGCTTGCGCCATTGGATGGTGACTCGTCTTCCTCACGTGGTGTTTCGTAGAAGGAGAAGGCTCGTCGTATGGAGGCACTCAGAGATCCATCGACGAGGTGCCGTGCATCGTGTGAGATTGGGTGAACTAGAAGGCGTCTCCCGCAACCTTTTGCTGTCCAGAATCTGCACAGAAAATCAACGTTGTTTCTGCGATTCTGGGAGCTACAGAAGTCCAAACGACGTGAAACTTGTTGGAAAAGTTGCGTCTCGAAGTTGGCTACCTGCAGTCCAAATTTCAGCCCAATCAGAGGTCGGAGCAGAAAGTTATGGCCGTCGCACCGAAGCTATGTCGAGCAGATCCGTAGCCCGTCTCCATCGACAAAGAAGAAATTTGTCGCGGTGAAAGATTCCGCACGCAGGTATGACCTCTAACAAGTAGATCTAACATAATTAGAACATGCATTCATGCTAGTTTGTTCTTTCGCGTTAGATCATCGTTAGGGGTTCGCGTAGTTGCCATGCTAGATTCATACACGCATATGTAGATCGTTTCGATGAAAATTTTGATATGTAACGCACACCGCTCACGGTCCTCGGACCATCACTTTGCTTCCGCTGCGGGCCTCTGCCAGGGATTTATTTCCAACAATAAATTGCTGAATAGTACTCAACATGTTTGGTACTGCACTACCATACATGCTCAATGGTGATTGGTGAAGGAGGATGGTGATGGACGGAAAGGGGAGGAAGGAGGAGGGAATATTGTAGGCGGCAATGACTCTGACGATGGAGAATGAGGAGGGGAAGGAGAGGCGATGACAGCTCCGACGTAGAGGAGAGGTGGTGGGGAAGGAGGAGGGGAGGCAAGTGGGGTGTGAAGGAACGAGGGTATACTTATCATAAAATATTAATGTTTTTTTTTGGGCAGATTGCTAACAATCATTTTTAAGGGTTTTATTTTAGGATAGGTCCCGATAACCTTTTCCTCTAAGCCCAGGTCCACATTTCAGCAGATTAGTTACAACGACTCTTTTGGTTAATGCAAGCCTAAAATAGGCTTGGTTAAGTTGTCGAATTTACCAAACTACCATTGTTTATATAACTTCACTCGATTTTTACGAAATATATAGTTTCAAGACCTAGTATGGGACCACTATAGCTGCTACAGTGAAATCACTGTAGCAGCTGTAGTGATTCCGTCGTGGTTGCTAAAAAACATGTTGCTATAGTGAAAAATCACTATAGCAATAATACTACATTGTAGCAGCTACAGTGAAAACACAGTTGCAGCTATAGTGATTTCATTGTGACTGCTAAAAGACATATTACTAAAGTGAAAATCATTGTGGTAAAGTACTCAATTAGATAGCAATAGTACTAATTCAATTGAGTATTATTTGCATATATTTGAGTATCTTTACTAAGTGAAATCACTGTCGTAGCTATAATGACTTGGCTGTGATTGCTAAAAACACTTTGCTACAATGAAATCACTCTAGGAAAATAGTACTTCATTTTAGTCGTAATAATACTTGACTTAATTGAGTATTATTTGTGTAAAATTGAGTACTTTGCTACAATGACTCACTGTAGGGAAGCCTTTTTAACTGGCACAATAAATTTTATTGTAGCAGTTATAATGAAATCACTGTAGCAATCCGTGTATAATGTTCAAATATACAAAATAATACTTTATTCAGTTGAGTATTATTTGTATAAATCGAGTACTTTGCTACAATGGTTTTACTGTAGAAATATCTTTTTAGCATCCACGACAAAATCATGGGTTGCTACAGTCATTTCATTACAGCACCTACAGTGATTTCATTATAGCAGCTGCAGTGAAATCACTCTAGCAACCCATACTACTTATTTTGTAAAAAAAATTGTGCCATATATCATCTATCATTATTTAATGTGGGAGGATATCTTGGATATTTATGATAATTAAAAAAATCCTGTTATCCAAAACGATTAAGATCAGATCATTTACAATCAAAATTATGGACATAGGATCAGATTTTATACAATAAGCATATCGATAGACCTACTGTAAATAAAAACTTAAAATGGGACTAAATGTTATACACATTTTGTTTGGACCTTACACCGATTTTTTCTTTTTCTTTTTTACCGTTTTTTTTTTATCATTTCCATATATACGGATTTATATAACATGACACGTCGGTTTTTTGCTGACTAAACAAAACGGAAGCTGACTAGGACAAGCTGACTGGACAAAAATAAACCGAATAGATCTAACCATTCGTTTAAAAATCAACGCACGATCTCTATTTCTCCGTCAATTAACTCCCTCCCCTTGATTTCAAATCCCGACCCATTTAAACTGTACTAAATCCCTAAAATCCTGGCCCATTTAAACTGCACTAAACCTGACTGTTCATCCCGTGATCGTTGTTTGCATCAACGGCTATAAACCCGCCTGCTGAAATTTTGGGTGTCCCTTGAATGCCGATGTTGTTGTCGAAAGTGTTTTCTTGCCGAAGGTGTTCAGGTGTGTTGCCGTCGAAAGCGGCTCGCTGCAGTGCTGACAGGCACGGGCATACACTAGTATACATACAGGGTCAGGATTCAGAAACACGCTACTTTGTCACAGAGTTAAACACACATCATCCAAATCGTTAGATAGAGGTTTCAGAATTTTTTGTAAGGATGATCAACTTTCCTTAGATAGCACATCCATAAAAAATCAACACATTCTAAATCTTTTAGGTGCATCAATTTAAAAAGCTGTATTGATCATTTATTTTAACCGTTAAATTGAAGAAAATATTTGATTAGTCTATAGGTTTTAAAATGTGTTGATTTTTTATTAATATATTATCTAAGACAAGGTTGTTGTTCTAATAAAAAATCAATAAATTTTGAAATCTCTATATATAATGTTTTAGCGTGTTTCTGAATCTCGATCCATGCATTATACACTGCTAGATTTTTACCGCCCCCGCCTTAATTAAAGGTGCCCGCGAGTCAGCAGACCGGCCATATGTCCTATCTCCTTTCCCCCTCCCCCCCCCGGAATCCAGAGAGGAGAGAGCCTCCTATCCGTAGAAATGGAGGTGGTCGTGGGCTCCGCCGCCCTCCACATCGGTCCCTCTCACGCTCGCCCTCCCTTCTTCTCAGCTTCCGAGAAGCTCTCGTCTGCATGGTTCCCCAAGCTCCCCTTTTCCGGCATGGTTTCCGTCACGCGCTTCTCCTCTTCCTGCCGGAACCCGAGACCGGCCGCCGTCTCGGCCAGCGCCGTCTCCGTCCATAAGGCGGAGAAGGACCGATTCTCTGCCGACGTCCGGGTCACCGAAACAAAAGAGCCCCGCTCAAGCGTCTCTCTCTCTCTCTCTCTCTCTCTCTCTCTCTCTCTCTCTCTCTCTCTCTCTCTCTCTCTCTCTCTCTCTCTCTCTCTCTCTGAAACTCTCTGGAACTCGCTCTCTCTTTCTGGAACTCTCTCACTCGAACTCTCTCTCTCTCTCTCTCTCTCTCTCTCTCTCTCTCTCTCTCTCTCTCTCTCTCTCTCTCTGGAACTTGGAACCATGGTTCAAAATTTTCCAAATGTTCTCAAAATTTCATGAAGTTTAAGAATTTTGGGAAAAGTTGCACACTTGCACAGATAGAGAATTCTAGCCCTTAATTGGAACAGAATGGAGATGTTTGATCCATAAAACTTTATTTATGCTCGCATGATGATTTGGATAATCTGAATGATACTATGTACAACTGAATTTGATTTTTTTTTTGTCAATTATGGGAATTTGTTGGGTTTTGTTCCTTTTCAGTATCTTCCATTTACCGGCAAATCGGCAATTCATCTACAATAACTTGTTTTATGTACAGGTTAGGCTACGCGTAGAAGTCCCTCCAACAGTGTGCCAAGAATGTTATAAGAAGGTTCTAGATGAGTTTTCCAAGCAGGCAAAGGTATTTCATATAGCTGGTTTGTATTGAGATTGCTATGACCAAACGAAACCAATGCTGTCCAGACTCTCAAAACTATCCAAACAATGAAGTTCATCAAATATTCGCGATCAATATGTCTTGTCCTGTTGAGCTCTTGGAAATCTGTAATGATGAGAGCTTCTAAATATAAGGTTATTGACGACATAGAGAATGAAAGACGATGAAGCTGTCTAACGTGCTAAAACAACTTCTGGATATCAATTATTTGCTATGAAATCTCTAGTTAAGTTTACCTTTTGAAAAATTATTCTATGCTGTTAACATATATTTGTATTTGGTGTTTATACACACGTACTGCCTATAGAGCCCTCACATGTACGGTTGATATATAGTTTGGCCTATTAACCCATAATGGAAGATGATCATCATCACTCCCCAAACCCTAACCTCTCTCTCTCTCTCTCTCTCTCTAGGGTTTGTCACTTAGTATCAGACCAAGGTTGATTGTTGCCGGCATCTTCACCGACTCCATTGTCTCATCCGATCCGTGGGCCCTCTCCATCTCTCTTTCCAGACGACGCCATAGCCGCTTGCCCTACGAGCCCGCGCCGTCATCTCCGATCATCGCCGCAGCCACCTCCGTTTGCGAGCCTCCCTGTCCGATCCCGATCCCTGTTCAAACCATGTATCAAATTAAGATAGGATCAACAGTTGAGCACAACCCTCACTAAGAAAGCTCCACAAAAAAGATTAGCAATAGTTTTTGGGCTGTTTACTTGACAGTTGACACCAACCATATTACAAAAAAAAAACTTGATGTCAACCATCTAATATTGGTGCTAAAAACCTAACCAAGGCAATTTGAAATGGGACATGTATATTAAGATACTCATAAGGCTAGTTGGTGGGTTGGAAGGCCTACCTTATTCGTTGCGCAGTTCAAGCTCATGGAACAAAGGTGAACTAGAGAAGAGTCTAGTCGAAGAGGGTAGTAAGTAAGATCTAATAGAGGGAATTGCTTTCATCTTCGCGACACAAATTATGAGCCTTTTCCGAACAAAAAAAATTAATCCCAATCAGGGCAAATTAAGTCTAAGCAAGACTAATAGCATGTTTGCAGCTGTCAACTCTTTTTTATTGTCAAGAGATTCCTATTTATCTAAGCATGAAAGTTGTTTCTTTGAAGTTCATATCTTATGTCCAGAGGTAGTTGCTAGATTACATATGCTTGTTTGATAAACATAAAAAATTTCAATCCCTTGTTGGTTTATTCAACCAGGTCCCTGGATTTCGCCCTGGGAAGAAAATTCCAGAAAATATACTAGTAAACTACATTGGCAGACATAATGTGCAACACACTGCAATTGAAGCAATTTTGAAGAAAACCCTTCAAGAAGCCATGTCTTCAGTAAGTACCAAATTGCAATCTACTTCCACTTCTGCGTTGTTGCTAGAAATGAAATCCATATTTTATCTATGCATTCGATCATCATAATATGATGTGATAGAGCTTGTTGGTTTTGGTTATGATTAGCTAAACTTCATAGTTTGGATCTATTTTTCATTGTTATTTTCAACTCTGTGTATCATTCTTTTGCTGCTACATACTATTCTATCAGAAACTTCTATGTTTTATTAAGAACCTTTTGTAAATTATATCCTTTCTTTTGATGGAGCCGTCTATTTGTCATCTCGTTCTTAAATCTTAAGATAGTGATATACTCTTCAACAGTGCTTTACCTGTGTAGATGAGTTTTTGAATATCAGTGAGGGATATTTTAGGCTAGCTGAAAATGTGACTATTAGGGTGGTGTTCAATTCATCCCTTCTACTTCTCATAAGCATGTTAAGGATCATATTATTAGACTCAATGTCGTGTATTATCAATTTATGATTCGGGTATCTGCATAATCTGTTTTCTTGTTACTATATTTTCATTTTTGTTACTTTGTTTACTAATAATGATCAGTGGTGCAGTTCTTTATATAAGTTACATTTACTTTATGGCTCTATTTGTTTTGAATTAACATGTGTACTAAGTCAGGTTCTTGTAAGTATTTGACCAACTATCATGATTTTTTACTTTGTTGAAGTATTTATAATGAGGTAACGCATTCCTATTTTATGAGCTATTGCTGTTACCTCAAAAATCCACTTTCACAATACCTAAACAAAGGTAAGGTAAATACCAAGCACATAGCAGCCATCTCTCCTGAGCGGCCAGCCTACCCCCAACTATCTATCTCTCCATCGGCCACCTCAGCTTCCACCCTAGCAATATCTGCCATCGCTTGCCTCTCCACCAGTTCTTTGCCATTGCCGGCCTCTCCATTGGACATAATGTGATGCAAGACAGAAGGAAGTCCCGCACACGTTGATGGTTCGTTGTCGGATGAGAGATGGATAGGTGGGAAGATGAACCAGTGCTTCTCACCCCTCAACTTTTCGTCGATGGCTTCACGTCGGGCCCTGTCGGAGTTTGGCTTAGTTTCGGCGAGGACGGAACGTGATAGGAGGTTCGACGCGGAGGACCTGGATGGGCGCTATGCTTTTTTTTTGGGCCCCCAAGTCATTGACGCCTGATGGCGTCAGGTGCGAAACGTGCACGGGTTCGACTCCGGTTTGCACGGATTTTGGGGGCTATAATAGGGTTTTCACCCTAGGTTTTGTAAGGAGTTATCATTGTGTTTGATAACTGGTTTTAGGGTCTTGCTTCGGGCTTCTCCATTGAGCATGAGAGACAAAGAAGATCGGGGATTGAGATAGGAGATTGGTCTCTTTGAGATCCGGTGGAGCCGTGGAAGAAGAAGAGGGTTGTAAACCGAATCTAATTCCATATTGCTTTAGTGCGGTGACCGACACCAGCAGAGGTAGGGATTTTTGAGCTGTGTGAACAAACTTCTTTGTGTCGTGTGGATTGCTTTTCTTTGTTATCTTTTATTTGTGATTGCGATCGTTGTCGGTGGATTCGATCATTCTCTTCGGATCGTTGGTGATTCAAAAACCTTAAATCGCTTCCGCGAGCGTGAGGCGTCAGATCGAGACCTCGTCTGACATGGGTCAATATGTTGTCCTTGCCTTCCCCTCTATTTTTACCTATACATAAAACATAAGTTGAGATTTAGAATTAGGAAACAAAATAATGATAAAAAGACATCCCTAGGATTAGTTTTAGGATTAAGTTATATTTTTTTAATATATAAGTCACTCCATCTTGGCCTACGCTCAACCACCTAGGGCTCAAAAGGCATGCAATAGGCATCCGGGGCATGCACCCATCTAGTTAGGCATATGCCCAGAAGGAGTATTGCGGGCTTTTTAAAACTCTTGCTTCCCACATCTATAAATAAGCCCTCTATGCAGCATGAAAATGCAATCTCTCCATGCTTGATTTCTTAATCTTTGGGAGGAAGTATGTGGGAGTTTTGTGAGGATTTCCTAGAGCTTCATGTGTGTTAACTACGAGAAATCCTATAGCTTTTTCCACCCACCTTGATCCATTTTGTTAATTATCAATTGTATCCATACATAGTAAAATAGTGTATATGTCAAGATGCTTTAAATCTTGCTATTTCCACTCTTTTTTAATAATATAGCTTGGGGTACGGCTTAACCCCATCCTCTCCTTCTCGGAGAGGAATTCCTCAAAAAAAAAAAAATCTTGCTATTTCCACCCATCCAGGAAAATGTCTTTATTTTGAAAGCAAATCTTCAAAAATTTCAAACTTTTGAGTCTAATATTTATCAATTGTCATACATCGTAAATTAATGTAAAGGTTTTTTTTTTGTGTGGGAATTCCTTTCCAAGAAGAGGATGGGGTTAAGCCATACCCCAAGCTAATTTATTAGAAAATAAAAAGAAAAGTTAATACAAGGAGTCGATCACAGGATTGATCTTAGCACTCAAACCAGACGAAAACCCTGCAGACCAACTTTTCATAAGCACTAGAGAAGCACACCAAGTGCCTACCCACGTCTTTTCCTTACTCTTGAAGGTGCGGGCATTCCTCTCCTTCCAGATTCCCCAACAAGCACCAATAACTAACAGATCCCAGGCCGAATGAAGATATAGCTTGATCCTTTTCTGCCGCCAAACCCTCAAGAGGGAGTGAAGAGAGCCTGGGTGACCCTTCAACCCAAGCTTAGCCCGCAGGGATCTCCAGATCGACTTGGAGTAGGAGCAGCGGAGCAGTAAATGATCGACAATTTTCCTACTCCTGCTGTACAAAACACAGGTCAGGTCCGAGACTCTCGGGTGTTGTCGCCTTTGCAGTTGGATTTTCGTAAGAATCCGTTCCTTTAAGGCAAGCCACAAAAAGATCCTGCATTTGAGCAGAGCTGGTGCTTTCCAGAGATGGGAGTCAAACAGACATACAACTCTTCCCCCATTGATGAAGCGATAAAAGGACTTCATCGTGAAGGATCATGAGGAAGTCCATTTCCAGAAGGGGGTGTCTCGAGGGGAAGTGTGACGACCAAGATCCAATAGGCCAAGAACCAAGAGCCAAGACTCCTGAGGTGGGAATACCAAGATGGATGAGGTGAGGTGAGGTGATGTGAGGTGTACAAGGCCATGAGTTAGCCCCATATCGCCTGGAGAAAAGAAGATCCTGAGCTACTTATATAATTTCCCCTCCCAAACATAAAAGACGCGTTTTAAAACCGTGCGCCGCTACGGAATTCGTAAGAACTCCGTAGTTAAGTGTGCTCGGGCGAGAGCAGTACTAGGATGGGTGACCACCCTGGAAAGTTCTCGTGCGGGCACGGGCAAAGCGGACAATATCTTGTGTGTTTGGGGCGGATGTTACAAAATGGTATCAGAGCCAGTTCTCCTCGCAATGGGGGGGTCTAACCCTACACGAGGACGTGTAGCCCTAAAGGGGGGTGGATTGTGACGACCAAGATCCAATAGGCCAAGAACCAAGAGCCAAGACTCCTGAGGTGGGAATACCAAGATGGATGAGGTGAGGTGAGGTGATGTGAGGTGTACAAGGCCATGAGTTAGCCCCATATCGCCTGGAGAAAAGGAGATCCTGAGCTACTTATATAATTTCCCCTCCCAAACATAGAAGACGCGTTTTAAAACCGTGCGCCGTTACGAAATTCGTAAGAACTCCGTAGTTAAGCGTGCTCGGGCGAGAGTAGTACTAGGATGGGTGACCCCCTGGGAAGTTCTCGTGCGGGCACGGGCAAAGAGGACAATATCTTGTGTGTTTGGGGCGGATGTTACAGGAAGAGACTGAGAAATAGTGCAGGACTGAATGGAGATCCTGCAGTTGACCAAATAGGTGGTCCGAGATAATTTTACGAAAGCGGACAGGCCAATTGGGAGTGCCATTATAAAAAGTGACTTAAGCGCGAACAGAAGCATTCTGATCCCACGCTATCTCGTAGAGGTCGTAGAAAAGGATGGCCAAAGTAACATCCCTTGTCCACTGATCAGTCTAGAATTTGATGTTCCTACCATCCCTCAGGATAAGATAAGTGTTGCTTTTAAAGGGCTCCGCAATCCTCCTGACCCCTCTCCATAAGGGGGAGATTTTACTTGACTTCCTGGTCCGGCATTGAAGGGGAGAGAAGCGCCGAAAGTAGCGCTCTCCGATGACTCTGGACCAGATGTCTCCCTAATCATTTTGAAGGTGCCACCACCATTTCTCCAGGAGAGCTAGATTGAAATCTCTTAAATTCAAGACACTTAATCCTCCTTAATCTCTGGATTTACAGATGTTACCCCATTTCACAAGATGGTACGATCCGGAAGTTCCATCAGCCCCTTTCCAAAGAAAAGATCCTCGAATGGCATCAATTCGTCTGATCACCCACGAGGGGATGAAGTAGAATGTTAGAAAATAAGAAGGGATAGCAGATAGGACTGAGTTGACCAGCATCAGATGACCACTCATTGAAAGGTGTTTCCCCTTCCAGCTCGCTAGCCTGCTCTCCACCCGTTCAATGATCTTATGCCACTCCATCTTCGAGAGAGAGGAGTTAGAGATCGGAAGTCCTAGATATTTCATGGGAAGGGATTCTCGCTTGCAATTCAGGATGCCAGCTAGAGAGGCACCCAAGGAAGGATTATGACTTTCATAATAAAGTAAAGGTTTGCCGAAATTTTTGTGAAGACTGGAGCTAAATTCAAGACCGTAGAGAATGATCTTGAGCACTGCGACCTACTCCTTTTTCGCTTGACAGAAAAAGATAGTGTTGTCAGCAAAATAATGATTGGAGAGAGACCAGGAATTACCTCTTGCACCAGAAAGAAGAGTCTTGTCTACTGCTCGCCGGATGATAGCATCAAAAGCATCGACCGCTAGAATAATATGAAGGGGAAAGGGGGCAACCTTGTTTCAACCCCTTCCTCATCAGGAATTGACTCCCAGAAATCTTCTCAGTCAGGCAAGAAATCTTTGAGGTGGATAGGCAGGAAGAGATCCATCCTAACCACTTCTGAGAGAAACCTTTCGCCTCCAATGTGTCTAGGATGAAGGACCAGTGAAGTCTGTCGAAAGCCTTCTCGAAGTTTATCTTTAGAAGGATCCCTTCCTTCTTATGCTCTTTTAGTTGGAAACTTGGAATATTACTTCTTGAACAGAGGCGACACTGTCAAGAATGAGCCTTCCTTTGATAAAAGCTGATTGAGTTGGACTAATGATAGAGTCCATTATAGAAGCCATCCTGTTGGCTAAGACCTTCACAACAATTTTGTAGATGCTGTTAGATAAGCTGATAGGACGGAATTGCGAGATGCTGGAAGCCCCTGGAGATTTGGGCACCAGGATCAAGAGAGAGTAATTGAGGCTCGAAAGGCTAGCTTCACCTACAAAAAAAGCAGCAATGAGTCTGCACACATCAGGGCCCACGCAATCTCAGAAGTGTTGGAAGAAGAACATGGGGAAGCTGTCAGGACCCAGAGCACTCTCCATTTATATCGAAAACTGCCTTCTTTATCTCATTATCTGAGAGAAAACCATCCAAGTCTGCATGAACGGGGAGACGACGGATGGGAAGTCTGGCCCAGTCAAGGCATACAGAAGAGGTCGGAAGCTCCTGAAAGTAGTTTCGGAATAAGTTAGTAGAATCCGCTAGGATTGCATTTGGATTCGAAAAATCACGATCACCAATCTACAGAGAGTCTGTCTTGTTCGACCGGCGACTGCAATTCACTAGATAATTAAAGTAGGATGTATTTGCGTCACCCAATTTGACCCATTTCTTCCTGGACTGCTGCTTCCACAAGATTTCTTCTTTGACTAGAATATTCCTCAATTCTTCAGTTAACTGAGCCCCGCCTCTGCCTTCACTTCCAGGAGATTGATGTCAGAGAGGAGATTCGCTTTTTGGTTCTGGACGTTGCCAAATGAGGAGCGCTCCCAGCCTCTTTTGGCGCAACCCTCTCAGTTTTCTGACAAGATTCCTGGCTGGGTTATGATCAAAGGGGAATTGGGCCTACCATCGCATAATCAGACCCGGAAAGTTCGTATCCTCCAGCCACATCTTCTCAAACCTGAAACGGCGGGACTTCCTCTGAATTTGGACACAAGTATCGATAATAAGGGGCACATAATCCGAAACAAACGACTGAAGAGCACTCTGATGGTAAAACGGGTAAAGCGACTCCTAGTCCTCTCAGATAAGGAACCTATCCAGCCCGGCCAAAGAGGGGGGCTCCCTTTTGTTAATTGCTCCACGTGAAAGGACGACCGCCCAAAGGGAAGTCAATGAGGTCGAGCTGACGAACAAGGTTGGAGAAGTCTTCCATGGCCTTTCTATTACCCGCGCCCCCCTTCCTTTTATAAGAGAACCTGGTCACATTGAAGTCCCCTCCCAGAATCCAGGGACCTGTGAACCTCGATCGTAGAGCCACAATCTCACCCCAGAAGGAAGGTCGAAGACTCGCATCATTCGGCCCATACACTAAAGTGATTAGCAGAATCGACAGGGTAAAGGATCCTATAGACTTCGACAAAATCGAGAAGGAGTTTTCATGCCACCCAATCAGAACATCCCAAGTGAACGCAATTTACCTATGAAGGATTCATTTAGCTTGGACTTTTGAAGACGTACCACATCCACGCCATGAAGATCACAGAACATAGACATACTTTCTTTTACTAATATCATGTAGCCCCCGGACATTCCAAGACAACTTTCATTAAAGATTACAATGAATCTCGACTCCTATCCAAATCATGGGCGGACAGGATAAAGGCCTTCGCCGCCTCTGGATCACCTGAAGAAGTGAAACCACACGCCTCCGCTACCTCCAAGATAGATTCGGCGTCAAGAAGGTTGATGAAGAGGGGCATGTCTTCCTCATTTTGGTCCTCAAAAAGTTCTTCAACTGCTGTAGCATGTCCCCACATGGCCTTCACAGTCGGCAACGGACAAAAGTCTTCGGTGGATTAACAGTGGTGGCCTCCAAAACGTGAGCGCAATCCGGTGGCACCTCAGTAGAAGCCAGGACCTACTGAGAGGAGGGAGGATTGGGAATAACATAATCAATGGTGGGGATGTTGACCATAGAATCAAATAGGGTAGCCGTTTCAGGCTCGGAGGCGGATTTAGGGGGAACATTCCTTATCAGGCACAATCGTGTCAGTGATATTCTCCGTGGATCCCTGGAAATTTGGGGCATGATCCGTCAAGTCATGGTTATCCATTCGTTGGCCCATTGGGTTCGGGGTGGCGTTAGTCACAACGGCTCGAGAATTCAAAGTTGGAAAAATCCCAGAACATCAATTGTTGCATCTTTCTCCAGAGATGGCAGGGCATTAAAACCAGAAACATTACCTTCAGGTCGGTTCGATGAGCCGGTTGTTGATCCAGTACCGCGGTTCGGTGCATTAGCTTCGTGGACCAGGCCTGGAGGAGGCGAACCAGTGGCCGAGGTGTGTCGGAGAGAGGTCCATGGTGCAGAGCAGAGCTCGGAGACCCGAACTCCCAGGTCAAAGAAGAAGTCCCCGAAGCGGGCAATGACAATGGAGGGAATGAAAGAGGGATTAAAGGACCTAAACATCACAGAAGTTTCCCGAAAATCAGAGGAAGAGTGGAAGTCATTCTCGAGGTCAACAACCTCCCCATAGGCACGTCGGACTGGAGGGAGGAACAATTCCAACGGGAAATGGGGATCCCAACAATGAAAAGGCGAACCAAAGATGGAGCACAAGATCTCGTAGCGCGGTGGGAGGGAGACCAGGCAGAGAAGGAGATGGCAAGAGGCCCTACTGCCAGTGAGACTTTGCTGAGGACATAGTTCCTCACGTAGGGAGTGTGAAGCTCGACCAAGAACTCATTGGACCCTAAGGACCAGAAGGGGAAAGACCACTCGGATTGCCAAAAGATTTGAAAGGTTGAGGAGAGCTCTACGGACTAGGCAAGCCACCTGAGACTAGCGATAACACCGGAAGACAACATGTCAATGATGAGGTTTGAATCTGATGACGGAGGGATGATGACAAAGCTTGAAGGGAAGGCTCGCAAAGGGGAAGGAGGATGAAAGACTGGCTGATTGTGGGCAGAATGAGAGAAAATGAGGCGGAGCGGACAATATTTGGTCAAGTACTCGAGTGACCTATCCCCCTACAGACCCAACAGACCATGGCGTTTCGACAGGAGGAGCGTCGGTGACCCTTCTCGCTGTAGCGGTAATAGGTTCATTGTTTGAAGGGTAAGGGGACCTAGGGCTGGATGGAAGAGATGGAGGCTTGGAGTTGGACAGAGCCGGACGGGGAACAAAAGATTTATTGAAAAAATGGGAAGTCCAGAAGTCATGATGGGGAGCCACGAAGGCCGAAGCATGGCTGATGCCCTTGCCTATCCTATAAGTGGAAGGCGGAGTGTCGTTCGGTGAGGGGTCGTGGAACCGACAAGCAACATAGCCCCCACGATCAGGGACCCCATGCCCTGAAGGCCTACGATCCTCGAAGATAGCCTGATCCCTCCACCTGTCGTTCTAAACCCTAGGGTTTCGAACCGTCTGCCATCTGCTCAGGACTCGCCTTGGGTATGGGGTCAGATCTTCTGTCGGGATCTGCCACCAGTAGTCATTGAGAACCCTGGGTTGAGTGCTGGATCCTGGTGGTGGCGCTAGGTGCGGGCATGCCAGAAGGGAGGGTTAGGGGTTGGATTGCTCAGGAGTCGCTCTCCGTACCCTGTCATCGCTCTTTTCT
Organism: Chamaelirium japonicum; assembly: GCA_947650365.1. NCBI lineage: Eukaryota > Viridiplantae > Streptophyta > Magnoliopsida > Liliales > Melanthiaceae > Chamaelirium > Chamaelirium japonicum. The sequence goes on along the minus strand of OX393555.1, from coordinate 13,355,655 downwards.
CGATTGATCCCCTAACTTCGAGCAACTTGCGTAGTTAATCATAGCACCACATGCTTTTGCTGTATTTGCTAGGCATCATTAATGTAAAGGTTGAGATACTAGTTGCTCTACAAGTAGGGGTGGACATGGTTGGGTTGGTTGGGTTTGAAGGTCTGACTATGTTTGGACCAAGTTGCATCACCTTTGCCCGAATTGATCGAGTTGCCCCGTAGAGCGTTTGCCCGTTTTTGGACCATGGAAGTTCATCGGGTTCCTCGGGTTGCTCGGGTTTCCTAGATTTAGTCAATCTAGTCTGTTGGTCGGGCCTAGTTTGAGCAAACATTAAACTGTCATTAAACAATTTCTTCCAAAATAAGATTGTTTTTTAACTTGCTTAAGCATTAGGCTTCTACAAAAAAAAGGATTGGTTTCCAACTTGCTTAAGATTAATTTCATTATTTGCTTTCCAACTTGCTTAAGCAACGGGTTTCATCCTTCCATATATATAAGATGTTCCTTGTGTTGGACATACGGCCGACCATGATTGCCCAAATTCGAATTCGGGCAAAAAAAATTTGCCCATGCCCGTCGAAATTCCTAAATATTGTTGTCCATGTTTGTCCAAATTCAAAATTTGGTTGGGTTGCTCAGGTTCGTCCGGACTCCGAACCAAGTCCCAGCCTTATTCGACAAGTGTTGCTTGAGGTTCGGTGCATATTGTACGACACATCAGTGTATATATTGTTACTTTAAATCTTGCTTTGCCTATTACATGTCACTGATTTTGCTGCTGACTCAAGTCTCAACATTTATTTTCGTGTAAAATTTATATATCTTTAGGATTTCAAAGTCTTTAAGTAGTGACTTTCCATAGCTAAAAAGTCATGACTTTTGGAATCAATTTGACCAGGGTAACTTGACCATTTTGTGAGCTAGGAAGAAATTGAGATCCATAAAATGAGATTGAAGAATGGGAAATGGTTAAAGAAGCATGTATATTTAGCAATATTGGTGAAATAGTCATTTGTTTGGAAAGCTAACCAATGGTTGAATGCACATTTAATTTTTTAAGAACATGATGGTATCAAGCAGTAGATTTGTTTTGAAAACATTGGTGAATTATTTGAATAGAAAATATAACGATTTGGCAACTTAAATGGAGTTCTCTTTGTATATTGTATTCCTGGGTCTGGAATTTGAGTGTTGCTCCGAGAAAACCTTTCTTTCTCGTCCACTCTGCGTGGGGTGTAGACACACCTGTGCCAATTACGGGTGATGATTACAGGAATATCAAGAAAGTGAAGTTTTTCATGATTTCCTTGTTAATATTTCATGGTATTGTCACTTTTAACTTTTTGTAATTGGTAAGCGATAGAAGCAAATATCCTATTCATGTCGAATGCTGCACGATTATTATTTTGTTGATATTATACCTATTTGTTACCTGTTTGCCATCTATCAACTACTCAAATGTCTGATTACTGGTCATAAATATCCTTATTGTGCATCTTATATCCCCAATAAGCGCAAACTTTTGTGCCTATGAACTCTTCAATTAACTTGTTTCTTTAGGTAAAGGGTAGGGCCTTGAAAGATTCCCTTCGCATTGTAACCAAATTTTCGGAGATGGAGGAAACCTTTTCCCTGCACGATATATTCAGGTTTGTGAAACTTAGCTTCGTACAAGCTGATCATGCATGTGTTTTGTTTTTCCTTTTTGAATTTGTGGCCTCTGCATATTTTATTTGATAAAACTCCCTGCTTTCCAAAGATAGAAGTATTCATGAGAATTGATTTAAATATGCCAAATCCACTTTTTCTATCAATATGGGACAAGATGGATGTGAAAAAGCTTTAACTTAAAAGAGGGTTTATTCCTATATACGAATGGCCAGCGAGAAGAATTCCTTGTATGAATTGCTGGCCCTGGGATGACGGGATGAGACTTGTTGGTCATATTATGGCTTTGCATGAAAACATTAATGGATGTAACTAATTAGTGCGAGCTAGATTGACTAAGATGCTTATGAACAATATACTGTGAAACTCAATGTTGTGATAGTTATTCATCTTTGTTCAAGGTTCAAAAGATTGATTTCAATGAGTATTTTTGCTCATCCTTAGGTTGAAGTGTTTCAACTGTCTTGTTTGTTTCGGACCAGTAAAAACTCAATAAGTAATAATTTAGAATCACACAAATAAGAGCAGCTAAATTATTAAAATTTTTAGTGCATGATACATAGGGGTGTCAACGGGTTGGGTTCAGGTTGGACCCTACCCCTACCCCTACCCCTACCCATTCGAGTATGGTAGACCCATACCAAGGTTTAAAATACGGGTATTGGTACGGGTATCGGCCTGCCTCTAATCGAGTTGTACTGGTCGATACGGATCGGTATCGGTTGGTATGGCTGAAACCGGTACCAGTCTGTTTTTTTTTTCCTTCCAAAAATTCAAATATATATTTTTTTAAATCTGAAAATTCAGGAAAATCTTAAAAAATTACTTGTTTCCTCTCTCTCTTATCAGGCATCTCTCTTTTCTCTCTTCTCTCCTCTCTTTCTCTTTAGAAGCAGAAGGAAGGGGGAGGGGTTTAAGGAAAGGGCCGGGGAGGGGGAGGGGGGAGGACGGCTGAGGGGACGGGTTGGGGGGTTTGAGAGGAAAGGACGACACGGCCAGTTGCGGGGTCCCGAGGGGGGCGGTCATCTCTTCGTCGCCTGTGAGAAGTGATAGGGGAGCAATAGAGGAAAGGTCGGGGTATAGAGAGGAGGAAAGGCCGGGGTTGGGAGGCTTGAGAGGAATGGATAATTGGATGAATCTCTATTGTTCTTTCAACGGTTCGGATGCCTCACTCAGAAATCTGAACAACTGTAACCCATTTGACTCTATCTCTTTCTTTGATGAGATAAGGTACAGAGGGCTGTAACCCATTCTTTTCGTTCTCTCTCTCTTTCTCTCTCTCCTTTGATGATTGTGATGGATTTTTTTTTTTTTGATAGTTGTGATGAGACTGAGGCTGTGAGAGAGATTTTTTTTGAGGGGGTGCTCATATAATTCAAAGGATTGTGATGGAGGGTGCTCATAATTTTTTTTTTGGAATTCAAATTTGAGGGAAAGAGGGGGGTAAGATTTTATTTTTTGAATTCAAATTTGAGGGGAAGAGGAGGAAAGAGAGGGGGGGGGGGTTTGAATCCTAACACTTGGCATGTTTATCCTCCTCTCCAAATGAATTCGGGCCGTAGACTATCTCCCCAAATTATCTACCATCCCTCCCATGTTATAGTAGATAATGCTCGATCCCCGATTATGAACGACGCAGGAAACACTTGACGCCTTCCCCCAAAAATGCTCTTATCCAACTTACTGAAAAAGCTCTCTCTCTCTCTCTCTCTCTATATATATATATATATATATATATATATATATATATATATATATATATATATATATATATATATATATATATATATATATATATATATATATATATCGATCCCCGATTGTAAACAATGCAAGAAACACCTGACGCCTTCCCACAAAATTGCTCCTCTACAGCACTCAGGAAATCCTCTCTCTCTCTCTCCCCCCTTTAGACTCAATTCCCAACTGCAAGTGGCAATAGTTGCCCCTGTCGCCTCTTCACCAAAATCGCTTCCTTCCAGTGATCGAGAAAACCTCTTTCTCTCCCTCTCTGTTTGGTGTGATGCAGCAACAACGCTCAATCCTCTCTCTCTCTCCCCCCTCCCTCCTCTAGACTCAATCCCCAACTGCAACTGGCAATAGTTGCCACTATCGCCTCCTCACCAAAATCGCTTCCTTCCGGTGATCGAGAAAACCTCTTTCTCTCCCTCTCTGTTTGGTGTGCAGCGATGCCGCTCCAAAAAAAAAAATGTAAAAACTTCATGGCCCACAACATGGTTTCTCTTTCTTCGCCCAACCGAGCCCGCAGGATCTAGGTTTTGTGATTTCATGGAGGTGAGTTTTTTTCCTTGTTGGATTGTGATTTTTCTTAAATTTTTCTTCATTTGGTTTTCTTTTTCTTTTCCTTTACTTGGATTATGTTGGATCTCTCTTTTTGGTTTCTTGGTTCATTGGTTTTGGATGTGGGCTTTTGGTTTCTTTTGATTTAGAATATGCTTTCGTATCAAGTATCTCAATTTTTTGAGGCAAGCTATGATATTTGGTTTTCACATTTGAGTCTCTTGATTTTTAAGGCTGCAGAAATTTTTGTGCTTATGATTTGAGTTATCTTGATTTCCAAATGTTGATCCACGTTGAATGCCTATGAATTGTAGCCAATTCAATATTGTATCTTTTTTTTTATTCGTGTTCTTTCATTATTTTATCTATTTTTTATGCAGTCTAGAGTTAATTTTTCTATTATAATTATAGTTATTTGATGATTATATCATGCAACTACAAGTTTTCATGTTCTTTCACATTGATATTGAAACCCTTCAAGTTATTCACAGATAATTATTTGGTACCAAAGTTATGTTTTAACTCTTGTTGATTTATTGAGTTTGGTTCTCTTGTGTTGCTGGACAAATAGAAACCAATGGGGAGCTCAACCTCTTCCTCATATATATATATATATATATATATATATATATATATATATATATATAGGATGCTGCCTATCAAAGCAGGGTGAATGCTGCCTTGATGCGTCTAAATGTGCCACGTGTGCAAGCAGAAAATGTCTAATGGAGAGAGTGGGAGATGGCACAGCTGTACCCGTAAGGAAATATACAGGGAGGAGATTGAGGAGGTAGTTTCCTTTTTGGTGCCCAAAACATATATATATATATATATATATATATATATATATATATATATATATATATATATATATATATATATATATATATAGAGAGAGAGAGAGAGAGAGAGAGAGAGAGAGAGAGAGAGAGAGAGAGAAGAGAAGAGAAGAGAAGAGAGCGTTGTACATGGCTATCTTCTTCTCCTTTCTTTTTTTTTCCTATGTGAATCTCTAATCTGGAATGAATCCGTGAAGATGATCGGAACCCTCCTTTCAGATCCGGCCGTGAAGATGATCGACTGCTCCTTCTCTCAGATCTGAACTCGTTGCGGAGAAGACCGGAGTTGCTTCTAGCCACTGCCGGCTGCCCTCAGATCTAGCTGCCGTGGTGGAGACGGGTGCCCCTCCTCTCAAAGCCGTGAGTTCTTCTCTGTCCCCCTTCCGCTGTACTTTTTTTTTTTTTTTCACGGCCTCGGTGCGGGGAGGACGCGACAGAGGGCGGAGTGCGATTTGCAGGGTGGGAGACAGAGGGGAAGGAGATGGTGGTGATCGGATCCCGGCCGGCCGACGTCGGAGTTGTGTTCGATTCACCTGCCGGGATAGCTGTCATTAGGGCTGTGTGTGATTCATCAGAGCCCGTGTAGGATGGGCATTGTGCGATTTGGGGTTGTGTACGATTCACCTGTCGGGTGCCTGTTAGTCGAGCAATGTGCAAATCAACTCATCATGATAAGTGTCTACCATATGGGTAGAGTGTGATACCCCTCATCACGTTGGCTACCGGCTGGGCAAAGTGCGATTCACATGCCGGGGTAGCTGTCATTGGGGCTGAGTGCGAGCGATTCATCAGAGTGCCTGTAAGATGGGCATTGTGCGATTTGGGGTTGTGTGTGATTCACCCGTCGGGTGTCCGCGAGCAGTATGTGAATAAACTCGTCATGATAAGTGTCTACCAGATGGGTAGAGTATGATACCCCTCGTTGGGGTGGCTACTGGCCGGGCAAAGTGCGATTCACCGGCCTCATCGGCATAGCTGACAGCAGTAGAGACGAGTGTGACACCTCATAGGAGTGACTGCTAGTAGGGTCTGGGTCCAATTCACCTCGTAGAGAGTTCTATAACTTTGAGAGTAGGATGGGCACTCAATCTTCATCGCGGCCAGGCAATATGTTGCCTTTGAAAGCCAACTTTGGGCTCAATGGGTACCCCTCCCCTCAAAGCTATTGAACTCTTTTCAGATTCAGCCATGATAAAGTTTGGATGCCCCCAACAAGATGAATTGCATGGAACTAACTATATAGAGAATCAAGTTTTAGTCCCCCTTCAGCTCTGCCAAATTCGTCACCATCACTTGTATCTACCTCTTTAAGCTGCTTGTAAATTTGATATAAGTTTTTTGTAATCTTATCAAATTGGATGTTGCTTGACTAAGTATGTATACATGACCTCTTGCAATTGTCTGTATACTTTTTTTTTTCTTTTCATTGCGAAAAATGAATGAGTAGTGTTCCTTTTATGTCGAAACATATCTAGCTATAGTTTGATAGGGAATCTTTGTCAATTTACTTTGGATGCATCATGAAATAACGACATATGTTCATTCATTCGATGTATTATTTCTTAGTATTACCAATTTTATTATGTGGTTAAAGATGGATGTTTAATTTCTTGTCTTTCTTTTACAGATTACTTAAACATGGATAACGATCTAATGCCATTAGAACTAAGTGAAGATTCAAGTGGTGAATTAAAGATGGATGTAGATCTGAATAAAAAGTATGTAGAAGGCAGTGAAAATCTGGAGATTAATGACTTTGAATATGAGATAAGTGAAAAACCATATATTGGTATGGAATTTAATTCGGAACCATAAGCTTTTGCATATTATAATATCTATGCTAGAAAGATGGGATTTGGCATCCGAAGAGATATACTCTATTTCTCAAAAAAAAAAAAAAATGCATGACTAGCTGAAAATTTGTTTGTTGCAAAGGACATAAAGAACAGGATAAACGGAGGGTAAACGTGAAAAATCCACGAAGGCATATTAGAGAAGGTTGCAAGGCAGCAATGGACATCAAATTAAATGAAGCTAATGTATGGATTGTCAAGTCTTTTATGGAAGAACATACTCATGTCTTGGTCACACCTTCCAAAACAACAAAGCTGCGTTCTCATAAGGTTAAATGTGCCGCAACACAATCACTGATGGTCAAATTTAGTGAAAGCTTTGGAGCCTCACAGATTACAAATGTTCTTAATACGTTAGATCCTGCTGGAGGTGCAACTCTTAATCAACAAGAAACTCGAGATTATCTAAAGAAAATCCGAAAGAAAACACTTGGAAGCGAGTGTATGCATGTTATTCAGAACTTCAAAGAGAAATGCGAGAAGGATGTTGACTTCTTCGAAATGGAAATCAACGAAGATTGCACAATGAGAAGTGTGTTTTGGGTTGACGGAAGATTCAGGAGAGCATATGAAAAATTCGGTGATGTGGTTGTCTTTGACACAACATATAAGACAAATGACTTTTCAATGCCATTTGCACCATTCACAGGGGTGAACCATCATGGCTAATCAACTTTGTTTGGTTGTGCTTTATTAGTAGATGAGACGGAGGAATCTTTTATATGGTTGTTTAAGACATGGTTGCGAGCCATGTGAGGAAAAGAGCCTATGTCGATACTTACTGATCAATGTCTGGCGATGTCGAATGCCATTAAAAGGGTATTTCCAAACACTTGGCATCGGTTTTGTTCATGGCACATTGGTCAGAATGAGATAAAACATTTGAACCAAATCAAGAATCAGAATCCTAGTTTTGGAAGCGATTACAGTAGCTGCAAATATAGTAGAACAATTGTTGAGTTTGAAAGTAAGTGGGCTGCACTTATCCAAAAATATGAGTTACATGATAACTCTTGGTTGCGTAATATGTATGATATTCGTGATCAATGGATTCAATGTTACTTGAAAGACACATTTTTTGCAGGAATGACTACGACCCAGAGAAGCGAGAGCATGAATTCTTTTTTTGATGGTTATGTAAACTCGAAGACAACATTAACTGAATTTGTTAGCAAGTATGATCAAGCGCTAAAAAGCCGACGTGATCAAGAGAATAATGAAGACCATCAAACACTCTACACAAGGCCAAATCTTGGGACTGAAAGTCCAATTGAAGCACAAGCAGGCAATGTCTACATAAGAAACATATTTGAGAGATTCCAAAGGCAATGGAAAATTTCATCATGTTTTTATGCAAAGAAGTGTGGAGATGATGGGCAAATCGGCATATATGAAGTGGGCGAAAAGGAAAAGGTTGATATAAAATACACTGTTAGCTGTGATGAAATAGACGG